>JALIRH010000005.1:35294284-36494284 GCA_023055505.1 Callipepla californica brunnescens | reverse complement strand
TCTGGAGTTAGTTCAGACAGACTTTCAATGAATAAATCACTGCAATGTGAATGTATCCTCCCAGCTAGAGTTCCCATGTGCAATGTAGCATCCAGTGCCCACCATCCCAGGCTCTTTTCAGTGATGTGCAGTGACAGGACAAGGGGCAATGGGGAAAAACTGGAACATAGAAAGTTCCATACAGACACGAGTAGGAAATTCTATACTGTGAGCTCAGCAGAGCACAGGAACAGGCTGCCCAAGAGGTTTTGGAGCCTCCTTTTCTGGGGATACTGAAGATTTGCCTGAATGCCTACCTGTGCAACCTATTGTAGGAACCTACTTTAGCAGAGGTTTGGACTCGATGATCTCTAGAGGTCCCCTCCAACCCCTGCAGTTGTGTGATTCTGTGATATCCTGCACCCAGCTTACCTTGGTGATACTCAAGTCAGAGCTCCTGTTTCTAGCTCTGATGAAAGGCTCTCAGTGATGGGAAGCCCAGAGCTGACAGCTCATTAATAAGCTTCAGTAGCCATCTGGATGTGGAGTATTGATATATTTACATCTAAATTCAGTCACAGTCCTCAGGACCTTCTCAGCTACAAATCTTGCCATTTATCATACATGCACATTTTTACCCCTAAAAATGAAGCATATCCACATCTCAGAGACTCAGAGATAAACAGCCTCGGCTAATTCCAGTGACAAGATTGGCCCCTGGAAGTTGTAAGCAAGATGATGCAATGCAGCATGATATCAGCAGTGGATGCCTCAATGGAGCTGTGTAGGAGCTGTGCTTCACTCCATCAGAGCAAATTCACACCCAATTTGCATGCTGACCCATTACATCTACTTGTCTAAAAGTGCCTTTTTCTCATGACAAATGCGTAAGTAATTGCACACTGAGGAGGCTGCTTGTATGGGTAGTTCAGTGGAGTCTTGAGCTTTGCTTATCAGATTCTTTTGTGTCTTTTTCATAAAAAAGACATAAAAAGTGAAACATGAGCTGATAGGACTGGTTTTATATACTGTGAAGCAGGAACCTTGAGCAGTTTAATATTCCACTACCATCAATCAGTCCTTTCTCTCCATCTGAGAATACACTTGGACTCAGTTCACTGAAAACACTGTTTGTGGCAAAAGTAAATAAATAAATAGACAAACAAACGGAAAATCTTTCTGCCTGCCTCCTGAAACCTACTGCCTAGTAGCCACATATTGCCCTTATGCTCATTCTCTTTGTTATCAGCGCAAGTTATTCTGTGTGGGATGTTTTGTACAAAAGACATGATAAATATTTTTGTATGCAGTGGACCCTTCAGTCATGGAAAAACATGCTACAGGTTGGCAACCAATAACAGAAGGCTTTAAAGCATTCTTACAGAAAAGCAGATCTGTTGATTGGTTTTACAGATTTTATGTGTGTCTGTACAGCTCCAAATGTTAAGGAGCCAGTGCCTGAAAAGAAGAACAAGAATCACAGATACAGATAAGAACTGCAGCTCATTACATTCTCTTATGGCATTTGCTTCCTCACACAAGAGAAGCATTTAATGCTTAATTATTTTTCTTTTTAATGCTGCACTTCAAACAGGAAAAAATTGCTTTACACAATGGGACTGGGTGGCAAAATAGAAACTGAATACTTTCCAAGTGTGACCAGTAACAAACAGAATACACCATGTGGCATACATCAACCACATGGGGGGCTGTTGTATTATGAAGTTTTTATTGCTGCGGGATTGGTTTGTCTGCATGACACATGAAATGACAAGAACACAGAAGCCCCATAGGCTCTGACCAGCGAGAGCCATTCGAACTTCATAGCAGCACTCAGAGTTGCAGACCAAGAACAAAAACGGACGTGTGGGAAGAACATTTCTCAACACAAACCAGCAACAGCAACAACAAGAAAGGCGGTAAAATTTGGAAAGTTTTCAGAAGATTTACAATGGAAAGAGTGTATTCCATGTAACTTCTTAACTTTCCCATCAAGTTATTATTATTCACTTCAGAAGTGAGTTATGTGCATAGAAAGGCCATTCCTAGCCTCCAGAGATCATTGCCAAAATAGATGTGACGAGATAAATGGGGTGGAAAAGCCTCATTTTGTGGAGTTTTGAGACAATGGGAGAGACTGAAACCTAGATCTGAGAACTTACTTGCGTGTCTAAATATCCTTCTAGAAATAGGCTTTAAATGCTTGGCTGCCTTTGCACAAGAAATCTAGGTTAAGACTGAATTTCCCCTGAGTCTCTATAAGCCTCTGCAGTAACAATTACTCCATTTTTTTCTTCTGGGCGGAGGACGGTGCAAGTGTCCTGGTGCATCCTACCTCCACAGATCGTGACTGTGTTGGACGTCTCTCCATCACATCTTGCAACATCTCCAAATCATTGCCTTTTGAAACCTATGGCATCAGCTCTCTAAACTCCTCTGGGGTGTATACGGTTGTAATTTCTCCTAATTCAGGGATAGCTGAGGAAGGTGAAGCCAAGAGGGAAATTCTGTTCTTTCTTGCTCACGTCTCCAAACCTCCTGTTGTATGTAGCCTCATTCCTGCTCATGTCCTCTCAGATCATTTGAAGCAGCATTGATTAATTAATAACTTGTTTTCGTGTCTAAGGTCAATTGGACAGTAGAGACAAAGCTTTTCCTTTGTTAATCTTCAGAGCTCCTGAGAGAGCATCTCTCTTGCCCTTTACAGAGAACATCTTTTTTTAATTAACTGTTATTATCGAGCTGTTTAGAAAAATCAGAATTACAGAGCTTCAAAGATACAATTAGCATAATGTAACAGTAACATCATTAATGTGGACTGGCAAACATTCACCCAACGGGGAACGATTACACATAGCACAATAACAGCTTCTTTCTGCAGTAGCAAGAAGTCCCAACCCAGGCAAACATCGTCTTTGCATTGCACAAGCAGAGAGCTGCCTTCACATGCCTCTGCTCCAAACAGGGATGCTGTATCACTTGCAAACAGTGAATGGCCAGCAAACAACATGACACACCATCAAAGAAAAGTAGGAGAGAACAAACTTTTCACTGTGACAGAGATGTTAATTCCTTTAGAATGGAACCACTCCCTCAGTCTGTTTCAGGGCCCTTGATGAACCAGACCAAGGGAACCTGCACTGAACAAGTGCATATTTCCTGAGTTACTAGAAGTTGTGTCAGGCATAGCAGTAGTAATGTGTATGTATAAAGAAAGAAAAATTCCAATAGAGAGATAGAGGTTGTCAGTCAAAGGAAATCACAAAAGATGTCATGTGGTCCCTTGCAGACCTGCCTTAATAAAGTGGATGAATTTAGCAATGGAGACCACAGAGTTTTGTGTAGACAAACTGTCGGCTGGAAATCATCTCAATAATTGTTTTGAGCATTGTAGGTACTCCTTCAGACATAGAAATTTCTGCATGTTGTAACAGAGCTGTGGATTTTTACTGACTGCAGTACATAGTTTCCGTCCTAAAGCATATGTCCCAAGCAATAGACCTCTGCTTAGACCATGTGTTTAACTTGGAGTACTTAAGCAAGTTTTAACCACGTAGGTTAAACATGCTTGGAGAGTTTTCTAGTTCCAGCAGTGCAGTGTACCTATATACACAGGGTCATTAAATGGTGGTTTGATTTTATGCAAACTCTGTACAGCTCTTAGTACCATCAGAAAACCTTTCCAAACAGCCCATTGCAATTCCCTCACTGAACTTTTATCCCATTCTTTCACTGCTTTCTTGGGCCATCCATAATATTGATTACTCCATGTGAACATTCTGAATGCTTACCCATGTTCTGGCGCTTGCTTAACAAGAAATATGTATTTGTTTCTTGACATTTCCTTATACTGAATACTCTCTCCATGTCTCCATTCCTGAGGGCCTTACTGCTCTCCTCTGATTTCCTCCATCCCAACAGAGATGCACAACAACTGCAGCTGAGAGCTAGATGTTGTGTTTATCCACTGGCTGCTCCAGAATTATGTGGAAAAGTGGTGAAATCTGAAAAAGGACTTGATATAAAAGGTACTCAGAGCCCAAACTTAGACTTTCAAAAGGCTATTAACTCCTATTTAACTACTGGCATACCTAATAACTATTATGACTTTAGAGCTCTCTCCCCACCAAGGTATCTCCAGACTGTCTGAGATGTTGGGCTGCAAAGCTGTTGTCGGCAAATTTTTCATCCCAGCTGCAGAAAATCCACATTCTCCAATCATCTTATTAGATCTGTCTTACTGAATATTGGGAAAAGCAAACTATGCTCAGAGTTCTTCCCCAGCCTGGGTTAATATTATGTGGGAAAGGATTTTGCCATGATATTCGGTTGCCACCAATCTGTGCTTAAAATGAGACAGTCCCTTGTATTTGGAGCTCTGTAAGGAATTCCTGGAAGATCAGACTCAGGATTGCAGTACTCAGCCCAACAGGGCCATGCACTGCTCCTGGGAGTGAGTAGATTTCACAAGGACTATTAGAGAAAACAGCAAGAAAGTTGGCTTGGTATCTCCCTAATTTTCTTTGTCATGTTCAACCTGCCGTAATTGCTGAGGTGCTAATTTTTGATGCCTTTCAGAAGTTTTGGCTGTGTGTAACATTCACTGGCTTACCCTTTGAGTTTCAGTCGGTGTTGCACCCACTATAAGTAATTTAGGGATTGTGCAAGGGCACGTTGTGAAAGTCGCTTTGAAGCAGGATACGTGCTAGCCGTGTTAGAATGAAAAAGTGCAGGGGTTGGAAGTTGCAAACAGAGCTGTGTATACAAAATTCATTTTCTGGCTACTCCCTTGAACTGAGAACAGCTAATCTTAACAAAACAAAAGCAGACAGGCAAGAGACACGGTCCAGAAAGGCACAGTCAACCCGACTTATCAAACAATTGTGTTTACCTTTTGACACTGTTTTATTCCATTAACAATTACTGATCTAAGACAGTTCTGCTAGGGTATTGGAAATCTTTACAGCTCCAGGGGAAAAAGTGTATTCTCCTAACAGTTCTGTTAACTCAACAATTTACTCTTTATTTATATTGGCTTTGATGTGAGAGAAGAAAGTGAAAAGAATGTACAAAGTGGGCCATTTCGTAATACAAGTATATTTATCAAGTGAAAGAGGCTTAGGAGACAAGGAAAAACTGTAATGTGAAACACTGTAAAAACACAATTAGGAACATAAATATGAAATTAAGTGCAGTCTAACCTGGTTTCAACCTTTGCTTGCCCGGTATGAAGGTAACATTTTTAACGGCATTTCCAAAAAAAGAAATATCTGCTTCTATGAAATAAAATTCAACCAGGAAACTGCACCAGCAATTGGCATCATTCTGTTGGAAGGAAGGCTTCAACTTCTGCAGTCAGCAATCTCCTGAAAGGTCTTGGAATTATATTTATCTGAGGAAGGAGGAGGGGAAGGGCAAGTAACCAGATATTTCTAGGACTTTTCACTGTACTGTTTCAGTACAATCAGTAGCACCCTACACAAAGATTTGTAAGCTTTGAGAATGACTGACACTCTCCCTCTCCGTCTCATCTTGGAGACATTATGGTCACAGCATAAGCTACAATAGGGAAATCTTCCTCATGTATGCTTGTACTGAGCTGCAGAAGGCAATGCGCAAGCTTTGCATGCTTGTTTGGGAAATAAAACATCAGATGTGTCTATGATGATAAAAGTTTTTGGTGCTTGTAGAGTTCTTCAGTTGTGAAAATATGTCTAGAGATCAATTTCTCTCTGGACACCAGATGTAGCAATGAGGAAAGGATGGAAAGGTCTTGCCTGTGTCATTTCTTGGGTTTACTTTATTCCTGGAATTCTGCTGAATGTCTCTTCTATTCCTCAGGCCCCTGTCAGGTTTTACATTTTCATTTACCTGAGGACATGGGACATTCTACCTGGAATTGTGGTGGCAGAGATAGGTTGTGCACAGCCCTGGCTCCATACACTACTACTTGTTGGCTGACTATGGTGATAATCCACACCTATATAATGAATGAAGGACTGTGTTTTCCATACATAACCTCAGATGAGCCATCTGGAGATGTTTATCATGCAGGAATCTATGCACAAATTGGGCAAATGTACATTCAGCCACCTGATTCAAATATCCTGAGGTATCTCTTTGCTTGCACATGGGAAAACACATGTTTTCACAGTTCCAGAATCCAGATTGAAAAACAAAATGATCATTTCTGATATCTAGCAGAAAATCTTTTCATTTAAATTGTTCCTGAGTAAGAGTGCACTGGAACATCTCCCAGCTGATCCTTCCTAAGGAAGAGCAGAATCCAAACTGCTCTTTTCACCTTCTTCTTGTTTTCAGTGAGAGACTCTTCTCAGGGAGCAGGATATCAGATGTCCTGTGTGACAAAGAATTCTGTTTCGCTTCTTAGTTTTTTATCCAGTTGTTTTCAATGGGTGAGTTTGTTTTTTCCTGTGTGATTGGAATAATTACCCTGACAAGGAAAAGGAGTGGGACAGATGTTCTCCCTAACTGATAATAAAAGCAGTGTCCTTCAGCTCTGTGCTGGCTGTGAACTCCACAACCAACCCATGATGTCCCACAATGGGATGCAGGCGGTGAATACTTTAGAAAGAGAAGTGCTGTAGCTGATCGTCCTTTTTATTCTGTTCAGGTTGTATATTAGGAAAAATTTCTTCTCAGAAAGAGTGGTAATACATTGTAACAGGCTGCCCAGGGAGATGTTGGAGTCATCCCCCGTGGAGGTGTTCAAGAGCCATAGAGACATGGCACCGAGGGACATAGTTTACTGGGCATGGTGGGGATGGGCTGATGGTTGGACTAGATAGTCTTAGTGTTTTTTTTCCAACCACAATGATTCTATGATTCCATCATTTCGGGAGAGTACAGGACAAGTCTGCTGGGTTAAATCATTCTGTGTGTTCACTCAGCTCAAACGGAAAAAAAAGCATTTTTTTCTTTTTAAAGCTTCTAATCATTGCAGGTTATCTGCTCTTTGCAGGACAGGATTACTATAGTTTTTATATTTCACCATAAAATGGTGCTGCCAGCTGTCAGCAGCTCAAGGAATAGTTAATTACATTTTTTTTGCACAGCTGTTCATAAGAGTGTAAAAAGCTGCTGTTCTCCTCCTAAAAGATTTCTGGCATCAGTTGCTTGAGGAGAATAGCTAAGAAGTGTCCAAAAAAATTGCAACTGGAAAGGCAATTCTTCATCTTCCTTTTGTGAAGTAAAAATGCATTTCCTCTGGTGTAAAGGGAATCAGCTTCTCATTCTGAGGTTGAGTTGGGAATGGCAGTGTTAGAAATTCAAGGGAATTAGTAGCCTCCAGACCTAGAAATGCAACTTCCAATCCAGGACCAAATCTTCTCTGGCTATATGTGAGAAAGGACAGAGGAGCAGCAGGCTGTACCCAACCAGTGCCTTTGTTTTGTTGGCTCATACGCATCAGGTCCTTAGGTGGTCTATGTGGACTAATGCCAGGTTGCTCATTCCTGATGGACAGCAAATGTCTCAACTTCATGCTGTAACACATTCATAATTACAGAAGGAATCTGAGATTTGAGTTTCTGGCAATGCTTAAAGGGTCTGACCCCATTCTGGTAAATCCTGCAAGACTTATTGTATAACTCCTGATAGTTTATGATGTAGACAGAGGGTCAGACAGAGGGTTGTCAGGAACTTGTTTAACTTGTTTACCTGAAAGGTTTTATTTGTGATAAATGAACTTATATTGACAAGAATGGTTCTGTTTCAACAGATTCTGGCACATTAAAAATATGACTGAAATAACTTCTTTGAATATTTTTTAAACAAAAACTTTTGCCCCCTATTTTTTAAATGAAAAAATTATTTTGACTTATTATAAATGCATGTTGGGTACTTTTTTTTTGCTTTTCAACAAGAGTGATTGAACCAAAACAATTTGGAAATGATAACATGTTTTCACTGGCCCAAACGGATCTCTTTTACTCTTGGAAGGCTCCATTTATGAAACCACATTCTCTTTTTCATATTTGTTAATTTCAGCTGTTTACGGGTTAACGCATCATTTCAAGCTACTTCTAACACATGGAGAAAAGAAGACATGCTATTCCCAATTCAGCACAGTTCCCTTGAAAGGTATAAGCTTATTTAAGTTACTTTTCCTGTAAGTTTTCCTTTTCAGTAGGCAGAGAAAGAAGATATTGAAGGACCTACTACCCTGTAGGCTTCTTAGCTGGCTGTGAAAAGGCAACCAGCTGCCATCTTCTACCAAATCCATTGCTCCCCAGCTCAAATTAGCAGAGAGAAATCCCCATCACATCCCTAAGGTCACAGACAGGAGGAGCAGAGTGCAAAATGTCAGTACAATGCAAGACTCGCAACTTCACAAGGCTTGACAGCTAACGTGGCTTTTGCCCCATTTCATGTCATTGAAATACAACTTCCTGGGTGCCTGGGGAACACAGTGGGTGTTTCTAAACTCCAACACTTAATCCACTGCAAGTCATTCCGAGGGCCTGTCCCTGGGAATCCTTTCTATTCTGAATATGCTGTCTAAGCACCCACCTCATATAATCTACAGTGTAATTTTAACTCTTCTACCACATCTCCTGACTCCTCACTCCACCACCAAATCCTTCAAAGTTTTTTCAACTTCATGTGATTCAATTCTACTGTGCATCTATTCTAAGCATGCTGAAGACCTCCTCTAAGTACATCACCTCTCTATCTGCCCCATGGATGTTACAACTAGGTGGAGATCAGTTTTGGGAGGGGCATTAGAAGGCTTTTCAGCAAATTTTCAGATCTTCAAAACAGTAAAAAGTTAACTGGAAAGAGGAACAGCTCTTTGTCACTGGATAGACAAAAAAAACCCTGAAATCTACCTTGCAGTATCCACAGTTATAAGTATTTCACTATAGCAGAATTGATTTTGAGAATTTTTTGTCTTATTCCTTCCTATTGGCAGTCTGATTTTTTTTCTGAAGTTAAGAATCTTAGGAAAATGTGGAAAATGTGCAAAGTAATTGAATGGGATGCTGTTGACTGCCACGCATTCTTGTCAGAAATGGGGCATTTGAAAAATGAACACATCTCTGAAAAAAAAAAAAAAAAAGGAAATTTAATCCAAGGAATTTGCATAATTTCAGTGAATAAAGACCTGCTGAGTCATTTAGGGCTAAAAACCTGCCAAGATTTAGAATCAAGCTTTTGGCCCCGTGATAGTACCCAACATTGTCCAGAACTCCACTTCCAGCTCTCTACCTAAATGTGAATGATAGATTTTTATTCTTTTTTTCTCCTCATGAGAACGTGTTGCTTTCACTTTTACTGAAGTATCATCTTTCTTCAAGATAGTATTTCCAGGTAAAAGGCGAGTGGGTCTGCTAGCCCATGTGTTTCTTTAACTGAATGTGCTACAGAGTGTTCCTATTAAAGAGCTTGAGAATGGCAATAGTGTGAACTTTATTGTGAGCTTTACACTGAAATCCTCCAAAATGTTATCTGCAGTATATGATCTGTTGACAGGATCTACCTCCTCAACAAATAAACAAACAAACAAACATAAAAACACATAACCACAATTATTCACTGTGGGACTTCAGAGAAGACTTCTGAAGACCTTACATCCAGGCTCTACAAGCTCTCTCTGGTACGTGTGAATCCCTGATCAAAAGATAACTGGAGCACGTTGGAAAACCTTCTTATGTCAAAGTCTTCACAGGTTTCAAAGCATTATCTCTGTCTTTGTGCAGGTTCTGGACACGTTCTCATTCTGCAGATACCCATCACTGTCCCTCACACCCTTCCCTAACCAGGCAGTAAGTGCCATGGCTTACTCACCTTGCAAGTACTGAGAGCATCTGAGACTGTTGGTCCCTTTTTCAAGCTGAAAACACTGCTGCCAGCACTGGAATGGATATGACAACACTGACATATTCTTTACCTCCCTAGGACTATGGCCTTTGCATACTGCAGTCTTCAGTGCTCATTTAGTATGAACTGAATGTAAAGACAGACTTTTCCAGTGGCCCCATGGCTCCTGCAGGATCTACTCACTCTTTGCTGCTAGAACAAAGCCCCTGCTGAGGCTTACTGAACAGCTGGTGACAGCAAATGTCTATGAAGGAAGATGGCAGGAGTATTGGAAAATGCAGCCGAGACATGAATAAGTGTGCTTGGCAAGATTCAAGGCACTGCTCTGTACCTCAGAAGAGTCAGACACTACTAACTGCAATTCCTTGAGCATCACCCCGCCAAGTACTCTTGTAAGTCACAAGATGCACAAACACATTGGCTAAAATCTGTTCCCACAACAGACTGTTTGAAAAGCTACAAAAAAAAAAAAAAAAAAAGATCAAGCCGCTTAGTATTTATTTCGCAGATAACTCTGGAATAGAGCTGAGTTATTCAACTAATGAGGCATGCCCAGTTCTACATGCTGCTTCAAAATTTTCTGAATATAAAGCAGCAGGCATGGTGAGAAGTTGAGCAAATAACATGAAAACGGAAAATAAGACAGATAATTTATCTTCATCGATTCAATTGTATGGAATTGGAAAGTCATTTCAGCAGCCTCAGGACATGCAAACAGCCCTAGAGAGTCCAGACATAAAAGCAAGATATTTTCCAAACTTCAAATGGACCCAGAATTTCCAAGCAGGAGGCAATTGTTTTAGCATGCAGTTTTCTAATTAAATGTTGGAAAAGCATAGTGGTGGAGTAGCTCCTGCTCTAATTTACACTGAAGCAACTGTACTGTAAAGTAAAAAATTACTCTGGGTGGATACAGCCTTATCCAAAGACAAAACTTTGCCCAGCATTTTTACAGCTTGTGTACCTACATGATTAGAAACTCTCTTTAACAGAACAGGAAATTGTGGCTAAAACCTCTCAGAACTGAAGTCAATTAGTGTTAATTTAGTTCAGTCTCTCTTGTAATAAATGGATGTAAATAAGGAATCCCCAGTGGAGACAGATTTACAGCATGCAAAACAGCTATAAAATTAAGAACAGGAAAATAGAGCTGGTCTCTGATAAGAAGGTGAGAGCTAACTATGAGCTTCCAGCTAGTGCATGACAGTAACACATTTAACCCCAACAGATAGTCAATGTCTAAACTTCCAATTTATGGTGACTGACAGGTGTGACTTGCTGCAAGAAGAAGAAAAGAGAATTGACATAGCTGCTCTTTGCATTGCTCCATCATGTGTTACATCGGATAAGGCTCAGCTATGCAAAATGATGTTATTTAACCCTCTCTCTTATCAAACTTCCCAGTGTCCCTTCCTTCCCCATTGTAAGGTTTCTTCATCAGTTATGAACCAGTTCTCCAATCCTCTTAACCTCCTTTCTTTTCCAAGTTAAAGTTTTGCCCAGCATCCCTAGTTTTGGTACAGACACAGTTCTGGTGAGATGGAATAGAGAAAAGTAAGAAAGAAACAATCACATGGGCAGGGTGCTACTTTATCTCTCCAGGAAATGTTGGGGTTGTTCCTTGCACTGTCTTCCAATAATAAAGTGAACAGCTTTGAATTTCATTCTTGATGGGCACCGACAGTTTGTTCATTGAATACAAGAACAGATAAAAGTCCACAGGTAATAAAGAAAGAGCAGTGGGAGGGAGATAAGCTGATACTGATATTTGCTTTTCTATATTATACCAGCTTCTCTTATTCTGTTCTGTGTAGCATTATATTTTTCTGCCTTTTACAAACCCATAATATAGTTGCCTCTTACTCAAGCTTGAGTACATTAGTCCTTCCCTCAAATTACAATCCTTCCTTTGTCCATGCCTTTTAAGATGGCACAGGAATGTCCACTGAGCCCTCAATGCTTGGCAAATAATCACTAACTGTGGGTTAATTGGGTCCAGGTGCATCTCATGAGGTTCAACAAATCCCAGTACAAGGTCTTCCACTTGGGTCACAGCAACTTCCATTACCAATACAAGCTGGAAGATGTAAGGATAGAGCACAGCCCTGCCAAAAAGAACCAGGGAGCAGTGGTGGATAGCAAGCTAGACATGAGCCAGCACTGTGGCTTTGCAGCTCAGAAAGTCAACCGTATCCTGGGCTACATCATATACTGAAAAACGCTATCATGGCTGCAACACTAACTCACAAAATGGCTTGGGTTGGAAGGAACCTTGAGGGTCATCTGGTTCCAACACCCCTGCCATAGCCAGGCTTGTCAACCATTGGATCAGGCTGCCTGGGACCCCATCCAGCCTGGCCTTGGGCACCTCCAGGAATGGGGCATCCACATCTCCAGCAAGCCTGTGCCAGGGCCTCATCACCTTCTCAGTTAAAAATTTCCTCCTAATTTAAAGCCATTGCTCCTTGTCCTATCACTGCCAGTCCATGAAAAAAACAAAATCATTCTCCCTACCTCTTACAGACTCCCTTTAAGCACTAAAGGCAGCAATGAGATCTCCTGGAGCCTTCTCTTCTCTGGGTTGAATGAACACATTTTCTCAGCCTTTCTTCATAGGAGAGGCTCTCCACCCCTCTGATCATCTTTGTGGCCCTCCCCTGCACCAACAGCTTCACCTCTTCCTCATTGGGGGGCCTCTGTGTCTTTAATGAACTCCTCAACATTGGTCAAATCAATCATTATGTCCTATATTCAGATGCAAATGATGCCAAAGAAACTCAGTTTCCTTTCCTTTTCTCCTGGAACAAGAATCTCATTTAATTTCATCCTTCCAAAAGCCATCAAAGTCTCCAGCTACAGCCGCTCTGTCAGGTGATATAGATACCTAAGATGCCAGTTTAACACTTCTCATTCACTTTCCATCTGTCTTACTTAATAAATAAAATGTATGTCATCTTCTACCTAAATTTTACCTCACCTGAAAAACACAAAAAGGAGAAAAAATGATAAAAACAGAACATCTTATTAAGTTCTAGCAAACTTGTGCAAACCACCAAGAAGACAAGGCACACTTCACTAGCTCTGGATTTGCATGATGGAAACCAAAAAGTGAGAGACTGAGAGAAACATGCAAAACCTAGTCAGTGGCATGTAAAGACAGCACACAACCCAGCTCTTGCATCTTTAGGTTGACTGTGAAATTAAAACATATGTTCAGACTCCCAAGGTAATTTCAGTCCTGAGTGGGATAATTGCTCTAAGTGACTTAGAAATCAAGGTACAGCATTGTTCACTGGAAATGAGGCTACAAGTGGACAATTGATCTTGAGGGAGATCACACGGCACGTGCATGGCAATCAAGGGATCAGACCCAGCCAGCACGGGTTCACAAAGGGCAGGTCGTGCTTGTCCAACCTCATCTCCTTCTACGACTGGGTGACCAGACTGGTAGATGAGGGAAAGGCTGTTGATGTAGTCTACCTGGACTTCAGCAAAGTCTTTGAAATGGTCTCCCACAGTATTCTCCTGGGGAAACTGGCAGCCCGTGGTGTGGACAGGTTCACTCTTCTGTGGGTTGAGAATTGGCTAGAGGGCTGTGCCCAGCGGGTAGTGGTTAATGGAGTTAAGTCCAGCTAGCGTCCCGTTACGAGTGGTGTCCCCCAAGGGTCGGTACTGGGGCCCATCTTGTTTAATATCTTTCTTGATGACCTGGATGAGGGGATTGAGTGTACCCTCAGTCAGTTTGCGGATGACACCAAGTTGGGAGGATGTCGATCTGCCTGAGGGTAGGGAGGTCCTTCAGCAGGATCTGGATAGGCTGGACAGCTGGGCTGAGGTCAATAGGATGAGGTTCAAGAAGGCCAAGTGCCGGGTCCTGCACTTTGGCCACAATAACCCCATGCAATGCTATATGCTTGGGGCAGAATGGCTTGACGAGTGTATAGAGGAAAAGGACCTGGGGGTGTTGGTTGATGCTCGGCACAACATGAGCCAGCAGTGTGCCCCGGTGGCCAAGAAGGCCAATCGTATCCTGACCTGTATTAGAAGTAGTGTGGCCAGCAGGAGCAGGGACGTGGTCATCCCCTGTACTCAGCTCTGGTGCGGCCACACCTCAGGTGCTGTGTTTGGTTTTGGGTCCCTCACTGCAAGAAAGACACTGGGGCCCTGGAGCGTGTTCAGAGAGGGGCGGTGGGACTGGTGAGGGGTCTGGAGCACAGGTCTTGTGGGGGGCAGCTGAAGGAGCTGGGATTGTTTGGTCTGGAGAAAAGGAGGCTCAGAGGAGACCTCATCACACTCTACCACTTCCAGAAGGGGGGCTGTGGTGAGGAGGGGGTCGGCCTCTTCTCC
The DNA here is from genome assembly GCA_023055505.1 of Callipepla californica brunnescens. Lineage (NCBI taxonomy): Eukaryota > Metazoa > Chordata > Aves > Galliformes > Odontophoridae > Callipepla > Callipepla californica. Next base: position 36,480,115 of record JALIRH010000005.1, on the reverse strand, counting down.
CAGATAACTGGTGACAGGACAGGAGGGAGTGGCCGTGGGTTGCGCCAGGGAAGATTTAGATTGGATTTGAGGAAGGGTTTTTTCTCTGAAAGAGTGGTCAGGCACTGGAATGGCCTGCCTGGGGAGGTGGCTGAGGCACCGTCCCTGGCGCTGTTCAAGAAGCGTTTAGATGAGGTGCTAAGGGATTTGATTTAGTAGCTTGGTGGGTAGGGATGGTGGTGTGAGGATGGTTGGACTAGATGATCTTGTAGGTCCTTCCCAAACAAATGAATCTATGAATCTAAGAAGAAACATGGTCAGCAGGGCAAGAGAGGTGATCCTGCCCCTTCTCTCTGTTAAGACCTCACCTGGAGCACTGCATTCAGATGTTCCAAGCAATGGAACATCTCCCCTACAAGGACAGTCTGAGAGAGATGAGATTGTTCAGCATGGAGAAGAGAAGGCTCTAGGGAGACCTGAGAGTGGCCTTTCAGTATCTGAAAGGGGACTGTAAGAAAGAAGGGGACTGACTCCTCAGCAGGATTTCTTGTGACAGGACAAGAGGAAATTGTTTCAAACTAAAGGAGAGCAGATTTATATTAGATATAAGGAAAAAGTTTTTCACAGTGAGGCTGGAGAGGTACTGACACAGGTTGCCCAGAGAGGAAGTGGATGCCCACCCCTGAAGACACTCAAGGGCTGGATGGAGCTGTAGATGTCTCTGCTCACTGAGGGACTAGACAGCCTTTAGGGGTCTCTTTCAACTTAATTCTATGATTGTAACTGTGGGGTACTGCAAAATTTAAAGCAGTATCCTACCACTCTTATCACCCCTCAGGCATGTGTGGCACTGGACTAATTTTACAATCAACAGAGGTGGATTATGTCAGCCTGTGGGACTGAATGGAGCTCAACAGGCAGTGCAAATGCAATCTTGGCTCTACAGCACTGTTACACATCAGTGAAGGAGCCTTCTGAGACTGTAATAGCAGCCACTGTTCCTGGTGTACACTACTGCAGGTTCCCCCTGTGCTGCCACTGGAGGTCTCAGTAGAGATCAGGGAGTTTATTAAAAAAGGTGAGTAATTATGTAGAGCAGCTCACATATCCACAGTACCATATGTGTGCATGCTGCGACCTTTCTGTCGGTTCCTGCAGCACAGCCTTCAGAAAGCCTGCCACAAATGTAACGGGTAACCAGACCTGCACCTGGGAGCACTTGCTGATTGCACTGAGAGCTGCTAAACAGCTCTAACAATAAGTGTTTAAAGAGCAGTTTCCTTTCCCTCTTCACTTTTTTGCCTAATTTATTAGAGTGAGGTCATTTTGATTATTAACCCAAGCCCTCTGCTTTCCATAGGCAAGTGCTTCCACCTTCGTGCTGCACGTTTACACACCACCTCTCTGAACACTTTATTACTTGATTTTCCTGTTTGATTTCCCATGGCACTTCAGTTCCTGTTCTGAGATACAGTATGTTCGAGAGTTAGTTAAAGACTCGCAGATCTCCAAATCTTCAGGGATAGATTCTTTTCCTCCTTCTCAGTAGCTGACAGATGGTTATTCTTCAACAAATAAAATCCAAATTGTACAAGTCTGCCGTGCTGCAGAAGCAAGATCTTAATAAGCGCCTTGCTGTGATGAAAGGAAATAGAGGAAAAGTAACAACCCTGAAGTGAGGGGATTCAGAATTAAAAATAGACTCCATGTGTCCATTTGCAAGAATTGCATGGTGAAATTTCCCATCTGAAGGGGACTTTAACAGCACAGAGACCTGGAATTGGCTCTCTGCAAAGAGATGAGTTCTATCCATAGCAAACTCTCATGAGTGGCAGCTGCTTTCTGAGCCAGCAGTGATGATGTGCCAAGACTGCCTCATGCAGGACCCCACATATGAATTTACATTGAGGGAAAAATGAGACTGCACACAGCCTTGATGATGCAGCCACTGTGTGACCTGCCAAGACTGTGGGAAAGGGCACCTCATGGATTTGCCTCACTGGGACTGTCCTGAGTTCATTAGGCAGAAGTTGGCTCAGAGCAATCATGAAGGGCTCTCCAGTTGCCTGACTTCAATCTCATGCCATCCTCTGGTCTCTTCTTGCTAAAGCCCTAAAATGACTTTATAAAACATCAAAAACTTTGTCTTAAAAATCCTATCCTGGAAACCTCTTGGTTCATGAAACTTCCTGCACAACATTACGGGACAGCTCTGGCTTTTCTTGGTCCAACCTCTGCTCTGGTTAGCACAGGAGTGGGCCAAATCCCACACCAGGTTTGGGCTGATTCCATCACCATCAGCAAGGTTGTTGTGGTTGTGCACAGATAGCTTGACCAAGCCCTGTTACCTCTCCAATAAAAAAAAGAATGGGCTTAGTATACTGTACATCTGGTGAGCAGTCTTGTGGTAGGCAGGCAATAAGCATGACTCCTTAGTCAGCGTTATCATAGCCCCGTGGACTAACCCATCAGCTAACCCTGCTTCTCACCAGGCAATTCTTTTCCCTTACAGAACTGCTGACCCAATCAGGGTTTCCAGTGAACGAAAATATCTGCAGATTTTCCTCCTTCTCACTCTTAAGGTAAAAAATAAATATATATGGTTGTTAGAAATGTGAACACCTACCTTGTTGCAAAGATGTTACTGCTCGGGCTGGCTGGGAAAAAGTGACCATTGGCAAGGTAAAACCACAGGGGAGAGAACCCTGGTACTCTGGTGTTTGAGAGCTGCTGAAAAGCATCTTCGTTAGTTCATCATTAGCTGCAGACTGTGCAAGGTCTAATCCCAGACAGCAATCCTCAGACAGACCATGGGTTTAGTCACCATATCAAGAAATAAAGAGAAGAACAGCCTCAAACCAGTCTGTGATTAATCCTTGGTTACTTCTTCATTATTCAAAAGCAATAATTCAGATAGCTTACAAAAAGCTATTGCTACTTTGATATGAAGAACAAAAGTGAGAAATACAATATCCTAGCCTCAGGATTTTTCCCCCATGGTATCTCTTCAGATGCTCTGAAAGATACTCTTCATTTCACACTTTGCCTCAGTTGAACTTCTTCACATTTGTCTAGAAGTGTTAACTAGGAGATGATATTTTCCTGCCTTGTAGTTATTGCTTCAAGAAAAAGAATTGGGTATACGTGCATTATCTTTTGGCTGCTTTACAAATCTGCATTATCAAATGTACAGACATAGTGTAAAATGCCTGCGCCCATTTTCTCTCCCTATTCAAGGCCTCTGAATGGACTCAAATCCCAAATCTGCATACTTTAGCTACTGGCCCTCATGCTTCCCTGTGATTATTCAATCTGAGTATCAGAGCCCTCATGGCTATGTGTGACTCGTACTAAAGGATGTTCCTATTTGTTGAAGTTGGATTTCATCCTTCCTGCTCTTCATCTTCCTTCTGCTCCTACAACATCTTTACGTTCCCAAGTAATTGTGCATTACAGAAGTATTGTTTTTGTCTAGCTATTCTGACAAAATACTAAGTAATCTTAGAATCACAGTATGGCTTCTGTTGGAAGGGATCTTAAAGACCACCCAGTGCCAACCCCCTGCCATGGGCTGGTTGCCCCCCACCAGTGCAGGCTGCCCATGGCCCCATCCAACCTGGCCTTGAGCACCTCCAGGGATCGGGCACCCACAGCAATCTGAGCAGCCTGTGCCAGTGCCTCAACAAATGTACACTTTTTTTCCTTCATTATTTATTGCTTTTGAAGGCTTGTGAGGCTTCTCTTGAAAGCACTACAGTCTATGCAATAGGATTCAGTATCTCCAGTGAATTTCACCAGTTGTTTCTCCTCCTCCATTCTCCAGTTCATTTCCAGTCCAGCAATAGGCTAAGGAGCATGACTATCCTGCTCCCTGAGGACTGCTTTCCCCTCAGGGCCTTTTATTTGTTGCCACTCTGCCCAATTGGCTGGGCCCACACAACATCTCCCAGGAGGTACCCAGCCTCAGCAAACCCAAACAATAGACAATATCAGCCCTGGAAGGCACAAATAACCCCAAAGCCACTCCTGTTCAAAAGTCCTGAAGCAGCAGTTAAAATGAGTTCTTGCTCTGCTCTGTCTGAAAGTTAAAAACGGCACTGCTCCCCTCCCCCCCAGTCTCCGAGCACCTCTTAAATCACCTCTAATATGATGTGTCTTCACAACTCCCCTGCAAGATAAGGGCGATATCATCATCCTTGTTTCACAGACGCAGAACCAGCGCACAGACAGAGTACTGTTGCCTAATTATTTTTCTTTTATTAGTGAGGTTACCTCTGGTCGTGTCTGGTTATTTCTCAGCTCAGTGTGCTCAGCCCATTCAGTAGCTGCTCTTACATGAAGGCTCATGAAGGTCATCGAGTTGCCAGAGAAGCATCAGTCCAAGAAATTTCACTGGTTGCATCATTCCAATTCTTGCTGTACTAATACAACTCCCAACTATAGAGAACATAAAGGAACCATACACATCTCTAAAAGCATACAATTGAAACCAAACATTGGTTCACTTGAGTCATTAGCAATTGTCACTCATATTGTGACAACACATTGTACATCCCAGGGAGATCATTTTATTTCATGCTCTAATTTGACTCCTCTCACCAATACTATTAAGCATTTCTTACTTCCCTGTTTGGTTGTGCAATCTCTGTTACCCAACTGGGGATATCCATACTCGTCATCTTAGAATAAGTGCATTTTCAGAATGAATGGAGAATCTACAAGCAACATTATTTGTACATTTGACAACACATGGCAAATTCTCTCTCATATTTGTGTCTTCAGGGCATAGCTACATAACCATGTGAAGCCAGGTCCCTAATGCAGCCCACCTGACCCTTCAGCCTACTTATTCCTGGCGCATCTCACTCCAGACTTTGATCCAAGCCTCTTTGCATGTCTCAAACTTTAAAAACAAATGAAAAACCAACCAGCTGAATGCTGAGCTGCAGCATTGCTCAGCATACCAGGCTACCTTTCTACCTTAGGAAGAATCACCAGAAATCCAACTTTGACCAAATCAGACATACTTTTTCTATCCCCCCCGTGCAGCCACTAGCTGGCTGCTGCTTTCCACTTGAAGAGGAGTTTCATTGCACTGGTAGCGCTCACCATCTCATGGTTCTCTGCAAACACAGCCTGCACAAGGTAGGCTTCCAAGATTGTGTGAAGGTCCTTGTTGCATTTGAATCCTGTGTGCTAAAACCTGAGCGCTACAGTGTGGTGGTTAGGCAGTCCCCATGTGAAAGAACACCAAACCTTTTTCTCTTGCTCATTTTTCTTTCTTCCCTTTCCTTTCCTTGGAGAGACCTGGGGCTGTTCAACCTGGAGAAGGTTGAGAGTATGTCTTATGAATGTTTATAAATGTTTAATGGGTGGGATGGTGTCAGGCTCTTTTCCATGGTGCCCAGTGACAAGACAAGGGTCAGTGGACACAAACTGGAGCACAGGAAGTTCCATATGATGATGGGGAAAAACTTCTTTACTTTGAAAGTAACAGAGCACTGGAACAGACTGCCCAGAGGAATTGCAGAGTCACCTTCTCTGGAGGTATTAAGAACCCACGCAGTCACTTTCCTGCACAACCTGCTATAGGGATCCTGCTTTAGCAGGGGCTTGGACTGGAGGATCCCCAGAGGTGCCCTGCAAGCCCTATGATTCTGTAATTCTGTGATATGACAGCAGCTGGAGAATGCTGGCCTGAGTCCAGCAGGAATACGGAGCAGCTGAAAGTCGCTTGGCTGATTGCTCCATGGAGAGCTCTCAGCAAGTTTTACACGGACAATGAACAAAGTGCCATTTCTTGCTTTTAAAAGGCAAAAAAAAAAGAGGCGGTGGGAAAACAGGACTCTGAGATGCAGATTTCCTGACAATCCCAACTTTACAGAAGGGGAACACAGATCAATCTTGAGCTCTCTTAATACGGGACAGAAAGCCAAAAATCAGTCATCACCCGGCCGGCAGGTGCTAAGAGCCACCCAGACTGACAGTGTCTCCTGTAGTATAAACAAGTAAACTGTTTGATTGCAATCTCCGGCCATTTTGCTCAGATACCCCTTGTTTACTAAGTGCTGAATAACACTCAGCATTTACAGATGTAAAGCCCCCGACTGGGAAGGTCATTAAAATTGGCGGGAAGATTGGGTAAAATCTGAGAAAATCCACAGGGGAGCCCAGCTAATTAATTATAGTTTTGTAATGCACCTAGAAGAACAATGTTCGGAGCTCTGAGCTGTTTGGAGGGTCTGTTTAAAAGCAAATTAAGGCAGAATATCTACTGTAAATGTACAATTGAGCTGTATGCTAAATACACAGGCAAACTTGTTTACCCTGCTCCTGAGCCCTCTTGAGTGCGGTGGGTTCCAACGTTTGAACACAGATGTCACTGGGTTAGGAGAGGCTGTGAGAAATGAGGAAGACAGGGGAAGAGAGAAAGCTTCCAGTGGGGAAAAGGGAAGGGAAGATAAGTAAAACAGCTCAGCAAACAGTGAAAAATAATTAGAGGTGAAGAAAGGGAAAAACAAATCGTTTTAAACAGAACTGAGTCCACTGATTACCTTCTGCAAAATTTCTAGCTCTCTCTATAAAAATTATTTGCAAAGGCCAGTTACTGTGTTTTTGAAGAGAGGATGCTGGGCAGACTAGGGCTCCCACTTGTCATAAAGATTGGTGACTTTGGGACAGGTGTCCGTGTTTTGCACCCCACAGACTACAGCCTTAACCTGCATCCACCACTTGGGAACTCCCTGCCTGGAATCCAGCAAAAACTTAGTGGAGGCCCACATGAAGTTTAGGGGAAATGGTGGCATTCTGGTGATCAAAAACCCATCAGAGTGTTACTATCTACCATTACAACCAGTCCATATTCAAACTACTGCTGAACCATCCTGGTGGATGAAGCATCTGCTCCAATGTGCTACCCACTCTCTTCAGGGGAATATTTTTTTCCACAAGCACAAGATATTTTTCTTGTGTCAAATCCTTTTTTCTTTTTTTTTCTTTTTTTTTTTTTTTTTGAGCAGGCTCACAAGGCTCCCTATGGCTGAGAGTTTGGTTCCTGGTGTGAATGTGGCTTTTCATCTGAAAGTGTAACCAGATATCTTTAGCAGCTTCAAATATTTCAGGAGGGGGGAAAATGTAGCTCTTTCTGACGATAATTTGATTTTAATTTGGCACAATATACTAAAAACTCCCCAGAAGTTTATGGCATGTGACAGAAGATTAAATTGGCTCTTTGGAAAATGCAGATGAGCATGTAGGTGTAGTCTCTGCCCTTTTAAAACTGCTCCACAGACGGGGAGCAATGGCCCAAAGACTTCATGGATGATCAGAGGTGGTGTGTGTGCATTCCTGTATGGGGCTTGGATGACATGGAGTGAAAAGAAGAACCATTATGTAACTTGGAAGATTATATTATACAATAACTACAACACACACAAAAAAAAGGTGTATTCCAGCCAAGAGCTTCAGTATGAAAGATGAGATTCATAAGATTATTAAGGCCTCCTATCTGCCAAATCTTGCTGAGCATTACACCATGCGATGGAGTTGTACTAACCTTGTGCATTATTATGACTCAGCTTAGTGGGAGAGGTAGGGCAGGGCAAGGCAAACTTTACTATCAGCATCTGCTTAGAAATTGAGCTATATTTACAACACTGGGGCTGATAAAATGGCTGTTGTGTTTGACTAAGACCAAACATTGCAATACACAGGTTACCAGAAAGGGATTGGATTGGCAGCTACATTGTTTAATTAAGATCAAATTACCAGAGGGCTAGACCAGGTTCTCAAGATGTAACATGGAGATTATTAGCAAGAAATGAGTTTTGCTGTAAAAATAACAGCCGCCATCAGGTTCAACACATAGCATTAGCAACACTGAGCTCTGCCAGCAGCTGACTGTCACCGGTCTGATGCTGCTCCTTGGGCAAGGCAATGGACCAGAGAGTGGGATTAGATACTGACCCCAGCATTCTCCCTTATGAAAAGGCAAATTGTTCCTCTGCTGCATGTCCCTACTCTGCAGAAGGGCTGTCGGAGCTGAGTGCTGGTGTAGGTGAACATAGGGTTCCTCCTTTCTCCTTTAAGGCATACTGAAATTTTAAGTGGCCTTCCTCTAAGACAGCAGGACTTCTGGCACCTCTCTTTTGCTTGGCAGCCCACACCCCTCAGATTTATTTATTTCTGCAATGTATTTCTCTCTGTTGAATGTGGATAAGTTTGGCCAATGGACAGAGGAGTTACAAGGGAGGTTCAGATAGATACGGAGACATGACTATGGGCTTGTTTAAGCTTCATTTTCACAAGCAACCAGACTAAGGTCCACCCACTAATGAAATACACCCTGCTCCTGCTTATCTGGTAGGACGCTGGAGTTTTATAGCTTCCTGGTGCTTTAGTTACACTTGCTGCAAAACCTCCTTGTGACCTGGTGTCACCTTTGTATTTCCCCCATGAAGATTTTGCTGCACAAAGACAGAGAATTCTAAAGCAGCTTCTAAACGTAGGGATCCAAACTGCACCCAGTGTTGCCTCCAAGTAAGTGGGCTTGCAGCTCCAACCAAAGCCAACAGGAGCTGCTGTGGGTAGGCACATCAAGTTATGGCAGCATTTCTTAATGAGCTGTTGGTTCTTTGGAGACTTGTGTTTCTTCGTTGTAGCTCGGTGCTCAGGAGAGGGAAAGAAAGAGAAGTGTGTTGGTCTAATGCTGAAACAACTAATTTATGTACTTACACTGTGACTTAAGAAAGTTCTGCTTTAAGTGAGTTTATTAAGTGGAGTCAGGATGTCTGACAGCTAGCAGAGCCTCTGCAAATAAGACTAGGCTCTTGGTAGTAAAAAGTCAGAATCCAGTTAAAAAATAGCTCCTCCAGTTACAAGACTGCTTGAAATATTGTACTCTGGAAGTGTTTGTGCTTTAAGCTGTTTTAGTGTACAGTATAAGTCATTGATTTTTTTTTCTTGGTTTTGTTGCTAAACCTACGAGGGGAAATGTTTTTCTCCACTTGCTGGACAGCAGCCATGAATTGGTAATGACCAGCTATGTTTCAAAAGTGAGTGTGTATTTTAATCTGCATTGAAAGCCATGTTTATCTTCTTTCTGGAAGCTAGCTGTGCTGCTAGTAAAGAGCAAACCAAGCATCATGGTGCAAAGGCGTCACCTTTGCCTGCACAGCTTCAAGCTTCACAACTTCAGCTCAATCCCTCCAGTGAACCTCATCCTCTTTAGGCAGTTTTCCTACTTCAGAACCATCCCATTGTATCCCTCGTTTATTCAATCTGATGCAGGACCAGCCACTTTTTAAGGGTGAAATGTGGCACCTCTCCGCTGATGAGCCACTATCAAGATCTCAGGTGGGCAGTAAGGAGGTCTTAGCAGCTGGGGGATAAGCATTGACAATTTTGCTTTTTCTGACCAACATCCTGTGTTATTTGAGAATAAAGGTGTTTATTTCAGAGTGATTGCCCAGCTTTATGAATTAATTGAAGCTAAGTCTGAAGAAGTTATGTTGATTCTTTTATGGAGGCCATTTCCCTTGTCCAAGGGAAAGTGAGACAGAAGGAGGATCATATGGAGGCCAAGTGTTAATCTGGGATTTGGGACACCTTGGTTTAACTCCTTCCCCAGACTTGCTTGTACAAGCTGCAGAGTCTCCTACTCCTGCCATTTCCAAAACAAATACATAAATTTCATCAAATTTTGGAGCAGTGAGCAAAACACTCAAAAAAAAAAAAAAAAAAAAAAAGCTAAGGCAGTGGGGCAACATAATTCCAGGAGAGGGGCAGACGGGTGTTCATGAAGAGATTAAGTTTCTGTTTGAAGAATCCTGGTAATGCAGAAGGAGTCCAAAGGAGTGTAAAAGGGAACGAGGCTCCCATGATTTACAGTGGTAAAGTCCCACAGCGAAGTCTCCTCATTCTCAATAGCCTACTTGAAGTAGATTATTTTTCCTAGTTCCCTCCTGTTCAATTACAATAGTCATTTCACTGATGAACAGGCAAGCAGAAATACTCAACTCAACCCTTTTGCTGTTACTCCTTTTCCTACAATTCTGCCATCAATGCTTTGTGGTTGCTAAGGAGGGCACTTGTAGAAGTGGCATCTTCATAGCTGCTCTGCAGGTTTCGTCTGTACAAAATGTACTATTTATCTAAGCCTTCCCTGCCCCAAACAGCAAAAACAAAAAATTGTCATAACTTAACAAAAAAAATGAGTCTTTAAAAGTGTAATGAAATGAAATCATCACTTTTTTTGGCTGTAACAGCTCCGCAGTATTTATCTGTTTGGGTGGAACAGGATAATCTCTGAAAACCACACCCAAGTAATTCCAGTATTTCTGCTAATGTGCATACACTTTGCTTCTGTAACCTGAACTAGCATGTTCTCAGCTAACTCAGGTATTTCTGCATGGCATTTCATGGAATAAACACATCCCAGTTGCCCCTAGGCCAAGACTCTGTCTGATGACTGTCATTTATGCCTACTGCAAGTATTTCTCTTCCCTTCCTCTTCATCTTTGCTGAGGTCCTGCTGGAGGTAACATTCCGAACAATGGATGTGGTGGAGTCACCATCCCTGGAGGTGTTCTAGAATTGTAGAGATGTGGCACTGAGGGCCATGGTTAGTGGGCACGGTGGGGATGAGTCGATGGTTGGACTAGATGATCTTAGAGGTCTTTTCCAACAGTAATGATTCTGTGATGCTATGACCGTAGTCTTTCCTCTCATGATAACTACTGACTGTTAGAAAAGTGGGCATGACTATATACAGGATCATGCATCACTATTATGTTTAAGAAAATATTGAGCATGGTAAGCTACCAGTCATATACACATACAGACTCTTTCTGTATGTGTAATGTTCCATAAAGTAGCCCAACTGATTTAATTCTCTTTCTGCCATCTCGTGGATGAGCCCTTCTGGTCTCTGCCTGGGAAACAGAAGAGGAAGGGTGAGTCCAGTGGGTGAGACCCTTGCTTCATGTGGGAACTGCTATATCATGCATATGTTCAGTGCTAGTTTGATCCTCTACTCTGCATGTATGAATTTAGAATGATCACAGGACTCATAACCAGAGAGACAGTCCTGGTAATGACAGAGCTTTTTGAGACGTATGTGACCTTGATAAGTTCCATGGTTGAAAGAACTGAAAACAGAGTAAATCCCTGTCCTTCCTGAGAATGATGTCACTTGAAACTTCATAGTAGCATCCTGTGGACATATTGATTCAGGTTAGCCTTTCAGTTAGAATTAGTGGATTAATACTGGAGATTGCTGTTTCACATGGGTATGCATGCAGACATTGGTGGAGTCATTCTAACACAAAACAATCTGGATGCTGTTTTTGTCCATTCACATCCTTCAGATTCATGTTAGGTTGATCTGTGTGAACAGACAACAGCATTAAGTGGTTTCCAGACCACTCCACGACACTGGGTCATTCTGTGCAAAGTAACATTGCCCCTGGGGTCTTTGAGGACAGCCTGGCAACTGTTGTGATCTCTGGTAATCTGCTGTGGAGATGTGCTGTGGTCTGACTCAGGAGAGAAATAGTGTGGGTTTTTTTTTTTGCCAGTTTAGACACTGGGATTTTATTGAACTGAAAACAGACATATGTCTCAGTGAACAACAGTGGTTCACAGTCCCAGTAAGTTGTCACTGTGTTGTATGCAAGCAGAATGAACTGGATATTTCTGATATTCTTCCTCTTTCCATTTCTAAATCCTTTCCATTTTGCAAGCAGCACATATACATTAAGCAATATGCTCTTCTGTTTCAGAATTTTTGTCCTTCTATTTGGATTGATTAGTCTGGATGTTTTTCAGAGAAAAAAATTAGATGTGTTTCTCTATGCTGCCAAAAGGCACATCTGTGATAAAACTCCATAAAACAAACCAAAACAAAGGCCATGAACTTGTACCATGGCTGGAAATGACTCTGACTTCCAGTGTTCAGTGTTCGCCTTTCAAAAAAATAACACTGATCCAGAGTACCCACTGCAGTGCCAAAAGTTAACCCACAAGGTGGGGGAGGGTGAAGGGAGAGGTAGAAGCATTTTGCAGATGGAAGACTGTGTGCATTATTCAGACTTTAACATTGCTTGCATTCATGGAGCAATGCCCTTCAGTCTGGGACAGCATCACAAGCACACCTCCTGTTTGGCAGGATGAATGAAAGGCATCTTACAGAATCTGTATGTGAGACCATTAGCCTGACGTCCAAGATACTGCAAAAGCTCTGCTGATAAACCACACCTCTCGAAGGAGACTGGTATTCTTACATCATCGACACAAGCAAAGCCCTCAAACCTGGGCAAATAAGGCCTTGTCTGAAGGCTACTGTCCTTGCCAGTACTTTCCACAGTTGCTACCCAAGGGAAGCAAATGCAGGGAATATCTTGGAAAAAAAAAAAAAAAAAAAAAGAATGACTCTATCTCATCATTTAAAAGGTAATTTCATGAGTTTGGGTGTGGGTTTTGGAATCAGTGCACTGGCCAGAACAAAGTCCCAGTCATTATTTTGCAGTTCTCATGAGTAACTCTTTGACTATGGAGGGCTATGCTGTAGACCTTGCCTTCTAGAAGGGCATGGAAAAGAATGGCAACTCAATCAGGGCTGTGAAACAGGGCAAGAGTCAAATATTGCTGCACTGATATCTTTACATATGGACAGCACAGATTCTCCAGAGGATCCTTTTTGCATCTAAAGATGGAAACAAAATTAGTCATCAGGTTGGTAAAGATTCCCCTGACTGCCTGTAACATGATTGGAATCAATTGCAGTGTTGTTCTGAAGAAAGTAAATGCGGTCTTCAACATCCTTGTTATGGTTTAACCCCATGAAACAGCTCAGCACTGTGCAGACGTTCACTCACTCTCCTCAGGTGGGAGAGGGAGAGAATCAGAGACAAAAAGGAGCCATATGGTACGTCCCTTTGGTCCCTTTGGTCAGACTGGGTCAGCTGTACAGACTATGTCCACTCCTAGTTCCTGGTGCCACCTTGCTGGCAGAGGAGCCAGTAAAGTCCTTGGCTCTGAGTAAGCACTGTTCTTATGACAAAGCCATTGGTGTGTTATCACAGTTTTCATCAAAAATCTAGAACACGGCATCATAGGAGCCTTTGTGAAGAAAATTATTCCAGCCAAAATCATGGCAATTCTAAAACCTTGAATACCATACGTGAAAACCACGACACCTCTGAGCACCCAGTCAGCTGCCATAATATTAATGCATTGGTGTACATGGTGCCATTTTGCAACAAAATTGCTTTACCATCAAGCTTCAACTCTTCTAAACACTACTGTTCACAGCTTTCTTTTTTATTGCTTTGTGAGTTTGTGTGTCTTAAAGTCTTTTCCTGAAGCATTTTGGATCAGTAGCCCTTCAAAACATAAATTTGCCAAGTCCATCTTTGAACAAACTTCAACAATTGTGTGGGCGTATTTGGAAATAATCCAAAGTAAATGTCAGCTGAATTGCATAAGTTGAATATAAAACAAAAATACATAGGATGGGAAAAATTTGTAGCCTTTAGGTAAAAGAGAGCAAGGGGAAGAGTGACTGAAAGCACATTAAGCATAAATATGACGTGATCACACAAGACTGAAGTGAATGCTGTGCATCCTAAAAAGAAAACTATGTTAGCAAGTAGACAGGCCTGAAACTCCAGGCTCCCCTCTCTTACAGGATAATGGGATATAGTGGGTTGAAAGGGGCATCAGGATATCTCTAGTCCAACCTCCTTCTCAAAGCAGGGTCAGCTACAAGGTTCTTCCTCTTGCCCTCCCCTTCATACATCTTTATGACTAATGCATTTGAACAATACTTTCTTGACAGCCATCTTCCCCATTGTTGTAAGAACAAGGAGGATGAAAACATTGGGGAACATATTAATTATTAAAAAGACTTAGGAATCTTTTTTCTCCTTCTCAAAGTTGGTATGAAGTAAATCATCAAATTATTTTGGCTAAAGAAGTTCTGAAATCAGTGCCCATCATATCCAATTGGAATACCATCATTTCACTGCCACTGAAGTGTTTTTTGATGGGACACCTGTTGTAGGAGAACACTTGCCCAGGCAGTCTAATGCTTCTGCTCCGTGCACAATGGCTTTGCACTCCCACTGCAAGCTGGAAATCGGAGAACAAATGACATTTGACACTTTCTTTACTTATCTATCCTGATAAGAGAGATCATGGGTTGGAACCAAAATACCGGGGAAGTTCATGTCTCCCCCCTGCCTGGCTGCCTTACATATTCCCACATCTTAAATACACATCAGCACAATCTGAGAAACTCAAGACAGGGAGGAAAGCATGTAAGTTCCAGCTGGGCTAAGGGGTGCTAACAGATGTACAGTACAAATTATTTCTTAGCACCCTTGCTGTGATTGCTAATTCTGTCCAAGATTTCGAGGCCGGTATGAAGGGATAATTATTCACATAATCATGAAGATTCTGGGCTGAATACTCTAGGACTGTAGTGCCTCTGTGTCCTAAAACACATGCCTATTTGATGATCTAAGCTGCGGCTGGGTTAGTCAAACTACATCTTTGAAAGTATTCATACACCCACGTGCTTTCCCAAAGGTTTTTCACAACTGCTTGGATGATATTTTTAAGTTCTTAAAAAGGTATGATACTCAGAAGCAATGTGGGACTTTCTGAAAATTGGGCTAGTAGGGCAAGAAGATCATCTAGACTGGGGAACCAGGCATTATGATGTGCCAAATCTCTGATCACTTAGGAAAGACTCTAAGGTCCATAAAGTGGTTGTGTTCGAAAGTAGACCTCAAAGACAGCAGATCAGTTCTTGAGGCATTAACACAATTTGTACAAGGAGGTTCTTCAGTTAGGATGGGAGTGTCAGAGCTTTCAAAAACAGGAACATTTGGAAAAAAATTATGTAATAAAAATTACTATTTTTGGAAAGTCTGTCTCACGTTAGAAAAGGAGACATACATTATTTTTGAAAATTCCATGAAAAATACCTAACTACCATCAGTCTCTGTGTAAATTAGATATCTAAAAAGTTTTAAAAGGTGCAATTAGAAAAATATGTTCTACAGTATTGTGCTTGAAAATTATGCTGGAAGGGCAGTGAACTGAATTTAAAGTATTGATTTGCTATTCCACTGCCATATCAAATATATCAATCTGTATTCTGCTGAAGGTTGAAGCTTGGAGTTTAAGAAAAAAAGCAACAAAGAGCCACCAAAAACAACAGTGCTTGTAAAGCATTGTAAATTGCAGAACTGTAACTTGCAGAATTCAGTATCCATTAAAGAATATTTGGTGCAGGGTTCCTGCTAGGAAACAAGTAGAGCTTTCCACCCTGGAAAAGACAAACTGTTCTTCATCAGATTATCAAAAAGTCAACAGGAGATAACGATATTGATGCAATTTCATGTCAGTCAATTAGTTATTGTTCCTGCCCTAAATAGAATGATTATTTCCATGTTACGCTTGTTGTTAGCTAATAACTGTGGTGACAGATGTCTAGAAATAAGGCAGTGCTCAGGTGGTTTCCAGGCAGAGCGTTTCAGAGAGCTGTCAGAAGAGCATTTCTCAAGGTACTAATACAAAAATTAGTTCACATTATTTTGCATCATTTTGTTCCAGTGGTTTAGGGGGTTTTCCTTAGCTTTGTTGTTGTGAATAATTAATGTTTCTCTGATGTTTGCTGAGCACAATAACAGGAAACACCTCATTTCCTTTAAAGGAGTAGCTCTAATTACCTATAAGAGTGTGATTCCTGTCTTGTTTTGATTAAAGTTTCTATGCACTCCATGCTGTTCAAGTTGACTACTTGAACATGGCCATGGCTTCTTCACATAGTCAAACATGGTGCCACTTCCATGCCCAACTTCACATTCAGCACTGAGTGTGCTACTCAGTATTCCAGTGCCTTTTCTGAACAGGACAAATGGAGACAGAATCCATCCTCACACAAGGATTCAATGGCAAAGTTATTTACCTTCTCTGTGTTGCACTTCAACAGCTAATAAAGCAGAGGTGTTAGCATTCCTTTGCACAGACTGGACTCTTTTCAATTGTGTGCAATACCACTTAAAATGTTATGAAACTTTTTCCTATGTTCCTCACAGAAATTGAGGGAATTCAACATCACTCAGCTTTCATCACTCAGCAGGATTCTTCTTCTTCATCATTGCTATCCTAAGGAAGACTATGCTATTCTTCAATCACAGAATCATAGAATCAAAGAATAACAGAATAATAGAATCAAACAAAGAATAATGGAATCAGTCATAGAATAATAGAATGGCTTGGGTTGGGTTGGGAACTTAAAGTCCACCCGCAGCCCCCTGCAGCGGGCTGGTTACCTCCACCAGATCTGGCTGCTTGGGGACCAGCCTTGAATGCCTCCAGGGATGGGGCACCCACAGCTTCTCTAAGCAACCTATTAGAGTGCCTCACGATTCTCTTCTAGTGAAGAATTTCCTCCGAATATTTAATTTAAATCTTTCCTCTTTTAGTTTACAAGCATTCCCCATTCTCCTATCACTATCTTCCAGTATAAAAAGTTGCTCTCCATCTTTTTAAGCTCCCTTTGAAATACTGACAGCCTGCAGTGTAGTCTCCATGGAACCAGGCTGAACAAGCCCAGCTCCATCAGACTTTGTGTTAAGTCACTGCCTGACTCAAGTCTGAACACATTCTTCTTTTGTAAAATGAAATGGAAAAAAAAAAAAAGTGAAAATTTGAGTGTGAAAAGACCAAAAAAATTACAGTTTTAGACTTCTACATTGCCTTCTTTTGATGCTAATTTCCCTTCTGAGAGCTGAAAGGACTGGTTTGTCTTTAGTCTCTGGTACAGTTTTGCTTAAGTTAGAGGTGATTTATTTGTGGATTTTTTATGTGGCTTACTTCCTATGACCTGGATTGAGTCCTCAAAATTCATTTTCTTTAGATATTTGACTCTAATTCAAAGGTGTTTTGGATAAAAAGGGAGAAATTACCAAAGTGGAATAGGGTAGTTTTACATAATGCTCCTCACATCACTATCTTCCTTCCCTATTCTCAATTTCTCTGTAAAATGGCATTTGTATCTCATTTTCTTTCCAAGACTGTTCCTCATTCCTGTCACACATTCCTTAATTTTATATAAATACCAAGAAAAATACTGCAGACCTTGCATGGGCAAACCTCCCATTGAAACTAATGGAAATATTACCTGAGTAAGGTTCTATGAGCTTGGTCCTCCACTAGTAAATCAAAGGAAAGGAAAAGTCATAGAGAAACCAAAACACTTGGTGTTCTTACTTAAAAAAAGAGGGTACAGGAGGTGGAGGGAGGTGGAGGAAGGGTTTTGGGGTGGTTATATTTAGAAAAAAAACGATGTTTGGTATTGCTGCCAATATGAGCACATGGAGTTTCAATTTGTGGTTTCTCTTTATGCAGTTCATTTTGAAATTGGAATTTAAAGCAAAATATACATCTCTGTGTCTGAGTGCATATATAACAATTTGTCATTTCTTGGCGGGAATTTGAAACTATTTTTAGTACTCAGAAATAGTCTTCTCTTCCTTTCCTTCATTTCACCCACCATCCCCCTTCCAGATTACTCTTTAATCAACCTTACAAGATTCTTAGGACTTTCCAAATTCTTGAAGGAAGGAAAATAGTGACAGGAAATTAATAATTACTGAGGAATGGGGCTATATTTTCATTTTCTAGGCCATTTGGAGTTAAATGCTAAGTTAAAGCAATTTGTCCAGAAGTTGAACAGAACGTTACCTGCAGATTCATTTTAACAAATTCCATTTAAGAACAAAGTTATCAAAAGACATATATATCACTAAGAGGATCAGGAAATCTTTCTAAATCCAAAGCACTTGTGCTTTATGTAAGTGATTGAATAAGAAAATACCTCCCATGGGAGAGGTCTAGCAGTGGAGATATTATGCCATTCTTCAAAACCAAAAGAATGAACACCACCATAGAGTCAGGCTGGACAGGACTCTGAGCAACCTGATCAAGCTGTAGGTGTCCCTGTTCATTGCAGGAGAGCTGGTCTAGGGGACCTTTAAAGGTTTGTTCCAACTCAAATGATTACATGATTCTATAAAGGCTATAAATGGATGGTTAGGGAAATACGTACAGACAAGAAATATATGAGTAAATACTGTTGTGTCTCCCTACAAGATCCTCAAGCTTTAGGACTTTGTGGCCAATGGATTTCCTAAACCAGTGACTGCTGTCAATATATGGAGATAAAATTTGATTGTTTTTATCTCTGAAATCGGGTCTGGTCCCTTTTTGAAGACACAAACATCTGTGGCAAAGATATCCACAGCTTAACTCAGTGTTGTATGAGAAAATGCATCCTCCTCTTCCTTTCAGAACTTCTACATCTTAGTTTCAGGGTAGATCTTTTATTAGAAAAGACCACTGTCATTACTTAATTGCCTTTGATACTTTTATGGGTGCCACATCATACCTCAGAAGATTACCTGCGCATTTTCTTGTCCTACGTTAGGCAAGACAAGGTTTTTAGATAGCTGTAATTAGTATTTCAAATCAAAACTACTTGTGTAGCTAGAAATGCTATTTTCATCCCATCACTTTCTTCTTAATTGTTTTTGTTTCAGATCTGGGGAAAGTTTATGTGCTGAACAGTCTGTTGATTTTTTTTTTTTTTTTTTTTTTTTGCATATCTAGCTGATTTAATAGGAGATATGATGTCCATCTGCAAGTCCTCTCAATACTCATTTGCAACTACTGTAGATGTAAGTCTTGCCACATGCTTTAAGATGGAGAATTTGGAACTGCACACAGTATTGAAGATGTGTTTGTGTCACAGATTTATAAAGTAGCAGAAGCTAGTTGTTGTTGATTTTTTTTTCTACATTCTTCTCTAAATAGCTCTTACATTCAAGTAAAGGAGTTTTTTGGACTGCTACTGAACACTGAGTTGCTTTTTATAGAACTATCTGCTATCATTCCAAGATCTCTTTCCTAAAGGGTAATAGCTAAGAGCACATCTGAAGAGCATGTCATTATATATGCTAATTTAGTGTTGTTTTCTTAGGTGCATTACCTCTGATTTTTCAGTGCTGAACTTCATCCTGATTTATTTATTTTTTTTTCATCACAACTGCAGAGCTGATTGATTGCCTCTGCAAATCTTCACAGCTGAGCTTTAAATTTTACCCTGAGTGGTCATGTGTCATCTGGTGAGCAAACGTCATGCTTTCACTGGACTGTGAGGTCATTTATGTATACGTTGCACAGTTCAAGTACAAGCAGAAGTTACTTTGAAAGTCTACCGACAAATATTCAGGAACTACCACTATTTGCTACTCGTTTCCTACTGTTTAGCCAGATATTCATCCATACTAAGGTCTTACCCATCCCACAGCAGGTTTAATAGTCTTTGATGAAGGTCTTTCCAGATTGCACTTTAGACTCAGTCCATCAGTTCTGCCTTGTTTGTATGCTCATTGACTCCTTCAAAGCATGATGTCTTCCTGTTACAAAAATTCAATAGATTATTCCCCACCACTACCCTTCAATTGTATTTTTTCATTTATTACAATTTATTTCTTATTATAATTTCAATCAACTTGCTTGCCACATGTTCTTAACTTAGCGTGTTTCTGTTTGGAGTAATTTATTAATAATTGGCATCACCTTTGCAACTTTCAATTTCTCAAATACAAAGGGAGATTTAAATAAGAGATCACACACAGCCAAGAAATACATTATTTCAGAACTGCCTTTCCTTAGAACCCCCCAGTGAACACTGTGTGAAGTGGCCCATTCGTTTCACTTACTATTTCTTAATTTTTCTGTTTTTGATACTTGAATTTGAGGCAACCAAAGTATACATCAAAGCCTCATGGTGAATAAAAATGGAAAAGATAAACTCATTTTTCTTTTATATTGTTACCTTTTCTCACTTTCTCTGTTCTCACCTTTGCTACCTACTGGTCTGAATGCCTCCGTGAGGGCATTGCTTTTTTAAAGTCATTCCTCCACAGTGCTATTGCTCAGCTATTCTACATATGTAAGTTGCTCTGAAAATAATGCCTCCTATTTATTTCTATGGAAATGATAACAGAAAATGAAATAGGAGGCATTACTTTCAGAGCTGGCCTTGAATTTTGTTTCTTTGGTCTCTATATACTTCATTTTGATAGGTTTTGTGCATTTGATCTGAGCAGTCAGTATGAAGGAATCCTTACAATTCTTTCATCTTTAAGTAATCCTTCTGCTTCCTAGTGTTTCTTGCCTCAAATAAACTGGACCCAGCACGTCCCTCACCAGTTGCATCCCAGCCAATGTAGATTTTGTAATTCTTTACTTAACTTGTCAGTCTGTCTTCATAGCTTTGTTGCTTTTATTTGAGTTCCTTCAAGTACTCAGCTACCTGTGAGAACTTGTATTCCTGATGGATCTGATGTTGACATTTAGCTCTGCTTCTGACAAATCCTCTCAAATGCAGGTAAGGTCTCAGCATGTTTGAATAAAAGTCTCTTCAGAAGTATCAATCACCAGAACAGCTCAGGTCCATGCACTCCTGTTTGTGCCTTCAGACAATGCCACACCACCATAAAAATAAGAGAACACCTGAATCTATTCTGTCTCCAAACACTATATAAAAAGGTATTCAGTCAAGAGCAATGTGGCCCAAGGTTGGCACTGAAACATGATCCAAATGTATTTGGTGCCAAAAAAAAAAAAAATCATTCATTCATTTAAATGTTTAATTTCTCTGTTTTTCCTGTACCAATTTGTCTTTATCTCTCCATTCACTTAGTACTGTACTTAGAAAGTAGAACAATTTCAACAGGAAAGACCTAGTGTGGAGGCTGATGGCAACCAATACATAGATGATCTAGACTTAACTTTCTGATCTGAATTAAGCTGAACGAGGGCCTGGATCTATGCCATTACAAATGAAGTCTTTGACCTCCCTTCTGCTACAGGCAGTGCTGGGACATTATAACGAGATGGGCTGGTCTCTTCATTTGTTCAGAATTTCCACCTCTGACCTGGTACAAAGTGTAGATGGAATTTATTTTGCAAAGTTTCGTATCTGATGAACTGATATTTTCGAGTGGAAAAAAAGTTTTATCAAAAGCATCCTGTCTTGCAAGCAAGTGACTTGGGAAGGTGGACAGATTTCTCAAGAGTTTTTAAGATACTGCATTTAAGGCTTTTCTGCCTGGTTTATACTTTGTGTCAGTGAACCTTGCATCTCTAAAACAGGACAGGTCACACACTGCTACTGGCAACTCACTGGATAGAAAATCCCAGCAATATGATGAAATTCACCCTGCAATATTCACAAACATAGGTCAACAAGAGGCTAAATGGATTCATGGGGTTTGGCGAATGAGATGGAAACTCTGAAGATTACTGACGAGCTAACATCATAATATCAAGAAATTATTCTTCTGAGTATCCATGGAAAGTGTACAGCAAACTCCAGGAAAATAAACTTTAATGTGAAGCAGCCATCTGTCCAAAGTCGGGATTTATGTTTCAGCTGAGCTTTATTAAGTGTTTTAAGAGCACAAACTCTGATGTGCAAGCTTAGCTTCCTTCAACAGGTGTTAGCTGTGTTGAGTGAGGATCTACCGTGCTGGATGAAGCACAGCAGGTATGAGATGTAAAATGATGGCCATTAGGATATAACTAGTTTCAGAAAGAACTGGAAATACAGATTCTCCTACTCAGGATTAAAATTATATGCATGACACTTTAGCACAGATAGTGATCAACCTATACAAGCTGTTTTGGTCACTTTGCAGCAACTCACACAGTTGCTGGAAAAGGACTATGTGTTTTATTGCTGTATAAAACTTTTCTAAGCCAATGCTCTGTACCAGAAAAAAAAGAAATATTTGTGAAATTCAGAAGACATTCCCAGTGATCCTTTCTCAAAAAAAAAAAAACTGAGGAAACCGAAGGTATTTGGATCTCCATTTGTTGGAGTTTTGTTGAGCTCTCAAGAGTTCTTCACAGTTTGAACCAAGCAACACAGATTATCCCCATGCCACAGAAACAGAATTCTGTGTCTGTTTATGAATTCAAACACTTCTCTTATGGATAATTACTCTTAAAAACAGAGCTGCTTTTGAAAATTTTTACTTTAGAGTAAATGTGTTTGATAGGCAAAGTAAAATGCCACTGTCTTTCTACCTGAGAAATTGTAAAATTAACAGTAGTTTTCAGGGAAAAGAAGAAAATTGTTCACAGGAAATGCGCATATGCATTTGAAAACATCACTGGCAGCAAAGCCAGCATCTGTGTGTGTGAAAAATCGGTGCTATGGAAAAGATTCAAGGTAATACAAGTTCTCATGCTAGATCTTCCTTCTCAGGCTTCTCCTGTTCAAATCCTCTACCAGCTTCAATCATTAAATATTATTTCCTGTCTTTAGTGACTCCTTAACTTAGCTACCGGCTTGGGGAGACTGGCAACCTGTATACAGATATCGCACTGAGTGAGGTGGTTTAGTGGGCAAGGAGGTGGTGGGTTGACGGTTGGACTACATGATCTTTTTCAACCTTAATGATTCTATGATTCTATGAATCAGGAGAAGCCCAGGATAAAAAAGTGCTGCTGAACAGGATGTGAAGTTGTGCTCCCACACTGTCAGGTATCATTTCATATCCTTGCTAATAGCTTTCAGTTTTCTATTTCTCAGATCAGTTCTATATATCAAGTTTCTAGACCCATACCTCTTAGCTGAAGAATAATGTATGCACGTATTTCTTAAGAATACGAAAAAAAAAATTGTTGGCGTATCATAGAATCACATAATCATTCAGGTTGGAAAAGCTCTCGAAGACCATCTAGTCCATATATTTGACGCTTTGATACATAAGATACTTAGACATAAAAGGTGCCCAGTATTCAGCTTTAAACACCTGGTCTGGCAAGCTGTGCTTGCTCAGAAGCAGTGTGGCAGCACTGATTTATAGGCTGTGGGAGTGGGAGTGAAAGAGGATCCTCACATCCAACACAACTGAGAGGTTGCTCAGTGCTCTGTCACTCCGGGTTTCACAACACTGCTTCCGTCATAAATACGTCTTTATATCCTCGTTGGATCACTTTGCGTTAGTGCTTGTTTAAAATGAATATAGCCTCGTAGTGTTTGAAAAATCACAGTGACAAAGCAAAAACTATAAAATTAAGCATAGCTGAAGTGTTTGTTAAAGCTGGAGCCAACCTGGCACACTTGCATTTTATTCAGCCTCGGTGCTGGAGTAATTCCTTCCAGGAGAAAACCAAAAAAAAAAGTCTGAACCTCAAGAGGGAAAACAATTCAGCTCAGACTGAAGGTATTTCAGACAGTACCAGAAGAAAAACTCCACATGAAGGGAGCAGTTTTAAGTAACAACGGCTTTAAGGTTATTTCCGCAGAGTTTCAGGGCTGCCACTTTCTATGATGAGATGTTATTCCTGTTCAATATGCCAATTTTTCGATTTTATATACCCAAACTCAAGCCTTTCCATAGGAGTCTGTGTTCCCGACGCCTTTGAGAACCAGAACTGCTTTCATGTAGGAACCAAAATCCAGACTTTCAGGTGATAGAATACCTGTTTGTAAATTAAGGCATGTGCTTATAATGCAGTTCTTTTCCTTCTTAGGGAGGAACTTACTTTTTAATACTGGGGGCCAAATGTACAAAGCTGGTTCAAAAATTCAGCAAGACCACATCAGATCTTGAACAGGAAAAACCTAAAGAAAGGAATTAGCAGAATTGGATGTGGTGCTTTCTGACAGGCAGCCAAACCTAGGAGATCAAAATAAGAAGCTAAAGCAAAAATATATTTATGCTTAAAGTGAAATGCACACAATTCCCATTCCTATCACTGCACTCTGGGTTAAGACACTACCGTGTGATAGTTTATAAATCCAATAGCCCTGGGTCAAAGAGACACCCATCTCACCATAGGTTAGTCTGTATTCAGTAATACCACAGCAGAAGCATTTCTGCTGATGTTAACACCCCCTTCTCTTCCCAGTGTGATAGGGATGTACATGAGTTTGCCCACTGATCCCAAGCCCTGCTTTGGGGCACCACCACAGATGAGCAAAGCCTCGTTGGAGATTTCCTTCTGTCTTGACCTGATTCAATCTCTTGTTTTCAATAACAAGGCAATATTCCTCAGTCTGGAAGGGAATTGTTACCACTTCATAAAGTGGACTGTCGGAAATGCATTGGATCCCATTTCCTGTGCTTACAAATCTTTGCTTATTTGGACCACATAACCACAGTGTGTACCTGTTTCCTACAGTGAGTGAGCAAATGTGTTGCAAGAACAGTGTAAGAACCCACATTTGAAAATTCAGCCTGGAAGTGCTGACCTGTGCTGTCAATAGCCTCCACAGACTGCCAAGGGAGAGCTGTTCTTTAGTCACAGCATCTCATGGCCTCAGATATTCATCTGACAGACAAGCCTCTCTTTCCAATCTGTCCCTTATTGCCTGGTGGGGATAATGCCCTGAAGGGAAACCCCTTGTTCTGAGTGTCTTTCCAGCCCTGACATCTCCAGCAGTAACCATTCTACAAATGGAAGATAATTAACATTGCTTTTGGTGAGGGATAATCCAGAAAAGTTTCCAGCTCTGTGCCTAAAAGCTACATTTTCAGGGCCAACAATACTCTACACAATGTGTTTTAGGCATGCTCAGTGAGCTGCAAGCACTGAAGCATTATTCCTTATTCATTTCCACACCTCTCTATTGCTAGGAGGCACCACAGGGGGGGACCACTGTTAAACTCTTCTCCATTGAAGACCAGGGGGTAGCTCATTCACAGAATCATCAGATCAGTAAGGTTGAAAAAGAACACTGAGTTCATCTGGTCCCATCATCTACCCATCACCATCATGCCCACTAAACCATATACCCCCGTGCTACAACAGAACCACACTGAATCAAGTGTCTATTCACTTGAGGACAGGGAGCAGAATTATGCTCAAGAAATGTACCTGAGTAATTACCACTTCACTCTTGCTGTCTGCCCAGGTCTGGTCTGCAAGTGCCCAGCCTGCACGCTGTGTGTATCCAGGGACCCCCCATCCACAGGCAAGGAACAAAACACAGAGCCTGCAAAACCTCTGCTTTTGCTCCTTTCATCCCAAAAGTTCACCATCCACGTGCTTTGTGCCAAAACAGGAGGAAAAGAAGAGGGAACATGTTGCTGTGGGGCACAAGGAGGCATGGCTGCAGAGATTCTGAAGCAATTGCTGAGGTGGTGTGGCTTTGGCAACCTGTCAAAAGGCACAGCAGGCAAATATAGACCCCTCTTTTCTTCAGAGCCACCTCAGAAGCAGCTATTGATTCTTTAGGCAGTAATATTCATCTGGCATCTCATTCATTCCAAGTTAATTGCTTAAATGGGTGGAAAAGGAAATTTGTGAAACGAAATGTGCTGCTGCATCAGGCATAAAGGAAACTTCGTCCCTATTAAGCTGGAAATGCTTCCCAAAGACAACACATAGGCTTTACTGTGCCGAGGCACTTAAGTTCAATTCTTCAGTGGGGCCACTGTTTAAAGAGAGCATTACTAACTTGGTCACAGCAAGCGTCTGTATTTCAACTTCCCAGTCACTCAGTTTACTCTTCAGGATGGTTTTCCCCTACAGCTTAAAAATATGGCTTTGGAAAGAATCACTAAATAAGTAAATACTTCAGTCTAGTAGGGTTTTCTTTCTAGATCCAAACTCTGGCATGGATTGAAGTCTTTCAGTTATCTGTCCTATCTGCTAAGGATACTGTTGTTGGTATTAATTGGCATATTGTTTAGAGAAATAACACACTTTCGTGAGGGAAGGAAAAAACATTCCAAATAAGCTGTTGGTCAAACACAATTTTTGTGCAAGTCAGCAGCTAGGGAAGAAGAAGGAGAAAGGAGTAGTTTCATTTTAAACATTTCTGTGAAGAAAAGTTCCAGTTTACATTGCCATGAATTTCTCTTTCAGAGTGCTTCTCATTTTCAGGATGCAATTTTGTGCTTCCTTTTCACAGCAGACTTTTTTCACAATCTATATAGCAGTCCTCTAAGAATTGACTGTTTCACCTCTCTAAATAAAGCTACTTTAGTACCTTGTGTGTGACATTGCAACCATACAAAATACCTTAACTGAAGAGATTATAACACTGGATTTATTAATTTAGTTACTGATAGCGGTTGGCAAATGCTTGAAGGAGCTCATCTACTATTTTTATTATCAGTTTTTAATGCCATTTCCATTTGTAACTCCCACTGTATTGTCTCACTGTTAGGTAAGACTACAGACACTCATTTTCCCTGACTTTAAGGCTCAAGAAAAGTTTGTGCGGTTTTTAAGGGCTTGACCCAGGATGCCATCTGAGTGTCTGCTGCCACTACCTTGTGAAAATTGCCCATGAGCAGTTTTCTCCATAAAAACCATTCAAATGAGATTTCAGTCATCTGCTAAGTATTTTTACCTCCTCAGCTCTGGTACTGCTGTGTGATGAGCCATTCACTCCTTATACCTTTGCTGTCAATAGCCTCAAGGAGCCAACATAGTCAATGACTGCCAAAACTGAGACCTCCCATGGCCCTCAAGGCTCTCCAGCTCGGTGACAGCAGGATAAGCTATGCATTGCCATCTCCCGCAGCTTCCTCATCCAGAGACCCAGTTTCAAGGTTTTGGTTCAGGGATTAGGTCTTCTCTGAGATGGCACCATATCACTGAAGGACAAGTGCCTGTTCAGTTCAGTGTTCAACATTCCCCTAAGGAGCCTGAAAAACACTTTTTTAAAAAATGAGAATTCCACAAATTTGGATTCAGGGATGAGGTACAAACACATTACGTGAGTGAATTATTTGCAGTGACTATAGGAACAGCCCAACAAAGATATGGTTGCATAGTCAGTCCAACTGGTAACAGTTTGAATCAGTTAAAGAGAGTGAGAAAAAGAGGAGGAAGAAGTAAAAGAGCTAAGAGGAGAACTGTCAGAGAGAACAAGGTGAATATGGAAGAGCCAGGCTGAGAAAAGCATCAGTAAGTTCTTGACAGAGGCAGAACCAGCTTGGTGCAGTTCAATTAAAGACTGTTGTGAATTTGAGGCCTTCGCTTTGAAAAAACAGGCTACAGTCAAAAAGCTCAGTATTCTCAGGTACTCTGGCATCAAAAAACCTTTTACCTTCTTTCTCTGTACTGAAACACTTGACTTTACTGCTAAGGAGGGAGCTAATTGCTGCAATATGGACGATGATGGTGATATCTGGTGCCCAGGCAATGGGAATGCTGCTGTCTCACTAGTTGACAGTCTTCGCTGATATTTAGGAAATGGAAGTTTAACCTGGCAAAAATCTTCTGGAAAAACTCTCCTATCCAGTTCAGTGGATTTCCAACTCCAGTACTGCTCCTGAAATCTGCCCCCCTGAACGATTGCTGCTTTACTTTCTGCATGCCACTACAAAGCTAAAAAGTATCCATAAGACTCTCTTATAAGGAAAAATAAGGAGTCTGATAGAAAATACAAGATGTAATATCTCTTCTTTACCCCTAGAAAAATCAACTGGTGTTCTTCAATTCAGTCACTCACTCCCATTCCTCTGTTACCTCTCCTCATTCTTTTGGCACACTTTAAACTTGCTGGTGCACTGTGTGGCTAGAAATAACTTCTCTCTTGCTTTCTTGTGGAGTCTATTTTTACAGTAGGAGATTTCAGCAAAATGAACCCCACAAACATTGAGAAGGCACAAAGGAAGAGCAGTGCATTTTATCTGACGGAGGTGGAAGTGAGTCATTAGATAGAAACTCAACAAAAAAGGCCCCTAAGAAGAAATTCTTCAAATCTGCACCTCTGAAAATAGAAAACACTTACTCTTTGAAGCAGAGGCTCTGCTGCCTGGAGGAAGTGTCATACAATGTGCATAGCATCAACATTACTTACCAGTGTAGAAATTCCAGGTAAGTATTATCAGTCCAAGTCTGTCATTTCTGCTTTAAGGTATATTAGATGAGTGAAAAATTAGCCTTATCTATGACACAGTTCAATACTGTAATGGCAGGAGGCTCTGCCCAGAACTGTAACCTCAAACTCAGCCTTTCAAAGTCCCAAACAATAATTTAAAGTGAAGCTTACAAGAGAGAAAGGCTGACAGACATTTACTCAGGAGCTTATTTGTGATTTGGCTGAGGAAATGCTTCCAGAAATCTGTGACTGGTATTCTGCAGTCTCTTGTACATCAATGCATTGAGTGTTGTAAATGGTTATCAAGAAACCTCCATCTCTGAGGAAAGTTGTACAAGCTCAACAAAACATTTGTGTCCAAAGGACCTTGCGGTGAAGGAACACTCTGAAGAGCTATTAATCTAGTAAAAAGAACACCTTGTGAGAACACTTCAGCTTTCATAAGTTTTCTTCCCCTGGGGAGATGTGTAAGGAGAGAGCTGAAAGATATAGCAACACACTTGTATTTGCCTGTTTGTTTGCCTTGGTGTCAGTTATCTGGTTCTTGATAAATGCACGAATTGTATTCACTGAACTGCTAGGATGAATAAATTTTACTTTCTTCATCTTCTGTGGTTCTGGCAAGAGCTAAAGAATAACTAAAACAAAGTTATTAGGAAAATTAATGGTTGAACCCTGGAATTTTGGAGCTGTGCTCAGCTCTAACTGACCTTTCTCAATAGGAGTACTCACTGCCCTCAGAGCATAGGCTTAGGTTAAGTACCAAACACCTAAACAAATGTGTAAACTCTTCCAGAGTCTTAATGTTCTTGTATTGAGGCTTTCTTGCAAGTTTCCCAGTCCATCTGCCTTTGAGACAGATTATAGATGGTGCTGAATCAACCCATTTCTAAAATCCAGGGCAAATGGAGAGCCTCAAAAATCACTTTAGTCCACATTTAGTTCCACAAACAAAGGAGGACTGCAGGGGTCTCAGTTATTCTGCTAGTGTTTCCTCCCTGTGAAAAATAGTCATTAATACATCTGGCTAAACTTGCTCTGCTTCATTTCCAGCCTAAAAGAAAATTTTGCTGTCAGAAGTTCAGCAATGTACAATAGAAGAAACGAGAAAAGAGTCCAACAATATGTTAATAGATTCCAGAAATGCTCCATAATGTCAATAAAGCAGTCACTGAGCCATTTCAAAAAATGTGAAGCATTTACAAGATAAGATGAAGTGAAATAGATTGATCTTCTTTTAGTTCATAAAGGAAGACTTACAAAATGTAGAAGAATTAATTGATTATCTTATCAGAAAATGAGGCAATAAGAATTTGCTCGTAATCCAGTTAAATGTTAGCTTTTTTCTTTTTAATACTTTTACATACTATGCAACTTGATTTGTAACACATTATTTCCACCATAAGCACATTTCAGCCTAAGATAAAGTACTCTTTGCTAACTTGTTTCCTTGTCTTTCATGGAAATTTTCCACAAATGCTTATAGTTCTGTATACTCGAAGTGGAAGTCATTTTCTTCAAAAATCTAATTAGAGGGAGACAATTAATAGTAATTCAAAAGTTTTTTTGTGACTTGATATGTGTGAAAGTGATTTTCCTACATGTTAAATGAGGAATTAAGGTGCCTCAAGCCACCTCCAGGACAGGCAAAAGCCAACTGATGGCAGCACGAATCTTGGACAAAGGTTCCTCCAGAGGCACCTGATCATCACTTTGCCATTAATTTCCTCATGTGGATTTGAGCCTCCAGTGTTTCTGATCTTCAGCTGTAAAACAAAGATGCATTGTCCTTCCTCACCAGCACAATGTGAGACTTACTAAATAAAACTTCCAACTCCTGGCTCTGAGGATCTGGGGTTGTGGAGGTGTCTGAGATGTTACTTTTCACTATAATATCAAGAAAGATATCAGCTGAATTTTCTGATAGCTAGAGAGATTTATTACTATGGAAATACTAAGAAAAGAATCTGAGAACACTACATATCCATTTTTCATTACCTTTTTTCCATTCTCACAGGGTAACAACAGTTTTGAGATATAGGCTGTGTTTCTGGACTTACAGAATAAGATTAGCTATCACCAACTCTCAATATCACTATTTATTCAGCTTGTCAAGATGGATTTTTTTTATTGCCTCAAAGGGAGTGTCTGCTCTTTCCATTTTCCCGGGGAAAAAAAAAAGGGAGTAAGACATATATCTGGAAGCAGCCTATAGTCATGACATATGAGGTCACAGACCTCTGACCACACCAGACATTTCAAAGAGAAATTAAACACCCTAAACATTGCAGTGGACTTGGTCACAGAGTCCTACCATGGTCATTTTACACTGCTTCAGGTAACTGGATCCAGTTCTCCAGAGTCTGATTACAACGACTGTGATGGCAGCTTCCTTTATTGCTATGTTTTGTCTTCACTGAACATGCATGAACACTGAACGTTTGACCAGGGTTAACAATCAATATTCACGAGCACATTAACTCTACAATCTGAAATGCAGAATCTCTTGTTGTACTGGCTCATCCATGTACCTTAGTTGGTTTTCATTCCCCTCCACCTCAACCTGAGACCTCTTGCTAGATAAATGTTACCTTACACAAGTTCATGGTGTGATTTCTGGGGAATAAACTAAACTAACAGTCAGGTCTCCAAAGCAGATTCTAGTAAAAAGAAATAGATCATTCTGAAAGGTACCTCAGTTTATAACGTCCACGGATATCATCATCATTCTAGAATGGCTGCACACCTCACAGTGCCTGGAGAATATAAGAAATCATAAGTTTTATCATGAAAGATTTTTAATGCGCTTTAAAAACAGAGAGAGAGAGAGAGAGAGAGAGAGAAAACATTCTGCTGAAATTCCTGTACTTTCTAAGGCAAAATGTGAACGTTTCCCTAGAGAACAGTCTACTGGATGATTGCGGAAGTGGAGAAAATGAAATTCAGGTGAATATATAATAAAAGCAACTACTTGCATGTAGTTACATTATTATAATTCATGTGGGCATCACTAACGTCTTGTTGAATTCTTACAGACGACAAAACTAATTTGTGGCAGTGGCATTAATGATGAAATATCACACTTGAGCACAATGGTTTTTTTTCTATTCCCCAAACTTCTACTCGCTTGCTCAGTTTCCTGAATAGACTTTTTCCACCTCTGCTCTCCCCTGGTTATCACCAGCCACACTGTGAGATTTTATAAGATTTTTCCAGCTCTTGTTTGTTACTTCCTTTTTCTTTCTTTCTTTCTTTTTTTTTTTTTTTTTTTTTTTTTTTTTTTTGTTTTTAAGGGAGAAAGATAGCTGTTATGGATCACCTTTAATTTCTGGGTCTCTTTTTGCACTAAAAGCTTTGGCGTCACAACTGACTGCACAACAGGCATAGCCATCTTGGTGCCCAACAGCCTTCACAGCCACAACCCAGGTAGGACTCATCCTCCTTGTACAAAAGAGGAACCTGAAGGCATGCAGAATGGGACCCATGAAATGGGAAGCCTTGAGCTGAAGATTCTACTGCGTTTCAGTCAAAACAAGAACTTGAATCTGTACCCTCTGGCCCCCAGGCAATACCTAAAACATAGCTGTACAGGTGGGCTGGGAAGTCCTCATTCTTGCTCATGTTCCAAAAGGAAAGCCATATGTTCTGGTGCAGGAAACACAATCCAGGGTTAATAATGTCTTAATACTGCTGCCTCAGCAGGAAGAAAGCAACCTTCTCCCAGAATGAATGGGCAGAGAGAAGGACTGGGGCAACCAATTACACATCAGCAACAATTTGAACGTGATTTTCCTTTTGTGTAGGTAATGATCTTGATCACAGCCGTGTCTCACTGATTTTTGCCCTTTGACTTCATTAGAAATGCACTAGATATTTTGAGAAAATACGATTTGCATCATTTTTCCATTTTTTAATGTAAGTCTGAAAATAATCTATTCTTTGTCCTCTAAGCACCCCAGAATCCACATCCTCTGATGTACAGAGAGTCTGTAAGTATATTCTTAATTCTGCTTGCAGTACATAGAAGGGATTTGCCCAAGGCCATGCAGATGCCTTGTGGAGGAGCAGGGACTTGAACCAGCTTTCCCACATTCCTTCACTGGTTCACTAAGAGACCAAGATGGTTTCAGCCAGTGGCCTTCCACGGTTCTTCCCCTGGCTCTGATCTCACATTTTGCAGTACAGCAGTACAATATTTTCTGCAAGTTTGTTGAACTTTGCTAGTGTTCCCATGTGCCTGCTTTCCTATGGGTGTGATGGTACTTGCAATAGGAAATTCGACCTGAAGAGTTAAAAAAGAAGGATTTTGCCATTTGTCAAGGGTTTCCATATTCTGGTGTTTCATGTTCAGACTGGTAATAAGAGTGTATGTTTCATACATGTGGCCTTTCTGCAGACTTGCTGTTATTCTTCTTAAAGTTTCTGCTACATACCTAAACCTCTTTTTTCTTCTAGGATTTCCTATTTAGGAAGATGCAGGACCTGCTCTGTACTCTCATAGGCTATAGGAATTCTGACTTATTTCTTGTCATCTCCAAAATTTCTCTACTGGGAAATTCCAGAGGTCTCTTGCATCTTGCAACACTTCTATGTAAGCAATGCTCTAACTTGCAGAGATTATACTTGTTTAAAAAATGCTACTAGTTTCTACAGTGAAGCCCAACATTCTCAAGCATATTAAAAAGAACAGAGGGAAAAGATCAGATATTATTTATTTCAATATATTTACTGAATTGAATAATTCTGAAACCATGCATATGACGGAGGAGCAAGTTTTTGAGAGATTCTAGGGACTGTTCTCATTTCTATATGTGCAGAACAGAAGATAGTGATTTATCTTTGTATAACCACAGTAATTTCATCTGGGGTTAACACCTGAATGTCAGCAGAGATTGTGGCCATATACATGATCTGGAGGACAGAACAGCAATCACGCTGTCCTCCTCTTTATTAATTATCTGATAAAAGGTTACTGGTGAAAAAGTACGTGCCACACTGTCCCTGATGTTCAATGCCCTTTTGTGCTTGAGTAGTTTTACTAAGGTTTCTTGGTTGCAAATATTTTTAGAAATTTTCCTGGTATTTTCCTAGTTAGATCACATATATATCATACCCCACAAGCTTCCCCTGTTCTCAGCTCTCCTAGATGGCAGAGTTTTTAAGGACACTGGTTTATGAAACACAACTGGCATCTTTATCCCTTGTAAGAAATAATGGACAAGCGAGAGTTTCTTTTTGGTGGGCATGCAGAATTCATTGACTGTTGCATGAAAACTGCAGCATTCCCTCCATAAAGCATAATGATAACCCATGCTCATCATGTGTGCAGGATGTTTTATACCAACACATATATCTTTATGTGAAATACAACATTTGTAGTCAGTTCAACATTCATTCAAATTACCAAATACATCTCCAAAATTGGCAGTGTATAGCCAGCGCCAGTGTGGGGTCTGCTGCTCCTCTGCCTCAGCAAGCCTGACCCAGCAGTTCATGCAGGGTGGATGCTACCACCCATTCATGCAACCAGCATGTGGGGTCTCACTGGTATCTCCAACCTCAGGCAACTTCATATCTGTGCCTCTGAGACACTATGAGCCAAAGTGCTGCACTCCTTTGGAAACAACACCATGACTTCCCAGGGAGAAGAATCCATGGAGGGTTAAGGAAGGTTTCTGGGCAGAAGTCAAACTAATTTTTGCTCTGCTTTCCACTGGAGTAAACCCAAAACGGTGTCCCAGAAGCAAAGAAGCACACTGAGACCCTTCTGCGCATGTACATAGCAGTATCTTGCTTGTGGCCACGGGCACACGCTGCTTGGGAAGGATCCGTGCCAGAGTTTGCTGAATTTGTCCTCATTCTCCCTCTAGAAGAGCTCTCTTTGTAATTCCAGAGACGTAGCTTAGTAGCTCAGCACAACTTGGCTGATGACGAGAGGACGCAGAGT
This sequence comes from Callipepla californica brunnescens, assembly GCA_023055505.1. Taxonomy (NCBI): domain Eukaryota; kingdom Metazoa; phylum Chordata; class Aves; order Galliformes; family Odontophoridae; genus Callipepla; species Callipepla californica. The sequence goes on along the minus strand of JALIRH010000005.1, from coordinate 36,446,255 downwards.
AACTTTGGAAACACAAACTGGCACGGGAAAGAGTCTTTCTGGCTTTGAAAAGACAGCGCACATGTTCAGAGCCAGAATGTGTAAAGACTTTTGTTCACAAACAGAAATCCCTTGTGCTGACAGACTCTGAACAAAGCTGATGCTCGCATGAACACAATATGAAAGTTGCCTTGCATTGGTATTAACCAAGTGAGGATTTACGGAGAAAAATTTACATGGAAAATTTAGTGGTGGGAGGATGGTTCTCCCTTAAAAAATGCTAGATTAAAAATAATAATAATACACAAACTAACTGCTGTTCTAGTTTTATTCTCTCACCAAAATCATCAAATGCTTCATGCCAACACACTTCAGCCCAAGGGCATCTCGGAATCTGTATGATTCAGTTGTTATTCAAGCTGTGGTACCTTGTCAGTATGGGACCCACAGCCATTACCTGTTTCTATTGCTGAGACTTTCAACAGCTCTGTGGATTGGGGAAGTACTTCCCCCACTTTTCTTATGTCAGTCTAAGGTCAAAAGGGTCAAGTCCTTGGCCTGCAGTTGCATAGGGTGCCAATGGCCAAATAGTTCTTGCTGTCTCTCAGTGAAGCACTGTGATGTCAGAGCCACGTTCTTTTCTGGATGAAGCCAGATAGAGCTGAAGATTCTGTTTCAGATCAAAAATACTACATTTCGCAAACTCCTTCTTTTAAAAAAGAAATTCTTTTCAAACCAATTTCGGACCATTTTTGAAAAACAAATGACTCAAATGTCAGTTTTCTCAGTGAACTTTCCATCTTCTCTAGAGCAAGAATTTGAAAAGGTCACAAACACAGACATAATAAAATCCCCAGATTATTTCCAAACATTTTACCTCGCTTCAGTCAGATGTGGGGTTCACTGCTTCACCAGTGCTGTTTATTTCCTATGCCCCATCTCTGTTAACTGCCTTGAACAGTGCTAATTATTACTGGAAAGGTTGATTTACTAACTGTCAGAACTGAAGATCTGTAAGCCAAGTCAGAAAAACTAATGGCTTAAAAATTAAGAGATGTGAAAGAAAATGATCATTAGTCTTGGGATTTATTTTAGATGCATTTTCTTCTTTGCAGCCAGGTGAACCCCAAAGTAAAGATTTTCTCAAGTTATAAGAAACCTCTGAGCACTGTCTGGAGAAAAGCCCATGCAGGTGAGCTTGCAAAGCAGAAGCACATTTGAGACTCGCTTGAGACTAGCATGGTGTCTCATGAATGCATCTAGTTCCACGTACCTTACCACAAGCTGACAGGGACAGTGGGCCTATGGTCTTCACTTTTCTAAGTCTTGAACACCAAACTCCACACTTCCTCCCCTGTCCCACCAGCCTGTGACATTATAGCAAGCCAAAGGGATAGATGGTGGCAGTTTTGTGGGAATTTCATGACCAACAGCTGTTCTGTGAGATTTGAGCCTCAGTCCAGGTGGGCAACTCCTACACATTTTTAAAAAGGCCCTTTTCTATTCCATAGCAATGTGAAGCAGTTCACTGTCCTCCGCCTTCAGGAGATGCCCCCAAACACCTCTTTTTCAACCTTTTCTACACCTTTCAAATGGCTTATTTTTCTTTTCATCGTTTCATAGCTCACTATTCCAGCTTGCATGAGGGATTCTACACAAAATAATCCAAGCGTGAATAGGAACGACCCTTCCACTGAACATGTGGTTAGGACTCACAGACACAAGTATTTTCCAGCAGCTCTGAAAGGATTAATTGAAATCTTGAGCCAGAGCAGTAATTATTTTACCAAACAGTGAAATGCTATTCAGCCCTCACTTCTTACCTGCTACTGGTGCAATCTAAGCCAAATGGAGCCAGGATATAAAATTACCGCTGCAGTTTCCCAATCCTGTACATTTTAAAAGCAATTAAAAGAGAAAGATGTCCATGACTACTGTGTAAGAAAGAGGGTTTTCGCTAAAGAAATGAGCGCTGTGCTTGCTCTGAAGTACTGCCACTTCTTCCCAACAAAAACAAAACATACAGAACTATACTCACTTCTGAATTTCTAGAATGACTCTATTCACTTGAGTTACTTCATATTTACTCTGTGAGATCAGAATCAGATGTGTAATGAAAGACATTACAGGTGCTTTTTCTTTGATTTGCTTTGCTTTACTTCCCTGTGAGTGTATTTTTACCTCTTCCTATTTGCAGTTAAAATAGAAAGAAAACAATGAGTTCCAAAGAAGAAACTAAACTGAGCTAGAGAGGAGAAAGTGAAAATATTCTGATCTTTATGTTTATCCTTGCCATAGGAGTAAATAGGGCTTGGTTTAATGCAAACCTCTTTCACAGCGTGTTGTGTTTGATCCTCTTTATGCCAGTGAAGCTCCACCAACTGCCATGAAATCACCACTACAGTAAGCAAATTAGAAACTGTCTGATGCTCAGGTGCAGAACAGACAGTAGCTATCTCCTTCCAGTTTTTAGAAGCTGCATCTTTCAAATAATCATAGAATCACAGAATCATAGAATGACTTAGATTGGAAGGGATCTTAAGGATCAAGTTTCAACTCCCCTGCCATGGGCAGGGTTTCCAGCTGGCTAGATCAAGTACTAGATCAGATTGCCCAGGGTCCCATCCAGTCTGGCCTTAAACACCTCCAGAAAGGTGCTTTCTGAGGTCTGTCTTTCATGCTGGCAGTGAAAGACCCTGCACTTGTGTCACTGTGGATCTGCCTCATCAAATCCAGGGAGCGATGAAGATCTTTCCTGCCTCAGTTTTCATGCTCAGCTTTACAAACCATCTCTATGCATTTTTTTGAAATCCAGGTGGAGCTTTCCAAAAAAGCCAGTCACCTCAGCTGATATTTTCCATGGTTAATTTCTGATCAAAGATGAGTTTGGGCTTCAAAAAAAAAAAAAAAAGTCAGTGGAAAATTCTATTGGCTCCTTGCAAATTGAAACAAAGTGCCAAAACAAAGAATTATTTCCCCCAATTTGAGAGGGCTTCTAGCCACATCTTGTTAGAGAAGACAACTCCATTCCACATGAGAGCTGCACAAACACCCTGTGAAAATCTCAGCACACCACTCGAGAAATTTTGAGCCTCACTCAGACTTACAGAAGCAAAGGCGACTTGTAAACCATAAGATGCACCACACTGTCTCTTTATGTATCCAACCTAAACCCATCTGAAATCTGCTTTTTCTGATCTAACAACAATTCAGTTGGTCTGAACATAACCAATGGCATGATAAAACATAGGCCTGCTGGGAGCATTGTGACAAGATTTCTGTTAGAATCTGTGAGTTTCTTCCATACTCTACTGTCCTATATCCACCTTCTTCCCTAAAGTATGTTTTTCTTTTTCCAAAAGTCCCTCTGATTCTAGACCAAATTGCCAAAACCCCCCTATCCCTTACAGAAGAGGAAGAATGATTTTTCCATCCAGGACAGCTAGTCTTTTCCAGAAGAAGCTAATCCTGGGGTTGGAAGTTCTTCACATTTTCAGAGAAGGAGGAGGACAAATATTTCATCACTGAAGGCATCTCGAAATTTAGGTCTTTCTTCACAGTGGATAAATGTGAATCCCAAAGATCTCTAAGATCTGTTACAGAAAGCTCTCTCCAATGCAGCTACACTAACAATATTGTTTCAGAAAGTGTGAGGCAGGCCAATCTTTCCTGCTATTTAGTTTTATTTTTTCGTTCTTTGTGTCTTTCCTTGTTTTTTCCTTCCTTTCTTTCTTTCTTCGTTTCTTGATATTTCCTCTCCATACTGGTGCAATAGTAGTGTTTGGGTAATTAGTTTCAGAGCTATGTTTTTCAGCTCTCAGAAAGAGCTCTCTGGGGTAGGACTGGAACATGTTAGGGAAGTTTGTTATGGCCTCTGTCTTGGCTGACACGCTGGGATTGAACTAGGTGCCTCCGGAGCTAAAAGCCCAGGTTGTTGCAGGCTGAGGTTCTGAGCCAGGCTGCGTAGCTGGGAGCCTTAACAACTTGAATCCTCTGTGGATTAGCACAGAGGGGGACTTGTGAGTGGTCCATGTGATATCTGTTCTGGAGGTAAACAGAGGATTTTAGTCTCCTGGACTGTCAAACCAGCTCCTTTGACAAGCCCTAAACTCATTTAAAGCCACGAAATTTGAACTGCTGTGGGGTCCAAGTCTACTTCACCCTTAATACTGCGTCAATAGGCCCATTAAGACTTAGCCAAGTTTTGTGTGGTTTGTTCACAAACAGCCACTGCCACATCTCATTCAGAGAGATAAGCACTCTTCTGCCAGAGCACAATAGGAGTTGCTTGCATAGTTTGAGTCCATAACTTCAAAATCAACAAAGGGGAAGTGCAAAAAAATAATTTGTGCTCAAAAGACGCTATTGAGACCTTAGCAACCTCACCATCTTGTGTGTATTTTCCCAGAGATCCAGTATGCTGAGCCTGTGACTTTATCAGCACTTGAATCATAAACACTACCTTGTACTGTTTTCCTGCATCAGCCAGTTTTACTATAGATGGGACTTTGCACACAACTCCTCAGCTGAGAAATACTTTCTTCTTTTCAAAGCTAGGAAATTTAAAACTTATGCAGACACCTCTAAGTGCTGGGATGTTGCAGAGCAGTTCAGATTTTCTGTTTTACTGAATAGGAAAGTCCATGCTGAGGAACATCACACTGAATTTATATTTGATGAAACTTTTTTTTGTTTGTATCCATGATGCTTTAGCAGCATCAAAACTGTAGTGGTTAGAGTACAGCCTTGGCCTTCAGATTATTCTCACAATTCTTCTATGAATCAGCATCAGATATTATTTTCAAGCAAATGAACTAGAAATGGTCTTTCATAATGCAGAGATTATGTCTCAAATACAATCATTTTGCACATCAGTTCCAAACTTCAGACAGAAGTACAGGCCAGACACCCTCAGCTAATAGTTCCTGCAACAAATTCAACTGTTTGGTTTGAGTCATATCAACTGCTTCAAGCACAACATCTACATTTATCTTAAATATCGCAGGATTCTACTTGGCATCTTTGGGAAGGAAACAAAATTATTGCCATGTGTATGAACACTCTGATAAGGAGGGAGAAAGCAGTAAGCTTGGTAGTACTCTGATGCTGACTGAAGTCACATGGGAATATATAGCTGCAAAGAAACCGTTTTCAAGTGAATTGTTATTTTCCAATATCTTAACAGAGAACACACTTCTAAAAAATCTTTGCTGAGAGACTGCTCAAATAACAACTCACTGTTGGCATTCCATGTTGTCCCAAGTGTGATAGAGCAGGACACCAAGGATACTGAAAGCAGCCAGACCACAGAGCCCCAAACCTCCAGCGACATACACAATTACACTTTTACATGCCTACAGCCCCTTGGTTGGAGCAAAGATCTAGCAGTTTGGGAATCTCTGTTATATGAGCACAGGGAGGCAAAGCAGTCTTGCAGCAGACTGCTCTTTATCCGAAGAAGACTATCAGGCTGTGTTAGGGCTAACTGCTGACAACAGTCATGTTCGCTTTTCTGTTTTGTGACTTGTATCACCTGTACAGTAAGTAAAAAGTTTGTGGAAATGGGTTATCCCTCTCTCTTTTTACTTATATTATTCTTTGAAGGGCTGTTTTTCCAATAGGTTGAGTACAGAGTTTTTAGAAAGGTGATGGGCCCTCACCCTGAAGGTCGGGGAAAGTTTCCCACTTACTGCCATGGGGACAAATCTCTAATTTTTGAAAGAAAAAGCCTTTAAAAAAAGAAAAAAAAACTGGGGACAGCCCTGAGTTCCTCTTGGATTTAGCTTTAGTCCCTCTCCACAAGACTCCAAGCCAGATCTCACTTTTCTCACCCGTCCTTAGCTATGTGAGCTTTTGCAGCTTCTCAAATCCATCATGACTGAAATTTCTTTCAGGTTTTCTGAGTGCTCCTGCACACAAACCTCTTCCACGGTTCTTTGTTTCCTCTCATCACTGACTTTCTACTACCTGGACTTAGTGGGGTGGGCTATTTTGGCAGATAGGGTTTAGCACCGTGTGCATGAGTTATGCCAACTGTGTCAGCAGGTGACTGCTTCCACTTTAATGCCGTTAGGGTGGTATGGGCCACTTACATGCAATTTCTTATTCTTACAACTAGGAAATGAGCCCTAAATCTAGCTGACCAGCTTCAGCAAATCTCCCATGTTTGCTTAGAGCCAATTGCTAGGAGGTTCGTGCACCAGAAAGAGAAGACTGCCCCTCGTCAAAACTTCCCATAGGCATGCAGTTCCCCTGGCTGGATGCAGAAATCTTCACCTGGCTTATGACACCAGAAGTAGCTGCTTTGAACTGAGTTGAACATTGTCATTACAGCCAGAATGGAGACAACACCACTGTGATTTAAGGAAAGGGCGCTGAGGTGAGTCTCTGCTCCACCTAACACTTTTGCAGGTCTTCCTTAGCCCCTTGGTGTTGCTTTAATGTTTGTTGGTTTTGTTTTTTTTTTTTTGTATGCCTGGTCTTCTGCCCATTGCCTAAGCTTCCTCCTCTTCAATGCAGGGCTCTCAGGTTTTCAGCCTTCCGTGGGGAAAGGACTATTCGTCTTACATGGAGTGAGACTTTGGGGAAAGTGAATGAACAGAAGAGAGCACTTAAAGTCGAGATGTTGAAAGGCTCCTTACACAAAACACAAAAGAGCTTTTCTTCTCATCAGTGTTTTCAGGAGACAAAAGAAAACACATTTTCTGAAGTGTTCCTTAGAGATATTTTGTTTTGAAGTGGTTAAAGAATTTTGAATGTGAGATAAGGGGTAGACACTGGCATGGAGCTAGGATAACAGCTTGTTCCTCCAAGGCTGGGATTAAATTGCAGGGAATGCTGGCACTCAGCCCAAGCTCAGCTCCCCCAGCCCCAGTGCTTGCTTAAAAAGCTAGAACTTGAAACATGTGCCTTGCACTCGCTTCTTATCTTCGCCCTCCCAACTTTAACCATTGTTCATGTTCTCTGGCATTCACAAAGCCTGCATCTGGGTTTTGCTCAAGACAGTGTTGATAAGCCAGATGATGGATGTGAAAAAGTCCTCCCAGAGAGGGCTTGACAGAGGCTACCTTTGGAAACACTGGCAAAGGACTCCTTTGTTGTATTTTGCTCATCTTTGCCCAGCATGAGGGGCAGTCCCATGTTGCAGAAGTCTCACTAAGTGAAGTTGGGATGCTCTGCTTGCAGATGATCCATTATTGAGTTGATAGTGTTTATTTCTAGATTATGTCAACGATTGTTTTGAGATAGCACAACACGAGACCTGCTCCACATGCAGTTCCCGCTCTCTTTCCTTACCTGCTGTTCCCCTTTTTTCTGCTTGCAGATGATTGCAGTTAAACACTGAGCCAGAGGCTTGATGCAAATTACTCACGAAAACCTCCCCTCTCCATTTACAAGCACTGTTGACAGATTCGAGATGTTTCACCTGTCTAAACCTAAACACACATGCTCTCAGAGCAGATGGGTGAGTGAGGACCTTTATGTACTCTGAGTCAGCATAGAGTCACAGATTCAATGGGTCTGCAAACCAGAAAAGGCTGTGAAACTCTTTTTGTATGCTGACAGTGAGTGTCAAGACCTGTGTTTTCCTACATTAATTTATCACAGCTTGGTATGTTCAAAAATGTTTTTCTTATTCATTAACTCTTTCATCTGTAAAAGGCCGGGATCTTCATGAGGTATTTGCTGCCACATTCCTGGGTCTCCCTGGTTAATTGATGAATGCAGTAGGACTCGTGGCATCTGTGATAGAGGGGGCATCTTGATTTAATGTAGATACAACAGTGATCATCACTGGAGGTCTGGGGTGAACACAGACCTGGTATGCAAAAAGGAAAAGATAGTGCCCTGAAAACCTTCGGTGTTAAACTGTACTTTTTCTTTTAAAAGTAAGGGAGGAGGCAAGAGGTGATGGAAATGCGGGTAAGAAATATGCAGTGACTTGTCTGAGATTGTGTAAGGCAGAGGGATACCTAAGAATGAACACAGGTTTTGGCCATGTCTTAGCCTCAAAGAAGTCAGAGTAGGTGGATGTATCTTGTTAGGTACTTGAGCTATGTCCAGACTGCTGGCCTACTCACCCTGTCCTGGTAAGAAATGATGGACATTCTTGTCTCCAATCCAGCTGAATGCATGCTGAGCCACAAAGATCCCTGGCTGGCTGGCTGCTAAACCCAATAACTCTCATGTGGGCAAAATTTGTGCTGTAGCGCATCTCATTTTGCCAAAGCAATTTTGGCATGCCATAGCCCATCTCAACTATCAGTGATACCACATTCATAACTCTGCTTTGTCCTGTAATAAAGGCAGGTCCCAAATCTGGCATAGATAAGTGCAGTCAGTATCACTGCATAGGATAGACTCTCACAGGGGATAAAGGGAGTCATAAAGATCACTTCATAGTCAGGGTGTCAGAATGTACAGGGGCTGGACTGGGAAACCAAACACTCCAATAAAAAAAGATACTAATCATTAAAAAATAAATAAAAATATATATCAATAAAATTGAAAGATCAGTTACAGGGTTTGACTCTTGATCTTCCTATGGTTCATAAAGAGTCCCTATGTATGTTTTCAGTTAGATGAGTTTCATTTGTTTTAGTTTTTTCAAGACAAAATATGGATTTTAGCCTATATATTTTAAATACTTGTATCATAGAATTTGGCCTGTGTTGTCTCTGACATATTGTATATATGCAGCTTTATTTAAGTAACAGCTGGAATATGTGCACATATGTCATCTATCAAAGACTGGAGAGGGAAACGCATGAGCTGGTGCATTTTTGTATACTTGCTGTCATCACATTGGTGTAAAAAGAATTAAGGCTCAAAAAGAAAAAAAAACTTGTTGTTCTATCTGACCATGGAAATCTTCTTCCTTTAACCTTATGCCCTGCATGGTTGAGTAACTGTATGGAAAAGTTTAAGCAGATAGTACAGAGATCAAAAGGAATCCATCCATTATAAATTATTTGAGTCTCTTGCACTTCCAAAAAAAAAAATGGAGTCAGATTTTGTTTGTGTTCTTGTGGGTTGTTGTTATTTTAACCTGTTAGTATTTGTTTCTTTAACTTCTTATTTTGATGTTGATCATGCCCCTCATCCAAAGCTTACGGAAATCATTAAGGCAGAGACAGTAAGTCCTGTGGAGCCTGGATCCTTAATTGGTCTCTGTTGGAGAGCTGGGTAGCTGCTCTGAGAATGCAAATAAAAGTTGGAGGTTTGGGTCCCCAAAGGAAGGACAAATGGAAGGACAAAACTTAAAGGACCAAAGTGGATAGGGAAAGCTGTGTGTAGCTATTAAGCCTTTGTATAAGGTGTCCAAATCCCATCTCTCTAGGTGTAATATTGGTGACAGGAATGAGTGGAGAGGATGGAGTACATCTTTCAGGAATGGATGAAATTCCACTTAAAGCAAGATGGTGTCTGGCTTGGAAGTGATAATTTTGGTAAAATCACCTCTCAACAGAAGAATAAGGTTCAAATACTGGTTACAGTTCTCTTAAGCCCCTCTCAGACAGCAGAGGCAGCAGGGCTTTGAAACACTGAATTTAAGTTCAGATATCCTTTGTTCTTCATGCCTTATTGGAGAAATCAGTGAGGCATAAGAGAAAGACAAGAAAATTGTATTTATCTTCTGTATATCATATCCACAAATCTACACTTTATCTTCCCTCATCCTCAGAATACAGAAGCTGACTTTTTGGAAAATACCCAAAGTTGATCTAATCCGGTTTCTTGACTCTGACAGTAGCCAGTGGCAAATACCTGAGATAGCTGCTTTAAATCAAGACTGCAGGCAAATCTGTAATAAACTTATCACTCATAATACCCATCTGCACTGCAAGAGTTAAGGAATGACTTCAGCTCTGAACCAGGAGTTTTACTAGCCCTTCAAATATACATGCTCGTATGATGTGTAATTTACACCTTGGTATTCTTGGTATTCCTAGGAATGTGCATTTTGGGACTGGGCTAAACAGCACCCTGCAGCACTGAGTGCCTCAATTCTTCAGTTTTAGCAGGAGATAACATTTCGTTTTATACTTTTGCCAGTTCCTCAAAAGTCATGATGCTTTTGTGTAGCAGGTTATTTTCTCATATTTATCTCCTTTTTTACAACAATTTACATAGGCACCTCTAGCTTAAGAAGCTCTGAGCTGGTGAAACAAATAGCCCCAAATGCATCTCAGCTGACTTTCAGCATCTCAGCAAACTGACCCTAGCATATGCCCCAGAGGTCAATTGAGATGTCATGGGCATGACCCTAGAAGTGCCATGCTTTCTCCGTCACTGAAGGGACAGTTGAGGTTCCCAGCACCAAGTGCCATGACTCACAGCATCAAGGCACGTTCCTCAAGAGCTTGTCTACAACCACCCTTACCTGAAGCTCTTCAGCACGTCCTCTTATGGTTCCAGTCTTGACTTGATGGAAACACTATGTCTAAATACACTCTCACAGCAGGGACCTTACAAAAGGTGGTTACGGCAGATTGTAAGGAATCCTTACAAATGTACAGTAAAACCCTTGCAGATTGCATTCAGATTTGGTTTTGAAATGTTACAAAGCTCAGCAAGTAATACCAGCTGAGCTCTGACTTCACAACTTTCTCAAGTCCTGAAATGTAGCAAGTGCCAGATCATGTCTTTCCCTTTCTGAGCCGCTGAGTGGAAAGAGTGCTGCCATAAGCTGTTCCCCATTAATACTACCACCAGTATGATCCTCACACAGACTTTCTCACAGATATCCAAGGCATTGCATGGTCTGTAGGTGGATTTCTAAGACCCACATTTCCCTAGATGCATTTTCACTACTTGTAAATAATATTCTGTAACTCACTCTCTGAAAAGACTTGACATGGATGCCACATATTTCTACATCTCTATCCCAAACCTTTTTCTGGTAATCTGCTACAAACAACATCATTCCACTTGCGTGCAAGACTTCTCAGCCAAAACCTTACTCTGAACTCTGTGTACTGTTTCTGAAGAGCTTCCTCTCTCACTATCATCTTGATTTTATTCTTTCGTGTGGAAAATGCTGTTAAATCCCTGACTTGACTTTGCCATCACCAGCATGTACTGGCCTTCATCCAGTGGCAGAATGCTGCTAAATCACGTGTGTGGACTTTTTCTGTCACCCTGCCTACAGTGACTGATAACACTGTTTAATTTAGCGTATAGTTAACAGTAATATGGGATGCTTTCAAAAGATAGGAATAAAAGAAAATAAAACCTTATTTTGAGGGGGGTGTGGTCATTTCATATATGAAATGAGAAAGAGTGTCAGGCAACAAATAAGTAGGACCTAAGAAAAGAGAGGATGAGCTCTGTGGATAACTTTGGTCTGCCACGTGTCTTACAGTCCAGGCTTCTAGGCACAGCTCCTCACAGAGTTAGAAGAGCATTAGATGAGCCCAAGATCTGCTGTTCAGAGAACTGTTGTAAACTGAGCTCAGTTCTTCTGTCCTGATGTAAATAATGGTCAGAGTTGTAATCTGTATTTCTGGCTCTGCCTCTCTTTGTAGCTAATGTGAGATTTATGCCAACAGGGTGGTCAGGCATGAGCAGCCTCTTCAGGGCAGTAGTCATGGCACTGAGCTTGCTGGTGTTTAAGAGGTGTCTGGACAATGCTCTAAGACATACAGTCTGATTTTTGGGTGGTCCTGTGTAGAGCCAGGAGCTGGGCTCTGTGGGTCTCTTCCAAATTGGAATATTCTATGATTTCATGTTAGAAGAAAGAATTTTGAGGAAGAAGCGCCCTGGTTTCTAGCTGATGTCATCACCTGCATGCCTTAGCTTCACTCAAGAAAGTGAGATCCATGGGGTGAAATATAAAGCTTATGTATTAATATTTATATATCATCTTATGTACCACATACAGACATCAGCATGCTGTGAACAATTTCATACCTGTACCCACCCTCCAAAGCAAGTTTCCTCTCAGCTTTTTATGTTTTAGCAAAATGTCTGGGCAAAGAGTGAGCGATGATTTCCTTCTATTGTTGCCGCCATCCTCCACCACCCTCAAAATTATTAATTCTAAAGGAAATTTTTAAAAGCTTTTGTTTTAGAGTTCCCTCCTTCTAATTGACTGCATTGTACAGAGATCAAAGCACTGTTTTTAGTAAGCAGGAGTTTTCTGAACAGATTCCAAGCTTTTGCTGTAGAGTGGGTCAAGATGACCTTTGCTTTCTCCCCTCTCTCACATTCACGTTAGTGACTATTAATTCATGTTAGCTGTCATGGCTTAGACTTAATTTTTAGATCAATTATGCATACATCAACATAATTTTCAGCCAGAGTGGGAGAGTAAACATGGCTCCTAAATCGTACACGTTTGAATCACAGAGTTTTAGTTTTGCTCCAGAAGTGAGAATATACCTCTCAAAAGCATTTTGACGGGTATATTTTAACTCTATCAGCTTTTCACTTGAAGACCAGAGTGAAGGGGGGAGCCCACAGCAAGCTGCCATTTAAGGGGTTCAGATTTCACATTTGGGTGTCCCTTTTTCCTAAGGCAGTACTGTCAGAAGTGAGCAGAAGCAAATAATAGTTTATTTTATATTCCTGAACACAGAACTCCAACGCTGAACTTGAACAGAAATATTCTTCACAACAAGGAATATGGCAGTTAGAGACCTAAAAAGTAGATTTTATACATTTTTATACAGATAAATATTATACATTTTATGCAGGGAAAACCTCCCGAAGTGTTAGATACTAATCTTGGCTTGACTGTTCCCTGAAACTCTAAATCACTAAAAAAGGAAAGGAGAAATCTGCCTTTATGTGCCTCTCAATCTCCAGCCAAAACCAGATGAATGCTTCCTCATTTAATACTCAGTAGAATGTTTTATTTAAATGTACCATAATGTGCTCAGTGTTTCTATTACATTCAAATGCAATTTGGATGGTTTAAATCCTGAAAATACCATCACTTCGGAGGTTTGTTCAAGCTACCCAATACATCATATTGCCTTCTGCTGCTATACTGGGGAGTATTTTGTGGAGGGACAGTAGTCTAAAACAGTATTCATGTCACATTAGTTTCCCAGTTTCTGACAAATTTTTCCCTAATTTTCAAAGTCTGCAACAATCCATCTGGAATTTTACATCCATGATCTTCTTGAAGAACAGGCCTTTCTTTCTGGAAAGTTTGAAGTAAAAATGGACAAAGCGCCTTTGAGACCTGGAGGTTCAACAAATGAGGTGTTTTCATTCTTGGAAAAGTTGCCCAGTTTGTGTTTATTTTGGCTCATCATATAGTATATGGCTAAAGCTACAGACAACCGGGGAGGATCAATGTTTCTCACCAGCTTTTAGTAATGTTTAGAGGCAAGGACAAGAGGCCTGGCGCAATGGATGCAGTTAAAAAAAAAAAAAGAGCCAACACGCTCAATTTAAAGCTGAAAATCTCCACAAGGAAGGCCTCTGGGTCCAAGAACCAACTAAATTACATTTGCCTAATTGGACATGACTCCTCCTATGGTACTCTATAGTGATTTAAAAAGGAGGAAAACTGCCACATTCAAATTAAGTGCAACACTGTTTTTCCACTGATTCACTTTGTCCTTCCTCCCTGACAGAGCCATCTCCCAAGTAGAAACTGAAGTCCTACTGGGCTGCATCTCTTCCCCTGGTGCTCCCTGTCCGTCTCAGCAGTATAGTCAATGTTCTGCCTCAGTTGCAGATTCCCCACCACACATCTTGAGTTTCATCAACATTATGCCTATTTTCTTCACCTCATGACTCATGATGGGGTCTAGTTACTTCTGACATTTTTAGCAGCTCTAAGTCAATTTGCCCCCTTCAGCCATCCATTTGTAACTAAGCAAAGATGCAACCTGGCTGAGGAAGTTCCAGGACCACAAACTGTTGAATCTGGTTTGCTGTTTACTCATTCCTACACACTTACACATCTACTGCTAGCTGAGATTCAGAAACAGGATAGTGGTTAACAGAGTAGTTGTTCAATCACTCTTATGTTCTTGCATTCTTACAATGCATAATTCGTCTATCCAGTAATAAATGCAGCTCTGCATGAGTGATGAGACTGTATATTTCCAGGAAGAAGAATGTTTCTCCTGTTAGGTGGAGCACTGATCCATCTGTGTTTATAAGCTATCCTTTGTATCTTACTCAAAAGGAAGTGAATTTGAGACTGTCTGCTCAACGAAAGGTGTAACTTCAATCACAATAGCTCAGTCTAGTCAGGCTCTTAACAATAGCACAGGCCAAAAGGGTGACCCTGGTTTTAGCAGTGGCATCGTGAGCAATGGTCCAAGGACAATTCATATGGGGTCCTGAGCACTACTACTATTTACTCCAAAATCTGGTGTAAAGTCTCCTGCGTTCCTAAGGATTATTCTCAGTGTGAGTTCCAATCTAAGGGCATTTCAATGGCTAAAGCTGTTCTACACTTCTATACACCACTTTGTAATGATTACCAACATGTAATATATACAAATGTTTATATAATGATAATAAAACTAAGAATATACTTTTCTTTTCTAATGAAAAATCTGTTCATGTGGCTATGCTAACAGTATTTGCCTGATCTTGGCCAATCTCCTTCAGTAAATATCGTGCAAAGTGCTTCCTAGAAAGAGTTCAGGACACCAAAGAGTTTGAAAATTGCTGAAATGAATGACAGATAAAACAAACCACCCTCTAAATTAAAAGCCAAGATGACGGAGGAATACAGCTCCTAAATGTGACACTTCACAGCTGCAAATTCACCTGTGTTGGTTGTACATACATGAACACCAGTGAATTAGCAAATCATTTACAAGGAAGAAAAAAATTCATTTCAGGTCCTGGATGGGAGTACAGATGGAAGAGGGGTGGTATAGTCAAGACCTCTGCCACTTGATCTGCAGCCTTCTAGGCAATGCGACCCTTTTCAGTTTACCACATACACTGCCTGGATAAAGAAGCTATTTCTTACAAGTGGTAAGGTACTCTGCCTCTGGAAAGTCTCAGTCACTTGGAAAAAGAAGTGGCAAATGCTGGCTGTACTAGCATAGTCGTTTTTCCATCACCTATGTTGAAATTTGTTTTCTGTCTCCAATCTCTTTGACATGAATGTTGTGATTAAAAAAAAAGTGCTAGTGCTTAACGTGTTCATCTGAGTGGTGTTATAACCTCAGTATTTTCAGGGTTAGCCTGCTGCCAGCTCCATAGTTTAAAAGTTGTACACAAACCCCTTCAGATTCCTGAGATCACCTTAGGAAATCATGAGACGGTTCAAAAGTTAGCAACGGATTTCTTCTAATTTGAGTTCTAATGATTAAAGTATCACAGTTTATATTTCTCAGTTTCTTGTTTGCAACTGCCACTTATATTTTTGTTTTCATGAAAGATGAATTCTTGTATAGTTGCCCGTAGGAAAACAGTCATAAAAAATTCATAAAGGTTAGTAATTTTGCTTTAGTTAGATGCTTACCCAGATATATACAGACTAAAATGCCGTAGTTTCACTGTAAGTCTTGCAATGTTCTGGCTTTACTAAAGGCCCATTGACTGTTATAAAGAGATGTATATTAAAAATAAAACAAACAAAAAAAAAAACCCACCAACTTTCAGTTACAAAAAGAAAGCTTCTAGACATTAACATGAAATACTTGTACGTGTGAAGCTGAGAGCTGAATGGTGATTCAGATCTTAAACCACAGAATCACAGAACTGTAGGGGTTAGAAGGAACCTCTAGAGATTGAGTCCAACCCTCCTGCCAAAGCAGTTCCCCAGCCCAGGTTGCACAGGTAGGAGTCCAGGCAGGTCTTGAATGTCTCCAGAGAAGGAGACTCCACCACCTCTCTGTGCAGCCTGTCCCATCACCCTCACTGTGAAGAAGTTCCCATGCACATTTGTGTGGAACTTCCTGTGCTTCAGTTTGTGACTATTTCCCCTCGTTCTATCATCACACACCACTGAGAAGAGTCCAGCCTCGTCCCTTTGCCTCTCGCTCCTTAGATATTTATAGATGTGGATCAGATCCCCTCTATGTCTTCTTTTTTCAAGGCTGAACGGACTCCAGTCTCTCAGCCTTTCCTTGTAAGAGAGGTGTTCCATGCCCTTTATTATCTTCGTGGCCTTTCTCTCTTTCCAGGAGATCCCGGTCTTTGTTGTACAGGGGAGCCCAGAACTGGACACAGTACTCCAGGTGAGGTCTCACCAGGGCAGAGTAGAGGGGGAGGTTTTTCACTGTGAAGCTGTCCCATGCCCTTGCACATGGCAAAAAGTGGGCTGAGAGAACCACAGACATGACTGTGGGCAACTAAGTCCCCAGTTTGCAGACCAACAAGGCAGCACAACCTACATACATCTCAGGGCAGCTGTGAAGTCTGGACCCTAAAGCTACCTTTTAAATGGCAGCAAACAGAGCAATTTTCCAGCAGGACTGGGGCTGCAGCAAACTCCCAATCTCATCAAGGGAAGGGTTCCTAAGCCCCTGCACTTGGTACTGAATCCCAAATAAAGTAATCCGGGATCAAGCTGGTCCTCCCAAGTAAATACTTAATCTGCAAATAATGTTTTCCCACAGCTATCCAGCTTTTGGAAGAAGATAAATGTCACACACTTTTGAGCCTTGCTGTGTGGAAGATGGCTGTGGGAAGCCAAATTTGGTGCTTTCAGAGAATCCAGGAGCATACAGGCAAAATAACCTCACACACATGAACCACAGCTAAGTCCTGAGCCCAGATCTTAAAAGAAGAGCTCTCACTATAAAGGCAACAATAAACCAAAGGCTGCACCACATCCTTGCATGTGAAAGCGGAGGTTCTGCTATGTGTACAAAGCACCCACAATGTGTGCTTCAAGATCTCTGAAGTCTGTTTCCTTTAACCACTCATTTGAATCACCAAACAGGTTTAAGCCTTCAGCCTTTCACTTCTTCCTCCTCCCTCTGCACTTGGCACTGGTGAGGCCACATCTTGAGTACTATGTTCAATTTTGGGCTCCTCACTACAAGAAAGTCATTGAAGTGCTGGAGCATGTTCAGAGAAGGGCAGTGAACTGTGATTGTAGACTGCAGAAGAGGAGGTGCAGGGGTGACCCTATACCTCTCTGCAACTCCCTTTTCAGGAGGTTGTAGCGAGGTGGGAGCTAGCCTCTTTTCCTAGGTAGAGGCAATAGGATGAGATGTAATATCTTCAAGTTATGCCAGAGGAGTTTTGGGTTTGATATTAGGAGAAATTTCTTCTCAGAAAGAATGGTGAGACATTGGAACAGGCTGCCCAGGGGGATGCATGGAATCACTGTCCCCAGAGGTGTTCAAGAAACCTGGAGATGTGGCACTGAGGGACACAGTCAGTGGGCGTGGTGGGGATGCATTCATGGTTGAATTAGACGATCATAATGATCTAAAGCTCCTTACAGGGAGCACTGAGCTCTGCTCTTTGTTTCAGCAACAGGGCGGAGGGAACAGCATGGAGCTGTGTCAGGGGAGGGTCAGCTGGGGGTTAGGGACAGGGTCTGCACCAGAGGGCAGTGGGCATGGAATGGGCTTCCCAAGGCAGTGGGCACAGCCCTGTGCTGCTGGAGCTCAAGGAGCATTTGGACACTGCTCTTAGACACAGAATTTGTGTTCAGGTGGCTCTGTGTGGAGCGAAGAGTTGGACTTAATGTTCCTTTTGAGTCCTTTGCAACCCATGATTTTGTGATTCTATGATTCTATGATTCCATGAACTTGTATGGAACCTGGGTATGTGTATGGAGCCTATCTCCGAAGGACAAGTCTAGCACCAGGCTCCTGAGGCAGCAAGTTCAGCCCACGCTTTCTGAAAGCTGTGTGGATGAGTTTGCCTAAGGAAGGTCAGACTGCTTCTCAGCTCCTACCTCTTCTCACAAAGACCTCAAGTGAACGACCCATGAGCTTGATCTTGACGTAACTTATAATATGGCTTTTAATACAGCTATGAACAGCACCTCAGCATTTACTTCAGGCTGCAGAAGGGCTGGGACTTGCAGCGTCTTTGGGCTAGTGCATTAGCAAATTGTTCCAAGCTACAATGTGGCTACGAAGCCTCTTCAAATGCAGACTGGAGCTCCTCATGTGGCCACAGGCCTGCCAGCAGGAAGGCCAAATCCTGCTGCTGAGGAGGAATGCGGTTAACAGCCATGAGATGGAGCAGCCTCAATCCATTTTCCCAGACTTTTATTTGGGGGATGTTTTTGTTTATCCAGCTCACCCATTTGCATTTTCTGCTTTGGTATTTCATCTCACAAGAGCTTGCTAGGCAGTTCTCCGGGATGTGAGCATTGGCACGGTGCAGCCTTCCATCAGTCTGGAACTCTTCTCCAGTTCTGCAGTGAGTCACTCCAGCACTCACTCCTCCCCTCTTTTCATTTTCCCTTGCGCACAGTGACATTTGTGAGACACAAAAGGATAAAAGTCCTCCTATGAACTGCTGGGCGAGTGCTGACACTTCTTGCCATGCAACTGATAGGACGACATTTACAATAACAAAACCTCATAATGAAGAGTTCAGGAGATTGTTAGAACTAGAGAAGAGACATTTGCTCAGCTGGGAGTCTTCTGGAAACTTCCCCCAGGGAACCAAGTTCACCCTGCTTTCCTTCTCTTGAGCCAAATCACTTTTATTTTGATCAAAGCACGACTTCCAAAAAGGCATTCAGTGTTGACTTGGAAATGTCTTGCTTCCCCTCTGCAGTTTGCTCTATGGGTTAATCAGCCTTGCTGTTTTAATTATTTAGTTGCATGCTTTATCTCCCCTGTGAATTTGACTGCCCTTAACTTCCAGGATGAGCTTCTTACTGGTTCTTGTTGTGCTGCTTTCTGGCTGATCTGAAAAGCTCTTGTAGTGCCCAGTATCTCTGGAATGTACTTGGACACTTAAATCACGTCAGCTCGTCCTTCAGGATTCTTTTTATTGTCCTATTTATCTGGGGATAGGAGGGAAAACAGGTATAGGATGATCACCCCAGGGGAATCACAGGTCAAGTTCTGGAAGGATCACTGCATAACACTGCAAGTGTTCACTCATCTTTCCTTTTTTTGCAAGCCAGGAGATCCTGGGGACTACTGTAAAGAGGGTTTCTTTCTTCATCAGCTCTTCCAGGAACCCATCCCTGCTCAGAGAGCATGTGGGCTGTGTTATGGAGAAACGAAGTGGCAGAGGATGGTGTCCTCTCAGCCCAGAACCAAAGCATTCATGCAAGAACCAGTGTTCGTTTTCTTAGTTTTATTTCCCTTTACGTACCCTTCCCTTTTTGCACAGGTACATCTGACCTCAAGGTCTGTTGCCTTCAGTATCCTGTCCTTTCTCTCTGCTTTATAGACCACATATTCCTGGGAGAAATATCACAGTGCTGCTGCCTTTACACAGCAATGTGGAGATTTGCATTACCAGCTTAAGATAAGCTACCTGTTGGAGGACACGTGTGTAAAATATGTATGCATACTTTACACACATCTGCTACCTGGCTGATCCAGAAATGCTTTGTGCAGGCTAGAGTAAGGCTCTGTACCTCAGTTTCCCCAGCCATCAAGAGCACTGCAGCAAGGTTATTGGTGTTTTTCATGGGGGCACATACTGTCTTGGTGGAAGTGGGACCAGAGCATTGGTGAAGAGGTGCTCCTGGGCGTAAGCAGTGTTGCTCAGATAAGAAATTGCTTTGGTTGTCAGCAATTCCTCTTCTATATTTCTTGCCCAGGATCTGACAGCTTCCTCAAATTTCACAGGGAAAGCAATAGACCTTTTCCCATGGCAAAAAAGACACTTTTGTCAGCAAATGCAGAAAGCTCCTCCTTTGCAGCCTATTGGCAATGAAACTTCACACCCTTTCACTCAGAAATGGACCAAGGATTCCTTGCATCAATTTCTACTGTCTCAAAATCCAGGTTGGTTTGTTGAAATAAGAAGTAAACATAATGACTTTAATGGGATGATCTCGCAGGGCTGTTGGCTGACTGAGGCCACCCAGCTAGAGTTCAGTGTAAGACAGCCTGTACCTTATAAGGCCAAGAGATGAAGGCATTTAAAACAGAAAAATAAAGGATCTGAACGTGTTATTTAAATCATGGTGCAGGCAATTTTTTTAATTCTTTTTTTCCCCTTCTGGTTCATGACAAAACCTGAAATATGCAAGTGAATGTAACGTCTAACATTTGTTAAACCCAGACTGAAGGCCAGCCAGATAGCACTGAAAACAAACTGTGAATATTTTAAATGGAGTGAGATATACATGATGGAGTAAATAAAGGGCACATACCATGGAAGAAAAATTGGACAAAGTTCAAATGCTATTTGTCTTGGAGAAAGGTTTCTGAGTAGAGCAGTGCAGCTTGGAAACACTTGCGTGTGCATTATGGTCCATTGTGGTCTGCCAGCACTGGGGGCAAGGGGAACTGTATTATTAAAATACAAAAAGAGAGAGAAAGCACACAGGTATTTCATGCTATTAGGTAATCCTGACTCCAAAGTGCTAGGAAAAAATAACAGTTTGTATTAAGCAATAGGTGGAAGTTGTCCAACATGTCAAGAGTTCAATGCTACTTCTAGGTCTTAAGCACCAATAAAATAAGATTCTAAACTGCTGCAGGCACGTGTCCAGCCCAAAATACTTTTCATTTCCTTATCAGCTCTTATTTTTACTGATATGACACTTTTAGCTCTACTTAACCCCAGACCGGAGATAGTCCCATTTTTTTTTCTTGTTTTGTCTTTCTTTGGGTGCTTTTTTAGTTGACTCCACTCTGAAAACTGAAACTTTTGAACTGCCATTTCTGCTTTGCACAATACCAGTTTTCCAGTATTTAAAACCTCTCTCACTCTGCTGTGAATTCAGAATCTAATCTATAATAAAAGATAGCTTATAAGATGGAAAAGAATTGACTGTATTTACCCATAAATCAGGAGTTTGCTCTGTGCATGCAATAACCAAACTGTATGTCTGGGGAGAAATTTCTCATGAGAAAAAAATGGACATTAGTTTTAGAGAAATGTTAGGATCTGGGTTTGGAGCTGTCAAATAGAAGTGATAGCTCAACACTCCATTGTTATGTCAAAACTTCCATTGGTGGAAATTTTGAGGCTCTCGGTGGAGTTGAACAAGCCACCTTGGGAATTTTGCAGTGAATTTTATTCTCATAAGTACTTACAGATCAGCTAGAGGCTTGACACTGCTCTACCCATGAACCCCTGCTCGAGGCCTATTGACAACCCTTTCCTCAAACCTGCTTCATCAGTCCTCTCCCTCTGCCAAAAACTGACAGCTCCTGGCAGCATGGCTCAGTGTGGCTGTTGGTTTTAATCACGCTGTTTGATTTCTGTTTTCACTTCATGTTCATGTGTCTGTTGCCCATGAACTCTGCATTTTAATAGCACATCACAAGAGCTGTTTAGATGTGTGCGAGCAGGGAATGCTCATTTGTCATCATCCACAATATCAAGCATCTCTAGCCTGTTTGGCCATCTCTACGGGACCTGTTTGCAGGGGTGGAAGGCGACAATATTTTTCCAGAGAATTTTCTCTCATTCAACTGACAGGGGTCTTTGTGCTCCCTCATGGGAGTCCCTCTCACCCCACACTGCCCTTGGAATGAAAAAGCAGAGAAGCACACTGCTTAAATATGCATATAAAGCTTTGCTGCACAATAGATTAACTGCCATCAGCTTTCTATTTAGTGTGAGGAAAAACAGTAGAGATTTTTAATTGATAATTCAGAAAGACACCCCATTGAATGGTGTTAATAATTACATCTGCCTATTCTGAGCTCTTCATCTACGCTGGGGTAATAGAGCCTTGTCCCTCAGGGACTGGAGCCCAGCTGAGAAGGCGGGACACCAAGCAAAGGAGTTGTAATTTGTATTTTGTCAACAAAAGCTGCTTAATCCTCCAGAAAGGCATCCTTCAGAGAGGCAATCCTTTGTCCCAGGATTTTCAGAGTGGAAGGGGGGGGATGGGGAGGAGAAAAGAGAGGGAGGGGATGGAGAAGGAGAAAAGGGAATTACTGGCCACATGTAATTTATGGCTGAAAAGGTTCATTTATAGCTATCCCACCGTTGTATGCTTAGCCTGAGACACCACTAGTTTCTCATTCTCTCATCAAGTTTGCCTTTTGTGGCTATACGAATGGTAATGATTTGAGGAGAGGTTGGTCATGGTTGTTAAGAGTCATCTAGTGTGATCAGAACTGAAGTCTCAAATTGATATTCATGTTTAAATACATTTCAGCAGCATGAAATTTGGGATCTCTGCAATAATCATCTAGGATCAGCCAGTCATAATTCAGGCATATGCATGTATGTACTTATTAGTTGCACTTAATTTTGTTTTCAGTAAATTTCAGGTGGCACAAAGGATTGTGAACATCTGTTAGAAACAATTAAGTGTACATTAGGATTATAAATAATAAAAAGATCAAAACTGGAATCCTAGAGCTGAAGTCCTCTGTGTTCTGCTTATCTTAATGTAACATTCGTTTTTGCTTTTGGGTCAGATGTGAACCAGAAGATACCTTGGTATATACATATATTGTATGTTGCGTTATCAGTCTACTGATAGGTGCTCGGTCAAGCTGGAGTTAGTAACACATCTTCCATTGTAATCGTCTCTCACAGACTTTGAGCACAAACTGAAGAAATATCTATGGAAAAGAAACTAAAAGAGGAAGTTTTTCTTCAGTATGGGAAAGGAAATAAGTAAGGAGAAAGGGAAGTCCATATAGGCATGGGGCAGTAGTGAAGGTAACATACAAGATTTGAATGTAAAACGCAGCCTTGCCTACAAAGGGTTTTCTCTCTTCCATTTCTCATGAAGAAAGTGACCTTCTTGAGATCAGAACAAAATGTGCAGGGGTTCTTTCCTTCCATTCTCCCCTTCTTCTCTTCATCTTTCTAAATGAAATTGCACACCCCACCATTTATACAGATGATGTCTTTTTTCTGCTTCAGAAGGAAATTTTTGTAGAAACTGCAAGTAATATGAAATCACAAGCGTAAGTTCAAGACTAGCTGACAATTTAGTTTGCAGGCTTCCATTCTCTACATGATCTTCATGTTGAAGGAAGAGCAAAAGCAGCAATGAAGTTTCTGTGATATAAAATAAAAGGTTCTTTACAAACCACATCAATAAATATTTATGCAACTGCCTAATCATCAATTGATTCACATGACATGTTACTGCTACACACATTCAACAGGAAACTCACGATCCAAGCAGTTATTCTTCTCTCTATAATACATACTATGGATGGTATTTTTATTCTCTCGAAGGCATTTTCTGGGAGTTCAATGGGAATAGACAATTGTCTCACCACTCTCATTGCACTACCATCATTGAGCACCCAACCCTTAAAACCTCATGAGGTTTTGCCCAGCCTAGAAATCTCTAACATTAATGTCCTGCTACCTACCCAGTCTATAAGTTGATTAGAGAACCTGTTTATCAAATAAAGAGTTTAAGGCTGTTTCCACATCTCTGAAGTCTGTCTAGGATTTTCTCAAGTTTCAGCACTTGAGCTTCATAAATGCAAACAGGCACAAATAGTAGCAGTACATGCACAAGGACAGTGTACAGATCATTTCTGGAGTCAGTTTACTGAAGGAAAGTACTAAAGAAAAATCATTACCCAGGTAATGAATTTATACCTTCTGCATTATCCCTGCAGTTCAGCAAGTATCTCTTTGAAGCAATTGGTTGTCATACACTTTTAACAGAATATTAGAACAGCAGATTTCTGGTCCAAGCGTTTCTAACCACCTTTAATCTTTCATCTGAGGCATTTGGGCCAGGTTACTACCTAGTTACTAACCTTGGAACTGAGTAATCTCTCCATGTCACTGCCTGAATCTTAACTGAAAAAAAGAGATCGTGATGCATCTCACTTTGGTAACTGGAGTGGATGCTTGGGACACTTTTGGGTGCCTGCAGTGCATATGATATTTGTTTACAGTAGAGTATTGACTGATATTGACGTATGCTTGTGTTGATACGCTCCAACCCCAGTACCTGGGGTTACACTTCTTTTACATACAGATGTCACTCTTTGTTTAATCCCTTTGGTTGTTTGGTAACTATTTGCATTACCTTTCTTTGCTTTTATTATTAGTAAAAGGGGACCAGTACATCCTTAATTGTTAAAAAAAATGAGTTCAAAATGTGCCTGAGAAATCAGAAAAATGAGATAAGAACAGTATCTTGAGGGAACCATTCTGTGCTTACAAAGACACCAATCACCTGATAGAGGTGCTGAGATTGGACTATCTCTAGACAATCCTCAGTCACTTGCTGTGCTTTTTCCTGGTTTATAAGCAAATCCAGAAGCAGACAACTTTTTTCTCTTATCGTTCACAAGATGATGACCATGCCTCAGATCATGTACAACCCAATTAGCCAAAAACCTTTCACTTGAAAGATCAGTTTTACCAAAACATGGTGCTCTACCACCTGAGCCTGTGAGAGGATGACTCCAAACAGCACTTGGGTTCTACTCACAAAATAAAACCAGCTAAAGTTTCTGTTGAGCCAAGTATTTTTAAGGACTTCACATGTAACAGACCAGCTTCAGCTGGGAGGACTGTGCCAGACTGGTGAATTCATTTCAACATTTCAGTTTGTGTAAATCAGAAGGGGAAAAAAAGATTCTTTCAGCAAGGGAATTATATAGCTGTGCTTATTTGCCCTGTGTTCCTTAGGCAGCATGCCAAAGGGAATTCTTTGTCTGTGTTTTACTTTTTTGGTCATGGAGAAGATGAGGAAGAAGACAAAATTTGGTTTATTCTTTCAAATATTGCTCATTGCTAGCAGCTGGAGTGGTCATTTCCCAGGCTTACAGGACCTTGTCCACTATAACTTTTCTGGGATTTGCTACATTTCAGGGAAGAAAGCATATATTGTCATGAAGAAATCAGGCTTCAGGTTATTCCCAGTTCTCCTATCTGCTTCCTGTATTAACCAGGAAAACCATTTTACTCCTACTACACATTTCATAATCAGCTCTTATCTCACTGAATGACATTTTTTCACTGGTTATTTCTGTTCCCTGAGAAGTGATTTTCCACAGAAGTATCCTGTTCTCACCAAACAGCCAGCACTGCTGCAACTTTCCATCTTTTTTTCCTCCCACCCTCACTCATTATGAGATCCTTGTTCTGGGAACATTGGGCATCTCCCTGGGCTCTGCATTCACTCTTCACATCTCAGAACATGCCATCTCTGCCCCAAATTACCCAAGCAACATTTGTGCTATGCCATGCATTGGCTTCTGCTGGAAGCCCATTTCAGAGTGGCACTGCTCAGGTGGCTGGAAAACGACTTCTAATTTGCTGGCAATGTCTGTTAGTGACCAGCTTATATCTATTTGTTCTCATGCCAGTCCTGCCTTTTGCTTTAATAGTTCTTTTCCCTCCTTTGAATTTACCTCCCCAGTGTAATTACAGACAGCAATCATGTACCATTCATCTTGCAAGGCTTAACAAACCCATCTCCTTTAGTCTGTTCTCATAAGACAGTCTTTCCAGGCCCTGGTTATGCTACATCCTTGTTGCTTTCTCTGCACCTGTTCCTGTTTGAATGTATCACTTCTGATAAAGTCAAAACAGTTTAAAATCACTGAAAAATTCTCCTGTCTGAAGTTCTGGGCTTGATTAGTTTTCAGCCAGACACATTACAATAGGCCTTGATATTGTATTATAAGAGCTGTGAACAATATTTTTCCAATTCAGGTATAACCTAATTAGTACTCGAAGGACCAGAATACTCAATAAAATGGCTGTTCTGGCTGCCCTGGAGACATGTGGCCATGATTGGCATGAAGCAGATGGTTGCTCTACCCGCAGCATTGCTCCATTCACTGCTGAGGGAGAATCTATTTATTTAACTCTACAAGTTAACCTTTATTTCTTTAAGTTTGCCATATCATCCATCAAACCGGGAGGATTGCTTTTCACAGGTGCAAATGAGTCATCACACATTTTCAAGCTTGGAAAGCATTCAGAAAATTAGGGGCTAAAAAGAAAAAAGAAAAATAAACAAAAAAAAAAAAAAACCACCAAATAAAAACCTGAAATAAAAAAAAAGAGAGTGAAGAAATTACAGTCTGATGGTCCTCAATGGGATGTGCAAGAAGCAGAGATGGTTTTTCTTCTACAGCAGGTTTTGTGCTGCCTTCTGAGATCCTTGTCAGCAAACGTCAGAGGCTCTAAAGCTGAGCCCGACTTGCAATGAAACAGTTATCCTGTTCTTAAAGACAGGATTAGCTCCCCGAAGTGGAGCAGAGAGCCCCTCTGCACTTTTTAACACCTCATGAAGAGATCTGGCTGCCAACAAAAGGAAAATCCTAATGTGTAAAAAATGCATAATAATAAGGACTTTGGCTGAGTGGAATTCCATCACGGATCAGATGAAATTGCCTTGTGCGACTCGCTGAGGGCTCCGTGCTATGCTAAATGACCTTTGTACCATGTAAAATGGGCACTGCACAGGATGCGGGAGGACCAGGGGCTGGGCTGCTCTTTTCTTTTCCCCCCCTATGGAGTTCAGGCTTGTCAAGAATACAACAAAAACGAGAGAGAGAAAGAGAGGGGAAGAAACGTCCCATTGAATTTTTCATGAATGATTTTTGTCAGAGGAGAAGGAACATCTGTGTTTATGAAGGGTCTGGGGTGCGGGGTGGTGACACGGCAAAGATGGGATGTGACCGACTGGTCCTGGGTGTCTGAAAGCATCTGCAGTGCCCAGTATGAGCTGCAAAGTGTAACCTGGGCTGCAGTTTTTAAAGTTACAACTGAAAATGCCCTGCCTTTGCCTACCTGGACCTAATTGCTTAGCACTTGTGTATGGACAGCCAATCTCCAGAAGATTTAGTGGTGAGGTTTTGAAATTCTGAAGTAGGGGCTGGTGCTTAGCACACTAAAAATCAAGGCTTTGATGCCTCAAAGTGATGAAAATCCTGCAAACACCCTTTCCATTGGTGGTCAAGGAAGGGCTGTTGGATTTTTATGTCTGGATAGAATCATGTCAAAAGATGTTGAGGCCCTGGAGTGTGTCCACAGAAGGAAGGGTGAAGTGTCTAAGCCTCCCTTGACTTAGCCTGGTAGGAGCCCTCTTCCCTTTCACCTGCAGGCTCTTTCATCTACAGTAAGAGCTGTGATCCTTTTCATAAAGTTGAGGGGCAATTTTACCTAACAAATTTCCTCCTACTGCATGGCTGAGGATGCCTTTGAGTTTTCCTGCGTTTTATAAGATGGCTTTGGGTCTTTTACTGTAAGTCTGAAGTTTCTTATAGGGAGTGGGGGAGAGTTCCATGTTCCATAGCATATGGTCATTGCTATTGAAGGCATAATTTGATTGTGGCTTTGGGCCTGGACATATGGTGCAGAGGTACAGGTGGTTAAGGGGGACTGGGATTAGAACTGAAGTCCTTATTGCCAGTCATTCCTCCATCCCATTTACTTCACTAAGGACTGGGACCGATGTCCTAGGAGCTGTGCAAGCACAGTGCAAAAACTTCTGCCTGCCTACGCTGCTGCTAATTAAGTGAGCAGTACAAGATGCTCCTTTAATAAGAGAAAGAATAAATGAATGTCCAAAAGTGATGAGAAGATGCCAAAGATACCTCAACGTGTTATGTATATCTACTGATGTGGAATATGGATATCTGCTCATTTGCCCAGTGGCTGCTCATTTGATCTGGCTCTGCATCAAGTTTCAGATTTCCCAAGGATTCACCACTCAAACCATGGTCAGATTTCAAAGTAAATGTTTTTCACCAGGTAGCAGCCACTGTAAGTCTGCCCAGAAGGTTGGTGAAGAGCTCAGGAAGAAGCAGGCCCATTACTGGCACAGAACACCCAAATATCAGCCCCTGGATAGCTGTCAAGACTTGTAGTTTTGATGTTGCCTGTTGCTCCCAAATAATCCCATACTGCCCCACACCTACACACCCGCATATCCTGAAATGTGAACAAGCCTGAACAGGCAGTGATGAGTATCTGATCAGTGGCATCAGATACTCAGACTGCTCCAGCCTCCTGCCTCCATGCCTCTATTAAGCTCTTCAAAGATGCCCCTTGGTAAAGTTAAAATCTTTTACCATAGCACAGCCCTGAATGCCAGGTGGCACAAGGAAAAGTCAGCCAGAGAATAGAAATGGAGCTGGTCTCCTGGCTGCTTTTTCTGCCCACTGCACTGTCCTTGTGCATGACTTGAAGCTGTTTATTCACTCTGCCTCCAAATCTCTTTTTACCTATCTGTGGAATTCATACTGACCTGCCAGGAATTTTTCATGAGTTAATTTGGTCTGGGATCCTTGGAAGAGCTGCTACTGAAACATGAAGGGGATTTTTTTCCTATTATTTTTTATTTTCTAGTAAACCTTGTTCTTTCCCATATCACACTCTCTCCACCCACTGCTCATGGCCAACAGGTAGCTCTACTCCTTCCAGGATGAGCAATTCCACAAACCTCCCTTGAACTTTCCTCTTGAAGGGCTAGTATCAGATTCTGTTGGAGATCTGATCCATCTGGAGATAACAGGAATATTTTATCCTTTCCAGCAGTTCATGATCTCTCCCAGACATTCTCAGTGCTGAAGCAGGGAGGAGCCTCCTTCTTGGAAGACAAGTAGGAAAAAAATGCCCTGATGCATGGGAGCCTGCTTTAGAAAGGGGGTTGAATTAGATGATCTCTAGAGGTCCCTTACAAGCCTTACAATTCTGTGATTCTGTGATTCTTTTTATGATGATATCAGCAACATTTGACCCTGGTGGCATCTGATGACCATTCCCTAGTTGAGATGGCCACTGAACAAATACAGGGAGCCCATGCACTCTTTGCAACTATTCCTTCCATACTGGGAAGCTTTTTGCTGTTAATGCAGGGCTGGATCTGTAGACAAAGGTTAAGGAAGATGGAAATACCGTCTACTCCACCAACGTTGCCTGTGGTTGCACACTCAGACTCATCGTGGTAGAATCAGAGTGCTCCACCTCCCTGATTCTGTGAAGTGGTCCTGGTACCTCCTGGTGAAGACCTGAGAACTATTCCCAGATCCACAGCAGGACATGAACCCCCTTTATTCACCATGCTAATGGTGCTGCTCTGCGGACACAGAACATTCACCCACAGGCACTGCGCCGGGCAGTGCTCCACAGCACCTTCCCCCATACCAAGCAGTCCCTGCACAGCAACCCCTTTCTTCTTCAGTTCAAAGTGCCCTGGCACTTCATCTGGAAAATCCTTTAAATCTACATTACCTCTGCCTTATTTAATCTTTTCGGAAGCGCTGACATCCAGTGCATGAAAAAGAGATTTTAGGCTGAAAGGAAAGCTGCCCCTGATCACTTCTTGGGGCTAAGTTACAAACTTAAATGGAAACTGGAAGGTGAAAAGAATATGTTACCTTTTAAGTGTCACATTTTCTTCAGCAAAGAAAAAAAGCCTTTTAACTGAGCTGTTGCAGAAGGAGTAGAAATAGCATCAAGCCAGTATTCTGTGCTGTGCTTTGAATGCCCCTAAACAGGTGCCTTTGGGTCTGGATTTATTTTTGCAGAAAAAGGGGCCACCAGACCCATACTCTGACGCAGAACTGAAAATCTCTCAAACTGCAGGTAGGTTAATCTCTTTCTGATGTAGTACTGAAGTGCAAGCACCCATCCATTGCTCACAGCACTTCGTAGCACAAGCCAGATTCACCCTTAGTGTCAGCAGCACAGAAAGGACCCTGGACACACTGCAAATATCAGAAGGAAGAGCAGAGGGGACTTTTTAGGCAGCACCAATGCAGAACATCATAAAACTTCATGTATTATAGCCAAGGAATGCAAACCACAGTGCTCACTTGGTTTTAACTTGAGGTGGCAGACTGTGCATCCCATTTGAAGGCTGTGCTGTGATTTGTTGCAGAAACTGCCCTTCTATGCTGAAGAACCCACAGCAGACCAAATACAGCACATGTTTTCATCCCTATTCTCATCTCTGGTGCTTTCAGCAAAACTTTCCTTCTACGTTGCCTTCTCTCCAGACTCCGACTGCCAGTTGGTATGAGAGAAGCAAGCAATAGCTTCTCTCTCTTGGATCAGCTCTCTCATGCCAGGGACAAGAGACAGGAAAGAAAAGTGAAACCACAGAGACTAGCTTCTTCCTAGGTTTAGTGCAAACAGCACTCAAAGATTGCTTTTCCTTTGACACTGATAGACACATCTCCAGGAACCTTTCTCGGAATCATAAAATCACTGAACCATAGAATAACCATAGAATGCTTACAGTTGGAAAAGACTTCTGAGTTCATCTAGTCCAAGTGTCAAACCATCACCATTTTGCCATTTAAACCATGTCACATTAAACCACCTCAGTGTCACATCTACCCTTTACTGGAAAATCTTCAGAGACTGTGACTCCATGACTTCCCTGAGCAGCCTGTTACAATGCATTACCACTCTTTTGGAGAAGAAATTTTTCAAAATATCCAACCTGAGTGTCTACTCTGAATGACTCATAGGAATGAAGCATTTCCCAATCTCTGTCCTGGGTGTTGGGTTTGTGTATGCCAGTGATGGAAGGTGAGTACAGGGGCACATCATCTGGTTCAAGTGCCAAACCATCACCACCACGTGCCACATCTCCACAGTTCTTGGACACCTCCAGGGACAGTGACCCCACCACATCCCTGGGCAGCCTGTTCCAATGCCTTACCACTCATTCTGAGAAGAAATTTTTCCTGATATCCAACTTGAAAAGGATGGTGGATGGGTGTTCCTCCATGGCAGCCGCATGGAGATGAATTTTGGAACCATGTTGCTACTCACCATCCCACCTTGTGGAGGAGGTCCTGCTTACACATACTCTGAACCTGCAACTCATGATGCATAGTGTGGTGCTGGGTGGCAGCAGACCAAAACCATGGAACCAATGGCACACAAAAAAATGGTGACAAAGCTGGAATGTCAGCATATGTCCCTGGAAATAACACCTTCTACAAGGGAAAGCACTCCCACTGAACACCCATTTTTCCACTCTGACATTTACCAGTGCTTCTTAATACCATCACCACAGCACCTCAAACATAAAGCTCATACCTGAGGCTGCTTGAGGCAGGACAGCTTTGCTCTGACACCAGGCAGACAGGTGAGCGCTGCTGGTACCACAGCTCCTCCAGGGCAAGAACTGCTTGATTTATCTCCAGCCAAATCCTCCCTGATGTAAATTGTAGAAGCTCTCTTGGCAGAGAGCCCCATCCCCTTATATAAGCTGAAATATTGCCTTGTGAGATTTAGCTGTGACTGTCAGACTGCCGAGCTGTCTGTCTTTAGCAAGGGCCCCAGTAGAGGAGGGAGGAGTTGCATTTGGACTGTTTTTGCCTCTCAAGGTGAATAACATAGGGCATTCTGAATAGAAGTACCTCTGCTCTGCTGTGCTGAGACACTTCCTCAAATGCAAGGAATTTGATTTGAAATGATTTTCACTCTTAAATGTCTGAGATAGATTTTTTAAGAAGAGGAAGTTTATGTTGTTTACACACAGATATGCAATGTGGGTCCAGGTGAACCTCACGAGGTTCAACAAAACCAAGTTCAAGGTTTTACACCGTGGTCATCATAATCCCCACTATCAATGGAAGCTGGAGGACAAAAGGATTGAATACAGTCCTACAAAAAAGGACTCGGAGGTACTGGTAGATGGCAAGCTGGACATGAGCCAGCACTGTGTTTTCACAGCCCAGAAAGCCAACCATATCCTGGGCTGCGTCAAAAGAGGTATGGCCAGGAGGATGACAGAGGTGGTCCTGCCTTTCTGTTCTGTGCTGGTGAGGCCTCACCTGGAGTACTGCGTCCAGATGTGAGTCCTCAGTACTGGAGAGACAGAGACCTGTTGGAGAGCATCCAGAGGAGAGCCAAAAAATAATTCAAAGATGGAACACCTCTCCTGTGAGGACAGGCTGAGAGAGCTGGGGCACTTAAGTCTGAAGAGAAGGCTGTGAGGTGACCTGATTGCAGACTTTTGGTAACTGAAGGGGGGCTATAAGAAGGACAGGGACAGACTCTTCGGCACTGTCTGTTGTGATAGGACAAGGGGTAATGGTTTCAAACTAAAAAAGAAAGAAGAGAGATTTAGATTGAATAAAGGGAAAAAGTTTTTATGATAAGGGTGATGATGCACTGGAACCAGGTTGGCCAGAGACGTGGTGGATGCTCCATCCCTGGAGATAGCCAAGGTCAGGCTGGACCAAGCTCTGCGCACCTCATTGAGCTGTAGGTGTCCCTGTTTGATTCAGGAGAGTTGGACTAGATGGCCTTTAAAGATCCTTTCCAACTCAAACGATTGTATGATTCTTCCCTGGGGTAGGGTCCATATCTCATCTCACAGTACAGCTGGGATGCTCTTTTCTCTGCCTGAGTGCAGTGAGGAGGCAAATTGCTGACTGTGTTCTCACAGCCTTCCTCAATGAATGAAGTCATTGCAGACTCCATTTCTACCAGACTGCAGACACAATCCTCACCTGCAGACTAACCCCTCCCCCCCACCAAAAAAAAAAAAAAAAAAAGAAAGAAAAAGAAAAAAAAGAAAGGAGGGATTTAAATGTGAGATGCTGAGCAGGGTAAACCCCAATTTTACAGTAAGGCAGCCCCCCACCATTGCTGTCATGTTTCTCAAGGGCTGAGGACCATTGTTAGAGAACAATGCAGCATTTTTATAAAAGAGGAGAGCACAGTTAATAAGTTCACTAACTGAGAAAAACGCAGCCTTTTAATATCTTTCTTTGTCGTTCATGGTGTGAGAGCCAGCTGTTACTACTGGAGTGAAATTCCTTGCTGATTAGTCTTTTAAAGGGCTTCTCAGATAATTAAATAATGATTTCTCTCCCCATTCATTCCAAGTGACAGGAGAGCCTAGCAAACCCACTAAGCATGGAAGGGCAGCATGTTTTCCCAAGCCTTATAGGAGCTTAGCTATTCCGTGGCTAATCCGGTCCTTAAACTTAGTGCAGATCCCCATACCAAGCAGAGGGCTGCTCGCCTTCATGGTGCTGCAGGGGGTACTTGGGTTCTGCTGCCTGAAACTATGAAAGCTGGAGGCTGTTTTCAAGTAGCATTCAAGAAATATCACAGGAAGAATGTCCTGAGCTGGGCAAACAAATTAAGATTTTTTTTGCCTGAGTCTGTGATGGAATCAAGCCACTCCTGGACTCTGCATGAGCTCAGTGATCATAGAATCACAGAATGGCTTGGGTTGGAAAGAGCCTCAAAGATCATCTAATTCCAACCCCTGCTGTGAACAGGGCTGCCCCCCACCAGGGCCCATCCAGCCTGACCTTGAGCACCTCCAGGGATGAGGCAACCACATGCAGCCTGTGCCAGAACCTCATCACTCTCTGAGAAAATAATTTCTTCCTAGTATCTAGCCTTAATTTCCCTCTTTTAGTTTAAAGCTATTACCTATCACTATCAGACTGAGTAAAAAGTTGGTCCCCCTCTTGCTAATCATCTCCCTCCAAGTACTAGAATGCCACAACGTCTCCCCAGAGTCTTTTCTTCAGGGTGAACAAGCACAATTCCACCAGCCATTCTTTATAGAAGAGGTGCTCCAGCCCTTTGATAATCTTTGTCACCCTCCTCTGGACCCAGTGTCTTTCTTGTGCTGGAGGGCCTAGGTATGGATGCAGTATTCCATGTGGGGCCTCACAAGTGGAGAGTTACTCCCTCACCCTGCTGACAATTTTGATGCTTTCTGGTCTGCAAGAGCTCACATCCAGCTTTTCATCCACCAGGACTCCCAGGTCTTTCTTTACAGGGCTGCTCTCAATGAGTTCTCCCAGTCTGTATATACATCAGGGATCGCCCTGACCCAAGTGCAACACAATGCACTTCACCTTGTTGAACCTCATAAAATTCACATGGGCTCACTTTTCGAGCGTGTCCAGGGATGGCATCCCTTCATTTTGCTGTCAACTTCATCACTGTCATCAGCAAACTTACTGAGGGTACACTTGATCCCACTTCCTATGTCACTGATAAATAACATGGTGATGTTAAAGATGAAATCACCTCTCTCTTTCCCTGACCTTACCATCAGATTTCCAATTTCTGATGTTGAGGTTACTGTGTACATCACCATTTGTCTGAGGTTGTTACTCTGGATTTCCACTACAGCATAAAGGTTGAAGAAGAGCTCACATGTTCAGTAGAGTAACAATGGGGTAACTGCTGATAAACACAGGATTCAGAAGAAGTATGATTATCCTTGGATAGCTGCGCCCTCACTTTGTTTTCACTCACTTCATTTTTAGAAGATTTTTATCTCATACTTTACTAAATCAGCAGGAAATTTTCAGGGCTCAATATCTCTGGAAAAAAATAAGCTCAGAATTTTATTATTTTCACCACCAACATAGAAGACTTTTCCTTTATACACATTTTGCCAAAGAACAAGACTGGTTTGTAGCTTCAGCTCTGCTGAAACATTTTTTCCAGTGAACAGATGCTTGTATTTAATTGAAAACCAATCAGAAATATCAGCTTAGACAGAACAACATTGACCAACCATTTAAATATGGGAAAACGAACTAGTGAGGTTTGCCTACTCATAACTAATAATCTGTTCCCATAATTGAGAATCTGTTTAGGGACAAGATAGGGGTGGGATGGATAGAAGGGAGCAATTATTTAGGAAGTTGTTATCAGCAACACACTTTAATAAGAATCTAGCAAAAAAAATAAAAATAAAAAATAAATAAATAAACGGTATGAATTTTATTTTTTAGCTCAGACCCATCTGGCTTTCTTGGCAAGGAGAAGGAGATACACTATTAGCAAAAGAGTTTTTCTGAAGAAGTTGTTCCAACCTAAATCCAAGCCACAAGGCAAATTTGGGCATTTGGAAATGTTACAGGTCTATCAGCACTGTTGTAGCCACTGGATTGACAGGTAAACTGAGGCAGAAGGTGGTCAGGTGACACTAGCACGGAACAAAACCTGTCTGTGGTAGAGGTACAACCACTTCCCATCTCTTTGCTTTGATGGAGAAGGACGCATCACCCAGCTGTAAAGCAAAATGGAGATGGGGGGAGCTCTCTGATGGCAGATTTTGGATGAACTCTCCCCAAACCTGCAGTCTTGGAGGCAATGGGCATGGCAAACCTCACCATGAAAGCCTGGCTGGGGGAGGATTCTCCTTTAGAAAGCTTGCATTTAAATAGCACTGAGCACTTAGCCTGACAAAAGGCAGGAAATTCAAAGCAAAGGGTGACACTCTGTCCTTAACTTACATTTTTATGCCTTTTATTCCTTTCTTCCCCACAGTGCAAATCAAGGACAGGAGGTCAAATTGATCCCCCTCGGCAACTCCCCACATTCAGCGGTGCTCCACCAGAAGTGTTTAGTGGCCCAAATCAGCAACTGGAAAACCGTGGTTTTCTGGAAGTAGGAACCTTAGACAATAATGTGCAGATTGATGTAGCAGAAGACCTCCGCAGACACCCTTCTCTAGGGGACACAGGGGCTGCCCAGCATCACGGGTCCCAATCCCATACCCCTGGAGGAAAGGTTAATGCCAGCCAGAGCTGCTGGGAGAGACAGGATGCTTTGTAAACCGATAGCGTCCCCTTTGATCTGAGAGTGAGGGAAGGCAGAACCTTTTGCCGATAACCCGTGGAAAGAGAGCATGAAGGCTGAGCTTCAGCAGAGGTGAAAGAGGAACTTCTTTTTAAAGATAAGTGTTTCAAAACCCCTAAGCTGAGCTCCCCGGGTAAGAGATATCTTCTCTACTCCAGTTCTTTTCCAGTGAGAGACGGTTTTTACATGTGAAAGCATTTGAAATTTAAAAAAAATAAATAAATAAAAGCATGAGAACGAGGCAAATTCAAGGAGTTACAGAGCAGAGTCCCAAGAGGTTCAAACCGAAGGTCAAAGTGCCAATTTGTTTTTATTAGCTGTGTCCTTAGGAAAAAGAAGAAGAAAAAAAATGCTTCTAAAAAGCATCACACTCAGCCCATCAAGACGATGTGGTAAAGAAGGTCCCTATCGATCTGCCTGTGCATTTCTAAGGACCCACAGTTCAGGGTCACAGTGGGGGACACCGCACCGGAGCAGTTTGACTCTCCTGAGCCACGGGACAGTGTGAGCAGCTCTCGCTCTGCACTGGTGCAAATGCAGCTGGAGACCACTCCGTGATAGCTTTGGAGGAAGAGCTGAAATAACTTCAGACTGTTATGGTTTGTGGGGGAAAAAAAAAAAAAAAAAAACACCATCAGGAAATCCTCCTTGTGCTGCGAAACACTGCTGTGATGAAGTCAGTCCAGTCTTAGCCACCACACCCAACTCCTGTGGCAGGTACATGGGACACAGCTCTGAACATGGGACATAGCAAGGTCTCATGCACAGAAAAGTGGCTGTTACCAGCAGTAACCATCTCAACGGGGAGGAATGGATTCAACCATTGCAGTGTTGCCCTAAGCATGATCCACATCAACACTGCCCTCAGGCTCAACTCCTGCATCAAAGAATAGCCATCAGCTAAGCAAGGGGGCTTTCACACAGAAAAAGAAACTCTCCAAAGCAGTTGCATCGCCTTTCCAAAGGGAGCCTCAGGTGAATAATTATCTCGGGCTGCATCTTGGCCTTGCCAGTCCTTTTGATCCCTCTTCAACAGCACCAGGAGGGGAGTGCCAGGATCACAGTGATGCTGTTCGTGTTGGCAGGCAGAGCTGCATGTCCACATAACTCCCCTTCTGTTCGCCCACCCAGCACAGCCCTGACATTGTGGCTGACAATAAAAGGCTAATTTCTGGTGCCTTCTCATAGCCAGCCCCCAGCAATCTCAGCTGGTGGCACACTGATGAAGCAACCTAACTCCAGATGTAGGGGAAAGATATTGTCTTCAGCCTGGGGATTTGGGGTGTGTTTGGAGTTGATTTTACCTTTTGCTTTTTAACTATTAGGGGAAAAAAAATGATGATCAAATCTCTCTTGCAGCTCTTAATTAGCAAAGCGAAATAGCAGTGCAATAAATAATTAGCATAGGGAACTTCCCTTTAATATGAGACCGCAGTTGGCTACACAGGGAGATCCAAGCACATCAGATCATGCAGGGGCATTCAACAATCCACCACAAAAGCAGAGGGACTCCTCCACATCCAAATGTTACTGCCCTCCTTATATTGCACTATAAAACCGGGGTGTCAAAAAGGCTAGAGATTTTACACTTCGTGTCAGAGTTTTATAGTCATTAGACTAATTATGTTGGTGTTTTTACCACCTTTATTCTACTAATTAGCCTAAAAGCCAAACAGGGACATCATTACTTTACACAAACAGGCAATTATTGGGCTATAAACACACCCTGGTCTGTGTTTGGTGCAAGGAGGGAGCGTTCCTAATGCTCTCTCTGTGGTGTCTGCCACAATACCAGGCATTACAGATGCACTTGACTTCAGTGCTGTTGACAAAGAGGCCTCAAAGCTGCTGATACACGAGAGAAACGGGATATTTGTTACCTCCCTACAAAACAGATTAAGGAAAATGGCAGAGCTCCAGGTTCAGCCCATGCATCGCTCTTTCAGTGCCAGGGTAGCTTGGCTTTGTTTTGAGTTGGGCTTCGTCGTGTATTTGCTTTCCTAGAAAGGGACAGCTTAGCGAATGGAGCCAGAATAATTTGTTTATGAGACACCCATGAGAAATGTTTTATTTCCAAGAAATTTGGTCTCCTTGCAGGCTACTGGGTGAAACATTAGCTAGGAGTTTCCAAGACTTGTCATTGCCTAGAGCCCTGTAAAATACATCTGCTTTGTCCGAAAGGGCAATACCGTCCCAGGTTGTACTCCCTGGCAGATCCTAATGCTGTTTTTCTTCAAGCTGGGCTGGTTCAGTGAATGCTTCCAAAAACCAGTGACTGCACTTTGTTCCTCCTCACTGTATCTGCTGGCTACTGAATTTTGTTCTATGGCTTGATGCTTTTTGTTTTTAAGCACCGCCTGCATTTGAAATTAGTCTAATTTGCAGGAGGAAAACCAGCCAGTGTTAAAAGGAGCAGAATGTGTGTCATCAGGCTGTGGTCACAACCAGCAAATCTTTTCAGTGCTGTAGCTCCTCATGGAAACCACAGCAAACCTACTTCCAGCCACCCTGTGTGCAAGGGATTGATCAAGAACGTGTGTGAAATCCTACATGCATGCCCTGATACTATCACACTGATAAGATCAATAGCACCAAGGTCTACTCATTTTACTTTATTTTGCCTCCACAAAGGTAGAATCGTGTATCCATAGAATTGTTTGAGTTGGATGGAACATTTAAAAATCATCGAGTCCAACTCTCCTGCAATGAACAGGGACACCTACAACTCCACCAGATGCTCAGAGCCTGTCCAGCCTGACCTTCAGTGTCCCCAAGAATGGGGCATCCACCACCTCTCTGGGCAATAGCTCCTCCTCAGATGAGGTTGAAGACTTGGACCTATCTTCGATGACATGTAAATCCTAAATATTGACAGTTAATTGTCTTAAAGAGGCCATTGGGGTCCTCGGTGACCTTTGGGCTGACAGGGAAAGACCAGGGCATTTTGAAAGGGGGATCTCAGGCAAAGCTGGGAAAGATGTGGCACCTCCCAAAATTCCCTTCTGGTTCCCTGAGTGTAACAGTTCTCAATTGTGATATTACATTGAAACGCAGCATTATTATGAACCGTTAAAGAATTAATGTGCTTCATCTGAGGGAGCACTTGATTTTTATTCTCGATTGAAACAACCCATGTAATCAGTCTGACTTCTAAGGCTGAAAACGTCTGTTTTTCCTAAATAAAGTGCTGGATACTGAGACCTCTCTAGGTTGCTGAAGGACTCTGAAATCCTCCTGTTTTCACCATACCATAGTTTTTTTAAGCCCTTTTCCCTGAAAGACTTCATCAGGGACTCCCACTTCGAAACTGATGACACAATATGGTTCATTAGAGTTAAATTACACTTGAAGTAAAAAGTCAAATACTCAGTACTTCACTAATGTTTTCTGCAGAACGACTCTGGCTGCCTTTACGGAGCACGTCGGATCTTTGACTCTAGAGTTCCTTGAACTAGCCAAGTTTTTGTTTGGTTTTGTTTATGCTCCATAAATCCATTTAAACCGAGCTATAATGGTTATTTTTAAGCTATCTCCGAAATGTTTTTAAGTGACTTCTGTAATACCCAGCAGAGCTGGCTGCTCTCCTTTGGAAATAAGAAACTGCATCTCCAGGGAGAAAGGCGAACTGAACAATGTCTCTTTTAAGCAGCCCCGAAGCACCACATTTCCAACTAAAAGGGAATTTAAATGTGTTTCGGCATCAAAGGTGGATCCGACCCTATCATCCAGGGACTGTCGTGTTATCTAAGCGCCCGCATATCAGGAGCACGATAACATTGTGTGGTTCACAACCGCTGCGGGAACGACATATTTTCTGAATCAACCTAGGCTTGGATTTATATAAACTGCCCGTGATAACATCTGGCCAGGACCTTCCTTTGAAAACGCATAGAGATCCTTCCCTTCTCCTTATAGGAGCCTGTAGGATAAAAAAAAAAATCAAGTCAACACCGGGGGAAAAGAATAAATAAGGGCAAAGCGTCCATCTCTCCCTGGGAACCTTGTGCTTGGTTTTGGGATGCCCATCTCACGAAACGTTCAGCAGCCAAGGTAGAACAATGAAGATGTCAAGCGGTTTCTCGTGAGCGAGCTGCTATGTCTTGTCATGCTCGAACACGAACGGGAAAAAAATGTCTTTATTACCCAGAATGGTAACCTTGAAGTGCACCGGCTGCTTGATCCTATAACTTTCCCATTAGAAGAGGGCGCCCGCAATCCTAATGAGGCACAATAAGTAGATTATGAGAGTGCCTTTGTTTTGCTAAACAGCAGCTTTTCTGCACAGAGCATCACAAAGGTGTGCGGGGGCCTGCTGCTCGGGGCCGCTGTGACCGATACGCCGATTTGTTAGTAGGGCCGGGGAGAAGAATTGAAGAAGACAGCACCAGTGTGCAGCGGAGCCATGGGGGGCGGGTGCCAGAGCTGCCGAAATTAGACTCATCGGTACAGAGGCTCTGCCCATTGTATTCGGGCTATAAAGCTGTCAGAGGAGAGCCCGGCTGAATGTTCCCTTATTCCTTCTCTGGCGCTTCCTCCGCTCTCAGCAGAGCTAAGCCCCAGGATCTTTTGTTTGCATGAGAAACCACTGGCATCTTACATTTATAAGGACTTTTAAGGCCTCTGCTCTGATAAATAACTTTGTCTCGAAAATACAGGGGATTTGGTTGTTGCTGGGCTTCTTTTAATTGCAAACCAGCTAGTGAGCTTGTGTGCTCCTCAGAGAAATCGCTTTGCATATAGATCATAGAATCGTTTGAGTTGGAAGGGGATCTTCAAGGCCATCTAGTCCAACTCCCCTGCAGTGAACGGGGGCATCTACAGCTTGGTCAGGCACTCAGAGCTCCGTCCAGCCTGACCTTGAGCGTCTCCAGGGACAGGGCATCCACCATCAGGGCAACCTGTGTCAGTGTCTCACAACCCTTATTGTAAACAACGTATTCCTTATATTTAATCTAAATCTCCTCCCTTTTAGCTTGAAACCATTTCCCTTTGTCCTATCACAACAGATCCTGATAAAGAGTCTGTCCTCTTCCCTCCTATAGCCCTTCCTTTGATACTGAAAGGATCAGTGTCGTTTAACAGGCAAAAGAGAGCCTTTGGCTAGGCTGTAATCTTGCCACCTTCCATATTCATTTCAATGTTTGGATGAGGAGACTGCTCCAGGAGAAAAAGCAGGGTCAAATTCTGAGATGTGTGAAAGGGCTGGCTGTGGGGGAAAGGTAAGGGGTAAACGGTGGAAATAGCAAGTGTGCCCACCACCACCAAAATGGGCTTTGTAGTAATGTTCCTGCTGCCATTGGAACAGTCTGTTCAGGGAAGTGGTGGATTCACCATCCCTGATGGTTTTCAAGAAAGGGGTAGATGTTGCATGGTGGTCAGGAATAGTCACAGGCATAGGTTTCTGGTTGGACTAGATGACCTTATTGATCTTTCTAACCTTAATGATTCTGTGATTCTATGATTCCTGTACCATACAGATAGGAAGGAGGTATCGGTAGTGACTGGACCAACTTGCAGGGTGAGAGATAGTATGCAAAATCGCATTCCTCTTTTCTTTTTGGCTCAATTAGGGTTTCTCAAGTTTTGAGGATCAAGACTGTGAAGCCGTGGGTCAAATGAGGACCCTGTAGCATTGCTGTTGATGTAAAAGTAAGAAGGCTACACATCTAAGGAGGAAGTTTCATCACAGTCTGCTTGGATGTCCGTTGGCTGCTTGTCATCACTCCAGTAGAAGTGGAGATTAACGGAGAAGAGTCTTTTGTGTTTTACTCTGGCATCTCCATGTGAATCTGGTAACAGTCAGGAAGAAAATACAAATAATGGGAAAATAAGTAAAAATGGCTGGGTTTTCAGATGTCTGCTTGGTTTGTGTGACAAATGTGCTCCTGGTGTACCTGGTGCAAAGTTGCCCAGCCCCATGACGGGGTGCTGCCTCTTCTCATCCACTCATGGTTGGGCACACTAGCAATCTCTTCTTGCTGTGAACCTCAGTGTACAACATCTGTTGTGCAAGTCCATCCCACACCTCCACTGTTCCTTGAGATCAGATCACAGGGTCTGCCAAGGAACAAAGTCCAAATGCTGGATGGGCTGACACATACTACACCAGTACTCAGTAAAACGCTGATTCTTAAATCTCTGGATCAACCTGACTACGAGAACAGACTGTGCCCATCTGTGGCAATCGTTGTATCACCAGTCAAGTACTGAGAGCCTGGGCACCAGGCTTACGTGAGGGATTTTCTCAAATTAGAATGAAAATTCCATGCATTCAATTCTTTTGATGGATGTGTAATTATTATTGGGGAGTTTCCCTGCCAGATCTTGGTCTAGAATTGCACCTGAAATTCTGTCTTCCTGTTGATTTAGTATGTTCTGAGTTTTCTAACCCCTCAGAACCAATGCAAGTGTTCCTACTGAATGATGGCAACAAGATTGAGAGGAGGATGTTTAATCTGCAGTTTGTCACAGAGCGTTCCTTCTTGAGTACAATCACTGCTAACTATTTTAATGCTAATATTAACACATTATGGTCTAAGATCCCAGTATGTGAACTGCTGGATAGAGGCAGGTGGAAATTGGAAAGCTAGCTCCTTTCCCAAAAAGGCTGAGCCAAGGCTCTGACAGGCAAATATGAAGTCAAGTAATCAACTGTGCCACCTTAAAAAGCAGACATTGTCATATCTGGTCATTTCTCACAGTCCAGGGAAGAAGACTTGAGTACTTGGTCACATCACTCAACATTTGAACCAGTAGCTGAGATCATTCCTGTCAGCTGAAATAAAATACAGCAGAAATGTAATAGAACGGACTAAAGTTATACCAAAACTGATGTACCCATTCGAAGATTTTAGATGTCACATATCTTCACCCTTCATAAAATGGTTTGTGTTGGAAGGGACCTTGAAGGTCATCTGGTCCTAACCATCCTGCCATGGCAGGGACACTTTCCTAAAGTCCCATCCACATCGAAAACCTCAGAGATGGGACATCTACAGCTTCTCTGGGCAGAATATTTTCTGTATTTGTCAAAAAAAAAAAAAAAGAATAAATAAAAACAAAGCAATGCTTTCACACCTGATTGAAGCAGCTAGTAATGGTTTCTACCAACATTAAGGCATGTTACAGGTATACTGCTGGGGCTTGCCAGTCCTGTGTTTGCTTGCTGCAGTCTTGGTTTGGACCCAAGTTGTAATGAGTGACTGAAAAATCCTTTCTGGGCACATCTTCAAAAAATTAACCCCACGGTCTTTTCTATCGACTGTAGCAATGTCATTTGGAGGATTTTCCAGAAGATTTTCTTCTTGATCTCTGCAAACCCTGGATGATTTTATTTATCTTTTTCCCCACTGCAGCCCTTTTCTTGCTCTGTAAGAGGTCTCAGTCCAGCTCTTGGCCAGGGATAAGGGCCATGACACAGCCTCTACATCTTGGCAAATGCAGTGCCGAACATCACAATACAGACAACCGTATTTTTCAAACCTCTCTTTGCACGTGATCCAAAGAAGAAAATAAAATATTACAGCCTGATACTGAGAAACCAGGGCAGAACTCTTCAATGTTATGATGACCAAGGCCATCAGCATGAAAGAAGACACCTGCATTCCACAACCCTGAAGTCTACATCCTTTGCTCCTGAGAGCTCTTGCTGAATCCTTTGAGAGAGCAGGAGCTGCTGGCACCTTCCAACATAGCCAAGTGCTGCCTTGGACTTCCCAAACTTCTCTGTGGAGCATTTAGGGACATTTTTAGATAAAAGATATTGTGGAAAATAAATCTTTCTTTACAACCAGTTTTATTCTTGGCAGTGGGTGGGCTGTTGGAAAAGGGACTGTTAGAAGACAAATCAGAATCTGCAGTGTTGGCCAATGGGGAAAACTATTGTCCAAAATCAAGCATAAAACTTGTTAACAAGCCCAGAGCACTATTGGATTTAATGGCAACAGGAGCAGGCAAAAAAATTATGACAACTTGCTCCAAGCTCTCTGAATGCAGCCCTTATTTACCAGAACCTTTTCTTTATTTTCATATTTTATATGGCTTTGTTTTATTTTTAGCGGTGATCCTGTTTTTTCTGTTTTTCTGATATTTTCCTCTAAATAATAATTGGTTCCTTTGTGGCAACATTTCCATGCTGGCAGTGGTGTGTAGTGCTTTCTCGGAGGTGGCAAGAAAAAAGGGAGTGATTTGTTTGAATGGCTTATTGTTGAGTGAATGCAAATATCTGCAGCCACTGGAGCAAATAGGAGCAGGGATTAGGCGCAGGAAGCTAGCTGAGTGGCACAGGCCATCTGTCCCGGTCCTGAGAAAAGAGGAATCTCGTTTGCAGTGTATGCTAATTAGTTAGCTGATTGGCTCAGCTGTCACCCTTGCAGAGTGAAAGTGCAAGGACACAATTAAATGCATGTCTATCTATGTTTATCAAAGCACGTGCTTCTAGGCTGCATTGGTTTTTAGGTATAATTTTGTCTTCTCAGGGACCACAAAGATTCTTTGCCATTGTGCCCACAAATGAAGGAGTAAAATAAAAAAAAAAAAAAAAAAAGATAAAGAGAAAGAAGAAGAAAGAAAATACCTTAATTAAGACATGAGCTGGATTGTTTGCTGAAGCATCTCTGGCTGCATTCTTTAATGCACTTGAAATTACCCATTTGCATCAATAGGCGTTAGCTGAATTTATTTCCATTCAAATGTATTCCCTTGATGTTTCTACAGAAAGTGGTAGGTTTGGAAATACATGTATGGCAAGTTTGAGCTCCCAAGGTTCCCCCATTCAAACACAATGTCAATATCCTACACTTAAAAGGGACCCGTTATTCAAAGTAAAACACTCCCTGGTTTGAGGTGGGTTTTGTTTGTGTTTTCATTACATTGACATCTCCAAAGCAGCATCCCCAGTAACTTTCCTTGGGAATAAGTTGTCTGCTTGCGAGCCCCAGGGAATTATTTCCCATGGTGTCATTTCAATTATTTTTGATTTATTTGTTTACTGTGTTCCAGTCCTTGTCAATGCACAATGGGTCATGTCTCCCCCTCCACCAGGGCCCTGCCTGCAGGGTTTGGGGATGTTGTCAGAGCCACCAGCCCCTGTACTGTACCTCATGTGTTATAGGGTCTCCCGCAGAGAGGGAAGGCGAGGAGAGAAGACAACAGGTCAGGGGCAAGGGACCCTCCTTGGTAGAGATGCTGGCATTGACA
Organism: Callipepla californica brunnescens; assembly: GCA_023055505.1. Classification (NCBI taxonomy): domain Eukaryota; kingdom Metazoa; phylum Chordata; class Aves; order Galliformes; family Odontophoridae; genus Callipepla; species Callipepla californica. The sequence continues at coordinate 36,401,498 of JALIRH010000005.1, read as the reverse complement.
TTCACACAGAGGCATGAAAGAACTGCTGAGGTTTCCAGTCACAGAGCTGGAGGAACAGCTAGGAGCTGCTATTCTGAGCTGATTTGCAGCAACGGAAGATTTTTCCTTACTTACCTGGAACCTGTCACCCAGACCACTTCTCTCCACCCAGGGAGAGAAGCTGCAGAACCAGGCTGTGCTCACAGCCCTGGCTGCTCAGGGCATGCTTGGAAAAGAACATGAAGGGAGAAGACATGTACATCTGTCCTGTCCTTCCCATGCTCTGGTTGGATTTGGCCACCTCTTTCCCAGGCTCTGTAACCAACCATCTCCAAAGGGAGATGACCCTTCGCTGTGCTGTGCCCATTGCCTGCATGTGCTTGCCTGCAGGGACTGCTCAGAAGGCAACAGGCTGATTCACAAAGGAAAAGAAATGCCAGGAAATACCTTAATGGCAAAAACAAAAGCAAATGTGTTTAAAGGTTCACTAGTCAGATGAAGGGAAGATGTTCATGTCCAAAAATTGAAGCTCCCAGTTGTAAGCCTTGTAAAAGGAATACCTGTATGTCAACAGCTCGTGTCTTGCCTGGGAAAATGCACTCTGCTAGGAGCTTGGAGCAAGGCTATAGGGTATCTGCATGGTGATAAGGCTGTTCCCAGCTAATGGGCCAATTTAAAATCCTAGGATGTTTGAATATATGCGCAGAAATTGCTAAAACATGTAGCAACCTCCGTGAGAATGCTTGTGATACATTCTTTTCCTGTTTCATGGGAGTCACACCTTGATAAGCTGTGAGTTTCCTTCCTTCCTTCCTTCCTGCCTTCCTGCCTTCCTGCCTTCATCTTCTGTCCCTCCTTCCCTTCCTGCCTTCCATTTTTTCAACCTAGGGAACGAGATGTTCAACCGCATGTAGTCTTTCTGTCATACTGTGAAAAGCTGGTGAAAGATGGGATTGGTAAAACCACTCTTTCAGATGCTGGATCCCAGCAGGAGAGACACTTAGGCCATGTCACCAGTGTGACCTTTGATGGGTGAGGAAAGCTGTCTTGGAAGGAAGCTCAACTCCTGGCAATATAAATTAGACACACACATTCCCTTGGATATATTCCTCCTTTTCTGCTCCTAGCCACCAATACCTTTCATAAGTATCACACTCTTTTGGGTTAGATATGTATCCTCTTCTTTTTTTAAGACAAAGGTTTAGATCAGATATGTTTATGGAGGATCAGCAGATGGTCAGCAAGCTGTGGGAAAAAAAAAAAAAAAAGGATAACAATACCCGTTAGGCTTTCAAATTTGAAAGAAGAGTTCAAGCAAAGCTCCACAACACCTGATATAATAAGTTTCTGGATGTCTATTTTCTCTCTGTGAAACTATTCTGTGCCTCCAGTGCACAGAGGGTGCAGGGGTTCATATGGATGCCATCATATCAGCATCTAGGCACTCCTGAGGTGCCCTTGCATTCATTCCCCCAAGTGCCCCATTGATAACCAAGGCTCTACTGAAGATCTTGTATCAAAGAGGGGAACAAAAGCTTGGGTTTGGCTTCACTGTGTCAGGGGAGACAAGCCCCTGGGAGCCACAGTGTGAAAATAAAGAGGCAAACTGGTGAGGCTCAAGAGAGCAGATACAACCCAGGACCATGAGACAGAAATGAGGAAGAGGAGGAGTGAGAAGACTGGCTCACATCATGGTCCCAGAGGTGTCCAACCAATGTAGGATTGGGATTATTCCTTTTTCCTTAGCCACTTTACACAGCGTATCCTGGCAAAGGGAATCACATTGTGATTCTGCAGTACTGTTTCTCCTATCAGCACTGGCCTATAACCAGTTTCAGCTCGTAAAACCCAGTGAGCACTTCCACCACAGTAGGCATAGAGTGTGACTAAACAGGGCTCAGAAATACATCTGAGGGCTGACAAAAGCCCTCATTAAGACAGGTAACTGTGTATTCACATCAGCCAGGCAGAGCAGCCTCTGGGACTTCCCCCTCACTAACACAGCAGGCACAAAAACACAACTTGTCCTCTCTCCAGAAGCCTTTAGGATGCATTAGTCAAAATGTTTTAAAAATACACTTTTCCTTCTAATTTAAAGCAGCTTGTTGCATCAGGTTGCTTTGGAGTCAGAGTTTTTACAGGCAGAGTCCAAAACCCTGTTTTAATAAGGGATTTAACTGATGGTGAAAGACCACATAACAGATCAGCTCGGCATTGAGGCAGGGTCCCAGGTCTCCTTGCCTGCATCCCACTGAGGAGGTGAAGAAAGTTCATCTCTAGAACTAGTCAGCCCTTTCTGATAGTTGTTCTTAATTGCACTATAACTTGATTCTGGACTTCCAGAAAATTATCCTGATTTTCTACTGCCTTTCATGGACATTTATATCAGCACAAATTGAGTGCTAAGTGGGTGTAAATCAATACCAACTCCTGTGCTGAGATTTCTGGAACAGCAGCTTTTCCATACATTTTTCTGTAGCTATCTAAAGCATACAGCTTTTCCTTCTTTAACATTACCTGCAGGACTCCTAGCACAGGGAGCATACCATTTCCCAGCCTGTCCCCAGCAACGAAACTCGTGCCCTCACATGATTTTCCTTGTAAACCATTGCCACCTCAATTTTTAATGCTGTTTCCAGCACTAGTCAGTAGCTCAGCGTCTCCTTCATCTTCCAGGGCAATTGGCAGCAACTCCGCATTTCGTTTAAGAGCCCTCTTGTAACAGCCAGGGTTTTCCTCCGAAAAAATAAATAAAGCTCTGCTCCTCACTCCTGGGAGACGAACTAACTCTTCCCAGAACACAGTGAGAATCAAAGCTATCTGGAAAAGCTTGTTTCTTAAAGAGGACCGGTGAGGTTATTTTGGAAGATAACTGCCAGAGATATTGCAAGGCAGCTAATATCCAAAGCTATCATAATATTTGACCCTCAGAAAATAGGAACGTCTGATCCCAGAGTAAACAGCCTGCAGTAATACTGAATGGGGAAAGGGAAAGAAAACACTTGTTGTCTTTTGACAGAGGGAAGTGGAGCTGCAGTAGCGCTCTCCTCAGCTGAGCACATGGGCACAGCAGAGATCAAAAGCTGAGGTGCAAGTGCTTCCAGCAGCTCTGTAAGCTCTGTAAGCGTTAAATGATGAAATTCCTGGAGTTTCACTGGGAGCTATGAAAAACTTTCCTTTGAACCTTGCTTGCAAGTGTGGCTGTTTGGAGAACAGATTGAAATTTTGGGGTTGCTTCATTTTTCTCCCCCCTTCATCTTTAGGACTTGTTATTCACGTCGTGACAAATGCAGAGGTAAGCCAGCTGTGGGTGAAGGAGGACTCTTGGTCCCCCCCACAGTGGTGTGGTGTGAGCCTGTTCCCCCAGCTGAGGGTTGCAGCCCAGCCCCTTCAACTGGGCATATTGTACCTTGATAACTGTATTCAGTTTGAGGCCCTTCACTACAAGAAAGATATTGAGTTGCCCAAGTGTATAGAGAATATCAGTGAAGCTGGTGAAACAAGAGCCGAGGAGCTGCTGAGGGAACTGGGATTGTGTGGTCTAGAGGAGACTGAGTGGGAACCTCATCACTTCACATGAAAACAGAATCACAGAATCATTAAGGCTGGAAAGACAACTAAGATCATCCCCAGACATTTACAGGACATGTGGATGCGTCTCAAAAGAACATGGGTTAATGATGGGACTTGGCAGATCAGGCTGATGGTTGAACTTGCTGATCTTGTTGGTCTTTTCCAACCTAGAAGAGTCAATGATTCTACATGTGCAGGTAGAGTGGTCTTATTGCTCCCAAGTAAAACAACTTGCATTTAACCTTTTCCTTCCATTGCAGACCTACATAGACATGTGGAGGTCTCCATGGGTGCAGCCGAGAAGAAAACAGCCAGACCATGGCTTCTGCAGGAAGAGACAGGCATGCAGCTATTCAGTGAATTCTCGCAAATGATGGTTCTGTTCTCAGAAGTCAGGATCTCTCGACATACGCCTCACAAACAGGAAAAAAAGAAGGCGGAGAAGGGGGATACATTCATGGGATAATTTATTCACGATGAATAATTCAACCAGCAGAAGTGACTACTCCAAAGACCGGGTCAAAAGTTGAGTGCTTGAATAAATGAATTGCCCTTTCACAAATATAAAAAGCAGTAATCTCAATATTTATCATTTGCAGACACACAAATATTCCAGAACAACATTTTCTAGTGAAGTGGGGAGGGGTGTTAATAATAAATTCTATTGATAACAGGAGTTATAAAAACAAATAATAACTGACTGGAACATGTTTATATATGAAAAGTGACTTTTCAAACAAACTGTCAACAGTGGGCTGCATTATAAGACTATTAGGAAATAGGAACTCTGTAAATAACTTGCCGACCCAGGCAATTACTGAACCTACTGCCAGTAAATAAGCATTACCTTGGAGAACGAAGCAAGCTGTCGCAAGCTTGGAGACATATGGCGCAGGCTCAAGCAAAGAGCTTGGAGATCCCCAGCTGAGACCAGACGCACAGGCGACCAAAGTAATAAATGGGAACCCTCAGAGGGATGGAGGGTGGTTCTCGTGTTCTGGTCTGGTGTCACAGCCCTAGAGGAGCTCTGACCTTTCCTTGGCTGAGTGCAGTCAGGGTTTTGTAGCCCCCATTGTCCAAAGACATGGAGCAAACACCCTCCAGCCTGAACAGTGTGGCCACCACATTCCCCTCCTTTTCACCAGGATCAGCCACATCCAGGCTACTTCTGCCTGGGCAAACACATATTAAATGATCAACTTTTAATGTGTTTTCCCCATCTACTAACCCTCTCAGTAAGCCACCCATGAAGGCTTGCTGTGCTTTCTTGCAAAGACATTGTTTATGGTTTCTCCAGGATTTAATCCCACAAGGGGGCATGACCACTGTCCCTGATGCTGTTATAACTTGAGTAGATGTTGAGGCCCCACTGCACTCTCCATAAGGATTTTTTGATGGATTAGAAGCACTTCTGCTATAATATCACATCAAACCTGATCATTTCTGGTAATTATGAATGCAAATCACTACAGAGCTCATCTGAATTCACCAACTCATTTCACCCGAGTTACTGTCAGTGTTGCTTGTTCATGGCTGATGAACATAACCATTCTGAGGAGTTCTCTACCACCTTGCTGCCAGCAGTGCATGAGCTTCAGTTAAACAAAGGGGAATGTTGTTCAGTGCAGTTTGGATTGATAAAAATGCGGGTGCAGGTCCTGTGGGCTTAGTCAAATGCTGAAGTCATGCCTTGAGGTTGCATGAAGGCACTAGGTAGGGAGTGAAATGGAATTCCCAAAGTGGGGAATGAGGCTGATAGACAGAAGCATAACCAGCTTGGGTTGCAACTGAGGTGCCCCTCTCCATTCGCAATGTCAGTGCAGTCTTGAACCCCCCCCAGATTCTGCCTTCCAAATACTTTCTCAATGAGAAGCCACCTCCGCCAGTCACCCCTGAAAAACAGCTTGGTTTTATTGAACTACAAAGAACTGCAAAACACCACCCAGATGGTTTGACAATGCAGCCACGGTTTATGGCCTCTAGCAGGACAGAGAAGCAACTCTGCTGGGGCGGGGGCCTGGTAAGGCTGCTGGGCTGAGCTGAGCTGAGCTGTGCTCTGCTGCCAAGGAACATGGGCCATAATTTGGTAGCCAAGGTAAGACTTTCACCCCATGACTTATGCAATCACAGAACAGTCTCTCTGTCCAACTGCAGACCTAGATTACAAGGAATTGACTTGAATATTTCTATTTTTATTTTTGTATATTTATCAATTAAATATATATATATATAATGTAAACTACATATATATATATATATATATATTCCAACTTGGCCTCGGGAATAACAAACAAAAGAGTATGAGAGCTGAGAGCTTTAATTTCTGATTACATTTCTACAGCTTTATCTTGATAAGGACTCTGGATACAGGGGAGGCAAATAGTATTCCTACGCTATAAAAGAGGTACAGGGGGGAAAATGTGCTCCAGTAATTATAGAAATGGTCTGGAGTCAGAAGGACTCCGCTATGAGCAATTAAAAGGAAAATAACTATAAGAAAAGTTTTCTTTTGGTTTTATAGCTAAACCCACAAATAGAAGAAACACTGTACACACGAAACTCCAACAAACAAGCATGCCTGATTTTAATGAGCAAATTGAAGGGCTTGTTTTATGGGAAATGTAACATAATAGTCCCATGGTAAGGGAGCCTATTTCTCCTCTGCTCTGCACTGCATGCAGTTATTCAAAGCAGTGTGAAGAGAGTGTAAGATGCTACTGACACTGAATTTCTTTCTTGCATCCTCCTCTGGTCATATTCTTAAGCTCCTGAAGCTTTTCTGCAGGATCTGCAGGCTCTTGAGGTCTTCCCATATGCCTTTGGTTTCCATCTGCATGAGGGTCGTGCATCAGCAGCCACACGAGTCAGCAGCTGCATCCCCCACCATCCCTCCCCATATGCACTGCTGTCATTTACTGAGCTCTCACTCACCAGTCCAAAATACAAACGATACTTACAACCCCCACCCCCTCACCCTTTGCCCCAGAGACTAATCTGTTCTTGCTTGCTCAGACTTACTGAAATGAAAAGGCAACTTGGTGTTTATAAATACAAGAGAAAATATATAACTCATTTGCCAGGGAAAAGGTCTTAGGTCTACATAGCAAAAGTTATTTCTAACTGATGCCTTCCACCCCATCAGTTTCAAAGAATCAATTTGTTGGCAACTTTGTTGCTTCATACAAAGAAAAAGGACTTTTTCTTTAAATTTCTTGTTCTCACTTTTCATTTCATTTTTTCTTGTAGGCAATACCAGAGCAGAGACAAGAGCAGTATAGCGCAGAAGAGAAAAAGGTCTGAGCAGCAGCTGGCCATGAGTGAAAGCAATAACCTCCAGAGCTGGCTTTCGTCTCTCATAGCCTGTATGATACACGACAGTGATCTTAGTCAGATCCACACTTCTCCTTCATTTTCCCTCTCGTCCTCCTTCCATGAGATCAAGCAATCATAGAATCATAGAATCATTAAGGTTGGAAAAGACCACTAAGATAACGCAATCCAACCATCAACTCCTCCCCACCACATCCACTAACCCATGTCCCTCTGTGCCACATCTGCATCAATGATTTCACTCTGCCCCCTCTCCTGTATTCCTTGGGATCTCTGGACTTTGAGCTAGTAAGTAAGATCCTACACCCATGGGATATGCCAGAACCTTGGATTGCTGAATGAGGGGACAGTAAAGCAACACCAATTTGGCACAGCAAGTATCCCAGAAATCAAAGAGTTTGGAAGATAACATTTGGACTGCAAATTCAGGGTCATCTGAGCTAACAATTTCAGTCAGAGAGAAAAGAAGAGACGAAAAAAAAAAAAGAAAGAAAAGAAAAAAAGAAAAAAAAGAAAAAAAAGAAAAAAAAGAAAAAAAGAAAAAAAAGGAAAGAGAAAAAAGTAGGAGGGGAATTCTGAAAAAAAATGAAACATATTGTTTCAACATCTTCTAAACAAAATAGATTGTTTTCTCTCACAAACACAAAAATGTTTCATTTCAACATCTTCACATTCATATCTCAAAACAGCTTTTTTTGTTTAAAAAAAATATATATAAATTAAAAGAAAAGAAAACAAGCTTGAATGAAAAGGTTAATAAACCCAATAAAATATTTTGGGTTTGGACTGAAGAAACTATTTGAGGTTGACCCTACAATAATTTTTTCCCTTTTTTTTTTTTTTCAGTTTCTAAAGAAATCTCAAATGGTTTGCTTTGGTTTGACCCAAAGAAATGTATTTATCATTCTTGGAACCCCTAATCAATTGTTTATGTGGAACAACACATCAGCTCCCTGACACCTTTTTCTTGGGGGAATTAGGAAGACTAAGATGGTTAAAGATAACATTGAGTTGGCTGTGAAGGGAGTTGAAATGGGGTCTGGATTTTTTGTCACCGTCAAAGTGGTTTGGTGCTGACATAGCCACAGTGCCCTCAAGACTTAAACCAGATACTGGGAGACATGCAATCTTCTATTAGATCAAAATAAAAGATCTATAAAAAAAAAAAAAAAAAAAAAAAAAAAAAAGATCTGTGCACACAAGACTTACTTTAATTGTACACACAAGACTTAGTTTGCTTGGAGGATGGAACCTGGTCACTGCTGAAGCACAGTCCTGTCCAGAGGGCATCATAGTATCATCACCAATTTTTTTGACATCTTGGAACAAAAAAACAACAGGACCACGCTCCTTGGCTTGCCCTCTTCTTGTGAAAACAAGAAACAAACTCAATTCCTGCCAAGTCTATTGAAGATGTCAAGCACCCCATCCCAAGTATGGTGATGACGTGGAAACCCCAGAAACAGGACCCAGCCCTAGGCTGCACTCCTTGCTGTGCCATGCCAGGAACTCTTGCATACATGCTATTCATTTTGATTGCGTAATGCTGAGCTGTAAGATCTCGTCAGCTGCTATTCATTACACAGGCACAGCCCTTCTTGAATAGAAACCATAGCAGAAAATAGATCTTGGGATGTAAAAACTGACATCTTGAATTCATAAACTGAGCGACAGCATTCTTGTTTAGAGTCTGAGGGTGGCCTGTTCTGAACTTGCCTACCAGATGAATCTAACCTCAGAGTCAGGATGACTCCAGCAAGTATCATTACCCTCAAGCAAAGAAAAGAACATGACTCAAGTTGACATGATAGAGTTGCTACAAAGCGCCCAAGCAGAGGATACCAAATCTGATCCTGACATCCATCCAGCCCCATCGCCTCCATCTCCTCAGTGCCACAATGGCAGCAACAAATGGTCTGGGCTGCAGGCAGGCTGCTTTGCTCACACATGCAGATTTTCTGAATAGGGAAGTATTTTGGAAAACCCCAGATGCTAGGAAGAGATGGACAAATAAACCAAGCAACCATCCACTTCCACCAACCCTACTACAATCAAACCAGGTCTGTTCCTACTCCAAGCAACTACCTTAGAGTGGTAGCCAGTTGCCCTCTCTGCTAACACAAGGCTTAAGGAAGGCAAATTCTGAAGCAGTCTTCATCCAAACAGTAGGCCTAGAGACACAAGACCTTGTGAAGCTGCAGTATGTCTCAGCAAAGCTATGACAACTCCAGGCCCATCACTGAAGGTGCCTCTTTTTTGCTGATATATAAAATGAGATAAAGGAGATAAATAATTCCACCCCAGGTAGATAGAAATCCAGCTGCAGTTTTCAGAGGGTAGCTGGCATGAAGGAAGAAGAGCAGCAGGAATCAATACCCATTATATCCTTCTCCCAGAACTGTGTAAAAGAGAGGGGCAAGCTAGCTGATTTTCATTAGGCAATGGGAAAACTGGATGAAAGACTCAATGACCTCTCGAGGACATTTACAAATTGAACTTTACAGTTTTATGAACCAGTTTCATTAAAAGCTTGGAGAGATTTGAGTACTATGCCAGCCTTCCCGTATGAGCCCAGACAAGATATCTAACCTTTCCCTGCCTTTACAAAACCAACATAATGTATATTAGTAGTTCTATCCATGTTACTGACATACTTGGACAACTGTGCCGGAGACACACAGCAATGCAAGTTCCTTTCACACCTACTTGGTAGGAAAGAAGAAGACAAATACACAACATGAAAACACATCCTGTACAGCAGCCTGGATTAAACATGTTGCCACTGGGGTCTGTCTATTTATTCTTTATCGACTCCCTCTACTTGCTCCATCTTTCCTCACATATTTTAAATCTGCATCTAATCCAAGTACTGAATCTATTTATTTTCTTAGTACTTCTATTCCTCTGAAAAGTGTTTTTTATGGTGGGTAGCCATTGCTGCAAGCAGTGCTGAAATGAGGCACTTATTGGCTACAGCTCCAGGGATTTTAACCGGATATCTGCCTTTGTTTAAATTAAGTAAATCAGGATGTTTCCCAAACACCATACGGACAGAAGTTTAGACTTCTACTGAAATAAACTTTCTGACCTCATTTCAGTTGAGGATGCTCCCCCATCAGCAGCTCCCCTACTGGAGACACCAGTCTTGCTCCCTTTGAGGGAGATGCCTACCCTTATCAAGGTTAAAGATACTGTTTGAAGATGAACTTGTAGTCACTCGAGATTGACTGAGATAAATCCCACCTTTCAATTTTTTATCAAATGCTTTGGTACAAGACTAGCTTACTACTTAAAGACAGACTTGTCCATACTCTCCTGCACCCATGATGGGGTACAGCTTCAGACATTGCTATAAACATATTTTTGATGTGGGATTTGGTTGAGCTATGAGTTGGTGGATATCGCCTTCACTTTTTACTTGGTGAGGAGTTTCTAATTGCTCAAAGCTGGACATAGAATTAAGTCAAAATAAAATAGCAATTATTGAATCCTTTCATGCCCTGGTACCTTTCTGGAAGCCCAGAAGTTAGTCATGTAACTTCTATAAGGAAGAACAAATGTCAGATAGACAAACCTTCCAAGTCAACCCATGGCCTTTGCAGACTAGAGAGGAAATCCCAACAACTTTGCGAAGGATCTGTGTATCCTGGGACATGCAGCCTGATTTCATTCAGAGTAGCCAACTGCAGTGAGGCAGCTGTAGTGCACAGGCACTCAAATGAACCAGCTGGGGAGTTTCATCTCACTAAAAGGAAACAGGCTGCTTCAAATATTGATGAATAAAGCCTATCAGAAATTGGCCAAATTACTGGGAATGCTGATGAAACTAAATGCAAAATAAGCTGCAGTTGTGCCCAGCATTGACATGCTCTGAGCCAGCAGGAGTTCTAGTGTCCTTCAGACAGAGGCCACTGACAGAGAAAATAGAAACTGCTGATGAAATTAATCATTAATTCCCTTAATTAAACAACCAAGGAAAAGCTTTGTCATCAAAGGTCCACCTTTGTCTTGTTAAGGAAGCTAACATTTATAATACAAGGTTGGGAGAAGAACAATCTTCCAAGGCCAGATTTAGACAGGTTTCTTAAACCTACTCCAATTTGAGCCTTCAAGGTACTCAACTCAGTCATCTCAGTGCTTCACTCTCAAACTAATTCTTGAGTTTTAGTCTTTCAACCACTCCTTAAAGTTGTCTGGTCTATGTAAGACACAAGGTCCTTTGCCTTTTGGATGATGTTACTAAAATATGACCATCAGTGTCTACTTTAGTGTGCCTACAGAGGTCACTTGGCTTTGAAGACCTTCTTGAACATGCTTCATCTCAGCTAATATCATTGTGGTGATTCAACCTAGAATATCTCATCGTGTTCCTCCATCCCAGCAAAATGAATGAGCATCATTAATGCTTTAAATGAAGGTGAAGAATTAATGTGAAGTTGTGTAAATGCTTTCACACAGGCACTGACATCACAAAGGATGTTTTCCTTCACCTCTCCTCCTTGGCACTGCCCAGAAATTCAGTGAGAAAAAAAACAAAGAACACACAGATGCAACCCAGGCCCATTGTGGCTTCCCAGTATTTTCTTATATTGCTTAGGTTTTACTAGCAGTGCAGTTTTCTAGATGAAAGCAGTACTGACATATAAGCATGCTCAAAATGTTGTACAGATCAGCAAAAAAGGACATTTAGGAATTAGCTATAAAAAGTAAACTTAATGAGAATCCAGGTAATGCGTAACTCCATGTGATATTAGAAAGCAAAGGAATCACAGTGAGACAGTTTACATATCTTGGCAGCGATGTGCAGCTCAGTAGGAATGTCTGGAAGGAAATCACATCCACAGTCAGCACAGCAGTGTTAGCAGTGTTAACCAAGACGTAAGCCTCAAAAATTCACAGCCATAAGTACTGGCTCTTGTATGTTATCCCCACGTTAGCAAATGGGTAGAAAACCAGATAAAGCTTTCACAGGTCCAGCCAGCCAGCCCAATGACTTTGGATGCAAATGCCTTGGGAAGAATGGTGTACCTGATTTTACTGAGTTTATTGAAGAAAGTGGAGAACTTCATCAAAGGCTCTTCTGTAGAGGAGAGAGCCAGCAGACACACCTTTGAATATGCAAAGCACTGCATCGGCAAAAGCCTAGCTCGGCAGTATTGTGCAGTAACCGCCCACATCCTTCCTATGTTCTTTGGGTGGGTTCTGCTGCTGCTTTCCCTGCATCTGCCGGTATGATCTCCTGGTTTGAATCTAAGGCAGAAGTGTCTGCTCTGTGTTACGGACACACCTGTAATGGCCCTGAGAATTCAACAGAGCTGAGTCTCCAGCATCACCCAGTAAGGGAAAAACATGTACCCAATGTGTGCTAACATTGAAAGCAAAGCATCTGCAGAGGCCATCCTGCCACCAGACAACTGGAAGAAAACACAGATGGAGGCGGCTCTAAGCCACTCAGCAAAACAAGCTGGGAGGGAACATTTATGATGCTTGAGTAATTCAGAGGACATGCAAAGAGCTGATCAAGCTAGAGAGGGGTGACCAAGAAGTTGCCTTAAGCCTCTGATGGTGAGAGAAGCATTCAAATTCAGATTTTTCAAAGTCTTGTAAGTGGACAAGCAGAAGAACTGAAGACAAAAAGAAATAATTCACTTTTTGGCTTGTTTCCACTACTGTCCTTCAGTGTTTTCTGAGCTAAAAGTGACTGAAGCTCAGCTGGATAAGCACAAACCAAATCCAAAACCAGCCTGCTTTATGAAAATATCTCCACTAGCCTCTCATTTGCAACTATTCTGATGCTCAAGCCTGTGCTGGATTTTAAAACCTGACAGACTGGGGACAGGGAGCAAAGGGCTTCCCAGGCTCAGCACTGCCCTGCATGATAGCCCTTGAGCAAACATGCTTTCAAGGGCAAATACCCTATCTTTTTCTTTCACTTCTTTAATCTTATCAGTACTGCCTAAACCTGGACTAACAGGCCATCCAGGGGACAGCAATTGCCTCAGGGGTGGACATGCAACTGGAGAGCACCAGCCAAGTATGCAGATGGTTGTTATCTGCAACAGCCTTGCTGTACAACAGGCTGAGCCAGGACTCTCCGGCCATCTCCTGAGGAAGAGTGTGCCACAGGAGCACGGCATTTGTCTTCACCCTTTCAAATTTGGCCTCTGCAGAGGCTGCATTTGATCAGAGCATCACCAAAGCCTCGCCAGATGAAACTCCACCAGTCAGATCCTCAGATGTGTCAAATCAGTGCAGCTCCCCTGGGTCACAGGAGTTATGGCATAACCCCCCCGCAGAGGATCCAGCCCTGTCTTACATTCAGCTTGAGCACTAGTGATAAATGCAGTCCATTTTGAATGCCTTTGTCCATTTCTCTGGAAGAATGCTGATTGTGAAATGGGAATTTGCAATGCTAACAAAATCCTGAGACAGGCAGAGAAAAATAACTACAAACACACTAGGACAAACTGTCTCCTCAAGTAGAAAATCCACAGCATCCCAGGGACGTAGAGAGAACATATGAATCCACCTCATTGCTTTAGGAGGAAGACACATGGGCAAAAGCCATCTGGTACTACAGAGGCCAACTGCTGTGATAGACTCTGCAGCACCAAGCCATAGTGTTGTGTTGGTGAGTGGAACTGATCCCCTGTAAAAAATATACCCCTGTTCCTCCTCTGCCTGCTCAGTTCTCTGTGCTTTCTTGCACCTTCTCTAATTTCTGAGAAACTTGCCCCAGGCTCATTTTCTACATCTGCAGTGTCTTTCACTTGGAATTAAAAATGGAGTTGATGCTGGCAATTCCTTAAACTCAGCGTGAATACGAAGAGGTGAGAAGTGAAAACTAACTTGCCATCAATTCTAACCCAAAGAAAAAGAGTCAGCTGCATTGCTTGGTCACAGAGGTACATTCTTCAGGCCCTGCTCTTTAACGTATTCTTGGAAAACCAAAACAGAAACATAGATCAAGGTGACACACATAGAAAATGACAAGGTGATCTGGGCAAGGCAAGACCTTACTGTTTTAGAAACCACCACATTTTTCTGCAGATCTCAACATGGAGATCCCATACCACCTCCCTCAGGTCCTCTCTCATAACAGCTCTGGTGCTCCCCATAGCCATGGGGCAGGTGATGCTCCCAAACAATGCTGTGCCTTCTGACTTATATTTGCAAATAGATCTTTTACAGTTTTTCAACATCATCAGGCAAAAAGATAAACACTCTTGGTTGCAAACAACGCAGCAGCCTTGTCATAACACAAAAACCTCTCTGCCTGCAAAGTGTGCAGTGTGAGATGATGAAAGACTCTCCTCCATTCAGCATTACTGGAGAGGAAAGACAGAGAATTAGGATGGAGCAAGGAATCCAATGGCAAGCTATTATTTGTTCCCTTTTAGACTACCATTGGCCCGAGGTCATGGCCCTACACTGTGGCTTCTATCTGGATATGCCATTGACAATGTGAGCAAACTATTGCTTCATTTAATTCAGGTATATAATAGAATTATAGAATCACAGAATGATAGAATCCTTATGCTAAGCCACGGCATCTTATTTTAAATCGTGTTTACATTATATTAATATTATTTTTCCAACCTGTTAACTACATGTTCAGCCCCAACAAGACCAGTATTTACAAGGTTTCTGAAATCTGCCCAAGTCTATTTTCATAAGGAAAACATATTTTTCAAAGCTGTGGTGAGGTAGGAGCACATATGACATATTTCACACATTGTAAGAGACCAAGAGAATTAGAATTTAAGGTTGGAATATTACTTCATTTCCTAACACAAAACTCATGTATTCTCTTCTCCTTTATCTGAACACAATGATCCTTCTGTAAAATGACCCATAACCAGCCATTGGTCTGACTTCAGACCTCTCAGTAATGCATATAATTTCCTCAACAGTCAACATTTATTTTCAACCAAGTGAGTCAGTCTACAGCTAATTTATTGGCTGAAATCAAAATTTAAAGTTGGGTATTTTGAAAGATAATGTATAACTGGATGAAATCCATAGTGCCATGATTCGTCTGTAGATAGTAATAATACTTATGACCAATAATTGTCATCATTTGTTGTGCTTATCCCTCAATTACAGTGTTATGTCATATATTTCTGCACAGCCAAAACTTGTATTTTAATTTTAGAGCTGTCTCACAGCATACTGTGAAAGAAATGTATGAGTAAAAAAGTAGCATACTTTAGTCATCTAGCATGTCTCTCCATCGACCTTATCTTTCTTATCTTTAAAGAAAACCATAATTGGATAATCTTTACTTAATGTAAACTTCTGAAAGCTGGAAGCCATTTCAAGATTGCTCAGATTAACTGCGGCTACCTGTGAGAACATGCTTCGACATTTCTATGAATTCAGGGAGGATAAAACCAAGTATCTCCAGTATTTATGAAACTATTTTGGCAAAGAAGTGACTGGAAATTTGTCACAAAGCCTTCAAGAAAAAATGATAATTTCTCTGTGTGTCCTTGTCTTTCTTATTACCCTGTGAGCTGCTCAATTTGCTGGGAGCAAATACTTGTTCTCTTTTTCTGTTGGTTTGCAGACAGAGTGCTGCCTGGCTCCCAGCACAGAAAGGAAGATATTTTCATATTTTGGACTGTTTGATTTGTATGTCCTTTTTACATCTGCAGATATCTCTTGTAGCCTGGCTGCACAGCTGCCTGGAGAAATCAGGCTGGCAACCCCCTTGCGCTGTGTAGTGAGATACAAACTATTACAAATATTTTCATATTTCTATGGTTTGAGGCAACAACAGCCACAGTGAAAATATGCCCTTTTCAACCAACTTCTTACTTGTGTTCTCAATTGTAAGAGAAGCTAATATATTCCTGGCAATATGCAACCCTTTTGTCTTAGCCATGGCATATTACTAATACTATGCTTGAGTTCTGGGAAACAACACCAGTTTGCTGTCCCAGCTGAGTGACTTGTGTGAACATAGAGGACGCTGCAGCTGTCCTAGTTGCCCTTTCCGAAGTGCTCACCTCTGCATCCTTCCCCACTCCCACACTGAAATCAACGCTTGTGCTCCAGAGCCGGGCTGGAGACATTCCTACCATCAGCACTGTTCACATGCTGCCTCCCATGAGTCTACCAAGAGCAATTAAGAAGCAATTAAGCAGCCATTTATCTGTAAACTACATTAAGTCTTTCAACAATTATTGCTCTTCTCCCAATTCATTTAAACTCTTCTCCACTCCTTGCATCAAGTTTGGCAACAAATGATTAAGTGGAGCAACTTGATTTGCTCATTAATGTTCCCACCTAATGTCACAGTTACTGTCCACATAGGGATATCACTAAATCAATTGAAAATACCTAAATACTATTTCGATTATGCCTTGGAGCAAAATTCTGTCACCCTCACCACCAGGCCCACAGATTCCAGACACTACAGAAGATGAAGTAGACAGTCTGTATAAATATATGGGCAAAAAAAAAAAAAAAAAATCATATTTAGTTACAGAAAAACAAATATATAGCAGTTTTCAGTCATTTTCATTGTAGTCTGTGGGTCTCTGGGGTACCCTGACTTCTTCTGAATGGTCTACAAAACTTTACAAGAAAAATGAGCCTATTGTCAGTAGGCTTCAATTTAAGTATACAAGGGGCTGAACCTCTGCTGGAAAAAATGTGGATGTCTGCAAATGAAAAAGATGGAAAACCACTGACTGAAAACCACTGGTTATTCTGGCTGCATTTTTTGGTTTTATTTTTAAGGAAGACTAAGATTCTGCTGTAGATATGCCTTCAGAAGTACCTATTTGCCTCTTGGTAGTACTGAAGGTCATACTTGGGTATGATTTGCAAAGAAATCAATATCTTTCAGATTTAAACATGTTGGATCAATGTGAAACAGTGGTGGACACTGAGCTTGACATCAAGTATGTTTGGAGAAATGAAGCCTTCAGTGACAGAAGCTCAGAATCAGAGGGACAGAGGTGAAATCTGCCCCTGTCATTCCCAGCTCTTTTCCTTGCTCATGGCCAGATCCTTTGGCTGCTGAGCATCCAGGATCTCTCCATTATCAGTGTAGAGAGACAGGCACCATGAGAACCAGTTTAAGTTCAAAAAATTGTGCATTCAAAGCATCTCTCTCTCTCCATCGGCCACAGAGATAGCCTGGGTCCATCAGGTTCCTAACCCATGCTTTGCTAACTTCACTTTTTCAACTCATGCAGAGAAGGGCAGCAAACTGTTGCATGACAGGAGATGCTCAAAGGAGGTGTGAAGCTTCCAGAGTTATGCAGTTAATGGTAAATCTGAGAGTAAACTGTGGTTCTTCTCCATAAAAACAAAATACACCTTTGACCAGCTGGTCAATCGTTGACGAAGTTCTCAAGACAAGAGGTACCTGGCATCCTGTGCTTCCAAATGCTCATCAATGATTCATCCAATCTATTGACTTAAACCGGAATTAGTGAGACAAGCATGGCAAAGTCTCACGGGGCTCACATTTGTCCCCTGGCACTTTTCTGGACACTTCTGAATGACTCAGTGTTTATTTTCAGAAAAAAATAGAGGTGATCTGTGTCAGCAGAAAAAAAAAAAAAAAGGGGGGGGGGGGGGGGGGCAAAGTCCAGCAGATGAAGGGGAAGAACCAATACGTTCTGGGCAGATGATGATAGAATCACAGAGTCAAAGAACAGCTTAGGTTGGAATGGACCTTAAAGGTTATCAAGATTCAATTCCCTCTGCTATGGGCCAAGTTGCCAACCACTAGGTTGGGCTGCCCAGGGCTCCATCCAACCTGGCCTTGAACACTTCCAGGGATGGGACAAATGATGGAGGGATAATACAGAAGAGAATTTCTCAAGAGGAGTTTCCAGCATTGAGCTCGCCTCTCTTCTAATATGCCTGCAGAATATTTTGCAGGGAGGAAATCAGTTCTTTATTAGAAGCAGCCACCTGCCCATCTCCAGCAGAGCCACCAGGGCACTCTCAGCAGCTTCATGGTGCAGCATGTGCTGCCGAGGCTGCTCACGCTCAGCAAACCCCAATATAGCTTGAGCAATCAATTACCTCCCTAAGAAACCCACTGCTAGAGCATCGCAGTGTTCCTGGAATGTTTGGAAATACTTGTCAAAACACGACTCTGGTTTCATTGTTAGTTCTATTAACATTCAAACATTTCCCTTGTTGATTAAAGGCACTAACTCCACACAACATCTTAAAGTCAATACCTACCTGCCTCCTATCCAATTTCTTATGTAATTGCCACTTTCCACACCGCAAATGTTTTTCTCTTAATGATGAATGAAATGATTTCTGCCACAGTTGCTACGCAGAGGCCCTTCAGGGCTGGTGGAGGCCATACCCCCTCAACCACAGGTTGCATTCTTTGCTGTGTTTGATCTGGGCATCCAGCGTGCTGCAGGAGGGGATCACATTTCTACAGCAGCACAGGGTCCCAGAGCTCGATATCACTTTGCTAAAATGGAGCTGGACATGGTCTCACAACCAAAAGCCACCGACCAGGAGTTGGCCTTCAGGAAGGCTGCTCACCCTCCTCAGTTTGGTAGTGATGGTTTGTGATAGGACAACGACACTCAAACATCACCAAGAGCAGCTGCAGGAGTTATGTCTGTTTGTAAACTGCCCTGAGACCCTTGGTTGCTTTTCCACTGCAAAGCTGCTGTATGCACACATTGAAGCTCAAACGTGTGCATGCATGAAGCTGCTCAACTCTATAGTACAACCTATATGTTTAGCACAATAAAAGCTAAAGTTAGAACAGAAGTAATAGCTTTAAGTTAAACCAGTGAAGGTTCAAGTTGGATATTAGGAAAAATTTCTCCTCAGAAAGAATGATAATGCATAGGAACAGGCTACCCAGGGAAGTGATGGAGTCATCATCCCTGGAGATGTTTAAGAAACATGGAGACGTGGCACTGAGTTACATGGTTAGTGGGCATGGGGGGAATGGATTGATGGTGGGACTAGATGATCTTAGAGTCTTTTACAACCTTAATGGTTCTATGATTCTTTGAATATATGGCTGATCTGAACTGCTGCACTCTGGAAAGATAAAGCCACCACAGGGACTGCAAGGAGATGGCTGTACAAGTGGGCCTGTCAGCGTGGCAGGGCTGGAGGCAGGCACTGTGTCAGCTCTGCCCTGTGGAGCACACAGGCAGTATTAAGATAGTGCAAAGAATGAGCAATTTGTCCCTGTGTTGCAGCCTCTGCCTGCAGTGAGGTAATGTGCCATCCCCATCTCCTCCCCTCTACACTCCAGAGCACTCTACACTCGTTTATTCCAAGGACTGGGAAAACCCAGTGATTGGCATCTCGGAGGAGGGGATGCTCTTCAGGGACTGGCCCTGCTGAGTCAGCAGTATTTTGGGATCAGCTGGAAATCTGTGCTTCTCACACCCTCCTCAGGCTCTCTCCAGGCTTTTTCTCACCGCTCCTCCAACTGTTTGCTCTCCAGACTGCCAAGTTACTGTACCTCTGCCAGCACCTCCTCATACACGATTATTGCAGCAGAGGCATGCATCTCTATGGCTCGCTCTTCTTACTTCACTCCAAATTTCTCATCCCTATAGCATTCAGACCCATGCGACCACATCTCTCTGTAATTCTGATCAAACTTGCTCAGCACATCAAATCTTACACTTAAAAGTTGAATACACCAAGCTCTGCTCAAGCTTATGTTGATTTGGGCACTGTCTTTGGCAGCACACACTCTACATGCCACCCTCACTTGCATCAGCATACTCACTAGGACCAAGGGCTTTGGGACATCTCACATCCCGTCCCCATATTCTGGATGAAGAGGAAGAATGGATGGCTCCAAGCACTTGCAAGGCTCCTCAAAACCCCCTCCCAGGTCAGTGATGGTGACAGGCTCAGATACACAGAGCATCACTAATATTTGGCTTATGGCAAGCGCTAAAAAACGACAAAGCATTTCCAGAGTCTGTACTTCATATCAGTTCTACACGTGCTGCCTGGTGGTCACATAGCAGGAAACTTAAAATGTCTCTGCTCCAAAGGAAAGTGTGAACTTTCAAAGTCGTTCATGCAGGAGCACCCCAATCCCCCTTTGACTTCCTGTGGAGATCAGATCTCAGCCTCATTTTTCCAAAAAAGCCACCTCGGTGACAGTGTCATAACCATGTGGTATTTCCACGCGTGCTTTTCCCTCCATTGTTTTCCTTTAAGCACTCTGGTGTCACCGGCGAGGGTCTGTCTGACATGGAGCACTTCCTCTCTGCACTCACACAATGCGGTGCTATTGAGATGTCAGACCCCCGCGCTTTATGAAGGTGTCAGGACAGAGCCTGTGAGCGCTGAGCCATCCCCAGCTCCATCCATGGAGCCATCCCCAGCTCCATGCGCATCGCCGGTACACAAGCAGCCTGGAGCTTAGCTGTTACGCTCAGCCTCTCGTGTATTTGGGCTCCCGATGCCAAGCGTTCCCATCTCTGATATTTGCATCTATTTTTGGTTGACTGAGCTGCTGCGTCAGGGGATTAGAGCAACGCTGTGATTCCTCCTACAGCAGCGCTGTGATTTCTCCGTGCGTGGAGGCAATGAGCGGCGTTCATCGCTCAGGTGGGGTGGCTGTGGTGGTGCGGGAGGTGACCACAATACTCCACATGGGAGCTGCTCAGACACCGGTAAGACTGCATCAGATTTTGCCACAGCGCAGAGACGGAGAAGGTTGTGATTCCTCCCGTGGGAAACAAACTCCGCGTCCTTGCTGGGAGGAGTGCTGGCGGCTTCACTCTGGGGTACAGAGGGCGAGTCCCCTTCTCACCACGCTGAGCCTGAGCGCTGCCCTCCGGGGTTGCCCCGACTCACAGACCCCTCTCCAGCTCAATACCCCCCTCCTCCCTTCAGAAAGCACACCCTTGCCGTTACAGGGCCACGAAACAAAAACAGCGCGCGGACGTGTGTCCCGGCACAGAACTACCGCGGCACCCGCAGCCAACCCGCTGCCTTTCGCTTCTCTTCACCCCCGGAAAAAAAAAAAGAAACCGCGCGCTCCCCCTCCCCGCTCCCGCCTCCCCCCCCCCCCACGGGCCCCCGCTGGGGCAGGCCGCGGAGCGGATCGAGCGGCGGGCGCGGCCCCCCGCGGCGGCAGCGGGGCGGGGCGGCGGGGCGGGCGGCTCTGCCCGGCGGGCGGGGACAGCGCGGCCGCCCCGCTCCGCTCCGGAGCCGCCGCGGGCAGACGCAGGAGCGCCGCGGCGGCGGGCGGGAGGCGGCGGCTCCTCCATGCGCGGTGCGCGGGCGGCCGCGGTGCTTGCGCAGGTAGGGAGGGCCCCGCTGGGCTCAAAGCCTCCCCGGGCGCTCCTTGGATTTCCCACTTTTTTATCGCTATTTTTTTTTTTCCGCCTTAGTACTTTTTCTCTTCCTACTGTTTTGCTTCTGTTACTATTTTTTTTTCTTCCTATTACTGGTTTTCTTCTATTACTTTTTAAGTGCTGTTTTCCCCTTTTGTCACTTACTTTCCCCTTTTGCCACTCATCTTCCTCTTTCCTCACTTTTTTTCTCTCGTTTTTAATCACTACTTTCCCCTGATACCCCCATTTCCCCCTTCTGTCCCCATTTCCCCCTTTTTATCACTTATTTTCTCTTTTTATCACTTCTTTTCCCTCTTCATCCCTTATTTGCCCCGTTTATCACTTATTTTCCCTGTTTATCGCTCATTTCCCCTTTTTGTTGTCACTATTTTCCCTTCTTCTAACCCCCGGTTTCCCCCTTCTACCCCCACCTCCCTCTCCTAATCCCATTTTACTCCCGTTGCCCCTTTTTATCCCAATTTCCCCATTTATCCCCATCTTACCCCCGTCCCCCCTTTCCATCCCCTCTCCCTCCCACCGCTCCAACCCCGGGAGGACCGTGCGGAGCTCCTCCCGCCTTCAGCTCCTCTCTCCCTCTCCCGGCAGCGCAGCAGCGGAGCGGAGCGCTGAGCGGCGGCAGCATGCGGCCGGGGGATGTCTGAGGCGGGCGGCGGTGCGGCGGCGGCGGCCTCGCTGCCCCGGAGCCGCGCCGGAGGGATGCGGGCGGCCTGGGGCTCCGTCTGGTGCCTGTGCCTGGCGGCGGCCGTCGGAGCGCTGCCGGCGGCGCGGCGGCGCGGAGCGGAGCGGAGCGGCGGACAGACGGCAGGTAAGGAGGGCAGCGTTGGCGGGGCGGATGGGAACCGCCGGAGCGGGAGTTACGAATGAACGAGGCGGGATCGTGCGTGGTGGTGCTCGGGAGGGAAAACGGTTTCGGAGCGGTTGCTGAAAAGGTTCTCGCGGTGCCGAGTGATCTTCGGGGATTTGTGCCTCCGGTTCTTCGCGGTGTTTGGGGGTAGGGGATGCTTCTTTCCCACCAGCGGTCGCAACTCATTGACTTATTAGGGACGAGGCGATGGGGAAGGGACCGCTAAATATTTCCTCTCGAGGAAAAGTCGGACAAAAGCTGCTTTAAGGAAAAAATCTTTTCGGGTGGGTTTGCGACTTCTTGCTGATCCGACTCAGCTGCTCCCTGAGCCCCTGTTTATTTTTCGAAGCCCCCTCGCAGCCTCCTGGCTCCGGGGTTGCATGTACCCGGCAGAAAGTTTCCATTGTTTGCCATTGGGTTTCAGAGCCCCCGTTGCCAAAAAAGTGACAGGGGAATAAATGGGCTTCGCGCAGGCCGGGGGTGGGGGCATTACTTCCATACTCCTTTTGGTTAAAGCCATAAATCACGCCGGGGGTTGGTTTTGTTTTCGAGAAAGTCCTAATAAAACCCCAGATTCTTAGTGTAACTCGTTTGGCTCATTTTTCACAGCCAAAAGAATTGATTTATGGGGCAAACACGGCAGTGAGCGCGTTGAGGTGGGCGTCCCGGAGGAAGCGAAGGGGCAGGGAGCGTGTGTCAGTCTCCCCATTGTCATATGGGGGACAGTTTGCGGGAGTTAACCTGGAGGAACATCACTGCTTTGGGATTTCCAGTGGAAATCATAGAACTGTAGAATTGCTTGAGTTGGAAATTGTCGGGATGAGGCTCTTTCGCTGCTGTCGGTGACCATATGGGTGTCAGTATCAACCTGACAGTGGCCATGTGGGTGTCACTGTCAATCCCAGGGAGTGAGATGAGGATCTGAGCTATCCAGGCTCTGTACCCCATGGACCACCCGATGATGTCCCCGAGGGTAACACAGACCACGTGCGTGGGGATGTGGGAAGCCCGGCATCGCCCAGCCCGCAGCACCCGCTGGAAGGGAAAAGGTTGTGCAAAAGAAACTGTAAAGAACCCGAGCTGGGTAAAAACACATTTTGCTTTTCAGCCTTTGAATGGAATGGTAAAAAGCAAATTCTTTCTCCTGGTCAAATGGGCCATGGGGTGTTGGCTCATTACTGAGGGTTGTTGTTTGTCGGGCTTTGCATTTACAGTCTAAGGCCTTATTTTCCATAAAGGGGCTTGGAAGGATTTTTCCCCAGTGATCTAATTCTCCACACGGGGCTGTGAAGGCTGTAACAGCTACTGCTTTGTGCCTATCCCCAGCTCCATAAAACACACATTGAGGGGAGGCGTTCTGGAGGTATGTGTGTGTTTGCTAATACGGACGCGCGCTGCTGGCGGAGGTGGAGGGGTGCAGGTTTTAACATCTCCGCGGGGAGGTGTTGGGCTGCTGGCAGGAAGGAGGCAGATGGCGGGGCTGTTGCTGAATAGAAGCTCAACTCAAAACACCAGGGGCCTCATCTGGGCTGAGTTTCTCCCCTCTCCCTTTCTCGAGGCTGCCGCAGGAAGAACAATGTCAAAATTTTCCCCCCTCCCCGTTGTGTTTTTTGTCTTTTTTTTTTTTATGAATGAAAGCGGAGAGGCAAGGCAGGAGTGAATGTGTGTGTCATTCAGGGGCTATGGCAGAGATGATTAGGGAGGTCAGTGAACTCCTTTGCAGCCCTGAGCATGCGGTCACTCTATTCAGCAGTCACAGAATAGACATCCCTATAAAAAAGCCCGTCCAATTTGCATTAGTATTCAGATAAAGATATTACTGGGTACGATTTGTGCATGTCAAGTGACGCTGCTTGCTCTGAGAGCAGGGCTGACCAACGGCAGCAGTTCGCTTTGCAAAACTTGTCATACCCATCCCATCTCCCAGAACTGTGTACAGGAAAAAAGGGGAATTTCTGGGATTCTTGGTACCGGTGCTATGGAGCTGTGAGTGCACTTTGAACTCTGAGGTTTGTGCAGAAGGCTGAGCTCTGTTAGGAGCCAGGACTGATGGTCCCCTGGCTGTGGTCACGTTGTCACTGAGCAGAATATTTGAATTCAGGTTCCAGCACAGCAAGGGCACACAGGAGCTCTGGTGACTTTCCCACTTGAAAGTGACTGGGAATACACTAGTTGGGGCTGATTGGCTTTGTGCAGGCGATTGCAGAGGTTCAGGCTGCTCTGCTGGGCTTTGTGTACCCAAATGTTCCAAAGTTCACCCTAAATTGCTGTTGTGCTGAGTGAGTGCCACACGGCACCGGTGCGCTTCCCTTCAGGAAAGTGTTCTGAAACCATCTACAAAGGGCCCTTTGTAAATTGGTAGTGCACCCGATCTTGTGCCCGAGATCTGACATCCTTCAGATCCAGTGCTGTGAGTGATACGGTGCTGAGATAAAAAGTTGATCCATTTGTTCTCTAAGAACAGTTTCAAAAAAAAGGTAATGAAGTCCTTAATGTTGAGTCTAGCATATTTTACTGAGGAATGAAATAAGAGGACAGAAGAAAAGGGGGTGAAATATGGCTTTTTTTGGTTGTCCCTGACCTAGCAAATAGTGAACCAATGAGACTGTGGCAGTGCAGGGACTGACTCATTATGGCACCTGATAGCGGCTGTGTAGCACTTCGTATTGACAGGGGTCACTCCAATTAAATCTGAGGGTTTTTTCCTTTTAATTAAGACTTTACGAACAGCTACCGGGTAGGGAACATGATGAAAGTAAATCTGAAGATCGTGCAGCGAAGTGCTGATCAGCTAATTAAATCCTACAATTAAACTAAGCCACTCTGACCAGCACGTTCACTTTAATGACACTCCCCAACACATCGGAACTGTTGGGAAGTGTCCCTGTCAGCTGCTTCAGAATGGGTTTTGGGCTCTGGGCTGCAGCACCCACTGCCCCATCCAGTTCAGTTCTGCCTGGACAAAGCTGAAATGACACACGAAGCAGGGAGAGTGCCTTCACCATCTATAAGTCTGGGAAACAAATTTTTTCTTCTTTAGTGAACTGTGATGGCCAACTGGGGGACATTTGGGTGGGTGAGAGCCCATGCCAGCATTTCAAAGAAGCAGGAGATGTGGTCCTATCCTCCTCAGTGTCTTTGTCGCTTTGTAGTATATGTGGATACTAATCAGGAATGCTACAAATTTACAGTAGTTCTATTAAGGATATAATGAGATCCCCTCCTAGTTTGGTGGCTTTTTTCCCAGCTAGGCTGAACCCATAAGTCAATTAAACCTATTTGATTTTTATTTCCTTTCCCCATCTGAGAGGACTTCCTTTTCTCCCAGTGTGCTGCACGCTCATAACTTTCCCTGTGCCCTGCCAGTCAGTCGGTCTGGCTCTGCATTCCGTTTTGTCGGCTTTTTGAAGCAGCCTGCTGACTCAGCACCCTCCAGTGGGGAAGTCCCACAGCATCCCCTGAGCAAACTGCGGGCTGAACCACGTCTGAAGCCGCGTATGAGGTCTTTCATTGCCTTGTGACACCCAGGCTTTTTCTCCTGGGCCTCCTCCGTAGCTTATCAGCTTAGTGGTGGCCACTCTTGGGGCTGCTTATCTGGTGATCTGGTGAAAAAATGGTGCTTTTTCTCTGAATTGGAGCTGCTGGCCCTGGTGCCCCTTCCTGATATCTTGGGGCTCAGGTTGCTAAGTGCTAGAGATAGGATGTAAAACTGGGTGAGTGGAGAAAGGTTTTTATTCCCGCAGTGACAGCGCTGAGATCCCGATGTGCCTCCCCCCGAAGTATCAGCTCCTTGGCTCAAATAACCAGGAAGTTTCCATAATATCAAAAGCAAACAAAAACTGTGAGATAGCAGCGGAGTAAAACCTTTGGTAAACTTGGTAGTTAAAATGTGAAAGGTAATGAGATGTAAACGTGCCCCGTGTCACCCTGATTAGGGGGGTTGCAGTGCCCAGGTGGACTGGGATGGGAGGTTACATCTTATTTTTTTTTTTTTCAGCTGTGACACTCAGGTTACACAATTTAGCAAAGTTCTTTTTTTTTTTTTTTTTTTTTTTTTAAGAATCACGGTGCAGCAAAGCGAGAAAACACTTCTCCAGTAACTGCTTCAGTTTCAGATGTATTCATCTAAAAAAGGTGCGGTATTCATAGCAGAGGGGGAGTCAGCTTTAGCAAGCTGGCATTGCGTTCCCAAAGCCACAGAAGGGGGGAAGATAAAGTCTTGGTAGACTAAAAAGGTTCTATTAAAACTTGGAAGCACCTTGGAGTTTCTTTATCACGCAGAACCGTATGCAAAACAATTACCATGTGCTTACATGCTCAGCATCTGTGAGAGTTTGGGGCTGTGCCATCTCCGCAGGTTGCGAGGGGTTAAACGTATTAATGACTCAGAAGCAGAGGCTTCCAAGGCTTCGGGTGAGGGAAGGATGCAGGCTGGGGCTGCTCTCTGTGGCTACTAAGCTTTGTGTACTGCCCCACAGTGAGTGCCTGCACCCAGTCCTAAGAGTTGTGTAACGCATTCTTGCACATTGCAGTGTATTTTTATTTTTATTGCTTTTTTGGCGGCATTTTCCTTGGGGAAAAACAGGTATGCATCCATCGAGGTTTTTATCTGGGGGCAAGGAGATACAGAAGATGCTTCTGAATCTAGATGCTGGGGTCAGTTCTTACCAACTCCATGCTCTCCCTGTTTAAGGGCTGAAAATATGGAGTCAGAGTTCTGATTTCTTTTTTTTTTTTTTTTGTATGCTTGATAGAGTTTATATAAAGACCCTTCAGGGGCAAAAGTTTCACTGTCCGCTTCTGCCTGTCGCCCAGTATAAGTCATACCAAGGTCCTCATCTTGTGCCTGTGAATCCCAAGCAGGAATTTCCAAGGAAGTGGGTTGGAGCCCTTCACAGATTATGGTTGAGCAGAAATAGAGATTGTTTGGAAAGTTTTCTAATGACCCAAATGAGGAAACTCAGGTGGTGGGGATGTGCCTGGCTCTACCTGACAGGGGCTGTCTGCATCCCATCCCACCTTCACTGTGTACCAACTGAGGTTAGCTCTTGTCTCCAGCTCCATCCTGGATGTCAGTGAGGGGCATCACAATGACTTGATGCCATCTCGTGGGTCTGCAGGAGAGTGGGAGTTGGTGATATTTATGGTATAGCAAAGGCACTCAGCAGTAAACCCACTAGGAGGTCCCCTTTAGCTTTGTGCAGGCATGGAAAACCACTTTTCTCAGAGGATTATGGTTTTTGTTTTTTGTTTTTTTTTTTTCCCTTCTATTCTACTCCCTTTCATGTTCAAAACTCAAGAGCAAGAAATTCCCTCCCAGCAAAATATCTCAGCAGCTTATTAGGAGACTGTAGGTCTTGAAGTAACCTGGTGATTGGATTTTTTTTTTCCCTAAATTTTTTAACTTCTCTGTATAGATCCTCAGGGCGAGAATTTTACTGCTAGCCAGTAGTAGGATCTGGGCAAGATGAGCGCTCTGCTTCCCCAGCATGTGCTTGGGGTATCGGAGCTAAAGATGCGGAGGGAAACCAGTTGCAATAGGAAGATTAAGGAGTTCGGTGTGTGCTGACAACTCACATGTGCAACCCAAGATAAACCCTGCGTGAGCTCGTCTTTAATTAAAAGAATGATTGGAATTAAGCACAGCACCATCTCTGCTGATCTGTATCATGCACATCCCTATGAATAAAGCATTTCTGGGGAGGGAGAAGAGAAAAACGCCAGATTCTAATCTTCCTTTGCTAGCCAATAGGTCTGCCTTTTGAAAGGGCATATTTCTCTGTCTTGGAGTACCCGGGCATGTTGACAGTAAACAACTGTCACTTGGCAGTTTATGAAAGAGGGGGAATGTTGAAGAAAACATGTCCAGTTTAAATAGTTATGTTAATAGGCTGAGGATTCATGCAGGAGTGAGGCAGGCGGTAAATGGAGGTGCATAACTTAGCTGGTATTTACTGTGTAAGACACGAGCTGCAAATGAATACAGTTGGAACGGTAGGGAATGCTTGCAAAATCAAATAAAAAATGCATTCATTTTACAGCCAGCGTGTTACGCATGCTCCCACAGCTTTGCATGAAAGCATGTTTTTTTTTGTTTTGTTTTGTTTTTTCCAGGGAAAACTCAGAAAGCCTCTTTTTATGCAGCGTGGTGGGTTGGGCGCCTGGCGAGTGGAACCGCAGGGCTGGGAGCCCAGAGCTCCTTGGCTATCACCTTCCTTGCTCCTTGCAGCCTCCTTCCTAAAGCTGAAGGAAGAGCAAGCTGTGAGGAAACTCAGCCTCCCACTTTGTAAACTGATAAATAACAGAAAGGAAGGCAAAAAAAAAAAACCAAACCCAAAAAGTAAGAAACAGCAGATGGTGTCCTCTCTACATCCCTTCCTGAAATTTCTCCAAATCCATCACCCAGTTTCTTCTTGCGAATGGAGTGAGTGATGATCGAGCGTGAAGCATTCCTTCCTGGTCAGCCCAAAGGCATCAGTGTCAGCAGTGTAATGGGTGAGCGCTCAGTGTCGAAGATCTGTAATCAGGCATAAGAAATAAGTTTCAGGCTTTCCAGGCTGCTGGTTTCCCTGCCTTGGGAGCAAGGATGTAAGCCACTGTTGGAGTGCACTGATGTTGGTTTTTTGCTACCCTGTAAACCCACGTTCTTGTCCTGGCCCTCCTGTACCCCTAGCTTCCAGCCCTGCTGGGATACAGTATAAATACAGTAAATACCACAGAGCTTAAGAGTAGACACTGTGTTACAGTTACCCCATGTCTCATTTAGTGCTAGGACATCTTGCCCCTGGAACGTTCTCTTGCCATCATTTCTCTTGGATGACCCCACACTGGATAAATGCTTCATTGGATGAGAGGTAATGGTGTTAAATTGTGCCAGGGGAGGTTCAGGTTGGATTTTGGGAAAAGATTTCTTCTCAGAAAGAGTGGTAATACATTGGAATAGGCTGCCCAGTCACTGACACTGGAAGTGCTCGTTAAAGGTGGAGATGTGGCACTGAGGGGCATGGTTAGTAGGCATGGTGTGGATGGGTTGATGGTTGGACTAGATGATCCTAGAGGTCTTTTCCAACCTTAATGATTCTGTGATTCCATGAGTCTTTGCATCTGCATGCTCTGTAAGGGAATGGCGTCGGTGGAATGTGTTAGTCCTGGCAGAAAGCGCCTAAAAGCTTCTCAGGCGCTTTCAAAACCTGTGTCAGTGTTTGAAGTGAGATTTTCATTCCCTCTGCTCCCCTGCTCTCAGTGCATAGCAAATGAGGTGCAGACATCTGATGCAGCCTTTTTTGGAATGGCTTCACCCATTGCGTGTGCCTGGCCGTTTTGGGGTGAGGAGGAGCAGCTGTAGGAGTAGCACACAGCCAGGAGGAGGACATGACTTTGAATTATCTGCAAATCTTCTGAAAGGAGGCTGAGTCTGGGCTTTGGGTCACTGTATTCAGAGGCCTCGTTGCTTAGGGGAAGAGATATCTACATGGAGAAATAAGTGAAAATATGAGGAGTTGTCCAATTTTATGTCTGTGCAAGTGCTGCTGTATGGTGGTTCGTGCACCCATTGTGCCCATTCTGGCCAAGGGAGCCCACCTGGAGCTTGCTGTCTGTGCCTGACTTTCTGACAAATCCAGGCCGCTGGTCTTGGTTTTTATCTTCCAAGCTTTTTGTTAATAGAATCATAGAATCATAGGGGTTGGAATCAAGAGATCATCGAGTCCAGCCCCCCTGCCAAAGCAGGCTACACCAGATAAAAAGAAGAAGAGTAATGGCTGTTGGCTTCCTCCTCCCCCTTGCCCGTTGCAATGCCCAGCCCTGCTGCCGCAGTGGCATTCATCTCAGGGAACTTTGGGCACCCATTTGGAGAGAGAAGGAGGTTTTAGACATATTTTTGTTGTAGAAACAGAAAAGCTGGGAATGTCACTCTGTGGAGGATGGGGAAGGGGGGAGAGAGCCTGAGGAAGGTCCCACAGGCATGAGGACTAGCCATGCCCCAGTACAGGACCCTCTGCAAAGCATACTTTTACTTACAGTGGCATTAAAATAGCTGCATGCGGAGGTGTTGAACCTGCTGCTGGCATTTCTGGAGCCCAGCATGGCTCAGTACATGGAGGACAGTGATTTGGGAGCACTAAAACCATTTGAAGGGAGTGGGAACTGAGACATGCATGACTTCCTTGAACTCTCCCTTAATTTATTACATGCAGTCCAAAACCCGCTGTAATAGATACGGTTGCACGAGACCATTAAAAATCCTGTTCTGCTGAACCCGATGCCCTGCTGTTGCTGCTGGAAATGATAAAACACCATGCTTGGGCAGGATGGTATGCAGCCCTGTGTGTGTGCCTATGCATGTATGCTGGTAAGTCCTGCTAATTTAGGGATTGTTTTCCAAGTCTGTTTTCTATAAGTCTGTAGACTTAATACAAATAAAGAGCTGAGCAAGTTTCCTGTGAGAAGCACAGAACAAACGCTAGCGTGGGATTTGAATGCAGAGAGGTGAAAACACAAATGTATACAGAAACAGCAAGTCAAACAAGCTGAAAAAATACGGTTAGGTTGATTTAACAGAGCAGTGAACTCCAAACCTTCTACGCCCTTCAGCAGCCTTCTTTACAGAAGAGAAATAGAGGAATTTTTGTCACCCACTGTTTTTACCATCTCCGAAGGGCAGGAGTCGAGTTTAGCACAAGGGCAAAGCATTGCAGTATTAATGAGATGTACTTTCTAAATAATAAAATCTGGGTTTGCTGCTCGGGACTTCAGATTGAACTGGCTCAGACTTCATGAACAGGAGATTAGTGTTGGGCTCCTGCAACTTGGGTACCTGGCACTTCCATCCCGCTTGAGGCACTGAAATAACAGGCTTGTGTTTGAAAGATGCTGAGCCAGATCAGGCTCTGCATTTCAAGCTCTTAAGCACTCTTAAAATCTGGTTATTCATTTTGATGCCTAGATATGGATTTCTGGGCTTAATCACCGACCTTTGCATTTCAAATGTTTGCCCTTTGTTTTCTTTGCTAAGTGTGCAGACAGAGTGGCCCCCATGTTTTTTTTTTTCCTTTACACAGCTTAAGACAGCCACCAGAGAAGCCTGGAAGTTCTGTCTGATTACTGAGAAATAGGGATCTTTGAAATATACCATTTTATGTAACTCCAGGGAAGCTTACAAAAAGGGGGAGCCTTTACTTATTCATGTAAACATGATCCGTAATATATCTAAACCTCACAAACAGTCGGAAAAAAAAAGCCCACCAAAACTACCTGAAACCTTTGCCCTCTCTTAATCCATGTACGAGAGGTTTTTTTTTTTTAGATGTGCTTTTTTCCCCTCTGA
This sequence comes from Callipepla californica brunnescens, assembly GCA_023055505.1. Taxonomy (NCBI): domain Eukaryota; kingdom Metazoa; phylum Chordata; class Aves; order Galliformes; family Odontophoridae; genus Callipepla; species Callipepla californica. Next base: position 36,370,108 of record JALIRH010000005.1, on the reverse strand, counting down.
AATAGAGGCAATTGATAGGCTCATAAACAAATACCAAACATAAAGTCCTAATCTCCATATAGAGGGGCCTGACCCTTTTTATGGAGAGAGAAGGTAGAGGGAGGAAACAGGGCCAGGAGTTTGAGGTTTAATGCTTATTAAAGTTTTAGTGGGTGGGAAAATGCAATCAATAAATTTTGTTTAATGCCTCGAAACTGGTGTTGGTTTTCACTGGCTACGCTGGAGAGTAGTTTTCATTTTGAAACTAGGACACTCGTAGTTGGAATGACAATTAATGTGAAGTGAATATGGTCCCAGTTGGAAGCCGGTTTTTGAATAGCATGAAAACTCCCCCAACCTCCCATTGCTGGCTCAGGAGTATGGTAGCTTCCGTTTTTAATTAGCAGGCCAGGCAAAATTTAGCTCATTGTGTCATTCTGTTCCTTTGGCCAAATGGCTAGCTTGGGTTTCTCCATCTTGCTGTCATGAGGCTGTTCTTTTCATTTTTCTTCAGTTTTGGTGCGGGGAGGAAGGGGGGCTTCAAGATCCTTAAGATTAAAGCCATTGTTCTGGGGTATTTACAGCCAGCTGCCTGCATTAAATGAAGATTAGAGGAGTGCACATTGGAAGTGCAAGGGAAACATGGAGGAGCTGGGATTTGGTCGCTGCATAGCTGTGAACCGAAGGGGAAAAGTTGGGGTGGGCTTTATGGCAAGTATTTTTTTATGCCGCCATGTGATCTCCAAACCCACTTCAGGGACTCATTTCGAGTGACCAGGCTGAGAGTTGTAGCGGGGCTCCAATTCTTTGTGCCCTGTAAAATGTTCTTCTGCGGTGAGCCTCAGCTGGTGGGCCTGGTGACTACATAGCGTGTCAGAAAACTCATCTGCAAAGTCACTGAGAAGGTGGTGAATGTTTGGCAAGAATTCACCAAATTCTAGAATTGAGCCAGGAAGCTGAAAACTTCCAAGCTCAAGAACTCTAAAAGCGATAAATTTTTTGAAGGGTTTTAGGGAGGAAATTAGGCTGGAGAGGAGCAGCAGAGGGTAAATAACTCAACAATTTTTCTAACAAAACTTAAAAATATTCCCAAAGATTCAGTTTGTCTCCTTTCTTTGTGCCTCGTGGATCATTTGTCTGTGTAAAGTGTAGTTTTGGTTGCTGATTGCCTCCTGCATGTCACCTGTAAAATCCAGCTGATGCTTTCAGAGCATGAGTTTGCTCGGGACCTACTCTGCATGGGGGTTTTGATCATTTCAGCATGTTTCTGGAAACCTGTTCTGCTTCAGTACAGGATGGGGATGAGTTTTGCTCTGGCCATTGGGAAGCCCCAGTCTGTGCCTCAGTTTTCATAGGTCTTTATTTGTTTCAGAATGAGGTTGTTGTGATTTCTTCAGTACGGTGGTGAGCTGTTTGACATTCCTCAGGCACAGAGTGTGAAACCAAGCCAGGACAGCCCTGTGCAGCCAGCAGTTTTGGTTGGAGTCCTTTTTCCCTTACCAGTTTGTCACTCCTCATCTAAAAGCAAAGGCTGAGTTGTCCATCACTCCTGAGTGAATGAGAGGCAGGCACCAAGGGGATGGCCTTTCGTCATGGTCTCCTGAGCTCCTCCTAGAGTTAGTGCAACAAGTGTCCCATCACTCTGCATTGCACAGGAAGCAGTCAGGATTGACCATGTTCGTCCGCCATGGTTGAGTGAGGTGGAGGACATTTCACATCAGTTTTAGTTCAGAAAAAAAAAAAAATTAGAAGCATGCAGAACTGTGGAGATAGACATGGGCTATAATTGGTAGTTGATTCTTTTTTAGTTCGTTTTGCATTAGAAACTAATGAAAGTCTGGCCAAATTTTAAGGAAAATATCCATCAGTGTCTGTTCCTTTAAGCCAGCAAACTCACAGCTAAAGGCTGTCCTTGGGACAGCAACGAAGCTTTGTGTTCCTGGGGTTTTGCATTCCCATGTTTGTTGGATGTAGCCAGGAGACCCCGTTGATTTGTTCTCTTTTTTACTCCTCCGGGCTTTGCCAGAGGGAAATCCTCCTGGCTAAAGTGTTTTTGTAACTATTTTAGCTTTGTGACGATTTATTTCTCCTTCTAACTCTAGGCATCTGAATTGAGTGATTTGAGAAAACAGTCCATTAAAAGGAGGATACTGTAGAGTCCCAATGAATCCTGTTTTCTACTTGGCCGGTGGAACAGAAAGCTAATTGCCAGTAGTAAATCCATTCAAAGGAGGGCTGGAGGGAGGGAGAAAAGCTAATATTCCTCCTTGAATGCCATTTAATCTCTGAAACCTTTCATGCAGATGTAAATTAGGATTTGCACAACAGAGTCAACAGTTGCTCCGTAGATAAGGCAGATTTGCAACATCTGCTTTTCCATTTGAGGAGCCCTTCCAAAGTCGCTGTTGGGGATAGCCAAGCTAAACACTAGAGACTTTTTTTTTTTCTCCCATAATCTCTTGCTTTTGAGAAAAAAAAAAAGGAAAAAAAAGGCTTATATCTTGAGAACTAACTCTGGTCATCGTTCTGCAGATTCTCTAGATAAAAAGTTTGCTTTCCTTCTAATGCACACATACATACATACATATATTTATATATAAGCAATGCTGGGAGGTAATAGAGTACAGCACACTTCTTAAGGTCTTTGGAAGGAATACTGGTTAAGAGTTGCATAGATACTGCAGTGGTAATACTAAATAAACAGTTTACCTGTCTATTATTAGGAAAGCTATTTTAATCTTTTCCAAGGAAACCCCCACCCCACACCAGAGCAAAATCACACAACAGGTGAAAGATAAAGTGACCCTTTCAAGTGACTGAGGCAAACTGTCTGCAGATGTGTTTTCCTAAAGGCAGTTTTCTGAATCACAGCTTAAGTTTTCACAGGAGGGACCAAGTCAGTTCACTTCCAGAAGTGTCCGAACTTTGGGGAGAAAAAAAGAGGTTGATTCCCATTTCTGGCAACAGGTCTTGGTCTTCCCAGCACAGAAGTCTTTGGCTCCCAGTGTGAGGACATGCACAGGTAAAATGGCAAATGCAGTTTGTCATTTGTTCATATAGACCCTTGTCTATATGAACACCACAGCATTCTGGCCAAACCCAGAAATATTTGAGTTGGAATTGCTGCCAGAATGACAGGGAAAGGTGCTTTGTGACCCCAATTTGAACAGGAGAACGTGAACAGGAGAACTTTTTGGTCTGTGTGACAGAAAAACCTCCCTGGGATTTTTTTGGGGGCAGGGCGCCAGCCAAGGTTCAGGTAGGCTTCAGAGTTTTGGGGAGCCACAGGTAGTCCAAGAATACCTCCATCCACCTCCTCATCCTTTCATGCCTGAAAAGTCAAACTCCTTAAGCACCTGGAGCTCTGAATCACACAGTAAGTGAATTATCACTGGGATGAGCCAAACAGCTACAGAGATGATGTAGCTTACCCTTAGAAGTTAATTCACACAAAAGCATTTTAGGGTTGCCGGGCCAGCTGCTCCTGTTGTGGAAGGTACTTCTCAGATTCATTTTTGCTCTGCCACAAGGTCCAAAAAGTGCCACACTGCCGAAAATTCTCTCTAACTGCAATTTGTGTGCTGCGGGGAGCAGAGTTAGTGCTGCAAACACAGAGCTTCTTCAGAAGTGTTTCCTAGTGATTTTCACCTCACTACTGCTTCAGCTAAACTAGTAAGTGGTTGAATTTGTGTCATACCTTGGGAGTCTACAACCTGAATTCCTTATTCCTCACAGACAGCCCGTAAAAGCTGCAAATCATTAATCCCATTGCTGCTGGCAGATAGCAGAGGGGACTCTTGTAACCAATAGAAGGGCTAATTCACAACTGTGGAAGCACATGCTGTCTGCTGTAGGTTTGAAAAAGATGATGTTATGGTCAGTTATATACCTGATGGGAGTTCCTTGTAGGGCAGTGACATGGGGCGGGCTTTTGTAACCTGACTTGCAATAGAAACACTTTATAGAATCGTAGAATGTCTTAGGTTGTAAAGCACCTTAAAAATTATCAAGCTCCAACCCTCTGCCATTGGCTGGTTGCCCCCACCAGATCAGGCTGCCCAGGGCCACATCCAACCTGGCCATGAACACCTCCAGGATTGGGGCAACCACAGCTCTTTTGGGCAGTAGGACTTAAGGAAGATTTAAAGGGGTTTGCCGCTTGCTTACAGTGAGGATGATTTGCATAGGACCCAGGACTGGTGCTTGAGTGATGAGTGTTGTAACCTCTGTCTCTGCTTTTGCATTTATCATATTTGGAAGCTGGATGAGGTGTAATAATAATAGCAAACCTTCATTCTCTGAGGTTCCAGTTCAGCAAAATGCTGAAGCACACTCAACTTTGTGGAGGTCTCTGACTTGGGTCCTGTTTGGCTTTTATTCATAGGTATGTAAAATGAAATTTGAAATGCAGTTTAAAGAGCTAGAAAACATCAGGATCATTATTCTTTTCAAATAGCCACTCCTTGAAATCTTTGGATACTGTACGCAACAGGAATGAATTCAGTAGGACTGAGATGCGCATCAGGATACCTGTTGAGGACCAGCTCATCTGGCTAGGGGCAGAGGTGTCAAAGTGAGCAAGAGATGAAAGAAGCTGCAGACCCCAATTGTTCTGAGTCTAAAGTGAATTTGTTCTTCATTTAGGTATTCCTTAGTGATGTTTTATAGAACTGCTTTGCTGCTTTGTCATTAAGATAGGTTCATTACCAGAAAAGAGTGACTTCCTTTTAAATAGCTAAATGGTGTCATGTGGTCTGTATTCAGCCCAAGCTTGTTCTTGTTCATAGGTTTAGGGTAGTGTAGGGTGATGCAGGGTGATCACCCTGAATGAATAGTATCCAAACAGTATAATGAAGGCGGACAGTATATTTTTGGATGGATTATCCAGATGGTATAAAGACACCCAATAAATTAGGAAGGGCTCACCTGAAACTACACACAGGAAGGATCTCCAACAAGAGATCCTTCCCCAGTGGTGATCAGCCCTTAAATGGGGACTGGGAGAGGCGGAGCCAGACTCCACCCCTTCTGGTCACACAGATGAATTGCCTTCACCTGTGCTCCTGCTGCTGACTCAGTGCTCGCCTCAGGTGATCAATCAGTAGTTCAGGCTGTGATTCAACAGTCCCCATACAGGTACAAAAGCCAAAATACCCAAGTCTTGATCTTTGCCTAAAGAGGACAGGTAAAATTATGCACAGTGCATAGAGGAGTGGCGCAGCTGCATGGGGTTTGTTTTTCAGTAGATTAATTAGCAGCAGCTTCCATTAGAGTCAACAAAGATCAGCACTCAGCCCTGCGAGTACAAAGCTGTATGAGGGACTTTTAATCTGAAGCCAAAGTTTGTGCCATTGAGAAAATCCTTATAGTACAGTGAAAGAAGGCATATCCTGAAATTAGCAGCTGAAACAAAAAGTGCTTCTTTACCTGGTGCTGCAAGTTTCTTCTTCTGAAGAACATTTTCCTAAGGAGCTCCTGAATGGGAAGAGACAGATAATGGGAAAGCACAGAACTGCAGCAGGAGCTGCTCTGAGAGGAGGGAGATGCTGATGCTCCTTTGACTTCCTTTTATTTTACTAATAGCATATGCGTTCAGGGAAAATCTTTTCATTAAAATAATAAAAAGAAAAAAAGAAACTGAAAAAAGAAACCCTTGTCTATATGAACACCACAGCATTCTGGCCAAACCCAGAAATATTTGAGTTGGAATTGCTGCCAGAATGACAGGGAAAGGTGCTTTGTGACCCCAATGTGTGTGGGCTTTGCCTACTGCGGGATGATACCTCCCATGAAATACCACATTTTCAGCCCCTTAGAATTCATCAGTTTCACCACGTAAGACTACTGACTGAAGCATTTTTAATTTTGAAGTTCTACAAGAAAGAAAACTTGTATGACAGGAGGAGAAAAGCAGTGCGTTTTTCTTTTATTACCTGCTCCAATTCTTTGTCTTAATAGCAGAACAACTTGAAGACAGTTCATCATCAGAACTCCATCCTCAGATGTTCTGAGTTGCTGTAATCACATTGGTTTCACAGTTAAATTATAATCTATTCATATATGCATATGCAGCAAAATTAAGATCTCTATTCATATCTGATTATTATCAGAGGTAAAATTGGGCCACCTGAGTTTGAATCATGGGAATAGATCTGTTTTGCATTACTTATTTGTTAGTTATATAATCATAGCACCAGAGAGTCTTCACTGTGAATTAGGATCCCATAGTGTACAAAACCAAGAAGACTTAGGCCTGGCAGAGCTTAACGTCTCAAAGCTGGTGTAAGCTGGAAGAAGCAAATGGGGCACGTAAAGAGAAAATGTTGCCTGGCATAGGCAAAGCAGTGGTGATCATGCTGTTGGAATATCTGGGTTGAGGGCAGCTATGGAGGACTGCGTCTTCTTTTTTAAAATGATGTAAATGAGAAGGAAACTTCTGCATATCTGAAATGAGTTTATACATCACTGCAAAATGAGTTTGAGGACTGTCAAGCTGTCATACCTCATGTTCCTTTGTGGGAAGACTTCTGAGCTCAGACCTTTCCTCTTGTCATTCTCTGTTGTAAAACGGAATTGTGCAGCCCACACACCACTAGTTTGAGAGTCTTCTGCACGCATGGAAGCATCTGTAGAGCAAATAAAGACGCTTTTTAGAATACTCTTTCGTTCTCTGACACATGCTTTTCTTTACTCATTTCACTCTCATTTTCCCTTTGCAGAATACTTGAGGAGCGAGACCGCCTTTCTGGAAGAGTTGGTGTTTGGAAGTGGAGATACCATTGAACTTTCCTGTAACACCCAAAGCTCTTCTGTGTCAGTTTTTTGGTTTAAAGATGGCATTGGGATTGCACCTTCCAACAGAACTCATATTGGACAAAAACTGTTGAAGATAATCAATGTGTCATATGATGATTCGGGGCTGTACAGTTGCAAGCCAAGGCATTCCAACGAAGTCCTGGGAAACTTTACAGTCAGAGTGACAGGTATGTGCAGAAATAGAGTTGGTTTGCTGCTTTTTGGTGTTTGGGTTTCTTTTTTTGTGTGTGTATGTGTTTTTTTGCCCCTTCTCTTGTTCAGCATAACCGGTGATTTGCAGGTTTTTGTCCCTTCTTGTTTGGCCTTTACCTCCCCAGCAAGTCCTGGCAGTAATCATTCTGCAAAACAAAAAATAATCAAAGAATGCTTTGTGTTAGTACCAAGTGTTAAAGCTTGGTGTTGAGACTGGGAGAGACTTGGAAATGGCACTGGTCAGATTAAACTCCACATCCCCCATAACACTCAAATAAATGCAATGCTACTTGTGCCTTTGAAGTCTTTTGCAAGTGTGTGAAATGTGGCTCAGGGAGGTTAAATGACTTTTTCTACTTTATGTGGCAGATCAGTGGCAAAATTGGATGTATAAGCTGGAGATTTCTAGAACTGTTTCCTTATTTTAGAATGGCTTGGGTTGGAAGGGACCGTAAGATCATCTGTTACCTCTTCCTTCCATTCCATTTGTCACAAATGACTAGTTTGTTTCTAAAGTAGCTTATCTGCAAACTGTGTCTGTGTAGAATATGTGCTTCTTCAGAGGAACTTACTGCTAACCATGGTGCGTTAGCAAAGCATTTGTTCTCATTTGCGTGTCTGTATTTTCTGTGATGAAGACAATAGGACAAAACAGCTACAAGCTGTACAAGCCTGGGTCACTCAACAGAAGGTACCAGAAAAATCTGTTATTCCCAGATAGCAAACAAGAAGTGCTAAGATCATCATCTTGATTTCATCCTGCTGCCACTGGTATAATGCTCAACATCGTGAGCTGTTAGAAAGCCTTCTAATCACACAGATTCACAGCCTGAATTTTTGGAAGGATTAAGCTCTCATATGTCTAAGGTTTTGAAAACTTTCCTTCCCCATTGGTTCTTGCCTAAAAAGCTGAGTTCCCTCAAACAGCACCAAGCTCTATTTGAAAAGGTTGTGGCAAAGTGGGGTTTGGCCTCTTCTCTCCAGGTAGCTAGAGGTTTCAGGTTGTGTCGAGGGAGATTTTTTCATGTTGGATATTAGGAAAAACGTCTTCTCTGAAAGAGTGGTTGAGCAGTAGAACAGGCTGCCCAGGGAGGTGGTGGAGTCACTGTCCCTGGTTCAAGAAAGGTGCAGATGTGGTATTCAGGGACATGGTTAATGGGCAGTATTGATGGTGGGTTGATGGTTGGACTAGATGATCTTAGAGGTCTTTTCCAGCCTTAATGATTCTGTGATTCTATAAAAACCGAACACAGAGGTGTCTGTGATAGCAAATTGTGTCCATTCCATAAAGTTCTTTTTCCTACCAGAAATAGAATTTGAGTGAGAGAATCAAACCATCGTGAGAATAAAAGCCCGTTTCAGCAAGCCTTCACCAACATCTGCTTTTCATTGAATGTTACTGGAGAGTGCTGTGAATACTTCAAGGTCATATCAATTAAATGGTTAAAGAAGTATTTGGCCCTTGAAAGGCTTTCTTTAACTAGGTACGATTACGGGGACTACCCAAGGAACTGCAGGTTGTTAGAAACGTTACTCTCTCTCCTTTTTTTTTTTTTAAGTGACATTAAAATGCTTTTGAGTTCAAGGGGCAGCAGGGAGGTAGAAGAGGGCAGCTGGTTCCACATTCAAATGAAACAGCTGCCAGCCCCAAAAGTTTGTAAAGTGAGAAATTGTTTTTAATAGTGGAAGGGCTTATAATCCTCTGCTTTTAAAAAGTTTAAGCCCCTATGTTTTTCCTCTTCACTAATAATAGCTAATAACAGCTTAAGAACAAGCGAGTAACCTGAACCTGCTTTCTGACAGCATTAGGAGTCTTTGATTCTATTAGTTCGCTGTCATTACCATCGAAGTGCTGGCAATGTGGGAGTCTCCATTTTAGCTGTCAGCAGCGCTCCTCTCGAGCTTTGAAGCCCTGCTGTATGTGGCAATAGTGGCGCCTCTTGTGCGCACAGATCTTTCTTCATAATTATTATTGATTGCTCTGTGTTCCGCTGCAGAGAAGAGATCATAATCTGAGATTCGTGGTTTGCGTTCCCACTTTGTTGAAGGTAACTCCAGCGATGAGCTCGGATATCTGGTTGGGTGTTTATGTGGTTATCCAGTGTTTGGGATTAGAGGTGTTCTCTGTGTTAAACTGGATTAAATCTACACTGATGAACTGGAGTTGCTTCAGTGTGTCCTCCAAAGTGGGCAAAAACAGGGTAGACAAGGTGTAATGCTGAAAATGGACGATTGGTACTTAAGTCGCTTTTTGTGAACTGCTTGCAGATCCTGGCAGGGCAGCAGACTTGCTGAACAAATTCTGCAAACCCTGCTGTGGTTTGTGACAGGGACAGAGCGTGGTGGTGGAGGATGGGCTGCACAGAGCAGGTGTCAGCATTAGGAAGCAGCATGTGCCTGAGGAGATAGAAGCTGCTACTGCACAATGAAAACTAGGCTGATAAGTGAAGGGTTTGATTTCTTCAAAATGCCTCTGTTGACAGACATAGGTTTCATTGCTCTATGAGTTTACAAGAAGAAACGTTCTGCCCTTCCCAAACATGAGCACTTGGTATGCATCACAGATAGGGGCTTTATGCCCAAACTGATCTCCTGTTGACAGAATTTCTGTTTCTGCATCCATTTCACACGCTCCCTTGGGATTTAGTGGCTGAGCAGTACCCCTGCAATGAGCAGCAAAAAGATCTTGGGTACCCAAGACCAAGTTCCTTCCTGCTCAAAGATAGAGCCCTTTTGGAGTAGCATCCAGCAGTTCCTACGGATGCCAATACTGGTTGTCTTTTGGAAGGGAATTCATTTTTTGTAAATGATTAGCAAATAGGTTATAGATTTTTAGTTACTTATTGAAGAAGGCAGCTTTTAATAACCTGAATAGGAATATAGCTATGACGAAAGGATGTTTTGTGTCAAAACCCAGGTTGCAGCTTCCCTGCAAAGCTCTCATGTGAAGCACAAGTGAGGTCAGAATCAAGGAGCTGGGAGTTGGACTCTAAGATTCTTGTGAGTCCCTTCCAGCAGGATATACTGTGATTCTGTGATTCTCTCCTTTGATCTTGTGGGAGCGTTTTAAATTGATTTAAAGATTGATTCTACCGTTTTGGTCCTGATTGGTTCATTTGAAACCAGAAGAAAACCTCAGTGGCATGTTAATATACGGGTAACCAAATCACAGAGCGCAGGGCTGAAGACGTACTCATCCATCCAGTGTTGGTGGGTGTTTGGCAGGGCTTGTGCCTTCGCCGGGACTTGAATAAACCTGCTGGTTCAGCCGAAATACCTCAACAGACACTTCACTCTCAGCAAGCCCCATGGCATTTCCCTGGTGTTGGTGCCAGCAGGAGCTCAGCTGCAGTGTGCAGTTGGGTACGTGCTGCAGGGCTGGGTGCTGAGCCAAGGAGAAGGTGCAGAGCATGATGCGCAGCCGCATGATGGAGGGAACATGATTCCTGGCTTATTTGCTCCTGTATGCGGTGAATACATTTGGAAATTCCCTCCAGATTCTGCAGAGAAGTGATATTTATTATTTCCTTTCCTCCTCCTCTTGTTTTTTTACCCCTGTGCTTTTTTGTTACTTGGAGAAGAGCGTCCAGTTCTCAAACCAAAATTCAGTACATCATAGAAGGAAGAAGCTCGGCCCAGCTCAGCCTGAATCAGTGCTTTGCTCTTCTGATGCATGTTAAATACTCATAAACTTTCCTGTTTGCTGCTGTTTCATGCCACGTGCTTTTACCTCTTCTCAGAATACAAAAGCCGTTGCATTGTTAGCGTTTTGCTTTTATTTAAAAAAGAAATTCCTGGAGATTATACCAAGTCAGAAGACACTAAATCTTCCAGATGCTGAATTGTGTTAAATAGTGTAAACTGAACCAAACACTGAGCTGCTGTTTTATCACGGGATTCACATCTACAGTAGAAGGACTGAAGCTTCATTGTGCACAGCCTGGAGAAGGTGAGATGTTAGATCACATTCAGAGAATAAATACAGAAAGTTTTAGAGATACACTGATGGAAAATTCCCACCTGCTAACCTGGATTCAGTTACAGCCTCGAGGTGTGTCTGCAGAAGGAATATAAGCAAAAGGAGCTGGTTCACAGAGCAGCCATCAAAATGTCTGTCTAGAGGAGGTTCAATTTCAAGGGGAAGTTTTAAAAGCTTTAGTTGAGTCATTTAGCAAGGAGTTAACACGGGAGGATGTAGCAGCAATGTATTGAGTTAAAAGAGTACAAAGTGAGTTGGAAATGCTGACCTGTTGTTTCGAGATTCAGTGAAACAAAAAGTCTCTTAAGAGTGTATGCTAGGGAAAAAAAAATCAACAAAAAAGCGGGGAAGAACTTGTTTTGCAAAAGGAAACCTCCTCTTTTGGAACTGCCTTTGTATTTAGGAGAAGAGCTCTTTGCACATCGAAAGGTAGTTGGCACTGACCCCTGCTCTCTGGCAGAGCACTGGCAAACTTTTTCTCTTCTCCTTTTGGGAAGCTGCTGGATGCTCACCCCAGAATGCTGGAGCTGCAGCAAGTGGTATATGTCACCTGCATGTCACCCCAGTCCCCCCCATCACTGGAGCCCACAGCCTCATCCAGCCTCATCTCTGTGTGCTGTCCTCTTTCTGCTTCATGTCTTTCTCCTTCTCCTCCTAGATTCCCCTTCGTCAGGTGATGATGAAGATGATGATGACGAGTCGGAGGATACAGGTAATTTGTTTCTTCAGGATACAGAGGGTTTTTTTAACAGATATGTGGCTGCCATGTGGCATGGCTCAGATACTTGTCTCCTTTCATGTTGAATTGGGTGTCCTTAGGACAGGAACACAAACTCTTGGGACCTGGCACCAGAAATATAGAAATAGCTGCCAGAGTGGTGTAGTTCCCCCACTATGTTGTGGCTTGATCTTCTTGGCCACTTAATACTGTGAGTTTGACTTGAGCTTGAGTTATCAATTCTCCTTGCATGTAAATTCCAGAGGAGCTCACTCTGTCATCATGGTTTTTTAATACACTGAAGTTACGCCGTTCAGTTACACGTCACAAACCTCAGCCTGCCTTTATCCAGTTTAACTCTGGTCCTAATGAGCATCTCGGCTGGTGGCAGAGGTAGCTCAGAGAATAAAATTGACACTAGCCAAGCACCAAATTTACTGCTGCCATAAGAAGGAGCTGTAAGCAAAGCCCCTCTGGATGTTCTTTAATTTGTATGGGTAAGGGAGCCCCAGAAGAGAGACTCAGTGCTTCCACACTAAACCTCATTCAATCCGAGAGCTTGTTTCTCTAAGTGCAGTATCATTAATCAGGATCATTACATGCTTCATAGGCGTTAGTGTTGTGTTTTATTATGCTTTTTATATTTCTGAAAAGCGAGCTGCCTGTGCTTAGGTGTTTTTAATAAATAAATGTCTTGCATTTGAACTTCACATCAGCTATGTACGTTGGCAGAAGTTCAGCATGACTGGAAAATTTCTCCTGCCCACAGTGTTGGACATGGAGGACTCTTTAAAACAGGTCTCACACTGTAATGAATTTGTGCCACTGTGTCGTGCAGTGTGTGGATAGTAATTTTGAGGTACAGTGCCAGGCAGCCCATCAGCAGCAATTAGTGGTTTTCTGATAGGCTCTAATTAGGGGCTGGATGCTGTGAGTTGAAGAGCACCTTTGCAGAGGTGCTCACTGTTCCTGGTGCAAGCTGAAGCCCATTGGAGACATGGGAAGGGGCAGCTTTGGTCAGGGTTTGCTCCTCTGCAGAGCGGCTTCTGATGAGCACAGTACATTGCTCTGTGCTTTTTTAATGTGATTTGTAGTAAACTCCATCTCTTAGCAACAGGTATCACAAAACATGAGCAGTTTTATGGTACAGAAAGACACGTTTCTCTTCACCAAGAGGGAAAACACGCATTTTGCCACATGTATTTATAGCCTGTGTTCTGGGTCTTCTTGACTTCAAGAGTCTCTTTTTTTAGATCCAGAGGTAACCACTGGCTGTGCTTAAAGGTCTTGCTATAAAAAGTTGGATTCTCTTTTGCTTTAAAAACTGTTGATTAGCTTAACATACCAGAGAGGTGAAGCCTCGTATTGTAAAGTGACATGAATGTGCTTTATGCCGCTTTGTTTAATGTCAGACCCTCCAGTTAACATTGACAAATCTTCTTTTGAATCTGAGGAGCTGTGCGTTAACCCCAGCATCACCACCACCACTGGGACATCTCAGCAGGGACAGAGGCTGCTGGGTCATCCCAAGCAGGGGGTATGTGGCTATTGTCAGTGCCATGTCCCAAAGTCCCATGTCCTTCATCTCTGGAAGAAAGAAGTACTCTAATGAGGTGTATGAGCTCTTGCCCGGCCATCAAGGGCCAGGTTAGGACACCATGGTTAGGAGTTAGAGGAGTGAGGGCAAAAAAATGTTTTTCATGCAAAAGCATGATGTAACCAAGAGTTATTCTTATGCAGAGAGATAACATGTCCAGGACTGACTTGTTGCATGTTGTCTACTTTGCACATCACTGCGTAATAATATATCCTGTTCTCACATAACACCGTGTATATTTTCTGGCTTGCTCCTGCTGTTCAAGAATTTCTTACCCTCTTATTTATAGAGAAGGGCTTGGAGAGCTGATTTTAATAGCGTCGTGAGGTTGAAACCTATCTCATTAATTTTGGAGATGACACCCAAGATTGCTGAAATTCAGGCTGGAATTACCAAAGCCAGGGTGATGAGAGAAAATTCCGCTGTAAGGAAATAAGTATTTGGTGCATCTTGGAGAGCACAAAGACAGCATCCCTTAGAGACAGACAGACGAAGAGAAGGAAGAGGAAGCTCAGCAACTTCATATTGTCCCATTTGTTGCAGCCTTGTCACAAACTGTGATCTGCCTTTGCAAAGAGAGTCTTCCCAGTACCTCTATTCTTTACAGCTGTTTTTCCTGGCCCTGGAACAAAAAAACAAGCTCCATTTTCACACAGTGCTCTTCTGCCCCAGTGCTCCCTATCCTTCTGTATCTGTTTGTTTGGAGCCCCCGCTGTGTAGCCCCAGCACCTTCAAAGAGCCCGTATAATCTCCAATTAAATCTGGCTGTGTACTCAGAGGTGTCAGCTGGGGAAATTACACAATTAGGGTTGATTTTGTCTGCTGCAAAATTTTGTGGCTGCTCCTAATTGCTAAATGAGCGCTCGGCTGTATTAATTATTCCAAGTACTGCTCTCAGTTTTTAATTGGTCATTCCAGGTGGATGGGTGGCCAGTGTCTGACAAACAAAACGGACCAGCAGGCTTAGTGCTGGATGATGGGAAAGGACTGGAGACAGTCTTTACGGGTCCCTTTTTTTACACCTGCACATGCAGAATTGTTGCTTGTCATTAATTCAGAGCAAGCAGCTAAAAAAAAATCTTTTTTTTTGCTGTCTGCCATTCTTTCTTGCTCCCAAAGCTCTCTGGAACTTTGCAAGCTTTATGTGAAAAGAATAGTTAAAGAAAATTTTCACTCCCTTTAAAAAGCAGCGATGGAAGGACTCTGGAGGCACAGTAAACCAAGTGCTGATATTTTGTTTGCTACTCCTGAGAGCAAGAACAAAGGCACCGTTCTGAATGCCTTGGCACTTCTTGCCAGTTCCAGCTTGATGTGTGCTGTGCCCTGATTGGTGTGTTAAACTGAAGGTGCTGAGCCCTGCGAGCCCTAAATCATGTGGGAGAGGACCCAAATGGTGGAGATGCACTTGGGGAAGAAGCCATAGGAGTCCATTTGGAGAAGATCCCTGGATGCTCAGTAAAACAGCAAGCAGCAGGTTGTAGAATCATAGAATGGCATGAGTTGAAAGGAACCCATAAGGATCATCGAGTCCCATGCCTGGTAGAGCTTGTAGAGCTACTCTTCTCTGCAGCAGTGCATGGGGATGTCTCCATCAGTGCCTGTCCTCTCCTTGAACCCGCTCTGTGTGTAAAGTCCCGGAGAAGTCAGGGAGCACTACCAAAAGGAAGCATTTCACTGAAAAATAGCAGGAAGGAGGACGGGGATGTGTCTGTCCCCATGGCTGCGTTCCTCTGATGCATGCAGGTGACTGGTGGGGTTCATGGCACATTGTGTGGGGCGGTCTGAGGGCAAATGAAAGCCCTTGATACTGAATGTTCACCCCTGACAAGGCTGTGACACTACCAAGGCACCAAGTCCAGCAGCTTGGCCTCAGCAATGTGAAAGCAGCTAAGATACAGGAGCAGTGTACCCAGATGCCAAAGGGAAACCAGGCTACATGGAGTGCATCAGCAGGTTCTAGCATTGTGCATGTCAGAGCTGAGCTAGATGAGCCTGCCTGCAACATCTCTAGAGCTGAAGCTTGACAGTGTTCTGAGCACTCTGATCTAGCTGTAGGTGTCCCTGTTCATTGCAGGGGAGTTGGCCTGGCTGACCTTTAAGGGTCCCTTCCAACTCAAATGATTCTGTGATTCAGTGAGTGGAATCCACTGGGAGGCTCTGGTGTTGATCAGCCTGCTTTGTTCAGTTGTGTTTGTCAAAGGCTTTCAAAATCCCTAATCCTTGTTCATTCCTGGGAATGCAGAGTGCAGTGATGTATGAGCAATGTTTGTCATGCATTTTTTGGTCTAGTTCAAGGCTAGGGTCACTGTTGGCTTACCTGGAGTCACTACAGGCTGAGTCCCATGAAGCCAAACGTGTCAGGGCCTGCTCCTGAGAAAGTGAAAAGCTTGAGTGCATCTCAGAGAGGCTTGAAATGGAGAGAAGACTATGCAAACTCTTGTAATGAAGGGGTTGTTTACTGAGGTGGAGTTTCTTTGCTGTTTTGCAAAGCAAACACCACGTGCCCCCATCTCCTTTTGGCCTTGGCTGCAGGTGCATCACCATGGCAGGGAAAGATCACAAGCTTAGCTCTGCTCTGCTTCCTTAAGCAGAAATGAAAGCATGTTTTTAAAGCTTTCTCTTTCTGCCTTTCTTTCTGTCTGTCTTCCCAGTGTAATAAGTTTGCTGCCGCTGCTGCCCTAATTTGGAGTTAATATGTAATGTTTGTAACGATGCCAAGAAACATTGCTGTACTTTAGGCAGATTATAAAAGTATCTCATGCTAACACTGGTATTTTAAAACTTATCCCTGTTCAGAGGTAACATGAATCTTTAAAACTAAAATCACTTGAACTTTCTGAACATAAACGTGATAAACCAGTTTGGCACTGGCTTCTTTCCCTTTCCTTCCCTTAAGGAGGCTGCACTATGTTTGTGCTCACAGTGAAGCAAAACTTTCCAAAGCACCCAGCTAATTCTTTTTCTCTGGTCTCTTGCTCTCTTTGCACAGTTCCAACATCTTTCTGCTGTTCATGCTTCTTGGCTACTATTGTCCCAGTGATACATCTGTATCTTTTTATGCTGAGGCCAGTTCCTCACTCTGATAGCTCTCTCCCTGTTGATTTAAAAGCAGCTACTCTAGATTTATACCAGCATTACCGAGACAAGAACCTGGTCATGAACCTTTCATCACAAACCTAAAATGCAAACACCCTGTCTACGTATATAAGAGTCATTTAGCTGGAAAGCATTTCTGTGTCATTTATCTTAACTGCAGCAGGTAGCAATTTAACTGTCACTCTGCACATGCCGAAGCCTCTCAAATTCATCTGCTCAGCAGCTGATATCTGCAGCAGAAATGGGCTTTCTCAGCTTGTCTTCTTTTCCTCAGGTGTTCCCTTCTGGACTCGGCCAGATAAGATGGAGAAGAAGCTGCTGGCAGTTCCCGCTGCCAACACCGTTCGTTTCCGATGTCCGGCAGGTGGAAACCCAACTCCCACCATCTACTGGCTGAAGAATGGCAAAGAGTTCAAAGGAGAGCACAGGATTGGGGGCATCAAGGTAATGTATTAGGTTGGGTCTCTGTCAGAGTTTTTCTTCTGACTCTAGGAAATGGTGTTTTGCTGTGATGAATGTTGGTACGTGGAAGAGCATGGTGCCAGCTGTGCTGGAAAAGGGGTGTTTCTGGCTCAACATGAAAGCGTTAGGTAGGGCTGCTGTCTGTTGGGATTAAAGACTAGTTGCCTGTGAGCTTGTCTACATTGGCTATTTATGGATTAGATAAAAAAAGGATGAGTGTATCAGTAGCATTGTGGACAGTAATGAGAAAGCAGAAGCAGAAGCTTCCATCCTTTTTTATGGGGATTAGCCCAGTACACTGTATATAACCAAGCTGTAACTACTCCCAGTTTCCAAGAAGAAATGACTTGCACCTTGGTTGAAGGACCTCACCAAAGGTCTGGACAGCTGTGATTCATGTTCTTGTGGTATAAATCATTGACCCTTGATATTCTGTTATATGCCCCTGTATCCACAGTAATAGCAGTCTGCTCCTTGGTTTCTTCCTTCTCCCTCTTTCCTTTCTACTGTACAGTGTTCTGGAAAATAGTCTGGCTTGAGTGCACACCAAATCCCAGTGTACTCAAGTGATTACATTATCCAGAAGTTTCTCTGCTACTGTGTATGACAAATAACAGGATTGTAACTAGAAGATCAGCTGCAACAATTTTTCTGCTGTTTCTTTGTCCCCTGGAGGTCACAATCAAGATGTATTTGGGGAGAATATAGCTGGCTGGATATAACAGTATCAGACTCTCAGCAGTTATTTTCAGCTTGCAGTCTGCCAGCTCTGGCATCTCTCTGAGCTAGTTCTGAGGAAAGAAGGGAATTTTTCAGGAGACACTTTCACCAGTACCTTAAATCGGCTCTGTGCTGATGCCTGCCACATCTGTAACCCTCTGAGAGGGGCTCAGCATGCGGCGCGTGCAGGGCTCCAGAAACCAGAAAAGGATTTGAAAAAGCCTTCGCTCCCCACAGTTTTTGGGCTGTTTCTTTCCTGTTAGCTCAGGCCCATTCCTGAAAGAGACCATTGTGGTTGTTTCAGTGAAGCCTTTGAAGGTCCCTCCTCAGCCCTGTCCCTGTTCCAGCCTGGACGAGGCTCAGGACACGCTCGGTTTTAGATCTGAAAACTGAAGGAGAGCAAAGATGTGGGGAAGTAACTCCTGTCTTTAAACAGTCTTACAGCAGAAAACGTTTATGAAGCACAAGCATCTTTTACTAATTGTATGCTGTAAGGATCATCATGAAGTGTTTTCAGGCTTGCGTGCGCTGTTTAAATGGCTTTTTACAAAACTATGTGACATCAGCTGCACTAAATTATGCTTGCAGAATAAAAAGTAAAGCTGAAAGCAATTCCCCTACCCGCTTCCCAGTGGTTTTAATCTATCCTTGAGTTTAAATTGACACATTTCATCCTCTGCAACACAGTAGTGAGTCTTTGGCATCACTTTGCTTTGTTTCTCTAGGGGCACCTTCCAGCAACAAGCCAGTGCTTTAAGAGCTGTTGAAGGCAATGTCAGGCCAATTACAGCAAGATTGGTATAAGCTTTCTGTCTAGTTATAGTTCTTTGTCCCTTTCATGATATAAAGACATCTTTCTCTGTCTGTAATTTTCCTTCTCTTCGGTTGCTTTTGCTCTTGAGCCACAGTTAGCTGTAAGTAGTCTAATATAAATCTCATCCAATATAAATATGCTGATAGATATCAGCTGAGATTTGAACCAGAAGAAGAAGTTGAAAACCTGCTGAATATCTCATGTATTTAAGATTTAAATTCCCTGTTACAACTTAGCTTCATAACAGGATTAGGCAGCTTGAAAACAATGGGCAATATCCTGATCTGGCAGAGTTTGGTTGGCTTGCTTCATCTCAAGATCTGGTCTTAACCCAGAAATCTTTGAGCTGGGATTTTTTTCATTTGTTCTCAACATGCGGAAGAATTTAATCATTGATTGTGAAAGGTCTGCAGCCAGCAGACGAAAGTTGACCACTGTTCCACTTCTGCCTCTTGCAAATGGCATTAAGGTCCTGTGTGGTTGTCAGAGCCCTCTGTAAAGTCTGCAAGAGAGAAAGGCAAGTGTTGAAAACATGAAGCCTGGGTTAAACTGGGCTTCTTACAGTTCATCCTTAACTGGTTAAGAAATTCATATGACTTATCATATGAAATTTCCCAAAGAGCATTAATGATTAAATCCGTGTTGGAATCTCTAATATTGTAAGCCTGTGTGTGTTAAATGACCCTAGAAGGAAAGATCCAGGGGGAGGGGAGGTAGGAGATTATCCCTTCCCCAGACCATCACACTGGCTCGCATACCAGTCTGGCAGAGACTCACTGAGTTTCCAAGTGTGTCTGCAAATGTTTGTTTCACAAGAAGCCAAGAATGACAACACCAAATAAACCAGAGGGATTTCTAGTATCTCACTGACTTGATTAGTAGCTGCACTAAATCATGTCGTGTTTTCAGTGTTTTATCAAGTACTGTAGCTGTCCTAAGTTGGCAACATCCCTTTATATTATCCATTACATCTAGACCTTAAAAAAGCCCTCTTGCTTCTAGAAGAGGTTTCTTCCTGAGTTTGTGCCCTCAGGTTCATATCTTCGTTCAGACTCCAAAGTCTCTGTCACAAACCAAGTGATAAGAAGATCCTTGAAAGTAAATACCGGACATGCTAAGTAAAGATCTAATTTGGACCTCATTCTACAATATATTTTAGACTAGAGAGTTAGCCAGGTGCCTGGAGTCCCATTTCCTTGGAGTATCTCCTTGGAGTTTGATAGGAAAATGCAGTGCTGAAAGTGAATTAAAAGAAGTTGCTAGATACAACTAAGAGACGAACCAGTATGGAAATAAGCTACTAAGCAGCCACAAATTTGCATTCAAGCTTTCTTGATAGTTTAGTATATTCATATATGAATTTGGGGTTTAGCTCTTACAGCTCATTGAGCTCTTTTATATGCCATTCTGGGTGGGAAGGGGGTAAAAGTCATCTAGTCCAACTGCTCTGCAATGAAGAGGGACATCTACAGCTAGATCAGGTTCCTCAAAGCCCCGTTCAGCCTGACCAGTGCTGAAAAGAAATCTTATATTCACACATCTGAAAAGTGAGATTCTCAGCACTGCTATTCCCAGGAACACAGAGGTGTACAAAGCATGGGGCTTTGTCAAAATGGCTTTTTGCTAAACAAGCTGTTTAAGCTGTTTGTTTGGATGATTCCAAACCTTCTCTTTTCAAAATTCTGGCTTTAATTGCAACTTGGCCCTTTAAAGGAAAGCATGTGGATGCAATTTATGTGTAGCAAAAGAGGTTAAATAGCTTCATATTTGAGTTCACCTGCTGCAGCAAGGAAATTCCAGGAGCAATTACATCCTTCTTTTTTCCATGAGCCTTTGACATTCTGTATCACACCATTATTGTAATCTCCAGCTTCTGTGTCCTTGGAGTCACCTCCACAGTTTTTAATAAAGTTAAATGTTCTGCTCAGAGTGGCAGAAGGCATCAAATGAATACCCAGAGATTTGGAGAGCTTTTATATGCTGTGCATCTTGAAGTCATCTTTGTGTATGCTGGTTGCTTTCTGTATTAATTCAAGATTTACTTTCTGTATCCATTATTTCCTCTGCACTTGTTAGAAGCAAACATTCTATCCAGGAGTGCAGGGCAGTGGGTCAGACTGGAGACATGGGTTGTGCTTTCCCATCTGCTGCTCAACAACCAGTAACTCTGAACATAAATCACATTCAGGAAAACAACTGGAATGAAGGCTTAGTGCAAAATGAGCATATTTTCTCCTCAGTTCTAGACAGAAAATGTAGGGGGCTAACTGAGCTGTAGTCAGCCATGTCTGTTTTGATAGCCATGCTGTCCCCATAGCATAGATGTTCAAAATATGTTAGGGTGAGAAGTATGAGCTTTAGTATTCTTAGTTATCTTTATGGGTTATGTAGCAATTGGTAAAGATCTGCAGACAGGAGTGCAGTGCTGATGGAGTCTCTGGACCTGAGTGGTCTGGCAAAAGGGACAAGCACATTGGAGCTATTTCAGTAGATGCCTTCTAAGCTCGTTATTCTAATGGAGGTCCCACATCCAGTGCAGCAGTCAGCAGATTTCATTGCTGTTACTATTGTGGAAGCATCTACAGGCCCCCATTGTAATCTCAGTGTATTACACTGCATAGGACTGTTCATATGTCTTAATTCCTTTTCAAAGTAAGCTTTCAGTGATCCTTTAAATGAGTACCTGTGATGTTCAGGCCAGCTCTGGGGTCCATTCATGCTGGCCAAGAATGCAGAAGTTCACTGTTTGCTCACTGAGTGGTAGGGTCTGGTGATGATAACACTTGACCATGGAATTGATGGTTTCATTTCTTCTTGCAGTTGCGACATCAGCAGTGGAGCTTGGTGATGGAGAGCGTTGTGCCATCAGATCGAGGAAACTACACCTGTGTTGTGGAGAACAAATACGGCAATATTAGGCACACATACCAGCTTGATGTTTTAGGTGAGGTTTCACTGTTTTCCCTCAGCAGCTGATCTGTGGTGGTGCTGAACAGGCATATGAAGGGATGCAGGAAGCAGGAGCTTGGTTTCTTTCCCAGATAACTGAAGCCAAGAGGAAGCCTCCTTTTGACCAGCAGTTCAGTCTGATTGTGATGAATAAATGACGTAGCAGGCCTCAGGAGGGACCAGGGAAGGAAAGGTGTGAGTGGGGCTGAGATTCCTTTTCTTTTCCTTGTGGTTCCTCCTTTTTTGGCTCAAGGAGCACTGGCTGGTGAGGTGGGCAGGACACCTGGGATGACACTCCCAAGCTGCACCCTTTCTGCTGAAAAGCAAGGAGATTCCTTATCTGGAACAACTCTTTCCAGATCACTGTGACCTGCTACTATTGAGCAGTATTGTCTTTTCCCATTGTGAGCACTGGAGGATGCAGAGAGGAGTCCTTGCTGGAAGAAGAATGGATGAATTCACATTTTCCTCTCCTGCATTTTTCAGAACGGTCACCCCACCGACCAATCCTTCAAGCAGGACTCCCTGCCAATCAGACTGTGGTGGTTGGGAGCAATGTGGAATTTCACTGCAAGGTCTACAGTGATGCCCAGCCTCATATCCAGTGGCTGAAGCATGTGGAAGTCAACGGCAGCAAGTATGGACCCGATGGGACGCCTTATGTCACGGTGCTGAAGGTTGGTGCTCGCTCCTCCTTTTTACCCTCAGGGCATCCCTTCCTCTGCCTTGCTCTCAGTGTTTGATAGACCAGCTAGATTGTGAGGTTTCTTCTTAAAGAAGCCCACTGTCTTGTGGCAAAAGAGATTAGCACTGAGTAAAGGTGCTTGCCGTCAATGGAAGCCATAAAATTTTATAGACATGTTCATAAATAAGGCCTAGACTAGCAGTGCAGTGCAAACCAGAAATTCTTGACAGAATATGCTCAATATCACGGTTCCTAGAAGGGTGTTTATTATTTAAATCAGATTTTTGTGAGCTCCAGGTTTCATTTTATATGATTGTTTCATGTCTGTGAAAAAATATAATGGGAATAAGCCAAGGACAACTGTTGGGATTGTTATTTCCTTTAAGTCCATGCAGTAGAATGCTCTGCTTTTGGAGGGGGTACAGCAAAAATGTCCTAATGTCAGTGTTCCAGACTCTTCTGTCTGCCAGAGATAACACAACTACTGTAGTGGCACAGATAAGCAAAGTAGTTGCAAGGGCTGAGGCAACTGTGAGAAATGCAGCAATATAAAAGGGAAGCTGTCAGATTGCATTTGACCTAAAATTGTAAAAGTAACCCTTTTTTACTGCTTCAATGGAGGTATTTTCAGGGCTTATTAAAATGAAAGGCTCCCAACTAAAACACATTCTTTCCTTTTCCAAGTAAGTACACTGCAGCACACATGTACTAAATAATGTTCAGCTCCCAGCACCTGAGAGCCAAGAGAGCCTCGTTCCAGCTATGAACATTTGTGAGCTGTGCTGTTATCCATGCTCAGGAAAGCCTATATTTTATTGAGCAAAAACTCGCTTAGTAAAACTCCACTTTGCAAATGCTCTCTAGAAAGGGAGTTTCCAGCTTGCAGGCAGAACAAAGCCAGCAGGTCTGGTTTCTCCTGAACCAGTGCAGATATAAAAGTAGGGAAAAAAAACATGGGACTTCTAAGACCCCCTCCCCCTCTTTTTGTTTGATAATTGAAGGCATCCTGTGTTTGTGTGTATTAAAATAGTGCCAAATCCAGTTTTTCTGCCTCTGGAAACAGATTCTGTCCCTGCAACTTAGAGCTGAGGTTGTCCTCATGGACATCCCCCGTGCACACCCTGCTGTTCACGCCCTTCTTTCTCTTTGTATGAAGTTTTTTTCTTTTTTGAAAAACAAACTTATCAGACAGCATCTACAAAACTGTAACTCAGCCAGATGCATGATAATAAAAGCCAGAGACCCTGGAAATAATTACACAGATTGAAATAACAGATTGGTTGGAAGAAATGGCTGGAGACAGCTCTTCAATCCTGGCAGCAGGCACTTCTTGCAAGTTGATAAAACTTTTCATTTTCTGTCTGCGTCTCCAAATGTGTTTGAATTATGCATATTTGAATCTCTCCCTGGTTTCACAGCCCAGCACCACGCTCTGAATAGCTGCCTGTGTCACATGCCATCTCGCATAGTCTCCGAGCTCCGTGTGTGGTCCCCATGGGATAAAGTGGTACCTTTTGGAAGTTCGTAGAGCCGCTGCGAACAGTGCCTTGTGTCACAAGCACAAGCTCTCATTTTGCTGTGGCAAAGAACATATAAATAGTGTTTTAAAATTACGTTGGAGCGGCACCGGGGTGGCTAGGTAATTAGAATTGCCAAATAACCTCCTCTTCTGTGGACGCATTCCTCGAAGGGGAGCACAGGCAGGCGTTTAAAAGCAGAAGTTTTGTTTGGTTTTATTTTTGCTGAATAGGTCCAGCACACGTCTATTTACTACTTCTGGTTAATCAGGAATGCTTTGAATTGTGTTAATGCCGGCATCAGCACTGGGGCACGGAGCATTTCCATTTTGGGATGCATCTTTTGTGTGCCAGTCCTGGGCCTCCACAGAGCTGTAGCAGGCCCAGCTTTCAGGGATTCTTTTCTTTTATTTTGGGGGGGGGTGTATGTGCTTATTTTTTTCAAAACTAGAGATGATCTCACCATCATCTTCAGGCCAGTCCTTTGGCTGCATGGACTTGTTGACCTTATATCACATAGTGCTGTTGCTTCAAGGCAGGATCCTCTTTAATGACTTTAAACAAAAAGAGGGGAGATTTAGGCTAGATGTTAGGAAGAAATTCTTTACTCATAAGGCGGCGATGCCGTGGCACAGTCTGCCCAGAGAGCTGTGGGTACCCCATCCCTGGAGGTGCTTAAGGCTGGACTGGATGAGGCCCTGGGCAGCCTGATCCAGTGGGGGCAGCCAGCCTACAGCAGAGAGTTGGAGTCTGGTGATCTTTAAGGTCTCCTCCAGCTTTAGCCTCTCTATCATTCTGTCATCCTGGCCATGCTGCAGGGTCCTGGTAGTGCCCTTCTGACCACAGCTTCTTGAGAAAGGGCCCCACACTGCCCAGCAGTACAGTGCCTGCAGGGAGATAAGTCTTTTTTTTATCAGTCTGCCCCTTCCCTCCTGCTTTTGGGAGATTTACTGGAGCTGCTATTCGGTAGTTTGTGTAAGGGGAACATCCTGATCTCCATCAAAGCACAGAGAGATGCCCAGCACGTGGAATTTCCCCATAAATCTAAATTGAGGACAAAATCTAGCCCAGACCAGATGGATAAATTGAATGCTGTACTTTCAACCCATTTTTCAAACAGCTCAACAAAACCAAGCCATCACCTGCGCCAGTTCCTGAAAGCCGGGGCTCATTTGTGATCAAAGGCAAGCCCTTGTTCTTTGCAGAAGAACACTAAATGCATTCCGATTTCAGAGGGAGGCTGGCAGCACAGTGCCCAGGCTTTGTCAAAGGCTAAATTGCACATTCTGCATTGAAACATGCCTGGTTTAATTATAAACAAGGCAGCAACAGCAGGCAGGCTCGTTTCCCCACGGGTCAAGACAGACAGACCTTGCAGCCTGTGAGCCTCAGAGATGAGATCAGGTCAAACCCAGTGAAGTTTGCCATCAGCCATGGGCACAGCAGCTTCGTATTGATGCCACCTCTGTGTTTGGCTTCCAGTAACCTATGAGATCCATCAGCCCTGTTGATTTTAATGGCCTGAGTGCCACACTGGCAGGATCAGGCCCTGAAATTGGAGCAAACTGAGGTGGGGATGGAGAGCATACAAACAAAACTGAGAAATGCAATTGGTTTATTTTCATTTTCAGGACTGAAGCTGATACTTCTCTAGACTTTCCCCGAGCTACTGCTGTGGCCACCCAAAATAGTTGCTTCAAGCAAAATACAAACAACTGTTTAGGAACAAATTGATGTGCAGTTGTAGCAGCTAGGGAGAGGAGAAATAAAACCCTGCTGAACAGTCCGAAGTTTGTTTGATTTATGTGTGCCACTTTATTTAGCAAAGAAGAGGCTCCTATAAGCAGTGGAAAAAATTACAGCTAATTTCTGAAAGGCAAAGTCAGCAGCGAGTTTCAGACTGCCACTGCTTATATTTTGTTTCCAAATTCTATTTTGGAATCTGATAATTGAAACAGTATTTGCGGAGCCGGGTTGCAAACACAAATCTCTGCTTAAGCCCTTTCTCTGGTGCTCCTGTCTGCAGAGTTATTAAGGAACTGCTGTAGGGTCTTTGCTGTCAGATGGAGAAGTGGGAAACTGTTCTGTTTGGGAAAGAAATGGCATGTTCCAGCAGCAGGAACACCAGCAAAGGGCAGGAGAGTGACCTGTGTGTGGTTTGGGGACTTCTCCCAGGTCCTGGGTAGGTTGTTGACCGCAGGGCGATGTGGGATTGTTGCTACAGCCAGAAGGAAGGTAGCCTTGAACAGTCAATCCTTGCTAATGTAGGTTCGATTGAGGTATTGTTTGGTTTACTGAAGTTCAGGTTTCTGTCTATTCCTGCAGTCTTGGATCAGTAAAAACGCTGAAGCCGATGCTAACCTAAATCTGTTCAATGTGACAGAACAAGATGAAGGAGAATATCTGTGTAGAGCCAACAATTTCGTAGGCATAGCCGAAAAGCCATTTTGGCTCCACATTCGCAAACCAAAACCAGGTAAACCACAGACTCTGTCCCAAGGCCCTGGCAACTGCAAGAATGAGCTATAACATTTTAAGAAGCTAGTGATTAAAATTACTATTCATTTTGTATTACACCCTGTCAACTGACAATGAATGGCTTTATCTTATTTTCTTGCTTTTTTTTTTTTTTACAAGAATGTAACGCCTATACAGCAATTGCCATGGAAAAATTCCCACAATAAAATGACTGTCAAATTTTGCTATCAATCCTTCATGCTTTTATTCCTTTCCCTTCCTTTCAGTTGAGTGCTGATAACAGAACTGCATGCTAATGACCTGTGACGTTCAGCGCTCTGGAAAACCAAGCTGTTGCAAGGTTTTTGCCTCCAAAACTGATACAGCCTTTATGGATTGACTTCTGTCCCTTGGAGAACTAATTGGGAAATTAGTTGTACATTGGCTTTTACAAGCAGTCACATTAAACAGTGAGCAGCACAGCGTGGCGAGCTCTCTGGTGTGACTCCAGCTGTTGTGCTCCTGGAGGGTTTGTCACCCTCCTGTGATAACTGCAGTACCAAAGGCTGGATAATATGTTTGAAATGCCCATTCTGAAAATAACTCTAAAAAAAAAAAAGGGCAATGCAGTATTCTTCAATGAACTCCATGTTTGTATGTTCATCTGATCAGCACTTGAGTCTTTCCCCACCATCTCTCTCCTCCTGTCTTGTTCCTTTCCATCCTTCCCCATTACTTTCTCTCTCTCCCACCCTATACTCACCCTACTAACCAAAGTCAGTCATATTGTGGGGGCAATTTTTCATCTGGACGCTTTTGCTTGCATGCTTCTTTAGTGGGACAGAGTAAGAACCTGGTGAAGGGAACTTTTTTGCTTTTGACTGCAGGTTGCAGAGGGGAATGAATGAATATATATGGAAGATGGGCCAATAGAAAAACAACAACAGCAACAACAAACACTTTAATCTGCTTTTGAAATTTGCCTGTGGTGTCCTCACACTTGCTGGGAATGTGGCTTATTCTCTTGTTTTCCCTCTTTCTATATGTGTGTGTTTTTTTTCCCCTGTAGACGGCAGGTGTTAACACAACGGATAAGGAGCTAGAGATTCTGTACTTGCGAAATGTTACTTTTGAGGATGCTGGGGAGTATACTTGTCTCGCAGGGAATTCTATTGGGTTCTCACATCACTCTGCTTGGCTGACGGTGCTACCAGGTATTTCTTTCTGTGCTGGCCTCTCCTTGCCTCTCCTGGGTGCTCTGACATTTGCTTTAGAGATGCCAGGTTTCTGCAGACATATTACCCAGGGAGGGCCCCCTCTGCAATTTTCTGTGCCAGTGGTGAATTGGCACAGCAGAAGACCCCTGTTGCGTACTCACAGCTGACAGATCTTGCATTTCATAGAACCATAGAGTCATTATGGTTGGAAAGGAATATGAAACTCAACTAGTCCAACCATAAGATCATCTAGTCCAATCATTCCATCCCAAGATTTAAATTCTTATTGCAGTAATGATGCAGAATGGTCTGTATCTTTGATGTCAATAGTCCAGAGGTGCCTGCAGCCTCTACATTAGGAGGTTGTCATTGGGTACCAAAATAAACACTTTGGCTTCATATGCTGCAAGTGTACTCAGTGGGAGAAGGAAACTCATAGGATGGCCCAGGACATCTAAACTTGACAAGTACAGTAGACAGTTTATGGAGAAACTTTTCTGTTCAAACTCATATCTGTACCTAAAATCAGATGCACAGCTGGTTGGTATGAGTACACCTGTCCCCTAGCATTATTTCTGCTTCATGGATGAACAGTGATCTCAAACAGAAGGTCCATCAAAGTCATCCATGGTCAGAGCCCAGGAGCCCTGGCTCCCAGGGCAACAAATGCCACAGCTGAAAACGATGAAAGCTGTTGTAGACCTCAGTTTTGTGATCCTTTCATGTGCAAAGCTCTCATTGACAATGAAGTCAGCACAGAATATGCAACAGGAGAAGTCATCCTTCAGAAGGGGTACAAGGCTGTGCCTTCACCTGCAGGATCTCCCTCTAGCTATGGGGAGAGCCCAGGAAAGCACCAGCAGTGTTCATATGGAAGCTAAGTGTGTGCTGTGCCTTGCAAAGCGTACAGCAGTAGCTCTGGAGTATGCTTGGTAGGTCCTTACTGAAAAGGCACCTAAAATCCTATACTCCCACCGTGGCTCACCCAGTTGTAGACCATACTTGTGTCTATCTCACAAACACATCTGTCTTGGGATGTGTTTAGCAACCAGGAACTTTGGCATCTCTAATCTTGACTTTATCTGTGCGGGTGATTTGGCCTTAAACACTTCTCCTGGGGCTGAAGAGGGTTTCCTCCGTGCCTGACCCTCTGCAGGTAGGATCTGCTGATCTTTTCTCTGTTTATTTGCCAGCTTTATAATAGCTGATCTGATCCTGTTTCTGCTTCTGCAATCCACTCGATGAGAAATCACTTAATTTGGTTAGAGCACTAATATCTGTGTTATTTAAGAATCTCCTCATCCTGTCTCATTCAACCATTAGATTGCTTTTAAAATGTATGAACCCCTACCTCTTATTTAAGCAAATTAAAATGGGAAGGAAGAATATCACCTGAACTTTATAATGAAGTCAGCCACAGAGAAGGACAGCTATCTGTGCAGCAGCAGGCTCCAAAGCACTGCCCCCCACAGTGAAGAAGGTGCAGGATCCAGCCTTCCTGGGAAACCTCTGCTTGTGAACCCCTGTCCTCCCTAAGAGAGGAAATGGAGCAGAGATGCTGTGATCCCAAGAGATCTGGAAACACGATTTGGAGCTGGCTGCTGCTAGTGGACAAGCTGTCACTGTCTACGAAGCGTGGATTCAAATGAGACATTAGGAAGCTAACCATGCTGGCATGACTTCATTTTAAAGTTTTTCACTGCTGACTGTTCCTCTGATGCTGATCCACCTTTAGGGGACAGAAAACTGGTTCCATCATGGCCCTTCTTCTGTCCTGAAGTGAGCAAAGTGCCTGTCCTGAAGGGAACTAGTTGAGAATTGCAGTTGAGCTTTGCTGGTCCCAAAATTGTATTGGTGGATTGTGACCAGCCACTGCTGATGGGCTCATGCCATCACCCTCCTGGCTCAGCCACCTCTCCAAGCCATACCCTCCAACAGAACTGAATTTTCACAAAATAATTATACAGATATCTGCTGTGAGACTTTCCTTTTTGTGATGCATTACCCCCTGGTGCCCTTTGAGCCCCTTGGTCCTTCAGAAGAGGCACTGATCTGATGGAGATCATCACATGAGGTCCAGATGTGCTCACTGGAGGGGCCAGATCAACAAACAGCAGCAAACCCCTATCCTGCAATCCTTGTACATCCAAGGCAGCCCATAACATGGTTTGGATGTGCGGAAAAAGCAAGATCTGGTTCAGAGGGACAGACGCGTGAAGGTGCCTTCATTCTAGAGCAGTGGTTTTCAACCTGTGGGCTGAAGGCTCTACAGCATTATGTCAAAAGATAGTAAAAGTATCCCAGGAAAAGGCAAACCAAATTAATATCTTAGCTTCAGCTGCATGTGGAAAACCACTGGCCTAGGGGGGTTTCATCACTGGAGTCAGTCAGAAAGTTTGTGTGGATGAGCAGGGTCCCAAATTCTTAGTGCTGTGTGCATGGTTATGGGCAGGCAGTGGTGAACCCACCTGACCGCTGTCTCTTGTTGTCCTGCAGCAGAGGAGCTGATGGAAATGGATGATTCAGGCTCAGTGTACGCTGGCATTCTCAGCTATGGCACTGGCTTAGTCCTCTTCATCCTGGTGCTGGTCATTGTGATTATCTGCAGGATGAAAATGCCAAACAAAAAAGCCATGAACACCACCACTGTACAGAAAGTCTCCAAATTTCCACTCAAGAGACAGGTAACAGAAAGTAGATACAAGATTCCTATTCCCCGCTATGGTCATTCCTTTTTTCTTTTTTTTTTTTTTTTTTTTTTTTTTTTTTTTTTTTTTTTTTTTGTTTCCCCTTGACATTTTCTTTATAGGTGAGAAACTCTACCAGAAGGACATTACCCAAGAGCAACATAAGTTGGCTGCAGTGTAGGAGTTTATTGCTCTTTTATTAATTTGTTTCCGTTCCAGTGGAGCAATAGCTGGTGGCAGCTGCCTTGGGTTCATGAGCAACTCCCAGTGCTCACAGTGCATTTGTGGATATCACAGAAAGCAGATCTTGCTGGGGAGCAGTTTGATTGTGCTAGAGGGGTAATTTGGGGAGCAAGAGCTGTTTTCACTGAGGTCATTGGCAAACTGTAAACCATTCTCTTTGAGGTGCATGAGGTTCCTCTTTCTCCATTCAGCTACAGATGCTCTGCTGCATGTAATTGCAAAGGTGCTGGAGCAAAAGTCTCTGTGTAAAACCACGTAGGGAAGTATACAGATGTCCCAGGTTTGACTTCAGGCATGTGGTGGGCAGTTACCGTGCCAGAAGAGAAGTCACCCCATAGCCTGTACATGCACACCCAGACACATGTGTGGAAGCAGACAGAGCAAATTAATTCATTATTACACAGCTGCCAAGGGTCGTCATTGCAGGAGATCCCTGGCTGACCTGTTCCTGCTTTCTACTAGTGAAGAACCTGACCACATGCTCCTAGGTCAGCAAAATTTTGCAAGGGTGGGTGTCATTTCCCATGTAGAAATTACTAGAAAGGTGTCTGTGGACAGAACTACTTCTAAACCCCCCATCTTAAGCACATTCCCACCCACTTGGGATACAGTTGGCAATAACACTTAATTTGCTCTACCCAAGCAGGTGTCATTGGAGTCCAACTCTTCCATGAATTCCAACACGCCCCTGGTCCGGATCACACGACTCTCCTCCAGCGATGGGCCGATGCTGGCCAACGTCTCTGAGCTGGAATTGCCTCCGGATCCCAAATGGGAATTGGCACGTTCTCGGTCAGTCAAACCCACCAGCAGGGTCCCCATGCCTCCTGGGAGTGTCGCCTCCCTGGCACCTGCTAACACAGCTGCTTGTTCCTCCCTCCAGCCTGACCCTGGGGAAGCCGCTCGGTGAGGGCTGTTTTGGACAAGTGGTGATGGCAGAAGCAATTGGGATTGATAAAGACAAGCCAAACAAGGCCATTACCGTGGCTGTCAAGATGTTAAAAGGTATGTGGAGCCTGTGGAGGGTAGAGCATCGTATTGCGCTGGGGTTTCCTCTCTTCCCCTTTCTTTTAAGTCTTTTATACAAACGGATCCAGTAAAGGAAAGCAAGAGCCACTCTTCCGCTTCACCCACGTAGCCCCAGGGTGAGGGCTGTCTTCTTGGAGAGGTTGTAAAGGTGTAAATCCCATCAGGAGAAGGGAATGGGAATTAACCCAGTTCTCTGCCAAGAGGTAATATGATCTCAGAGAAGGAGGGGAAGCATCTTCAGTTCCAGCCAACTCCAGGAAACTGGTCTACTCTTTACTCCCCCCATAACCAACATGGGCTATTGTAAGCAAAAGCCTATGCAACAAGCTCAGCTGGAGCTTACAGAAATTCAGCTGCCAAACTCCTTTTGCCCTCTCATCAAATAAACTCAAATCCAAAACTGCTGAGAGTTGAAAGGGAGCCCAAAATGGGGAATGCACGGGACACCTCTGTAGGAGTCCTTGTGTAGACAGGATCACCGGGAGTTGCAGGAGTTCAGCTGGACCAGGCAGGGTGGACACTCTGGCAGTGTGCAGCCCAGGTCTGAGGTTACACAGGGTGACATTTTCTTATCAGGAAAATATTCCTTAGATTTCTTTCAATTCGTTCTGAAGTTGTTTTTGGAAGCAGGAGCATTCCATCTCTTCAAAGCATTCATTGGAGGAGATTTCCCCCAGTTTTTCTACTTCTGTAGAAAACGTACAGTTTTCCATGAAGAAAAATACATTCCTTCCCCTGTCCCCCATCCCAGCTCCCACCTTCCTGCATGCTAACCCTCTGGACACAAGGGAGGGAAACAATCATAGAATCATAGAAAAGCATAGGTTGGAAGGGACCGTCAGAGATCATCTAGTTCCAAACCTTTGCTGTACAGGGACACAATGCAAGAAAATGATGCAAAGTGCCCAAACTGATTTTTTTTTTAGGGTTTTTTTTTTTTTTTCATGAATATTCATCACGATGAAGCAGAAGATGAACTGTATTATTGACTTACGTATGAGCGTTTCTCTTCATTAATTCCGTTTTTCTTTTTGAACAGGTTTTTATTTTTTGTAATAGTAGTTTTTGTTCTTAATTTGAGACTTCATCCCAAAAATAGAATAAAAAGAAGGAGTGACACATTTTGCATATTCTTTCCCCATCAATCTCTGTATGGCTATGTCACAGTTGTATTAAATGCTTTACAAAACACTCATTCCTCTCTTGTTTTCTGCAGATGATGCCACAGACAAGGACCTTTCAGACCTGGTCTCTGAGATGGAAATGATGAAAATGATTGGGAAGCACAAAAACATCATTAACCTGCTCGGTGCCTGCACTCAGGATGGTATGTGCTGTCAGGGCTCGGGGAGCTGTGTTTCACATTCCTGCATCCACAGCACTGGTCTGAGTCTCCCACGTGGCTTTCTGGAGCTATTCTTGCCCTGTAAAGGACCAAACCACTGTATTTGATCAGTGCTGAGAAACTTTTCCTCCTTCCTCTGGCTCGCTCACAAATCTACTGTGTGAAATTTGTCTGGGCCCTGCTGATGACCAGACAGCTCCTGCCTGTTTCTGATGTGGTTTGGCTTGAGTTGCGCCTTTCCCCGAGGTCCACCTCTGTGTCTTTCTCCTTTTATCATAAGTTTAAAATGATGTCCTGGAGTTTTGTGGTTATTTCTGTTTAATTGCTGACTGACTGCCCCCAGTGACCCAAATGATGAGATTTTAGTGGTCAGCCTAGCCCTCGGTCTCTTCTGGCTGCTGATGGTGCTCTTGCTTGCAGGACCGCTGTATGTGTTGGTTGAATATGCATCGAAGGGGAACTTGCGGGAATACCTCAGGGCACGTCGCCCACCTGGCATGGACTATTCCTTCGACACCTGCAAGCTGCCGGAGGAGCAGTTGACATTTAAGGACCTGGTTTCCTGTGCCTACCAGGTGGCCCGGGGCATGGAGTACTTGGCGTCACAGAAAGTGAGTTGAGCAACCTCAGTTGATAAAAGCATCAGTCATAGAATCACGGAGTGATTTGGGTTGGAAGGGCCCTGAAAGCCTACCCAGTTCCAACCTCCTGCTCTGAGCTGGTTGCCCCCCACCAGCTTAGGCTGCCCAGGGCCCAGCCAACCCAGCACTGAGCACCTGCAGGGATGGGGCACCCACAGCTCTCTGGGCATCCTGTTCCAGTGCATCACCACCCTCTGAGCAAACAATTTCTTGCTAACATCTAACCTAAATTTCCCCTCTTTTAGTTTAAAACCATTCCCCCTTGCCCTATCATTATCCACCCATGTAAAAAGTCAGTTCTGCTTTTAAGTTCCCTTTAGGTACTGGAAGATTGCAGCTGAGGTCTCTCCAGAGCCTTCTCTTCTCCCTTGAGAAGAGACCTATGTGTTCAAAGACAAGCAGTACTGTGTGTGAGCAGGATAACCTCAGCCTTTGGAGGCCAAATTTTTCATTACAAAGGATCTTAATTTCTTTGCTGAAGGCTTAAGCTATAGAAACCTGTTCCCATATACAGGCTACATGAGCCATGCAGCTGAACAGGTCTTGTCACTCTTCAGCATCTCCAGAGTGCTAACAAAAAATACAAAGAGCCCAGACCTTAGTGCCTGCCCTCAGCAATTCAGTATCTGCTACATGTAGAATGAATTTGTTTTCAGAGTGGGACTCTGCCAGCAGTGGTCAGTGTGAGCATCATGCAGAGTTGTGAGCTTTCACCTTTAGAGTCAGGAGTTCCATGCACCCCTGACTTCCCTCCCCAACTCCCTTGTGAGATTGCTAAAGATACAGGACACCCGAGGGGAAGCCAAGATCCCTCTTACTGTGCACGTGTTTGTGGCTGTCGCCAGCACATGTAGACTCATTGCAAGCAGAGCTGGCGGTGGATTTGGCACATCCATGCCCAGGATGCTCCCTGGGGAGTGCTTTGTTGGCATTGAGCCTGCTGCTGTATTTGCTTACATCATACCCTGGGATTAGTCCTGATTTACCCTGACATCAACAAGTGGAGTTATCAGGCCTTTGGGTTTACTAAGCTGTGCACCAGCTGCTGTGACCCCTTTCTGTGGGCAGGAGTACTACAGCAAGGGCATGTTTAGCTCCAGGTTTCAGGTGTGTTGGCCCTGAGACTGCAGTTCACAACGGTGGCTCACAGTGGCTTAGAGCTGCTTGCTTTCTACACAACACAGGCAACTTTAACTTCTTTCTCAGCTAATGACTATGATGTATTCTGGGTAAATTGGGGATGTCTTATTTAATTGGAGGTTTTTTACTCCAAATACCAACCAGTACTGCTCTTTGCAGAGCAAATGCATTAGAGACAAATTAGTATCCCAGTAGGTGCCTACAAAAGAGGAGGGTTTGATTTCTTACACATGCATCCCCTTTGGAGAGAAGCACTGCACGTCCGTGTCAGTGCTGAGGCTTCTGATGAGGTGTTGCTAAGAGGTGGCTCCCACTGAGCATGCATGATGAGGCGGTGACACAGAGAGCCAGGAATTAAGCAGTACTCACAGCTTTATGAGCTTGGGAGTCAATGAAACGGCAGCTCATAAACCACACGTAGCTGTTAGTTCCAGGCTCAAGCAGCTAACAAGCCCTTATTTATGGACTTGCTCACCTTTCACAGTGCATTCATCGTGACTTGGCAGCCAGGAATGTGTTAGTCACTGAGGACAATGTGATGAAAATAGCTGATTTTGGCCTTGCTAGAGACGTTCACAACATCGACTATTACAAGAAAACCACCAATGTAAGTACTGAACTGACAAGCACATGCAGCTTTCTTTTTTGCAGGGAACTGCTATCCCTGCAGGAAGTGGCCCTCATTTTTCACATCTACCTTTCTAGACTGGACAAAGGGGCTTAGGATAAAGAAATCTGCTGTAGCTTCACCTGGTGAAGGAAGAGCCATAGGCAGGCTGGTCCCAGGCAACCACCCACCATTCGTTTTCTTCCTGCAGGTGCTAGCAGCAGATTGAAGGTTCTCATCTCTAAGATTTTTACCAAAGAGAGCCTTTTCTAGCCTCAGCTAGTTGCTCATCTGTTCATAAAGGTCCCAAGGAGCCAACTTCTGGCTCCACTAGCCCTTGAGAGAGGAATATCACCTTTTTGTGTGTTTCTGGAGCTACCTGGCTTTCATGTATTTCTCTCTAGTTTTTACAACAGAGCTCCATGGCTCCACTACCAAGGGTGAGAAGATGGTCCCAAAACAGTTTCTGTAGAGTTCAGGATCCAAGGGCAGGAGAGAAGACCAGTGTCCTGGTTCAAAGCTCTACAGCAGCTGTTGAGCTCAGATCAGTCCATGATAAATCGCTCCCCATCACTGCCGCAGTGCAGACATGAAGCACATCCCAGTGCTCCATAGCTTTGTATCTACAAAGAGTCTAAATGCTCAGGCAGTTGTCAAAGCCTGTCAGCCCATACTAATCCCTTGCAATATCATAACATTTAATTTTTAGAAAACATTGAGAGTTTTGATTCCAGCTAAGATGGATTTCCCATTTGAATGGCACTGTAGAGCTGAGAGCATAACCCCATTTGTGTACCTACTTATGTCCCATCTCTAGCTGCCTACCTCAGTGAAATGAAGGGTAAGAGGAGAACAAAACCCTCCCATAGCCAAATTACACCTCAACCTAGCACCAGTCCTTTGTTGGACTCCAGGGGCTAAGAAAAGCCCAAAAGAGTAATGATTAAATTAGTATTCGTATTCCCTTTTCTTGTATGAGACAGGCATGTTTATAACCCTGATACAGAATTGTCACCTGGAAACCTGGGATCAGGTCTCTTTTTCACT
The DNA here is from genome assembly GCA_023055505.1 of Callipepla californica brunnescens. Lineage (NCBI taxonomy): Eukaryota > Metazoa > Chordata > Aves > Galliformes > Odontophoridae > Callipepla > Callipepla californica. The sequence goes on along the minus strand of JALIRH010000005.1, from coordinate 36,334,171 downwards.
CCAGTGGGATCAGGATTTGATTCTTGGAGAATCTGGCCCTGGAGAACACTCGGAAGTTCCCCTTGTAGTTCAGCCTAAGCAAGATTTGGGCTGGGCATCACATTGTTTCTTCCAATCAAAGAGATGAAAAGTGTTGTGCCATGATCTGCTTCAGTGCTAGCTGCATATGTGAGCAATTGGTGCAGTTCCCATGCTAAGATTTAGATGCTCTGATATGTTAAACCTGCCTTGGCAGAGAAATACAGTTCTCTGCAGAGAGCATTTACCACAAAGATTGTCAGCAAAGATCCAGGGATCAAATGCTGTAATCTGTTTATATGCGACCACTACTGCTTTGCGCAGTGACCGGGAAGACAGATGTGATTGTTAATGAAAATGTTTCAAACTGGATTAGAAAAGAAGATTCAGATGGTGCCGTTGTGGCTGGAGGAATATGCTGATGGGATGTTCCCATTGTCTTCCTAATCACAGGGTCGGCTGCCTGTGAAATGGATGGCTCCAGAAGCATTGTTTGACCGGGTCTATACTCACCAGAGCGATGTGTAAGCATTACTCACATTTAAAAAAAAAATAATAATAAAATGACAGCAAAATAAACACTAATACTATCCCAAAGACAAACGTACTGCTAAACTCAAGCTCTGTCCGGGACACCGGGGGATGAAAATGCAAATGAATCAGTTCCAGGCTGCAGCTTTGCACACGTGGTTCTGTTTTACTGTTATCTGGTTGCTTTTAACCACGGATCTCTAGTAAGCTGTTGAAAAATTACTGGAAGGCAGGCAGGTATTTCTTGTGTGGTTTATAGATGAGGAGATTCATTCCGCAGGCTGCTCTCTTCAAGTTTGCTTTCGTTTTCCTGACTTAAATGGAAAGCAGAACAGTCTGGGAAGTAGTTTCAGCAGTTTTTTTTTATTGTGTCTGAACTTCACATGGACCAAAGTAGCTCAGTATGCATGCACTTTTTTATTTCAATATTTGGTTAATAATGGCTTTTTTACAGTAATTTAGCAGACGGGCTGCCTGTTCCCCAAGGGTTGCCGCTTGCAGTTGGACAAATGAATCATTTCTATTTCTGTAAATTTCACATACTTTGGCTTTATTGATCTTAAATCATAGTTTCCATGGTTAGGTAATGCTGCATTGGGGATGACAGATAAATCAAAGCTAGAAAACGGGAGAGAGAGCATGCCTGAAAGAGAAACAGAGACAGATAATCCCTGTTTTTAAAAAAGAAAATGAAGAAGGCGAAAGATATTTTTGAAAAGAGGACATTTAACCAGAGCACAGCTGCAGGAGTGGAGTGTGTAACGTTAGTGCTCTGCTGATTTTTGTTGGGGTATTTTTCTCTCAGCTTGGCCAGTGAAATGAGTGTTGTAACAAGCAAGTTTTGGTATCAGCTTGCACAATTAGTGGCCTGTGGTTCCAAGCCTGCGATTCAGTGAAGCTGTGCATGAATAATTTGATTTGTTCCATTCAGTGGAGCTGGTGGAAGACCTAACAAAGAGCTGGGGGTAATAGATGGGCTGTCACCTATCTGATTAAATGCTCATTTCAATTTCAGACTTGGTGCCTGGGATTTCTTTGCTATTGAGTTGGATCAGCGGAGATCTCCAAGTAACTAGTAAAAATGGCCTAGGCAATTAGTCATGCTATTGATGACTTTGTTAGCTATGCATGGCTGCACAGAAATAAAGCAGAGCAGGGGGAAGGGGATATTGGGGGGGTGGGGGGGATGTGGAAGGAAAAAAAAAAAAAAAACTCATTGAATTTTAAAGATCTTTCTTTGGTTTCCAGCTGGTCTTTTGGAGTGCTACTATGGGAGATCTTCACTTTGGGAGGGTCTCCATACCCGGGAATTCCTGTTGAAGAACTCTTCAAACTCTTGAAAGAAGGCCATCGGATGGATAAACCTGCCAACTGCACCCACGACCTGTGAGTAGAGGGGGTTGACCCTTTCTCCTTTTCCCACTTCCCCTTCCCTATGTGGCTACAGACAGCCAGGGCCATGGCCAGGCCCTGCTTCAGGCTGCTGGGGGTTGCGCTTCTTCCTCATTCATTGGGTGGCAATTTGGTGTGCAGCTCTTAGGATAGGCCCTTGTCCTGCTTTCAGAGCCTTTATGCACTTGAGGTGATCAGTAATGAGGGCTCCACAAATCCCTTCTCCCTGCCCCAGAGTGATGCTGCAGTCTCACACCCTCCTTGTCCCATGCTTCAGGGGCGCTGTCTTTGGAGTTACGGCCACAGCCTATTTTGTATCCGAGAAAATAATTGAGCTCAGTTTTGTCCTCATTACTTCAGTGACTCCTCAAGTCAGCCTGAGCACGGGCAGCTGTGCCCTGCAGAGAAGGACCTGGGTCTCCTGGTGGATGACAGGTTGTCCATGAACCAGCAGTGTGCCCTTGTGGCCAAGAAGGCCAATGGGATCCTGGGGTGCCAGCAATGGGATCCTGCGTGGCCAGCAGGTCAAGGGAGGTGATCCTCCCCCTCTACTCTTCCTTGGTGAGGCCTCATCTGGAGTGCTGTGTCAGTTCTGGGCTTCCCCAGTTCTCAAAAAGATAGAAGTCATCAAGAGATACTCCAACGGAGGGCCACAAAGATGAGTTAAGGGCCTGGAGCATCTCTTTTATGAGGAAAGGCTGAGAGACTCAGGGCTGTTCAGCCTGGAGAAGAGAAGCCTGAGAGGGATCTCGTAACTGTAAGTGTCTAAAATGCGGGAGTCAAGTGAATGGGGCCAGTCTCTTTTTGGTGGTGCCCACAACAGGGCAAGGGGCAATGGGCACAAACTGGAGCCCAGGAAGTTCCGTATAAAACATGAGAAAGAGCTTTACTGTGGGGATGACAGAGCCCTGGAACAGGCTGCCTGGATAGATCATGGAGTCCCCTTTTCTGAAGATACTCAAGAACTGCCTGGACACTTTACTGCTTAACCTGCTGTAGGGAATCTGCTTTAATGGGGGGGGTGGTTTTAGACTTGATGATCATCTTCAGAGGTCCCTTCCAACCCCCATGATTCTGTGCCCTGCAGGTACATGATCATGCGGGAGTGCTGGCACGCTGTCCCCTCGCAGCGACCCACCTTTAAGCAGCTGGTGGAAGACCTGGACAGAGTCCTCACCATGACATCCACTGACGTGAGTATGATGTCGGTGCGGGGATACGGGGAAGGTTGTCTTGTCCCCAAGCACACTAACAGCTCTGTCCCCCTTCAGGAGTACCTGGACCTCTCTGTGCCCTTCGAGCAATACTCGCCCGCTGGCCAGGACACCCACAGCACCTGCTCCTCAGGGGACGACTCGGTTTTTGCACATGACCTGCTGCCTGATGAGCCCTGCCTGCCCAAGCACGCGCCCTGTAATGGCGTCATCCGCACGTGACAGCCTCCCTGGACAGAGGGATAGACGGACAGGCAGTGTGCCCACCCTGGTGCAAGTGCAGAGCGAAGAAGACAAACACATAGTGAAGGAAGTTTCCATGAAACTGCTCAGTGATGACGGAGGATTTTTTGTTGTTGAGCTGTTCAGGGTTTCAAAAAAAAAAAAAAAATGAAAAAAGAAAAACAGATCTTTTTTTTTTTTTTTTTTCCCATTTGCTGTATAAAAAGTCAAGAAGCACTGTTTGGCCTGAAGGAACTCATCTCTTGCCAAGATGATCTATCGTGTATGATTTTTTTTATATATATAGTTTTTAATTTTTTTTTTTCTGTGTTTCCTAAGCAGAATGTTAAACCTGGGGGCACTGCCCTCCTGCCTGCGCTTGCCAAGCGCCCGAGTAGCCAATCTGTGCCTACAATACAAAGAAGAGGAAAAAAAAAAATCTTCCTTCTTTTTTTAAAAAAAGAAAAAGAAAAGCTAATGAAAAAAGAAGTGTAAAGAATGTAGAAATTCTTTGCTTATGCAATCTGTACATGAACCTTTTTGGTGGAGCTGAAAAGCCACGTTGCCTGCAGGGATTCATATATTTATAGAAATATCTATATTTTTGTTGTCGTCGTTTTTATAGCTTCGTGACCTTATTTCCCAACTACATAGAAGGAATCTTTTTTTTTTTTTTTCCAGAAGAAGAAGAAGAAGAAAAATAAATAAATAATACTCAAATCAACATGGAGGAAGAATTAAAAATAAAATAGAAAAGAAAAAAAAAAAGACATTCAAGTCATCCTATTGGAGGAGAGCACCGCCCAGCCGCTGGCCGCGTCCTGTAGGGATTGCACATCCGTGTGGCATCTTGAGCTGTGACCCAACCTACAGGAACAGCCATTTGGGGGAAAATCTTGCTTTTTGGAGGTGGGGAGGTTTGAATACTTCTGCTTACAAAGGGCGAGTTGTAGGGGAGAAGATCCCCCAGCCCATGGCACCAGCGGTTTGGCTCCATCTACGTGCAAGTGACTTGGAGAAAGAAGTTACGGGTACCTGTAGGCAAGAGCCTTTAACTTATATCAAAAAGGTTTATTCCAGAGAATCTGTGTATATATCTATAAATATATCCTGTATATATATAAATAAATATATGGGGAAAAAGAAAAAAAAAAAAGAATGTATAATACTAATTCAACATAAAGCAGTACTGAGAGAGTCTCAAAATATGAGCATTGCAATCTAGGATATACTGATCTGGGTGAAAGAGAAGAGTTGTGTTTGTTTTATATCTTCACAGTTTTGTTTTAAAAATTGTACGTTAACATGTATATTTGTAAAGTTATTTATAGACATTAACATATCTGTTCTTTGGTTTAAATAGCGTAGCATTACTGTAAACTTTAAATTTCACCGAGTTTAAGGGTGGTTTTTTTGTTTAACTTATTAAAAATGGAGAAAAAGTATATTAATCAAGTTTTTCTTTTGTGTTTATGGGAAATACTGAAAGAATGTATAGATGTACAGTCCTTTAACAAATTACATTTAATGTTTTATATATATATATATATAAAAAACATTAAATATATATATATATATATATGCGTGTGTGTGTATTCGTTAAAAAAATATTAGTTTATCCTGGATTGCAGTGAGCAAAGGTAAGTTTATTTTTCAATACATCACCAGTGGTTAAAACCAACCAAATAGCGGAGAGATGATTTCTACGTATTTCAGAAAAAGAGGGCCAAGATGGTATTTCTTCCATCACTTTAACACTGTGCATTAAGGGGGTGTGGGTGTTTATTTTTCTATTTTCGAATGAAGGCAGTCTTTGTGGTCGAGTCAATAAGAAGCACGCAGCAAAGCAACGTGTTGGCTTTGGATGACACGGATTAATTTTTTTTTCCCCCTGTGCCAGTAACATTGGATTTTGGACTTAAGAAATACCATGCAGGCAAAAGGAGTGACATTGTTTGCGTGGGAGATGCAACGACTGCATATTTCTTTTGCATCTAACACTCTGAAAACTGCCAGTGATGCCTAGTTTTCTATGTTGGAAATGCTGTGCTTTTTTGTTTCTGAATGTCAAGACAGCAGTTAAAAGCACACAAGTGAAAAAAGAACCTTCACATGGCTCAGGATGACGGGGGGGAGGTTTGGGGTGGGCTTTTTTGGTTGTAGTTCTTTATTTTTGTCCAGAAGACTTTATCTGCTACCACAAAGAGGCAAGGAGAACTGCATCCTGAATTCCTCCTTTGCGTTTTTTTCTGGTGCATGTTATATATCAAGGTTTCAGAACAGCAGGATGGCTACATCTCATTTTTAAGGTTTTTTTTTTTTTTCCTTCTTAGAGCCACAAAATCCTTATCCTAAAATAAATAATTTATAGTTTGAGATTATTTCAATGGAAGTTTGAGAAGGTAGATTTCTATAGAATTTTGTTTTGTTGGGATTAAAAAAATAAAGATTTTTTTTTGTATTTTCTTACAAATGTCTGCTAATTGTGTACATTCCAAGTACTCGAACTATTGAGTTTCGTGTACTGAAAAAAGAAAATGTACAAAACTGTGCATGATTTCAAATGTTACTAGATATTATAAATATATATATAATTTATTGAGTTTTTACAAGATGTATCTGTTGTAGACTTGTTGACTTAACATTTCTTATTCAATGCTTATATAGTTTTATAGCCTGGACTATTATCTTTAAAAGCTTAAAAAAAATAATTAAAATTCCAATTTTGTTACATTTTATACTGTTGATGTTACAATCCACAGGTTTGCATAGCGTGACTTTTCAACGAGCAACTCTGTTCAATTTATTTTAATAATGTACTTCTGTGCCTGACAGCTGCAGCTGTCAAAGGTGTGAGACAAACACTAAATAAAACTATTCTGCTTTTGTTAACATGGCAAACTTAATTTTACCAGAAGAAAAATAAATAAATAAAAAATAAACAAGTTAAATTCTGGGGTTTGTTCCCAGTTGTGAGGGTCCATTGGAAAAAATAATTGATAATAATGCATCCCTAGCACAGGGGCAGGGTTTGATAATGAAACCTGGGTTTATTCAGAGCAGGAGCTCTCCCAGTTTGAGAGTGATTGCTGGGAAAGAGAGAGTACATGAGCACCCAGAGCAGGCATTGAGTGAACTGTGGGATGGATACACCAGCCCCGTCCTGCCCAAAGGACAGATGCATTTGATTCCTTTGTATTTGGGAGTGTGCAAGGGAGCCCTGTTGTTAGTAGTAAATCCGTGCTTTGCTGGCAGCAGCTGGGGAGCATTGACTCTGTAAAATTAATAGACTCCTATTTGTGATCTTTTGAGCTGGTTCCCAGAAACCTTCTAACTTTTGTGTTCAAGTCTTATGGGGAGTGGCTGGGGGAGCTGGGATTGTTCAGTCTGGGGAGACTTTATCACTCTCTACAACCGCCTGATCAGAGATTGTGGTGAGGTGGATGTCAGACTCTTCTCCCAGGTAACAGTGATAGGATGACAGAGAATGGCTCTAAGTTGCACCAGGGGAGATTCAGGTTGGATATTAGGAAAAATTTCTTCTCAGGTAAGAGTGGTAATGAATTGGAACAGGCTGCCCAGGGAAGTGATGGATTCATTATACCTGGAGCTGTTAAAGAACCATGGCTCTAAGCAATTGGGCAAAGTGGGCATTGATTGAGATGGGTTGACCGTTGGACTCGATAATGTTAGCTGTCTTTTTTAACCTTAATGATTCTATGATTCTAAATATATCTTACTAGAAGGTATTCGTAGTTTAAAGTAAGTGGCCAGGCAGGAAAGCCTTTAGATTGGAGAAGTGAAAGCTCTGGGGAAACTTCATTGTGACCTTCCAATACTTGAAGGGAGTGTATAAACAGGAGGGGGAATGACTGTTTACATGGGTTGGTTGTGATAGGACAAGGGGAATGGTTTTAAACTAAGATGGGAGAGTTAGGATAGATATTAGGAGGAAATTTTTCACTCAAGAGGGTGGTGACGCACTGGAACAGGTTGCCCAGAGAGGTTGTGGATGCCCCCATCCCTGGAGGCATTCAAGGCAAGGCTGGATGTGGTGCTGGGCAGCCTGCTCTAGTGGTTGGCAGCTCTGCCCATGGCAGGGTGGTCAAAATTAGATGATCTCTGGGGTCCTTTTCAACCCAGGCCATTCTATGATTCTGTGTAAGCACAGAGGTCTGTGCATCTCTGCAGCAGCACTGGAAGCAATGTCACCCTGCTGCTTCCTAGCAGAATTCTTTTTTTAAAGAGTGATTGCTTGGTATTTAGGTCATTTCCTTGACATTGTAGGAAAAACCTTTTTTAGCACTACCAAGATGCACTGCACCATGGGAGGAGAAACCTTGCTCCTGCAGTGGGTTGTTTCCATGCTTTCAGGACATGCTCTGATGGCCAGCACAGAGCCCTGTCTCAGCAGGAGTGGCATGGAGTGAAGAATGATCTCTGCTCATTCATCGTGGCACGATGGCGAGGATGTTGTGCACCTCTGGCAATCAGGATGAGAAAACACAAGAGGGACAGAGCTGCAGGGTTTAGCATGCCTGTGTGTTGCAGCTGCTGAGAAAAGTCCTCCAAGCACAGAAGACAAAGTTTGTCTGAGGCTGACCTGCACACGGAGCTGGCATGATGTTTGCTTTTCCTCTTGGGTTTCATGATGTCATTCTTCCTCTGCCAGCCTTCATGCTCTGCACTGTTTGCTTGCGGGTTAGAGAGGGGGATAATACTTTGCTTTAATTGCCCTACCCAACAGCAAGTTCTCAGCCAAGGAGGAATATTTGGCTGGCTGCAGTGAGTGATGTGCATTTAGTAACTTGCAAAACAATCTCAAGGACCATTGAAGCTGCTTGGGGGGGCTGTGTCACTGAGTGTGTCCCAACACGGCCATCACAGCTCATCCTCCCTTTCAGTGTCTGCAGCTTTCTGCCCAAACCGCGTTTCCTTTCTGCACGAAAGAAGTATTTTTCAAAACAGAACAAGTGTCTTTTTTCCTCTGCGGGTGACTGCACAAACAGGGCCTCATGCTGGCCCTTCTGACCTGTTTCATAGCAACATTCAAACAAATTGCTAATACTGTAATATTTTATGTGTCCTCGTTGGTCATGGCTCCGTGGTAAGCCAGGCAGGATTTGGCAAATGGAAAGAAAAGTCTGAAGCCCTACAGGTGTCAGTAGGAGATGGAAGAAGCTAGAATGAAAATAGCAAAGTTTCCTCATTCCTGATGCCATCTAAAACTCTGCTGCTGGTGGAGGAGACTCTATGCGTCCTGCAAAAGAGGAAGGTGAAGACATAGGTTGTATTAATATTAAAAGGGAATAGAAAAGGCGAGGGATGACTCTGCTCAGTATCACAGAGCTATCAGCAACGGGGAGATATAAGGGAATGGCCAAGCATGGAAGAGCTTAGAGGCCCAAGGCCATGGTCTTGTCAGGAGAAAAGGGATTTGCCATGCTTGCCTGTGCCTGCACTCCAATTTCTCAGCCACACTGGCTCTGAGCATAGTTTCACTTTTGCATTCTTAGATTCTCTGTTTCATCACCATCCCTATGTGTTAGGTCAGAAAATTGGGCAGCACAAATTAAAACTGGTGCTAAGCAGCACAAGATGTGCCATGGATAATCAACTCATGGCCTCTAGAGTGATAACACACCCTGTTCAGCCATTGTTACAGACATTTAGTTAAATTCCATGCCTATGTGCCCCTGGGTCTACCTCACCATCCTCTGCATCCCCTTGGGGCATGGTAGACGGAGATAGGAAAGAAAGATGCCTGGCATCAAACCTGTATCAGGCAGGTACTGCATTAGAGTTCAGTCTGCTCTCAGCTAGAGGCAACGTGGATAATGGTAATCAGAGACCTCCAGGCATCAGAGACTGGATTACAGAGCAGGGGTAGAGAATCATGCTACCTTTTGACTCAAAATTCCTAATAGGAGAGGAACAGAACATAAAGTGCTGATGGCAGAAAACCTAAGCTGAGAAAGTTAATAAGAAATGTCACTTTCCCTGAAGACTCTGCCAGACTTGTAGAACTGGGCAGAACCCAGTTCTGCAAATATCATCTTACAAGCCCTCACTGAATCTGCCTCAAGGAACTATCCAGTTTTAAGAGTAACAAACACAAGATGATCACAGCCTGCACAGATATCAGCACAAAACCTTACGCTTCCCTAGGAGCCAACTCCTGCTCCTTCAGATATCTCTGGTGCTACCAAAAATGGCTGAACCCAATTCAAGAAAAACAGGTCTGTATCTTTCCTGGACAGCACTATGGGTATCCTTTTTCCCCCAGTACAGCCAATAATATGTTCAAGAAACATATGTCTGTTCTTTGTGCTGACCTTCCATCAAACACTCGTCTAGTTGACAAGCAAAGCAGAAAACCCATTTGTTGGTTCCAACAAGTCAATGTCAGTTTTTCCAATTCCACGCCAGAAATACGAAAGAGGCAGGCAAACAGAATTTTCTCCAAGTAAAAATTAGCTAGTCTGTGTAGAAGTTGTTTTAAACAACTTGTATTAAACCTGCTTAAGTCATACTGTGATGTAATACCTTGTTATTAATAGGCATGGGACAGATACCTATTTTCATGCTTTTGTGCCCCCTTGCAGCATTTAGCTCCTATTCTCCATGCTGAGCAGCCCCAGCTCCCTCAGCCTGTCCTTGTAGGGGAGGTGTTCCATCCCTTGGTTCATTTTTGTGGCCCTCCTCTGGATGTGCTCCAACACTCCCATGTCTCTCCTGTACTGAGGGCATAACCTGCTTATGACTTGTTCCAAACTGTGGTAGTCTGAATGACATCTCAGGGCTCTTGTTATACAGGTAACAAAGATGTCTGGTGCTCATCCTCCTTTGGACAGAAACCACATAGCAACTCTATGCTGCAGATGAGAGGGTGAATTTTAGGGCTGATTGATCGAGGCACTATAAAATACATTTGTGGAAACACCCTTAGTATAAATTCCTACCTAATGCTTTTCTTGGAAGTTTACAGCTTGCACATGAAAAACTGCAAATCCATCCCAAAGGCATTTTTGGTCAAATTCCTGGTGAACATCTAGAAAATCAAGAATCAGACCATCTTAATGAAGCCCTGCACAATTGCACAGTCTGCCTGTTCAAAATGGTGGTTCTGCTTAGAGCAACCAATATTGCCTCAGCTTGGGGTGTTTAAATGCCCAGTTAATAAAAATTATCTGCCAAGTAGCCCTTCAAACTACCCAGTGAAATATTCCTACCCTGATATAAGTGACAGAAAATCCTGAAAATTTAGATTGTGTTTTTGCAAGCATTATGGCCTTCCAAATAGCTCAAGAGAGAAAAGGAGAGGCTATGCGATACACTCCTAATGACCAGGGAAGTTTGTCTGGTAACGCAACCACTGAGTCTGAAACAACCATACTTGATTTCTGAACAGCATGGTGACTACTAGATAAAAAATGCAGATAAATACATCACACATAATGAGGCTGATGCTGAACATTGACATCCAGATGGGTGCAGGTCGTGGGCTGCAAGTGAGAGATGTTCAGGGTGGAGTGAGTGGAGATGACCAACATATGGAGTTCCTCCAGTCCAAGAATGAACAGTTTTGCTAGTATATATGCTTGTAAAATTGATGCTTTTAATGTTACCCATCAGCAGGACAAGGGGAAATGGTTTTAAGTTGAGGGAAGGAAGATTTAGGCTGAATGTCAGGGGGAAGTTCTTCGTGATGAGAGTGGTGAGGTTCTGGAACAGGCTGCCCAGAGAGGCTGTGGATGCCCCATTCCTGGAATTGTTCGAGGCTAGACTGGATGGGGCCCTGGTCAGCTTGGTCTAGTGAGGCTATCACTCTTCAAGAATGATTTGAATGACATTTTCGGGAATTAGGTTTCCAAATCAAGGCTGTTATTGGATATCCAGAAAGCAGAAAGGTAAGCGCTGTATTCATTACAACATTACAGTGTTATGTTGGAACAGAAAGACCTGAATTTTCCATCAGCCTTGAACTTAAATATAGAATCTAAGAAATTTTTACAAGGTAGAGGAAGGACAAGAAATTGTTGGCAAAAGGAGCAGTTCTGAGGTTACAGAATCTAAAACAATTTCAGTTGGCTGATCCAAAGCCAGTTAATTTTCCTGTATGTGCCACAGTCTTCATGTAGGTGATACTAGCTCCTATTTGCCTTGCCCAGATCAACCTAGCACATAGATTTTGTGAACAGGGAGTAATGTAAGTGTAGTGTGAGCCCAAGGAGGGTGAGCAGGTCTCCGAAAGGGATACATTTGTTTTCATCATCAAAGTAAATCTGAAGAAACCATGTGAAAGGCGACTTTTTAATTGTTAGGCAGAATTTCCAGCAAAGCCAAGGGAGCTTTGCCTGTGTGGGAGGGACCAGAGAAGTAGGGCCTCCGTGCATGTGTGAGCATGTAGAACAGGGCAGAAAAACAGTTGTTTATGCAACACTGAAATCAAGAAATGAAGCAGTCAAGCGATGCAGTGCTAAGGTTGAATGCTCTGCTGTAATGTTGCCTCCCAGTATATAAGGTTCAGGAGTGGTATGTTTGTGCATTGTTATGGATCCATGCAACCAAACAGTCTTCTTGAGGTAGGGAAAGATCTCTGAAATGTTCTGGTTTGTTCAGTGACAAGACAACCTTTGATTATCCTGCCAAAAAAAAAAAGACCCAAACCAAGATTTTAACGTGCACCAGTAATAAACTGATACCTTGTTCTAGAATGCTCCTTGTTGCTGATGCACACCAAGCCAGCTGTCCATTTTTGTAAGCACAGAGCTGTAGAGGCTCATTACAAAAGCCCACATCATCCTTCAGGATTCAGTTGTTCCATACAGCCAGGTCAAGCACAGCCCAGTTCCTTCTGGCAAGAGTTTTTTGAGAAATGAGAGTGTGCAACTACAAGTAGCTTACATGTTCTATGTGCCTTTCAAACTTCCCAATCTACTGAAGGATACTTTGCTTCCTAAGAAAAATCCGATTCTGTTCTTCCTTATACTGTTCTGATGGTTCACAGAAAAAAAAATATTGAGGCACTGGAACACATTGCCCAGGGAAGTTGTGGATGCCCACCCCTGCAAGTGCCCAAGGCCAGAATGGATGGGGCCCTGGGCATCCTGATCTGGTGGGAGGCAATCAGCCTGTGGTAGGGAGTTGGAACTGGATGGGCTTTATGGTCTCTTTCAACGTAAGCCATTCTATGATTCTCTGATTCCCAGCATATTTTGCATATTACTCCAGATGATCAAATCTAATGCTGTTTATTTTTATTTCCTCAATGTCTGAGTGATTCATTTGGCTCAGAAAACAGATTTCACTATCATTTCAAGCAACTGCTAATTAGAATTACTGAAAGCTAGTACTTAATTCCAGCCTCAAAGAAGCCAATGGTTCACATTAAATATCAGATAAGGTGAAACATCTCAATTTCATCTGGCTATACATTTGTCAGATTTCTCAGCAGAGTTCAAGCATGAGTAAGATACAACCAACAGGAAGGAAATTAGATATCACCAAAATCTGAGTAACAATCACGGAGCATAATTCTCTAAATTCATCTTGGGTACACTGAAGCTCAAAGCTCTGATGAAGCAGATTTTTTGGGGAGAGAACTAATGCACAGAAGTAACGAAATAAAACATTAATAATCCATCTCTCTATTTTCATGTCAAAGCACTCCATGGAGCTGAAGTGAGAAAAACTTTTGCAAATTCAGCTGAGCAAGAGCAATGCAAGCTCAAGGAACAGGCTGAGTTTGTGGCATATCTGCCAGGTACACAGAGATTGATAGGGGTCTGGTGACAAGAGGGGATTCTCAGATCTGCATACTCTTTTAGGATGGTGACAAAGCTGCTCTCTTGACAGATAACTAGTGTAGTTTACAGGCACAGTTATGAAGGTGGGTATTTTTGGAATATCTGCCTTAATTTTAATTTGAGAGCTCAGGCTCCCAGCAATATCGTCAGTAACTATCTGGTCATACAACACACTGCAGTAGTAACCCTAGGAGCTGGGGGATGGTAGGGAATTAACCTCTTGGCTTCTCTCAGTCCTACCCTTGCTAGGATCAGACAGATAGCAGAGGTATTTAATATTTTTCACCACTCCAATAAAACATATAAAACTTACAAGCCAAAAACAAACAAACAAACAAACAAAAACCAGCATTTTACTATTGCCAGCTAACACATGGATTTAGCTGTCTCATCTTCAAACATGCAGGTATGAACCAGGGAAGTGATAGAGTCAATGTCCTGGAAGTGTTCAAGAAATGCAGATGTGACACTGGGGAATATGGTTAGTGGGCATGGTGGGGATAGGCTGGCAGTTAGACTAGATCTTAGAGGTCTTTTCCAGCCTTAATGATTCTGTGATTCTATTCTATGGACTATTCTCCTTCCTGACATTAAACCTCCCATTATTCAGTCTTTGCCTCTGAAAGACAAACACTGTACTTCAAGGAAAGCTGCAAACTGGACGTGGTTCATCCCAGTGTTCCATGCACGGCCATCCCCACCACATTTTGCATCAGGAAACCCCCATATACCTCATTTAAAGGTTTGGGTAATAAGACAGCAGTTTTTGTTTGTTTTTTTTTACAGCTCTGCTGCTTCTGTAGCTCTCCCTCTGCAGTACACCTAACACATTCAGTTGCCCCCGAGCCAGGGCTTTACCTGTGCTCATTCACCATAAAACCCTGTTGTTCTGTGGGAACATCTGCTTATTTGAGCTCCACCCAAACACCCCACACATTCTTCAGAAATTTCTCTTTCTACAGGTCTAGTTGCTTTTTGCCAACAGCAATATACACACTTGACATGCTCAGAAGAAGTATTTAGTGGGGGGAGGAAAATGCGTTCCTCATAAATTATTCTCACTGCAGGATGAAGAGTCACAAACTAACACTCCTGTATTTCAGGAAACCTGTTTGCAAAAGTAAAGGAGCCTGACTGAGTCAGTTAAGGTGAAATACTTGTAATTTCCTCTCCATAATACCCTTCAAAAAGCATTTATGGCAATTTACTATAGTGAATGCTGGTTACTACTGGTTTAAGCAAGATGGAGAGCCATGCAACAGCCTAGGAAGCATAACCCACATTTGAATCCATACCTGGTGAGAGACAGAGGGACTTCCACTAATGCTTATGCCATGGCTCCTATGAAATGGGTTGTGAATTTTGGGCTGGTTTCTGGCCAGCTCCTGTTCCTTATCTCCCTGGGGATGATCCATCTCTGATAACAATGGCTGAATTTGCATGGAAGACCAAATTCCTGCTCTTGAAGATGTGGAAGAAAGCACAGAAAGATACAGGGTATGGGGATTTTAGCAATTTTCTGTCTTGATAGACACAAACATTTGCAATTTCAACACAAAAAAAAAAAAAAAAAAAAGGAAGAAAAGAAAAAAAAGACCTAGTTCAATTCATTCCTTTTGCTTTTCAGTATAAATCACCAGCTGGAGCTCTTTCTATTTGATTTCCCATTTTTTAATTTGAAAGGTTCTAAACTCAGCTTTTCTTTACAATGAAGAAGTTTAAATATGATTTGTGATCTGTAATTTAATGTCATGACCCCAGCATCTGAGTTTTCCAAGACAGGAGTCAAAGATAACAGTGACCAGCTTCACTTCTCACTCACGTGAGTGAAAATCTTGGTAATTTTCAGACATGAAAAGATGCATAAGTTTGAAAAATCTAGCTAATATTTGAGCTCTGACTGCACTTCACCAATTTCAACTTGCCACCACTGCTCTGATGGTGCTGGTATTACTTGGAGTAGGACAACCTTTCAAATATTTGGTGCTGACTGGCCACTAAAACACTCTATAAGATTGTATTTTGGTCTTTCCTGTGCTTCACATGTGATCTTCAGCCACATGGCTAGTCATACTGAATTTGTTGCTAAGATTTCTTGTCCCAGCTGTGCTCTTTGAAGCTCCACTTTGAGTTTGCAGTGTCCTTGCGTTTTCCTTGTCAGAATGCAAACAGCAGTCTCTGTCTGAGAAGACAGTCAGAAAGCTTTGCCCAAGCTTCTCATTTCCAGTCACACAGTTTTAGTTAAATTTCATAAGGCTGACATCTCATGGCACTGAGCACTGCACAAAGACCTGGCACCTGATCCCTGCTATTCTGGCATGGACTGAGCTAGAAAACCAAGCTGTAGACAGGTCAGGCAAAGAGCTTATGTCCTTTAGAGTCAAAAAAAGCCCAACTCTGACCTCCAGATCTCTCCAGTACTGTCACTGCAAAACCAACGCAAAAGAAATACCCCTTTTCTTAGTCCTTTGCAGAGTTACATGACTGGTCCTAGTGTTAAGAGAAAGGCCGTTTGTACAAACTGTCTTCAAACCAGCTGATTACTCAAGAGCTCCCTCTGGTTGGATGCTCAGTGCCAGGAAGGTGGACGGAGTTTCTGTAAAACCTGTTCAAACTGCAGCACTATGCTTATTCCCTTTGCTCCTGCAGTTTCAATTAATCCAGTTAGATTTAATCTTTTGTAATTGTGCAGTGTGTTTTTATTTAAATTTGCCTCCAGTCTTCTATCAATTAGTACACCCATGCATAATGGATGGCAGTACCCCAGATCTCACCGGACTGCCTCCCTCACTTCTTCAGCTCCAAAAATGCTCCAGGTGGCTGCTAGAAGCTGAGCATGTCTCCCACCAATTCCAGATCATCTTGTAAGAAACCTGTTTGCAATCACATGAGCCTTGCACTGAAATCACTCCACATGTAGGCAAGCCCTATTAAATCATCCACATAGCCATGCTTTTCCACTGCTTTTCAGAAGTGGTTCACATATAAAGCCATGCACTGATTTTGACTGCTAGGAGAAAGTTAAGATGGAATAAGAGTTACTGAGTTGTATGAACTGGGTTCTAGCTCTGTCTCTGCTATATTTAATAACCTCCAAAAACTGCTTAATTCATCTGTAAGAGTGAATGGATAGTTACACCTGGTGCTCCCTGGTTTTCCTGATATCAGTAGTTATACTGGCATATCTGGTGTGAACTGGGTTGACCAACTGATAACCATTAGAATCATTAAGATTGGAAAAGACCATTAAGATCATGTAGTCCAAACCATCCCCACCATCCCATGTCTCTCAGTGCCACATCTCCACCTTCACTGAACACCTCCAAGGATCAGTGACTGCACACCTTCCCAAGCAGCCTGTTCCAATGCATTACCACCCTCTCTGAGAATATATTTTCCCTGATATCCAACCTGAACCCCCTCTGTCACAAATTGAAGCCATTAGCTCCTGTTTTACTAATCAGGTATAATCTGCAGATGCATCTAGGGGCCACCTTTGGCTTTGGTTAGGGCAAAAGTTTGTCAAATCAGTCTTCAAAGCCCACTTTTCTGATGCAAAGTAAAATAGGTGTGTATGCACTGCACAGAGTCATGCCAACAAAAGTAAAGAATGAGAAGTCAAGCACATAACACTTATTCAGGTTGCCTTCACCATCTTCTTTCTATCTGCACCAACACTGGTAAAGAAACTGAAGGAACAGCAAATTTTCTCTGAGTTCCCCCTTTGTTCCCATTAATATCACTGTTGAGATAAATGGGTTAATGCTCTCCTCTTTAATGATAATCTTCATGAAAATGGATGGTAATTACAACTAACAAGCAGACACCAGCTAGAGATGAATCAATTCTGCCCTCTTCACTTGTCTGTAGCTACAGATTATGTCTACAGTGGAAAAGTTCATCTTTGAATATGTATTTGTTAGCATGATTAAATCACCACAATATTCAATATTATTTTGCCTTTGGCAGCAGCAAGGACATCTGGGCAAAACGGTATTTAGTATTATGCTAGTTAAGGCATGTCAGACAGTATACTTCCCAACTCGAGGCACTCTCCCACAACAGACAAGCCATAGAAAACCAGTTTCAGTGGTCACTGAATAAAACAAAGCCTTTGTGAGGTTATATGAGACAGGTCAGCACCCACTCCAGCAAGAGCTGCTCACAGCAGGGACAATCCTTTGCAATGGCAGCTTATGGGTACAAGCCCACCACACCACAGTTCTATACACTCCCAATAATGCTTAAAACATGGAACTGAGCAGCGCTGGGAGCTCTCACTCATCTTATATTTGGCTTCCAGATGAAATAACTCACACCCACTACAAAAGAACACTAGTTCAGTCTGCATCTGTGCTGTGGTCACAGCCACACTCACAAGCATGACCTATCTGGACCCACCCTGCTTCCCTGTTGGCTTCTCCAGATCTGGGGACACTGTCTGCATGCCATCTTCCATCTAAATGTGCTCCTTTCACTCTTGTCATGCTTTCTCAGGACTGACATGAAGGTTTCAGTTGCATGTTCTGTTTCATGTTATTCACCTTAAAAGCTTTCTCACTTTCAATGTTCTCTCTCCAGAGATAGCAAGCCTTGGTGTGCCTGTAAGATGTTTCCTTAAGGTGCTGTTTATGCCCTACACACACACGTGACATCTGTTAGGTCAAAGACACACACATAAACATATTAACCCATTCAGAAGAGGTAGAGAGAGATAGAAGTTCACAAAGGTGAATTATGACAGCAAAAAAACACCAAACACCAAACATATTCTTCAGTCATGGCAGAATCAGCACAGGCCAATCATTTGAGCAGCATTAGTGTAGCACTGGAGACCCAATCAGTGAACGTCACAGCTCTGTGGGCATCACTCAGTGAGCTACTGGCTCCACAAAGCCAACTCTGGCAATGTATAGTCCACTGTTAGAGGCTTCTGATGGTTGCTGGCATTGTCTGTACTACGTCTATGTAAGCTCACTTATCATGCATCACAGCACAGGCGAAGCTGGCATGGTCCCCAGTTATAATCCAGTCCAGGAGCTGGAAATGGGAGCTGTCCTGCACTGTTTCTGTCCTGCCAGAGGATTCTCCAGTGCATGGGAACTTTTTCTCTTGGCAACTTAGCCAGTTCTTCTGGTTTGCTTTGTATTGCCATAGTGGAACATAGCATCTGGCATGGCTCCTCTAACCCACTGACTCCTACCTAGCTGCCTAGGAGATCTCTACCATGGATGCAGACATGAAATCCAAAGCTACAGAAAGATTTGCCCTGGCAAAGAGCTTCATCCCACAGCCTAAGATGACATTACCTTTCTCTCACAGTCAGGATTAATTTTTAACCAGCATTACAAACTTCACCTTGTCTGCCAGCCCAGGTTTCTGCATAGGCTCTTTCACCTACATTTTACTTTCTCTTGCCCCTCACTGAAAAGATGGCAAATTAAAGTAGAGGCTAAACAAGATAAAAGACCAAAGACTCCAAAAGAGCATGCAGCTGTAGGCGTGAGGATGGGATCTTAGCTGAGCATCACACATCAGGACTCCCACACAAAATCTGTCACTGTTCCACAGCAGAGTGACTGAGCAAGCTGCCTAAATACACACAAGATGGGCCTCTGCTTTCTTACATGCACTCCTCCTTGCTGCTCTCTCCATATACCAGAAACCCATCTGTAGACCCAAAAGAAAGGAAGGTCCTCACAAGCCTTTGCGAACTATTTCTGTCTGTAAAAAATATGTGACTGCTGCATTCCTTGCTAATAGAAGACGAGACTCAGCTGTGTGGATACAGCCTCTGCAAGCAATTATCTCCTTTTGCTCATTGCAATTAACTCTTTTTATACCTGCTAGTCCTTTCCACCCATAACAGGTACTAAATCTTTCTTAGAGGTCCGCAGAGTTATCCATAAGCACGTGCTCTCAAGTTGCAATGCTAGAAGACAAAGCTGATATAACCACTCATAATCTTTGAAACCCTACTCTAGCTCCCCTCTCTGGGCCACATGCCTTTACCATCTTCCCTATTAAGGGACTCCTCCATGAGTCAGTTCACAGCATCATTGAATCATAGAACATCCCAAGTTGGAAGGGACCCACAAGATCACCAAGTCCAACGCCTGGCTCCACAAAGAGCCATCCAAAATCCAAACCATATGTCTGACAGTGCTGGCCAAGCTCTTATTTAACTCCAGCGGCTTGGGGTTGTGTCCACTGCCCTGGGCAGCCTGTTTTGTGCCACCATCCTCTGGTGCAGACCTTGTCCCTAACCCCCAGCTGCTCCTCCCGTGACACAGCTCAGGCCCTGTCGCTGTCACAGAGCAGAGCACAGTGCTGCCCCTCCAGTCCCTGTCGAGGAGCTGCAGTTGCCATGAGGCCTCTGCTTAACCTCTTCTGCTTTGGGTCCAACAGATCATAGAATAATAGAATCACCACAGCTGGAAAAGACCTACAGATCATTCAGTCCAACTGTCCATCTATCACCAGTCATTCTCTCTAAACCATGTCCCTCAACACGTGTAAAAATATTCCTTGAACACCTCCAGGGTCAGTGACTGCACCACCTCCCTGGTCAGCCCATTCCAGTGCCTGATCACTCTTTGGGAAAAACAGTATTTCCTAGTGTTCAGCCTAAATCTCCCCTGGCACAGTTTGAGGCTATTCCCTCTAGTCCTATCACTAGTTGCATGGGAGAAGAGGCCAGCTCCGTTTTGGTAGTTATAGAGAGCAGTAAGGTCTCCCCCGAGCCTCCTCTTCTCCAGAACATGATATGCAACATATACACAGTGGAGTCATGAGCTATACGAAGACAGAATCCTCACACCATCAGAAAGAGCAGCACTGCAAGAGAAAAGCCTCCCCAGTCACAAGTTTCAAAATGATTTTTCTTTGCATTGCAACGAATTTGCCACTGGCAGGGGTTGAAACTCAGGAGTTAATGTACTGCAGGTTTATGGTAAACGAATGCTTCTGGAGCCATAATTCATGTTAATTGACAGAAGCTGTCTGCAACACTGTGAAATATGCACATCATGGCAGCAAAACAGGAATCCCTGTGTGCACTGAAAAACAAACAGTGCCTTTTGCTTCTAGGCTCTGATTACTTCTCTTTTTCACATCAAATAAAAACTGCTAGTTACAATTGCATCTGAAATGAGGTGTGAAAAGTCAAAGATGCATCTGTAATGAACCAGCCAGTGCAAGAACTAGAAGAGGAATGTACCTGAGAAACAGTGCACCATTCCCATCCTCTCCACACTTTGATCATAAAACACACTGAGCAACCAGTGAGCTCAGGGCAATGAAAATCATCAGGCAATTACTATTTGTGTGACCCATTTTCATCACCTCATTAAAAAAGGGGGCCAGTGGGGGCAAACTGGCTTAGCTCCATTGGCTAGAGCACAGTCAGCCCCCTAAGATCTATCTGCTTAGAAAATAGGTATATTCTGTGAGTAGAATCATTTTTGCTGTCTTACAGATACCTTTAAAAGATTCAGTTCCTGAATATGAAAATCAGTTTGAAAGCGATGAGATGTACCCAAGGACACTTGGCAGGGAGAGCTGAGCAACAGATAAACCCACTAGACATACAGTGAGAAGTGAGATCTGAAATGTTCTGTACCAAAGTTTCTTCAAGACAGCAATGGAAGCACCCTGAAAATTTCCATTTTGTCGAAGTGTGTCATCACAGTGAAGCACAGCTATCCTGTAAAGACATTTGGGCTTGAATGTGGAAGTCTGAGGAATCTCTGGCCAAGAAAGACATCTTATTATGGTGTGGAATTTCTATTAAATGAGTTTTTTGACCCCAACCTGATAATATTAACTGATTACAGTTTAAGGAAATATTCTAAAAAAAAATCTTTCTAATTCCTATGAGAAATTAGAATTATTTTGGAGGCTATGAAAGCTGTCACAATCAGAATTATCTATTTACATCAGTAGCTGTACAACTCACCTAAGAATATCTAGTTTACAACAACAAACCCAGCTAATGGCAGTTAGCTCTCACAGTAGCTGTAAATGGTTTTTCCCTATTCCTTTCCCTGTCATGTTATTGAACTTTAGTAACTTTAAGGAAATACACTGAGAAGCAAAGGTCATTACCCAGATTACACACAATAAAGTTTTCCTTGCCATCACTGAGGTTATTCAAATTTCTCATGAAATCCTAAGTCATGCTGAACAAGTCAATGTAAGAACATGTGTAAGACTCTGGGGGTGGCTCTCATGACTGCACACTCTCAGGTTTCTTGTCTTTCAAACTATACCCAAAGTGCTTTTTCATCATCTCCACTGACATCAGGGAAAGCCCCCATGGACTTCCCACACCGTCACCTCCTAGTACAGCCCATCATACACTTTCTCCCACTGAAGCAAGTTGTTATACTTCTGGCTGAAAACGCAAAGCTTGTGCAAGCATAAGTTGGGGCATGGAGTGGTTGAGAAGAATCAGAGAATCATAGAATAGTTGGAATTGGAAGGCACACTTAAAGATCACCCAGTCCAACTCCCCTGCAATGAACAGGGATACCTGCAGCTCCGTCAAGTGCTCAGAGCCCCATGCAGCCTGACCATGGATGTCTTCAAGGATGGGACATATCCACCCCTCTCTGGGCAACCTGTGCCAGTGTCTCATCATTCTTAGCATGAAAAACATTTTGCTTATGTCCAGTCAAAATCTCCCCCCACTTTTTTTTCTTTCTTTTTTTTTTTTTTGGAACCATTTCTCTTTGTCCTGTCCTAGAAGTCCCCACTAAAGAGTATATCCTTTTCTTTTTTATAGCCTGCTTTCAGGTCTCCCTGAAGCCTTCTCTTTTCCATCCTGAACAGCTCCTGCTCTCAACCAGTCTTTGCTGGGGAAGATTTCCACTCCCTGGACCATTTCTGTGGCCTTCCTTTGGATGTACTCAAAGATATCATAGAGGAGGAGATGAGAGTATTACCGAACAAGAGAGACAGTAGAAGGTTCAAGAGACACAGGTTATACTGCGTTTTTCTTTGAAATAAAATTTTACTTAGTCCTGTCTATTTTTTTGTTGTTGTTGCTTTAATCTCTTCATTTTATGCTTTGACATGACCTAGTGTCCAGCTTTGTATTTTACACTTCCTTTGCACTGGGAGGAGTAGTTGGTGTCTCACTGTTCAATCACTAACTAATGGTAGGACCCTATCACTCTTTTGCACATCAAGCTGTTCCTAAACCCCAAGAGGGACCCTGGTGTACTCAACACGAGCACCCAGGGATGGAGGCATTGCAGGGCAGGACACAGCAGGCAGGTTTTGGCCAAGGACATAATTACTGAGCCTTACGAGGCTCTTAGCCCAGCCCCGCAGTCACCACTCCCACAGCTCTTGCTTAACTTACACATCAGCTCCACATGTGGATGAGGTTGGAGGATTTTAGGGATGAGTCCTCAGGTAATCCTGACCTGACCTGACTCATGAGGGGGAGGAAGGAATTTAGTCCAGCTGGCTCCAGAGGAGGTTCACCTTGCCAGAGGTACCTGATGCCAGTTCTTTTGAAAATTAATTATTAATCATCTTTCTGATTAAGTTTAGATACTTCTAGATGGGCAAAGAGAAATAAGTCAAAGCTGAAGACACTGTCAAAAAGGAATGGAAGAGGAACGGTAGGTACTGAAGCAAAGAGCCCACATTAGAGAGCTTCAGTGAAAAGAGGTGTTATACTGCAGGAGTTTGGTGTTGGTAGATAACAGCCCATGAACTCCCACCCCAACTCAGATGCTGAGTGAGTGCAAGCAAGGCTTTTCAGTTGTTCTGAACCTGATCCTGCACCATTCAGGTCAGCCAGGCTCTGTCATTAGCCCCACATTCACAAATGGGGAGTGAACACAGACTCCTACACATCCTGCCTGTTCTGAATCCAACGAAAAGAGCATTTCTGAATCACGTCAGCTGAAATATTTGAACAAGCAGATTTTCAAATCCCAGTGTGGACAAAAGGAGCTGACTCCTAGCAGGTGTTAGCTGTGAAAGATAAAGCTGCTCGGTTGAAAATCTGTCATTTTTCATTTGGAAGAGTGTCAGTACAAGCGTGTTAGCACCCTCACGCCAAGTCTGGACAAGCCCTGGAGGAAGAGAATGATTGAACAGTGAGGCAAGAGAGTGGGAACTCATGCTGGGGTCAGCACCGTGCTGCAAGGCTTTGAATAGGGGAGAGAAAGCAATCCTTAACAGGAAAGTTTTAGAGCCAAGTTGTTTAGGAAAACCAATTGCATCTGCCAGCATTTTACACCTGCTCCAAACAATGTCTGAGGATAGAGTTCATGGCAGCTGTGGCCATATGGAGATTTTTCATGCACTAAGATTCCTAAGGTTGGTGCTACTGTGGGAGACAAACCAGGTTTGGTGATGGTAGGACCAGTACAAGAGCCAAAACCAGAAATATGGAAACAGAGAGGAAAGGGGTGAGAGTTAAATAGCTCAAGCTCTTCTTGTGCTAGCCTCTGCTGCTGCGGCAGCTTAAGCACCCAAGCCATTGGTATTCTGGATCCTGCACACACAGAGCAAAATCCAGCCTAGCCATCTTCATGTCCCTCCATTGACATCTATAATAGAGCTTCAAGTGCAGATTTTGCCTACTTACATTTCTCCATTCAAAGCAGCCACACAGTCCTGTTCACTTGGCAGTTGCTCAAGCAGCTGCTGATACAGCCTTAAAGAGACAGAATAAACAGGGCTGGGGGAATGTACAAGTACAAGTTCGTGTGGAATGAAGGACCAGTTAATCTGATCCCTGAGGAGCATGAAAATATTTAATTTCATGATAATGTTGTGTCATGTGTGGCTCCTATTTCAAGACAAGAACAGCTCTCATACCTCTCATCCTAACTCCCTCTGTGCAGGTCTGCCCAAATAGACAGTTTTTAAGCCAGTTCCCAACTTACTTCCTGCAACCAAATTTTGTATTTTGGGCCATGTCTGCATTTGAAGTACTGAAATGGGTATAAACACAAGCTGCAGAGATATTTAACAGCAGCAAAGGCAATGTGAGTGGTAATGCTGTCCATTCATGCTGTTTCTCAGGCATACCATGTTCCCATCATAACAAATCCAGTGTGACACTTCAAGTGGAGTTTCCTCTTGAATGGCTCTAAAGGATTAACAGACATGTTCACAGGGTTTGAAATGGAGTTATAAGAAATAAATTGTCATCAATGCCAGTGCCACAGTATCCAGATTTCTAGGGCTATAGCTCAATCTGAACGTCAAAGGAATGAACACTTAACCTACGTACAGGGAGAACAGAACCATGAGGATATTAATCCTCCAAGTTCCCTGACTCTGAACATCAGTACTAATTACTATCACCAGGTCTGTCCATTAGCTCACAGCTTGCTGAGTGAAGGCATTGCCTGCTGCCGATCCCTGTCGGGTCTCCCAGCCCTCCTCTCCACACCCTGTGCCTCAGGTATCTGGATCCTATGCTGACCCCACGCTGAGACAGCTGTAATTGTGTTGCCACAATATTGGATTAACAACACAGAGGTTCGGAAGGTTCATTACGTTTTTTATTTCCTATGTTATAAAAAAGTGGTTGTTGAAATCAAATTTCATCACCCAGTTTAAGCGGGTGATCAAAGCTCTCCTACCATGCATGACCTGAGCTGCCTCTTAGATAAAACAAAATAAGACAACTTCCTGTCCAAATCCACTTGTGGTACACAAAGTTCAGGGACAGCTGATCTTTCAGTATCTAAAGGGGGTCTACAAGAAAGAATGTGACAGACTGTTTAGCAGGGTCTGTTGGGATAGGACAAGGGGAAATGGTTTCACACTAGAACAGGAGAGATGTAGATTGCATATAAGGAGAAAGGAGTCAGACTAGATGAATTTTAAGAGACTCTTCCAACTTAAGCAATTCTGTGATTCTTGACTTCCACCACCACGTTTTTTCAGGGGCAATAGAACAAGTTGTACTGGTGTAAAGCACAGCAGCCACTGGCACCTTCAATCCAAAACATTCCAAAGGAGAGGTGGGAGCTCTCAGCACCACGGCACCAGGCCAAGAAACAGCGAATTTGGATCCAGCTTCTCCCTCAGGATGAGGAGACTCAAACTTGCAGCTCCCACAAGGCTGCCCCAACCTCCACCCAGAGAAAAAGCCTGAGAGAAACTTCCAGATCCAGTACTGGGACCTCTCTGCAGCTGAGAAGAACGAAGTGACAGTCAGGAATGAAAGCAGACAAGAAACAATCTGTCTCTAGCCTTCCAGCTGCAGTATCCAGTTCTGAAGAAATGGAAGATCAAAATCATTTACAAATCAGCCCTTCAGGAAATATAAGACAGCCTCGATTTTTTTCCCTCTGGTTATTTCACTTGAATGACTCAGATGCTTTGACTCCAAAATCCACTGAAATGTTATGTAAAGGTGAGGTGTGGAGAAGTAGTTTTCTAAGAGCAAACAGTAACTATAATGGGAATTTAATCGTTTCCAGCAGTTCTGATGCATTGAATATATTCTCAGTCAGAAATGTCACCTGTTTCCAAGTCCAGATGTGTGTCCAAAGCAAAGCTGTGAAAGGTCTCAAGCACACATCTTATGGGGAGCCGCTAAGGAAACGGATGGTTCAGTCTGGAGAAAAAGAGGCTCAGGTGAGACGTTATAGCCTTCTACAGCCATCATCAAGGAGGTTGTATGAAAGTGGGGGTCAGCTTCTTCTGCCAGGTAGCAGTGACAGGGCTAGAGGGAATGGCCTCAAGTTACACCAGGAGAGGTTCAGGTTGGATATTAGAAGAAATTTCTTCTCAGAAAGAATGGTGAGACACTGGAACAGGCTGCCCATGGAGGTATGGACTGAAGGTTGGACTAGATGATCTTACTGGTCTTTCCAATCTTAATGATTCTGTGATTCTGTGATGATACATAAAGGGTGAGCTTCACACCAGGATGTAGTTGGTTTTAGATTGCATGCTTAAGGATTAGAAACTCAAAGGAATTCCCTTCAATCTCGAAGAGTTTCCAGAACATGTAACAGTTTTAGGTCAAATTATAATTATTAACTTGAGATAGCATGTTGACTGGAGAGGGACATTGCCAAAAATAATTTTGCACATCACTAAATACTGATGTTTGAATTCAGAAGGGAAATTTACTTTAGCTCATCCCGCAAGTTTATACAGGTTTATACAGACATTGAGAGGGAGGCTAGTCCTTATTAAAAAACAAGAGCTGAAAGTTGTAACATTTTCCAAGTCAAATGGGGAGTAGTCCCAAGAGCAAGATGTATAACGCAGAAAAAGAATGCTTAAAAATGTATGGGCTCATGCTGTTGTTCAGATAGACATGACCTCTTAAAACTCTGATAATTAATCAGCAATAGGATTGTTAATCAGCACTTCAGAGATCCTTGGGAAAGAAAAAATGTAAATGTCAGACTTATTTTCTAGTAGGTAACTGATCTTTGATAATGAATAGATGGACAACTCAGAGGAAAAAAGAATAATCTCAGC
Source organism: Callipepla californica brunnescens (assembly GCA_023055505.1). Lineage (NCBI taxonomy): Eukaryota > Metazoa > Chordata > Aves > Galliformes > Odontophoridae > Callipepla > Callipepla californica. Next base: position 36,307,509 of record JALIRH010000005.1, on the reverse strand, counting down.
TCAAATTTGAAGTTTTGTGTTCTCAGTAAGAGCTGAAGTGTTACAGCTCAAGGGGATGGCTGTGCTGCAGGAGGCACTGGGTGACACCACGCAAGCTGCATCAGATAAAGAGCAAAGCAATATTAATCTGAAAAACAGTAGTCCCAAAGGCTGCAAGCAGCTGGCTTTTAATCAGAAAATAACCATCCTTTGTTGCTCTATAGTCAAGTAAATAATCAGTGGTGAGCACAATGATCCTCACCGGCCAGATAACTAGCCAGAAGTTACTTCCAATTGTATTTCAACCCATTTTCCTCAAACTTCAAATCATTATTGCTCTCTATCACCCTGCAGGCTGCTTTAGCCCTTCTGAGGAGGTGAGGCAGCTGGAAAAGTCATTTCAATTAAAAAAAAAAAAAAGGCAAAACCAACAAAAAGCTGGCATCTAGGCTCGGATTTGAAGAATTAGTCTAACAATCACCGGGTCAATTCACATTAAGCTGTACAAAGAGCAGACAGCAACAAGAAGATGAGCTGAGCGGCTCAGTGTTCACTGCCTGTCCCTAATTCTCTGTTGACTTTCGCCAGAGCCTCATCAGAGGGGGCTGCAGTGTTTGACCCCCGTTCCCAGGCACAGAGAGGGAGATGGGGACACATGCGGCAACTTTAAATAGGAGACTTCTTCTCTGCATGCCCCAGCCCTGCTATGGGTGACTGCTCCCCCAAGTCAGCCTATCAGGAATTTATTGCCTCTTCTCCATTACCCAGCAAAGAAACTGTCACACAGATGTTGGCATTGTAACTCATTCAGTGTCACCGTGGGGTTCTCCGCCATTGTGTCCCCACACAATGGGACAGCATTCAGGGAAGGGCATGGAGGGGATGCAGAGGTAGCCCCGGGCTGGGCCATGCTGATGCGCTCTTTGTTGGGCTCCTGCTCCGAGGGTCTCGCCTGCCCTTGCACTCCCGTGAGCTGAAGGCAAGGCCTGAAGAGAAGCCGGCAGGAAGGAAGGATTTTCTGCCTTTTGTGGGCTCTTTCTGTGTTATTTTTGTTCACTCAGAGGGCTTTTGTTGCCCAAGGTAATGATCCTTGGCCCTCATTCATATCTCTGCTTTTGTCTGGGGGCCTTTGTAGGCAATGCAGCATGGATAGAGACTGCCAGGCACAGCACCAGGGCCAGCCCCTGGTATCGATATAGCTGCAAATACCCAGTTACAAGTTGTAAAGTCAAAGAATAGCCTATGTCAGAAGGGATCTACAAGAGTCACTGAGTCCAGCTCCTGTCCCTACATAGCACCATCCAAAAATCCAAACCCCAAGTCTGAGAGCATTGTTCAAATGCTCCTTTAGCTCCAGCAGCTCAGGGCCGTGCCACCTGTACTCTGGTGCAGATCTTTTCCCTAGCATCCACCTGACCATCCCCTGACACAACTCCGTGCCTTTCTCTTGGGCTCTGTCACTGTCACTAGGGAGCAGAGATCAACACCACCCTCGTAAAAAAGCTGCAGGCCATCATGAGGCCTCCCTTTAGTATGAAATCATCACTGTCAGAGTATCAGGAACAGGTTATGCAAAGAGTTTAACAAAAATATGCAAAATGCAACCTGACTCTGTAGAGCATCCTCAAGAACACACTCCACCACTCACAGAGGTGATGGTGTCCCAAAGCCCCGTCAGGACAAGCATCTTCACAGGCTGTCCCACAGCCACATACTGTGGTCCACCGAGCTTATTTAAGTGTGCAACACTCCTGCCTGTAGAAAGAGCAAGAAAAATGAGCTTCCAGGAGTGATGTAAACCAAAGCAAAACTCTCCCCTTGACTCTCTGCCAAATCTTCCAGGATCATCCTCATCACACTCAAGACAGAAGGGTAAAACACAGATCAGGACAATCTATGGCAACACCGCTCCACATTAAAGTCACCCCTAGTGCCCAGTGTGAGCTTTTCTCCACCTCCCTGTGCTGAGCTACCCCAGGCTCCAGACCTGCAAACAGTTATGCAAGTTCTCACATGCATAATATTAAGCATATTTGGTTTTGGGTTTGTTTTTTTTTTTTTTTTTTGGGGTTCAAGGCCTTGGAGTATAAGCTCCAGAGGGTAGGGAGGCTCTGCATTTCAGACATCTAAAGAACCACACCCAGCCATGAGGAGGAGGATTTCATATTTGTAAATTTTTTTTAACTCCCATCCATCAGCTCAACAGCAACAATGGTGCCAAATGAAGTCTTTCCATTCGTGCAGTTTTTGCGGTCTAAAATTCACTGCGTGTTTAACCACGACTCCTTGGCTAGTCCCTGCAGCACCCAGGTTCCCAGGTGGTCCCAGTCCCAGCACCAGCCAAGCCTGCAACTGTTTAGTTTCTAAGCCCAGGGCAGTCAGGCCAGAGTGGATGTTGGCCAAACATAATATAGACACACAGGCCTATATTATATAAAATACACACGCACACTTACACATATTTTATACATATACATATACATATGTATATAAAAATATATAAACTCACATACAATGTATGCCTTTAAAATAAAACCCCCCTCAACCAGAAAATATATATTTCTTTTTACTGCAAAGTGAATGTATTTGTTTTAGTGCTTAAAAAATGTGTTAAAATATAACTAGAACATTAATGAATCCCTGCTTGAATGTTGATGAAATACAGTGGTTCTTACTGACTGCATAATTCTTTTTTACTGTTTATTTATATCACTACTAATGCAAAAATCTCATTTGGAGTGAAATATTATACTTGGTACAGAAGGGGCCCACCACACTGTCCTCAGCAGAAAATCTATGGTAAAGTGGACCTGAAAGACCATGGCTTTACTGAGTGCAAGCCTGAAAATCACAAATGAACGGAAGAACATAAAGTGGACCATGAGGTGGGCTCCATAGGAGCTGGTGTACTGTCCATGATGTCTGCGTTTGAAGAGAGGACCACCTTCACTTAACACACCCTGATATTCAATGGAAAGACCCTACTGGGAATTGGGCACCCAGCCAAGAAAGGGTTTCTTAATGGAGGTAGGCTTTGAGAATTCAGACTTTCAAACAAAAGCCACGAACTGTGTGGGCAGGTTTTCTGAATCATTACACCCTCTTATTAGGGCATTCAGCTGGGAAGGGGAAAGACCTGGACTGTTCCAGTGGCAATTTAATTATGTTATACAAATGGGAACATCTTTAAAAGTTTCAGAGGCTGGGAGAGGCTTTGAGAGCTAGGTTTGGACATTTCTTTGGGGAAAGCAAGTTCAAGTCCCATCAAGCAGAGGAAAAACACTCATGGGAGTCTCCCATATATTAGATGAATACTTTAATTATTGGTCTGGGTGCAGGGAGGAGGGGGGAAATACAGTATTATGGCTTTCTCCAGTTCCTTCCCCGAGAAAAGTGATTAAATTTTCTTGGGCACCTGACCAGGTTCAAGCTTTGGGCCTCCAGTTTCATGAGGTACCTCTAGACCATGTGGAGGTAACATCCAAAGCAGAGACGTTTCTGAGGTGGTAAGGTTGGAATGAGGGCTCCATCAAGCTACTCCTGTGGTTAGAGGGCAGAGATGTTCTTCTCCAGAAGGAAAACCATCTCCAAAGATCCAAATTTCCCTCTAGGGAGTTTTGTCTCTCCCCGCTGAAGGAAGAGGTAGCCAGGGCTCCAAGAAAGGAAAATTCTCTAATTGGATGACTCCAGACCCTAAACCTCAGTGTTTTCTTAGTCATTTCTCTTCTGACATCTATTAATCCTGTCCCATATGGCACCCAGTGTGCTGCATGGATGCTCTTTTTTCCCTGCATAAAGATGATTCATGCAGTGACCCTTAACTTTGGCTGGATGAGAGCATGAACGTACATGAAGATTTGAGCCAAGCTCTTGAAAAGCTAAAGGGAAAGAAAACAAACTAATATGCTGACATAGCACAGCAATATGGAGTAATCAAGAAAAAGAGCAATGTTAACATAGCTTAAACAATGCATGACTTAATATAATAATGACATTGAAAATGTTCTGTAAATTTATGGGGTGAATCTCTTTTTCTCTGAAAAGGGGTCATGTCCATCCATCTGGACACGGTTGACCACACTGCTCTGGGTGGCCCTGCTTCAGCAGAGTGTTGGAGTAGACTCCTTCCAATCTCAATCATTCTATAACTTCAGAAGCTCACATTACCCTGGACTAGCTCAGGGTAGCAGCTTGCTGAGACAAGAAAGCAGACCCCTTCCAAGTCCAATGAGTAAGTAGTTTAAACCAGATTTAACAAAGGAATTTTTCAGTGTGAAGATAAAATGATGACACAGCCCATGGAGATTAAAGAAGAGGCCTGATGTTCACAGTCAGAAAAGGCTAGTCTGAGTCATTTTGTTATGGTGGATATATCTGAGCTCAACCAAAGATGATTTTGAGATTCCTTGAGTAATCTCATGCAACAAACCCAGCTAATGGCTGTATTCTGGTTTTATGTAAGTTAAAGTTCATAATCACCACTGCAACTTGAGAAAAATACTTTAAAACCATTTTGTCTTATACAAGTTATCTTAGAACAACAATTGGAGATCCTCAGGGAAAGGGTTTCTGTATCAGATTTACTGAGCACAGCTAGCATTAAATAGGTACCTCCAAAATTCCAACAGCAGATCTAGGTTCATAACTAAGGCCGTAGATACCACTGCTTCTCATCACTGGTTCTTATCCACAACCATCATGCAGCCCAGATCAGCACATGGTACAATGAGAGCAAACGAGTCCTTCCTGAGAGCTGTGTGACAATCCTCCTGACGTGCTCCATCAGTGACCAGATCAAAGGCTTACCAAGTTGGTAGAAAGAATCTCCTTCTCTTCAGTCGTCTCTGGATCCTGTCCCAGAGGGAAAGTAATTTCCATCACAGAAATATGCATGCCACCTAGGTCATTTATTGCTCCTTTGTTAAATTTACTATATAAACTCACAAAATAAAGTTCCAGAAATCATCCAACATCAACAAGCTTTGGCTGGAGTGATTAACCAAAGCCTAGGAACTTGGAGAGCAAGCATATTAACGTCTTCTGGCCACTAAATCTTTCTTGCCAAGCAATAAAAGAGCCAAAAAAGCAAAGTAATTGGGAAGTTATCACAATAACTCCATGTCCCAGAGAGGGTTCACTAATTGTTTACAGAAGATAGGCTGCAATGAAGGGATGATTAGAAATATGTCAGCTGCAGGACTTTGATAGCAGCAAATTTGTTTTGGAAGCAGGGGGAGGAATAGGTTACAAACAGCAGTCAAATAAGCAGAGGGTGAATTACTGACAGCCCAGCCTTGGAGGTTTCCCAGTTCTGAAATATCTTCTGCATAAGTCTATATGAAAGATGGCATCAGACAAGCCTGATTTTGCATAATAGGAAACAAATTAAAAAGAAGTGGACATAGCAAGGATCCATGGTGTTGCCTTTCATACAGCTGGGACCACCCATCCACTGATGAAGTAGAGATATCCCCAAGAGCAACACTGCACACAGCTGCTATTGGAGCAGCTGCTGTGCCATGGTGACCCATAGCAGTTAGTGCCATTGCAGTCCTGAGAAAGGAAGGCAAACTCATGCAGATCCCATTTCTGGTTTTTATTTTTATTTATTTTCTTTTTTTTTTACCCCTTGATACTGTTGGCTTTAGAGTGCATTAGGACAGACAGAGAACAAATTTGTGACCTGGGGAACTTGCTCAGTACCATCAGTGACTATGTGGTAATGTGAATTTTCAAAATCACTTTTTTATGTTTGGGACAATGTGATATATCCATTTGTCTCTTGCATGGGTGTATCCACTGGAAAGTAAGTATTAACACCTGTGGCTATATGCCAGATCATACATACTGGAACACAGGACAAAGTGTACAGGAGCAGGTGAAGAATCCAAGACCACTTGATCTATAGAAAAAACAACACCAACCACTATCTGTCACTTCAGCTTCTCTGACTGTTTTCTCTCTCCACTTCAGCAGTGCCAGGCACCACTTGCAGAACCTGAAGTTAGCCATCAGAAACACAGCAAATTATATGAAACACAGCAAAACCACATTAATTTCCCATGATGAAAGACTGATAATATTTTGAAATATAAAATATGAAATATTTTATATTCTTAATTGCCAATACTACTGTAGAGCCTGTTAAAATGTAGCTGTATACCCTAGGACTCTGGATTATTCACACAAGTTATGAACAGGCTCTCAAATGAGGGAGGAAACAGAGATTGGTTGCAACAAATATTAACAGGGTGCTCTAAGGAGGCCTTAAGGCACAATTCAGTGAAGCACTCTGCACGTCTGCCTGACCAACCTAACCTGTGTGCCCTGCAGGGTCCTCCCAGTCCAAGCCGTCCAGTTAAACTGGTCAGCAGAAGACAAGGCACCTTGCTCGTCTGATGCTCTTCCAGACTCACATTGCTCATAGCCAGTGTGAGGAATGTCTGCCAATGACTTCAAAGAGGGTAGGATTCAACTCACTGTTTGAAGCCCAGCCCCGTTCCCTATCCTTAGGCTAGTGGGGCCATGAGAAAAGCTCAGAAACCTCAGGTGCTTCAAAGCGCATCTGCTTAGCTTGGGAATCAAGAAGTACCCTAAAAACATACCTCCCTGTGCACCTGCAAGGCTCTGGTGACCTGTTCTCACTACCTGAGATGAAACAGACATCTGTGCCCTACTTCCCAAATGCACTGTTATGAAGCACCTACGTCCCTGCTACTTCACATCACTTCCCACTGTGTACTGTTACAAAATCTGCACTGAGGCTTTTCCTGAGTCAAACATCCATAATCAAATGAACAAAGGCACGTTCACATCTAGGATGTGAAGCTTGATATTTTGACTTTCCTGAAAGCAGTACTGGAAAAACAGCATAGGAATATTTTCTGCAACTTTATTGCATTCTCATTTTTAATTAATACTTTACTACACTACTTCAGGCTGCTTTGCTGCTTCCCCGTCATCACTATGAAATCATTCATCCCCAAAGGTACTCATAGTCCGGATGTTTTCCCACAGCATGGCATTCCTCTCTTCATCCTGTCCGAGCAAAAATGAGCACACACTCCCTCCATCCCAAAGGATGAGCTTTGGGAACAGCCCTGCGCTCTCGCATTCTCCCAAACAGTTCTATGACATCAGCCCAAAGAGTGCATTATAATTCAGTCCAAGTCTCCGCCAAGATATTTGCTAACATTGAAATTGTGTACATAGTCACAGGCCATTGCACAAGACCATAACTTGGTCAGGTGCAACGTCCATGAAGCACAGGGATCTGCTTGCACTGACCTTGCCCTGCCCTGCCAGTGTATGGCCCGTTACACACAGAATCTGGAAAGAAAAAACATCTATATGCATATATAATCTTTTTTTCTGATGAAAGAGGCCTGAAGAGAACTTCAAAGGAAGGCTCAAGACACTGAATGACTCCTTGGAAGGGCTGGTTCAGGATGACAGTGCATGATGAGGCACATAGCCTTGGGAAGCTTCTTTTTGTCTCTGGGCTTCTGTGACTCATCCACCCAATGGGAAAAACAGCATGACTCTTTTTCACAGGGGTGTTGTTAGAGTTGGTACATCAAAGACCACAAGGTGCCCAGGCTCTGTAAGGATGGGAACCTCTTGGGCACCCAACATGAGATGAAAACACAAAAAAAAAGGCGTTTTCAAAGTAGTAGTAGAAGTAATCTAAGTCAATTTTGTCATCTCTGACTTCAAAGATATAAGCTCTATTATTTTGTCTGTGCAGGAAATGTAAAAAACGTTCTTCTTGTTCCAGTAAAGATTTGTGCAGAGAGTAGGCAAAATTTTGGGCTATTGAATTAATTAACATCATGTTTAATTGAGGTACCAGATTTTACTCAGCCTGGCTTAGGGCATGTCTACACAGATGGGCAGACACATTCAGGCTCTTCTGTCTGCCAAGCTGTCTTGACTGGAGCTGGTTTCAGCATCACACGATGCTCACACAAACCCTCTCTCTACTTGCAGAGATTTTACACCCACTACTAACAAACAGCATATAATATTTAAGTCCAGCACTTCATGAATGTAACTTCATGGCTTCTAGATGAAGTTGGCTTGTACTCAGTTGGCTTGGGCAGCAAGACAGGAGCTCGCATCTATTTGCATCCATTCGTGCAGGCATGCCCTTATATGCCCATTTTAATGTTTACTAAATACCTTTTTATTTGGCCACCCACTAATGGAAGAATTTTCATGGCAGCTTTTACAAACGGTACAGCTTTCTGTTTTACTTTTTCACTGTACTGTGCAAAGCCAAAATATCGCGTTCATGACAATCAGCAGAATCAGGAATAGAAACATACATGATTATGATATCATTAATAGCAACAAATTATTTGCATTTGTAAAACGTTTTTGTTTTTGCTAATCACAGGTGCTTTTTTGCAACACAGGCTTTATTTTATATATGGGTGTGTACAGTAATCTATTATTCTGGCAGATTCTTTTAAAAAAGCACATTCATCAGTCCTTTCTTCAATAACGCAGTCAACCAGAGTAAAATCTGTTGGACATGGAATGGGTGCAACCACGGGAAAACAAACCATCCCTATTTCATCTGTGTTAGGGTTCAGCCAAGCTCAGAATAAATACACACAGCCACAGCTGAAACAATCTCAGAATACTTGCAATAATCTGCTTGTCACACGTCACAGATAGGTTCAGAGTGAGCCCAGTCAATGGAAGGAAATTTTCTGAAAAGGGAATAATAGGGAGTTTCACAGAGTGTACAGAGGAAAAAGCTTTTCACAGAAACATAAACAATTCAGAATTCACAGGGACATAATTTATAACAAACATAGTAATTTATCCAGGAAAGGAGGAAACTTGCAATGATTCATTTGAAGTGTCTCTCTTTGCATAAACATTGACCAAGATAAAGCTTATCAGAGGCATTCTTATAGCTTTTCTATGCAGTTGCAGTAGTCCATGGAGTATTGGTTATTTGGCAGTTAACGCGTGTTATTCAATATAAAATATACAAGCCAATTAATTTAACTATTCACTGTTCACTGCTGGAAAAATGTTAGTGCTCTTCACAACATTCTGATTCTTTGCTTAGGACACTAGTACTGTTATAATGTTGCCAATAAAATGAAAAATGAAAGTTCCTACCAAAATAACATTGTTGTTAGGGAAAGAAATCCTAGGTTTGCAGAATTTGATCAGTTGTAAAAAAAAAAAAAAAAGAAGAAGACAGGAACAAAAAAACACACATAGCAACACTAAGAGTGCTCAATAGCAGAGTTTTTAGGCCTTTACTCAAGATGCCTCCTAAATTCAGACTTACTGACATTCCTAGGGGACAGCAGTGTTCAGCACTGCTTTGTGAACTACAGAGGTTGAGTAGATCTCTCTGTCAAAATGGAAATATTTTCACTGCTTGTTTCAGTGCCAGATAACAGTAGTGATCAGGAGAATTTGCCATGAATCATTAAGAATTTCAGTAACAGATCAAGACCATGTCTAGCCTGTTACTTTTGTTGAAAGTAACTGATGTTTCATCAAAACTTATGTATTTTATAGCTTTCCTGTAGTCCATTCTTCTGTTGTAGTATTTATCCTACCACAGCCCTCCAAAAGTCAGTAAGAAGCCTCCACAACTAGAATGCAGATCAGTTTGATCCTATGTGAGATGTCCATCCATTCTTAGATGAAGTATGGACCACAGGTGGGGAGGATTTATCATTCAAAATGCGGTGCAGAGGAAGGTGTTTCAGCAGCACCAAGCCCTGCTATGCTCACAACCACTCCAGAGAAATCAGACAGAATTTAGGTAACTTAGAAATAGAGAACTCAGTCTGCCCTGATGTGTGCTATTTAGCCACCCTCTTCATGCTTCTTCCAGCAAAACGAGCCTTCCTCCCTTAAAGCCACCATGACATACAGCCAGTGCTGTTCGCTGCGATGTGATCATGGCAAAAGCTGATTTAAGACTTTGGAGCAGCACTTGCAATGATGATGTTGAGCTGCTAAGGGGATGACATGAGGTTAAAGGTGAGATGGGAACGTCAAACCTAGTCATGGCAATCTCCAGTACCTCCAGTATATTTTTTGGAGCTTGATCAGCTCTTTGGAGTGCAGAAAAAAAAATTAATTAACAAAGTTGGATAGCACAGGCAACAAAATAAAAGATTGCAGTCATAGGAATCAAAAGTACTCATGAGTACAGTCAAAATTTCTTAAGGGAATAAATTTTCTGTCCATCTACAAGGGAAGAAAATACCTTGTTCTCATTGTCGTTTGCTCGCTCCTGATCATTACAAAAGAATAGAGGAACACTGAAAACCCAAGACATAGAGGACTGTAACTAACCAGTTATTCAGGTTGTGCTTAAAGGATTTGGCCTGCAGCAATAATTGACTCCTTGTTTAAAGACAAAATGCCTTACAAGACTGAGAGTTCAAAGAGATATCAGGCTATGTGAGCCAGAAGACTGGAGCAGTTAAACCAACAAGGTGACCACAGGACCTGTTCTCTACACTGACTGAAGCTGAAGTAACATCTCCAACTGCCGTGGGATATCTGTAGGTTAGATAGCTTTCAGATTCTAGCCTTAGGCCCTGAACGGTGGTTTGATGCAAGTTGAACAAAGAGGTATTTACTCAACCAAGCTTCTCCTCTGAGGGCCTATCCCTTAGGCTTTTCCTCAGGATATTAGTAGCAGCAGTATCTGTATTTTCATTGGCTTCACTGTCTCTTTAGTCACATTCTTCATGTGCATTTCAGCTGAGTATCAAGCACAGACTGAAGCCACCACAAGGCCAAGCTCATCCCTACGCAGACTCTGGCTCACATTTGGGCAAAACAATATCTAGGAACCAAAAGCTCCACTTGCAGTTGTCACAGTGTGCCGTGCTGTTTGCAAACTCTTATTTCTCTAGCAAGGTGATTTAATGTCAAGGTCTTCAATAGTTACCTGAGTAGTACTCAAATTACTGGAAAATACAAGTTCTGCTGTTAGAGACGGCGTGAGCAAACGTGTTTGCAGGTCCTGTGGCTGCCATGTAGAGATGCATATCCAGGTAAAGAAACAATCCAGGGTTTGCTTCTAATGTGATCCCCACACCAAAGGATAATATGGCCTATCCTGCCCGCTCAGGGGCCACAATCGTTTGAGGATATCTACAGTGCTGGCAGACAACACCCTCTGGACTTCTTTCCCACATAAAGGGAAACAAAACAGAAGAAGAGATAATAGTGTTTATACAGAGCTCTCACAAGTTTTGGCAACACAACATTACGAACAACAGTTATTTTGGATTAGTTCATCAAAAGACTATTGTAAGATGGTCGTTCTTTGCACATCAACAGAGAGTGACAGGAGGATTATTTTGATGTTGTATTTTTCTTTGAGCTTGATGTTTATCCACTATGAGAACTGGCAGATGGAGCACACTGTACCAGGTTCTGCAGGTTTTCCCAGCCTGAGTCAAAGTTGTTGTCAACCAGCAACCAACCCACACCTGCTTTGCCTTACTGCCTTGCAACAAAACACAGCTGTGCCTTGTCTCCCAAAGGATCTTGCAGCAGTATTTCTGACATGCATATGTAACTACACTACTCTGTAGAAATAGCTCTCACTTTCTGGAATTGAATGCAGCTCCACGTTCACTTCAAGCTCTACCCAGATCTTCTACCAGGACTAATTCCACTTACAAACTACGGTCTACAGTTTTCTGTCCACTGTCAAGCTGGGCCAGACATCCAAGAAGGTTTTCCCTCGATTTCAGCAGGGAATTCTTGTCCTTCCTTCTATGAACTCCATCTACGGATCTCCACAAACAGAAGGAAAAGCCTTGGGCTTCATTCTCAGGAACGTAATCCTGCCCTATCCCATCTGGGCAGCTCTCTTCAGATCAGTGAAGATACGCAATACTTATAACTGGAACATTCATTTTCTCTTCATGCTCCACAGTTGCCAAAATAAACTCTCCACAAGATAGAGGCAAAAAAGTACTTAACAGAGTGAGTTATGCCTCGATTGCTGCATTCCTCTCAGCATTCCCCAGGGGCTGGCTCACTGCACAGCTCAGCAAGGAAGCACTCTGCATGCTGGGCTCGTTTGTGTATCCCTTTCAGGATTTAACTCTTTCAGGATTTAACACCTTCAGGCAGCTCAGCAGGGGTTCTGGATGCTGAGGGAGAGGATACAGACCCAAAGTCTCATCATGGCCAGCAGTCTGGATACACCCACTGTGCTTGTGCATGGATCAAGCCTGCAGAGTTGGCAGTGGCTGAATGGGATGCTTGCCATTCCCACCCAGACCCAGGGCTGCTCAAGCTGTATCTGCTTTCTGTGACACCTCCAGACATGGCAGTAATCAAGGAGGGCCCTAAGCCAACTGTATGAAGTCCTTCAGGTGGATATTTTAAATAAAAATCTGTCCTCTATTCAAAGCAAAATGAATTCTTGGACATCCCAGGCCCATAACCCTACAGGCATATGCTATGAGAAAGAATCATATTGGTTTGAATTCCTCAGTGCTTAAACATAATGAGCCTTTCCTTACTTCTCTTTGCCCACACTGAAATGAGAACCACTATGACCACTGTGTTCCTTTTCTTCCTTCTTACCAAGATAACTCCTCTCTGAGGCATAGTGGCCAGCATAAACAGAAGCACAAAATTATTTGAGTTAGAAGGGAATCCCAAAGGTCATCTAATCCAAATCTCCTGAAATTTGCAAGGATGTCTACAGCTCAGTCAGAGTGGTCAGTGTCCTGTCCAGCCAGACCTTGGACTTCTCCAAAGATTGAGCATCCACTGTCTCTCTGAGCATTCTGTTCCAGGACCTCACCGCCTTTATTATAAGAACTTGCTCCCCATATCCAGTCCAAAGTCAAATCAGGTTGCATGCTATACCAGGACATGCTGCTCATTGTAACAGGTAATGCAATAATCTCTCTGTTTAGTCTCTACCTCATTCCTTCCTCTCATGTTTGTTTTCTCAACTGAAGAAATTCACAGAGAGAAGCTTTTCTTCTATAAATTTCTCCTAGTTGAAGCAGTTCATTATAGCCTGCTTACACTGAAGTACAGCTTGAGTTACACTCTGTTGCTCTGCGTTGGCATGGCTAAGGACCGACACAATCTTCTTGCTGTTGGCACCTTTCTCCTAGTCCCCTGTGAAATTAAAGTTGTCCAAGAACTTTTCAGAAGATCAGTTTAACTTGTATGTGGAGAGATGTCCTAGACGTACTTCCCTCCCACAGACTCAACCTCCTGCCGTGGTCAAATCCCATTCTTGCTTCCAGCTATTTATTCACCTCAAATGGCTTCCATGGCTGGCAGGGTGGGGACAAGGCAGCTTGCAAAAAGCAAAGCACAAAGAATTGTGTGCAGATATATTAGCACTGCCCCTGCTCAATGGGCTCTACCAATGAAAACCTACTGCCCACAAATATCAGACGCTGCAGCATCAGACCAGTGGTCTACTCAGTCACTTCATCTAAAAATGAAGTTGTAGCTCAAAGCGATGCATTCAAACTAGTTTTTAAGGGTTAAATTATCCTTCCCGCATGAAATAGATTTGTCTCAAGCAGAAAGTCGTCCACCTTATAAGGGAGAAAACTTCTTTGCTTTTAACTTTGCAAGAAAACAGTTTTTGTACTCTGAATGGACAGGACAAGGGGAAATGGTTTTATACTAAAAAAGAGAAGATATAGATCGGACATAAGGAAAAATTTTTTTACAATAAGGATGGTGATGCACTGGAACAAGTTGCCCAGAGAGGTGGTAGATGCCCTGCCCCTGGAGATTGGGCCCCAAGGTCAGGCAGAATGGGACTCTGAGCCCCTGAAGGAATTGTAGCTGGCCCCATTCATTACAGTCAGGTTGGATCAGATGGCCTTTATGGGTCCCTTACAGCTCAACTGATTCTATGACTCTCTGCCTTGATTTCAGTTACCACAGTATAGATATGAATTGGAACCAAGGTCAGTTTCGCTTCTCTATAAAGATCAATCATACAAACCCCCGTGATAATTCTGGGCCTTGAACATAAAGTAATTGTAACTGAAACAAACACTTTTATCCTCAAAGCTCATTTTCTTATGCCAACAGAACTTCCAAGCTCAGGAATGGGGCTGCCCCACTGCCTCTTTGTGGCTTTGTTTGTAACGGCTGGGGCTAAAATCCATTTCTAGAGCAAAGAAAGGCGAGAATATTGTATCCTGCTCTAAGATTCCTACCCCTACCGTTAAATACAGTAACCAGGCCAGTCACCTGTCTCTACCTACTGTAGTAGTTAAGGTACTGTATTTGCTAGTGGACCTGACTTCAAGAGGGAAAAATATATTTTGAGATTTTAGGGAAAGTGACTATTTACAGTCTCTTAGCCTGGAATAGGTGCAGGTCCAGATCAGCAGAGCATCTTCCTTGCAGGCACCAAGTAAGAATGTTCCCACTGAGTCTGTTTAATCAGTATGCACAGACCATATAAAAGGAAAACTGGAAACTTAACCAAGGCAAACAACATGAATGGCAGATAGCAAATATAAACAAATACAACGATCTAATTTTATGTGTCACAGGAAAGTTCCACCAGATCAAATGTCAGGATCTGCATTTATATCCATTTTAAGAAAAAAAAAAAAAGGGTGATTTTCAAGTCAGCTCTCAGTGTTCTTAGGGTCACCATCAGAACATTTTACACTAGGTTTTAAATTATGGTACTAGGAGTAGGACAGACTCGTTACATTGATTCTGAGTGACTTTGATTTATGACAAAAACCTCCAAATGCAGAAGTGAATCCATTGCACCCAGGAACTGCTCGGTTGACACAGGGAGAGGAGGGACTGCAAAGAGCCCAACAGGAGATTAATTCACACAAGTTAAAAATGTGCTGTTTAAAATAAAATGTAGTTTCAGCACAGGGGCCCTCATCATGGGGAATCAGTGTGCAATAGGATGCTGCAGAGCTCTGCAGCAATTTTGCTGTGAAAAGAGAACTTTCCAGGCCTGAAAAAAAAAGAAACAAAGAAATGAAAACCCCACAAAAAATCCTCAAACCAAAAAGAACAGCAGCAGCTCGCATGAGGTCAGCCCCCATGCATAGGACGTGCTTGGCCATGATATCACAGCATCAGCCCAGCACACAGTTTGCCTCACACAGCAGAGAATGACCCCCATGAGACAATGTTGGGAGATGAGATAATGTTTCTCTTTATCTTGCAGACAGAGGAGGTGCAAAAACTGATGTGAGGATATGGTCACTGCCCCCAGCTACCCAATATAAAGTTGCAGGTATGTGGGCTCAACTATTTAGCAGGAATTTCTTCCCTCCAACTGAGAATTTCCTAAGCAATATTGTGTTCTAATTATAATAAATTCTTAAATAATATGCTTATAATAATACATGAAGCATAATAAATATTATTATATATTATGTAGAGTAATAAGTATACAAGCAGAAGGGGGACTGACTTTTTTGCACAGTCTGATAGTGATAGGATAAGGCAGAATGGCTTTAAACTGAAAGAGGGCAAATTAAGTTTAGATGTTAGGAGGAAATTCCTTACTCAGAAGGTGGTGATGCACTGGCACATACTGCCCAGAGGGCTGTGGGTGCCCCATCCTGGAGAAGCTAAAGGCTGGGTTGGATGGGGCCCTGGGCAGCCTGAGCTGGAGGGGGTTAACCATCCCACAGCAGGGGGTTTGAGCTCAGTGATTTATAAGGTCCTCTCCAACCTTAGCCATTCTATGATTCTATATATTATGCTTTTAATTAGGCATCACTAGTGAACCCTCCTTAACTGAAGACTATGGAGACTCAGTACAAACTATGTTATTTTGCCTCTGTGCAGGAATTTTTCACAGCCACTTCTAAGTGGAGACCTGTACTCTGGAAATTGTTGGCATCTCAGCTCCCTGATGGTGATGCTCCT
Organism: Callipepla californica brunnescens; assembly: GCA_023055505.1. Lineage (NCBI taxonomy): Eukaryota > Metazoa > Chordata > Aves > Galliformes > Odontophoridae > Callipepla > Callipepla californica. Next base: position 36,291,618 of record JALIRH010000005.1, on the reverse strand, counting down.
GAACCCCAAATTTACAAGGTTAGAACAGATTTATGACATTATTCTAACACAGAAAGACACTGCTCAGCAAAGGCTATTCCCAAGCCACATTTCAATATGCAAAACCAGCTGTTTCTTCTCTACCAACATTCATAGAAGGAGCTATAACAAAATAACAGTTAAAGGGAGACATGTTTTCTGTTTTTTTTTTCTTCCATTAGATGCAGAGACAACTTAGTAATTTTTGGCTTAAACATTTTTACACATGTACATACGCTTTCTTTTTCCATGTTGAAAACCAGCCCAGAAATATTCAGCCCAAAAGCTGAAAATTTCAACAAATTGCTAACTGAAAATGGGTTAGAATGAAAACGATTATGCAACTTTAACTCTGTTATGCAAATTCACCACTACTTCACCCTTGGGGCTAGCATAATGCCAACCTCAAGTCTTTTATCAATCTTTCCGTAGGACAAGAGGATCATGTGTTCTCTCATGTTAAAATATTATGCTAAATACATAAGGTGCATTTTAGTTCAGTTCTGCAGCCCTTGATCTCCAACTCCTCTTTCTGTACCGTGTTTTAGGAGAGCAAGAGCCATCGAACTGATGTTACACAATAATTCTTTCCCTTGAATAAATGCCTAGAAACAGCAGAACACGTTATGAAGGTCTACATATAAAGTATTGTACAGGTCAGAAACATACAGCACACTGCAGTCTAACTATTTTGCACTAACATTTCTTTGTTCTATCTTAAGACAAAAACTGTAAGCAGGTGAGAAGGAGCAGGGTAAACTCAACCAAGACACCACGTGCGTGGAAGAAAGCAACCCCTGGTTTGTCACTACTCTACATCCAGCCTCAGACACGTGCTTGATGCTGGAGGGAATGCCCTCTGGACACATGTTGGAAGGGTTAGTGAGCAAGTACAAGCAACTGCACATGTTCACTTTGAAAGCTTATCTTTTCATTTCCAGGTCTTCATACACGTCGAGGTTTAACTGATAATCCCCTCAATGCTGTGAGGACATCCCTCACTGCCCTTTCAAATAACTATTTGCCATTTCATACACAAGTTTATTCTTTGCGAGTGATTTAACCCATTTTCCACACTTTTAATTCTCCCTATTGAACACAAGAGAGTTATTACCTATGTACAGCTACACAGCTGATGAGTTACCAGTCAGGTCTGATCCTGTCTGTTCTTGCATCTGAAGCTTTCTCCATTCAGCATCCATGCCCAATGCCCGCGAAGGGCTGGGCTGTTCTGCATGCTCCCATTTCATCTAGGACCACCAAGTGCCACCTGTGATAATGCCACACTAATTACAGCACACAGAACTCCACAAACCTTTGAAGCAAGGCATGAAGCATTAAAACTAACCTAAATATTTTCATACTGCTACTCTGTGATAAACACCAACACATCTGCATGTGTCTGGGCTGGAATGACCAAATAGCAAACCACAAGTATCTTTCATTTAAAAACATTTAAAGGTACTTTAACAAACTGGTGAGGAACTAGCACAGGTTGCCCAGAGACATTCAAGGTCAGGCTGCACAGGGCTTTGGGCACCTGATGAAGCTGTAGGTGCTCCGGTTCATTGCAGGGAGATGGACTAGATGGCTTTCAGTGTCCCTTGCAACTGATTATATGAAAAATACAGCACTACACTGTCTCCTATACCATTATCTTGAAAATATGTCACAGCCACGATGAGGTACATTATGAACCCTGTTATAACCAAGCATTTGTTGCACATATAATATTAGTTTACAGGACAGAGTTTTGATTTGAAGACTCTAAAGACTGAGTACCAGTTGCAGTTGGCTCTAGTGGCACCGTAGCCCACCCAGGAGTTATTCAAAAGGTGGGCAGCAGTGAGCTAGCCCAGTTGCCCCAACTATTCCACGGCTTCTGCAAATCTATGCAATAGTCACCCTGGCTGGAAATTGAAAGTTGGCTGCTAAAAGGCTGTATCAATGAATACTTCACTGAAAATATGAGAAGCAGTAACACCATGACCCAAGTTAACCTTTATGTTGTATTTGTGGACTGGTAAACAGCATTTTACTGGAACTGTGATTGCTAGACACCTGGTAGAGGGGAAAGTTATCCTTGCAGAAATGGTGGTCCACACACATGGCAGTCCTTCAACCCAGTAACATCAAGTTTCATACTTTTTTTTTTTATTTAATCAGAAAAGACTCAGTGTTGATGGCTTTGTTACAAAATCTGAAGTTAAACATCACAAACCTCTACCATTCTACAGTTGTTTTTTCCTCAAAAAAAAAAAAAAAAAAAAGAAAAAAAAAAAGTCAAGTCTGACAAAAAGTTTTTAGAGAGGATTTTTGAGCAACCAGTTCTGTGTCATTTCAGATATTATATTTCTCTCTTACGTTTCAGAGACAGCTACTTTCTTATCCCAGCTGCTGCCAACATCCTACTTCCAAGAGAAGAAATCCAAGATAAATACATTAATTTCAAGGAAGACACTTTGGAATCACTTCATTGCAACTCCAAATACATTTTTTTTTCCCCCAATCTCTTTAAGCACTGTATAGATCTGTATTATGCTCTCATATTTCATCCTGCATCCAGCTCTCTTAATAATTCAGTTAACAGCACAAAAACATGGTTACTGTAGAATTTAAAGCAGAAATAGAGGCACAGGACTTGAAGATCTTAGAAAACTTTTCCAATCTAAATAATTCTAAGATTCTGTGGTTCTGAGCCAGCCAAAGGATTTTAAGGTTCTTATCATCTCTCTTTCAAGAGCTGATATTCACCTGGAGGAAAATGCAGGTATTTATGAATTCATTAAAAAGAAAAAATAATAAGACACCTGAATTATGGCAGAGTAACCTTGTAACATGCAGACAACTGAACCAGGCTGATAACAGATTAGTGGAAGAAATATTACCTATGCATTTCTGTACTCTCACTTTGAAAGTGTAGATATGAAATATAAATGTTTAAATACTATTCATATTACCAGTCAAGAGGATTTTAATCAGAAAATTTTGATTGCTGGTTTTGCCTTTATTGTGAAGATACATTAAAGAAAATCAGGCAAAGGTAATAATCCGCATGGTCATTCAATTCAATATACTCAATTTGTCCTGTCTTGAAATTTCCTCAAAGGAATGTCAGGCACATTATTCATTCCTGCATTGGCACAGGGCTTGAAAATCATCATTTAACTGTGTCATGTAAAATGATTATGTACCACAATCTGTCTCACTTCTGGATTACAAGAACAGTACACAGAATACCCAATAACAACTGTGCTTTCATCACACGTGTTTGATATGAGAAATGGAGTTGCTAAGAAAGACGTGCATGAACATACAAGCAACAGGATTTTGTCTTCCTAATTATCCACCCTCATGCGGGAAGACAGGGTGTGTATATCAGTACATCTCTGAAGTTTGGAGAAGAGGTAATACCCAGGATTAGAACTGTTACAGACACGTTATTTCTTGCCATACACATGGAAATATCCAAGTTCACACCCAGTTATTTTGGAAGATCAAACTAAGCACGGATGGCAGAACCTGTCTGGCTGAATAGGGTGCCCACGTGGGACTCTCGCTCATTATTCCTAGCACCTGGATGATTTTTTGCCCAATTTTTAACTCTTCAAAATTAAGTCAAGGCCATGCATCAGAATGAGAAATTACAGCTGCATTTATTTCACCTGCTCAGTGCTTACTCTCTCCTAAGCAAAAACATCCTTTCTTATTCCCCCGATCCCACCTTCCTGTTGGGCACAACAACTTCTGTTCTCACGTCCAAGAAAAAAGTGTCTGCTGGCTAGAAAATAGCAGTAAGTTGCTCATGTCAGCAGAGCACAGGAGGCAATGCTCCTTTCTCCTGCCTTAACACAATATTTAAATAACCATCATCAAGTGATAGCAAGCCCTCACTCCCTGAGAAGAGTTTTCCTCTTTCCCCTTCCCCTTTTTCCCCCCTCTCCTGAAGTTCAGCATCTTCTGTACCAGGGTTAGGAAGGAGTTGATGTCAGTGCTTGCTCATGGGCCACGCAAGAGGAATGCCAATAACATCCAAATTAAACAGACTTAATGACTCCTGCACCAGAAGTGCCAGGGCCCTGCACACGTGCTCTGCTTCCGGAACCCAATAGGGAGAACTTCTCTTCTACCCAAAAGGCAATTTTGCCTGTCAGTTATGATAAAAGCTCAAGCTGGAGACAAGCTGCAGATGTTGGCTTGGATGGCTGATACTCGGATTGGAGGAGCTGCTACTACTGGGAGGAAACATTGTAGACAGACTATATCAGGAACCATCCATCAGGGTCTTCCCAAAGACTGTGCTCTTATTCCTCCCAGTGCAATGTTTTCATTTCTACCTACATTTTTTCCTACACTGCTGAAGGAAAGGACTGATTTAAGAAGTCACTGTGGAAGCCACTGTGGACATCATATGTTCTCCAGTACTGCCCTTTAGAAGTACAGGGTTTAGCCTTCTTTGGTTTATTGAATCAGGGCCCAGAGTTGTACTGGAGTTGAGGAGGTCTGCAGAAGAAAATTATTTCTTAGGACAATCCAGAAATAACACATGGTTTTGCTGAGGACCTCACGCCACCATGCTGTGAAGGACAGGAATTAACTCCAACCACAGTGCAGGTTACCAGCAGGAATGGTCAGATCAAGAAATTTGGGCCAGTTTCACATTTTTTCTGCTTTAAGTATTCATAAGTCTCCTCCTCCCCCTCCAAAACACCACTGTTGCCTGAAAGAGGTATCCAAGAGACATGGGATGTGAATAAGCTGCTTGTGTGTAGCCCACACCATGCTGCAGAGATGGAAGCTACCAGAAATGGGTAGCCCATGCCACCACTGGCCTCAGAAACCTCCCCAAATCACCAACTTCTAAAGAAGAGTGATTCCATCTATCCCATAGTTACCAGATCCATCTGAGATAAAAAATACAGCCCCTGAGAGCCCCCTTGGATAACTCTAATGGACATGTTGCAATCTAAGGAAAAACAAACAAAAAAAAAAAAACAACCACATACAAACAAACAAACAAGCAAATAAGCAGAGGTGTCCAAAGAGGCTAAGCCTTCCTATTTTTTTTTTTAATAGTCTGAATAATAAAAGTTTCCTGAGAAGCAGAAAGGTGGAGTAAGCAGTGTTTCCAAACACTGGCTCTCATTCCTGGGCCCTCCAGCGCCCCACCAACTCCCTGAACTTGAGTACAATCTGCTGTGCCAGAGACTGAAGGAGAAGACATTCTCTTGTAGGTGGAGGCAGGTTAGGAAAGCAGCCAGGCAAGGTGTAAAGCAAAAAGCTCCAAACAAATCGGAGTACCAAGTACCCACCAGCTGCAGGCAGAAGTAGTGCCAAGGAGCCAGCTAACGTCCAGCAGCAACTCAATATTTCCACCAGTGTCCTGCCTTACCCCTCCACAGAGCCAGGTTTTGGATTTTGAAACCTGAGAGGCAGGATTAGCATCTTGGTTTGCTCTGGTGTGGTATTACAAAGCCCTGGGAGCATAAGGGTGCAAGTGATGGCCAACTTGCTTCATCACAACCAAACACACTGCCCATAGACTGTGATGACACAGTGAGAATCTGGAATTTGCCTGTCCTGATCCAGCAGCCCTGAGAAACAGACTGTTTCAGACTTTCCAGAAAGCAAACAGCATCCACAGCACCTCTCCTTCCCAAGAGATGCTCAGCACAAAAACATAAGGCTTTTTCTGACCCTCAGTGTTGATTGCTGCATTGAGATTGTGCTAGGGGCCCTGAGGAGCACCAGCAGGCTAATGTGAACCAGGACAGCCCAAGAGCTGCTTTCATTTGGGCTGGGTGCTGAAAAGTGCTTCTCCCATCTCTTCACCACCCTTCTACTGGAAGTCAGTTGGCCACTTCAAGGGCAGAAGACACCAGTCCATGTTGATCCTGCTTTGAGATGGATGTTGCACTGGAAACCTTCAGAGGATGAATTGAAATCATCTGGAGTTCTCTACCAGCCTGAGATATCTTAAGACCCTATCAACTCCTGTTTACCCTTCCACCTCCTACTATGATCCTCCACAGGAAAAGCCCACACTGATGAGGATTGGGCTCTTGAGAGTCCTTTTCCCAACAGCCTGAGTACATGAGGCAGCACTTTCATCTCAGACCCTGGTGCCTAGTAAGCCTCAGTCATTTTTATCAAGCATTAATGGCTTAATTCCTGCTCTCCTGCTAGAAGCCTCGCTGTGAATCTGAGGTTTCTTGGAGACTCTTCTTTGTTTCTCTTTAGTGTTAAAAGAAACTTTAATTTTACAAGTTCATAAATCAACTCTTCTTCCCTGCTCTGCTCCATACCTCATGTCTAGGTGTGGCTTTAAGCAAATGAGACAACTGAATGAAAAAAAATAACTTCCCTCACCCGCCCCTCCCCCCTTTTTTTTTCTTCAAGAATTGCTCATGTCTCCTCACAGCCTCAAATATTTCATGCAGGTTGTGCCATGTATTTCACAAGTTAAGCCAAGCAAAACACCGCCTTCCATATACACAGAAAAGAAAAAAAAATGTTTTCCAGGGCTCAAAGCATTTCTGTCTTTGGCAGAATCTTTTCTCAAAGCGTACTAAAGGGAAAGTATGGAAATGAAATACAAAGAGTGGTTAAAATAATATTTTGGGTAGAGATGAGCCCAAACCAAACCCAGATTAGAAAGCCAGATACCTCCCTAGATACCATTCCCAAGATGAGGAAGGTTTGTTGTGATACTCGGAGAATGACTGGGAAACATTGCACATCTCCCACCAAGTTTAATTTATTAATTAAACTTGTAAAAGGCTTAACCCCTACCAGCCCCCACAGCCAGTACAAATCTACAGCAAATGCACTGCATGGTCACAATAGACAAATTCCACACGCCTGAGATGGAGCTCAAAACAGAGGTAGGCAAAGATGAGTTATTCTTCTTTTTCTGGCCCCAGATACTTGATTGTATTTATCCAGATGGGTACTGGGTGGATTGTTTGGGGGTGAACAGGATGTGGGGATGCAGATGGAGGTCTTTTGTGGACCCACATGAGCCAAAGGGCTCCGCTGAACCTAGGCAGGAGAACCAAAGCTTCAGTGTGATTGGATCTGCTATTTGGAACCAGCCTTTCTATCACCAACATTACTGTGGAGTAATTTGGGATCTGAGACCCAGCATTTAGGAATGAATCCAAAACTCAAATGGAAGAATTTCATGAAAGTGGCTTTTAGGAGTCTAATCTGAAACAGAAAACTCTGGATCTATTTTTGCCCTGGTCTTTAATTGAATGATGCTTTTTTTTTTTTCTTCAATCTTCCAGTATGCCTGAGCTGTTCAGGCATCCAGCAGCAACACCTCAATATTAAATAGGAGGCTTTATGCTATTTGAATGATGAACAAATGACAAACTCAGCTCTGTGTGTACCCGCTGTTCTGGAAAGGTGAACAAACAGCATGTTATAGCTCGATCAGTTTACTTAATAGCAGTCAAAAGGAATGCCAGCTTCAAACAAAGCCTATCTTGACAACAGATTTCAAAAGGATAATTGCATCTACTAATTTATAAACGGTCTCAGATACCAATAACATAAGTCTTAGGCTCAGAGTCACCTTTAATTTTTATATCCCAGGAAGAGTCCATACGTTCAACTCCATAAAATTTGGGGCAGTTTAATCACACAAAGTACATTTTACTCTCTAGTTTAATTTTTTTTTCTTTTTTACAAACCTTAAAATAACCTTAAAAATATTTGTCCTAGCACTCGACAGGATTTGGGTTTGTTTTTCCATTGACTTAGCAGTTGTAAAGCAGGTCTCAAAATAGAGTAGCTGGGGGAGGGAAGGTGATTTTTTGCTCCAGAAGCCGGTACATACCCAGCATATCAACTTGTGCCTGGTCAAGCACAGTGGCACACACAGCACCTAACATCATGGGCTGAAACCTCCCCAGTAGCAAAGGGTAGATGTGCCCTGGGCTCCAGCAACTGCTTTGGTCCATCCCATGCCACAGTGAGGCTGCTAACTATGTGTCTTCAATAACCCAGTTCATGACTTCAGCTTCCACAACTCAACAATCAGGACAAGACTTTGCTGAAGCAGTAGACTTTGCTGAAGCACACTGGATAAGTGAATGCTACCCACTAGTAGGTGAAAATGCTAAAATTACAGACACAAAAAGTCCATAGGGCAGAAGAGAAACGTCAGCCTTTTTTAAACCTTTTGTATTATTTATTCCCTGTGCAACTGCTTGATATTTCTGGTCTGCAGAATCATGCCCCACCCAAGAGTTCCCTAGCTAAACCCCAGCTGAACCCCAGCAATTTTATGAGCGCCTGCCCTCTCCTACTACTGTAGGGGCACCAGGATACCTGCTTCTCCCAGCCTCCAGTTTTGGGAACCATAGGTGCCCAGACTCAAGAGCAAATATTGCAAGCCATTTTTTCAGCAAACAATGTTTCCCAGCTCCATCAGCAGCATCTTCAGACTCAACCATCTTTAAAATGAACCTAACCCAGAGAACACCGCTTGCACATACATACATGCACACACAAAAACACTTACTAGCTTAATAGGGTGAGTATCAAAATGTTACACTAAATTATCTGACATCTTTATTGCTTAGAATGACAGATTCAAACAAAGCTAACCCTTTAATTATGTTTATATAATGTAATTTGGCATAAGTCATAAAGCACCCCTTTGGCAATGCCAGATTAAATATTTTACATTTGCTCGGGCAGCGCATTACAAGATTGAGAGAGGTGTTTTCTTCTGATGCTCTAAGCAGTGACTGTGCTAGAATGGGAACAGAAGCTTTCTCCAGCAGAGACCTCAACCTAGCACTCCACTGTGCACAGCTCTCCATTGCACCCACTCACCCAGGACATCAGCACCACTGCTTCTTGCCAAGAATAAAACAAAAGCTCTGTTGATGCCAATGGTAGCAGGAATGCCTCCATTACTGCTGGCAGAGTTTCCCAGGGCAGTCACCTTACTGCCAGCACTGGATCAGCTCCAAGTCCTCCGCTTGCAAACAGAAGTCAGGGTGTCCCATGCTTTTTCACAGAAAGAGCTGACGTGGCTACATGGGATTTGGGAAAGTTCAGATCTGAGATTCTGAGGAGATAATGAAACATCTGAAGATGTCTTCCAATGAAGCAGAGAGCAGAGGTTGGCCTCGGTGTTCAGCATCCTTCTCAGGGCCCTAACTTCCCACTGCTCTAAGGTGTCTTCTTGAGATAGGGAGGTTCTCCGTACCAGGTTTGGTTACTCTATACCTTTACCTGGTGTAGGGAACCTGCTTTGGAAGGGGGTTGGACTCGTTGATCTCTTGAGGTCCCTTCCAATCCCTATGATTCTATAGAAAGGTTCCCCAGTAGTTTCACCTCCAAGCTTTTCATATCCTCATTTTTCACTAGTCATCTAGAAGTGTTAGTGATGTTCATTGTCTGCTTAAAATCGTTGCCAAGAAGAAGCACGACACTTGCCCCCAGAACAGGTCCCATAAAGCCACCCCTCTACAATCAGCACATCAGTTATGAAGATACACTTGAAGAGTGGAACAAAATTCCCTGAGATCCATGGTAGCCATTTAATTGTTCATCATTTATTTGTTGCCCCTCTCAAGTGTCTGCACTTTCCACAAATCACCACCAAACTGTTGAGCACCGTGGTCCACTCTCTGTGGACCAAGCAGGGATACGCCTACCCTCTCTGATAATAACCATCTACCCCAATATCTGTAAATCCACCACTCGCAAGGACTGGGCTTGTCCAGTCCAACCACATGGGTCCAACAGAGGTATTTCATAAGCAAATGCAATGCAGCATGATCTTGCCACTCCAATAACGTGTTTGCCCTTGGTAGATGTTTGTATAACAACCTGCTAGAAATTTCCTTTTAATTTTCTTCCATTCTGTATGCTTCAATGTTATTTGCTTAATACCAGTTAGAACTTCAGAGCGTGCATGTACATGCTCAAACATTGCCAAGCTTCACGATTTAAGAGAACGTACACAAATTTTTGTGCAAGACAAACCACACACCAAACCTGAGTGTTTCCTGACCTGCACATCATTTCTACCCAAAGCTTCTTCCAAGCTATTCGAAGGCAGGCAGCAGATACTGTGCTCAGATTAACCCATGAGACCACACTTCTCTACACCATCCTTCTGATGTAGTCAGTGCAACTTAACTCCTTTTCCAGATGGCCTGAGCAATTCATACTTCTGTCCTTTTAATACTAAAGTTGTGGATGAGATGGTTCTGCCTATTTCCCACCTACCTCACCCACTCTTCCATACAACATTTTTGATCTACACGGTGCTGTTTGGCCTTTGCCTCTTACCCAACACCTTGCTCTCAAGGTCTTGCTGTCCAAACAAAGACTTCAGCTTCCCTTCACTGCTTCTGTAGATGAAGGCAGAGAAGGGGCGAGGTAATAACCTTATACTTTTTTTTTTTTTTTTTTTTGGTACAAAGTCCAGTGATACCTTCAAAACTACAGAGATGGAAAAAGTTGGGAAGGAAAGGTTTCACCCCACCAATATCCCGGTGTTGAACTTTTTTTAATGTAAGAACATATCGTTTGCATCTTTTAGGAGATGTCCAAAGTGACTGTACTTGTTTTTGTAGGTTTGGGTTTTCTTTATTTTTCTGAAGCTGCGACCAGCACATATCGAACAGACACTGCACTGCTGAAGGAGAGGAAGAAAAACAAAAACTAAACCAAAAAGAACGGGCATCCAGCCCTACAAAGAGCTGCATGCCAAAAGGATGATGAAAAGCAACAGCCAGACTGTTAAGCACCCAGCACAAACTTGGTGTAGTCTCACTACTTTGCTTAAGGTCAGACTTTACTGTTGAGAGCTGCAAGAATTTCACACACATGCTATTTGTCAAGAGTAGTCAATGCATAGTGCAGTAATACCTACAAATAGACTGCAGTTTGAAATGCTCATTACACACCTAAATTTAGACACTCAAGTATTACCTAAGTTCTTTGTCACGTTCAGAGTAAAGAAACAGCTATCTAGAGACATCAAGAATAAAAGGGGACATTGCACAGACTATAGGAGGCCAAACTTCCTGGTTAACATCTGGAGCCAAATGGAAAGACTTAGCATCAAAAAATAAAATAAAAATAATGTGTTTCTTCAAAACACTGCATAACATACAACTCAGAACAGAACACTGACCAAAGGAAATAGAAGAGATCTTTTGAGCACCAGGCACAGCTGTGATTCAAAGATTTTAGAGTATGCCACATTTTCATCAAGGTGCTTCAATTACAGAAGGAATAAATCTACCCAGGAAAAAACTCCTTGTTTCTTAAAAGGCAGTCTTTACTTACTTTGTCAGTGCATTTTCCCTTTCTTTCTTCATATGTATGCTACTGTGTCAAGAAAAACAGTCAACAGAGAAATATGTTATTAATTTTTTTCTTCTGCACACATAAGTTTACAAAACTCGTTGAAATTCTGTTGACCACACAGCCTGCAAATGCAGTGAAAGTCATACAAAAGGCTTCCCTCTCCATTATTTACATGAGCATTTTGGAAAAAGAGATATATATCGCTGCGTAGAAAGGGAAATAGAGAAAGGAATGAAAAATAGCTTGTTGAGCTAATAAAATAGGAAGAATTTTATTTCTTTCTTTGGTCTTGTTGAGCCATTTCTGCTTAAGACTCGCTTGCTTGACTGCTAGCAGAACTGTTGACAAGCACTTACACTACAGATTATTAAAGCATGTAGGATAGTTTAGCTTCAACTATGAGGATGTTTCCCATGTATTACTGATGACTGCCATAATTCATTATTTAATAGATCAATAAATAACAACAATGGGACAGAAAATCTCCGTGATGCTGGCTGTGCCATTAATTAGGTTAAATGAAGATCAAGACTAGAGCAACCCCAGAAAAACATGTATTAATTCAAAATCTAGGGCTCCTGATGTTTGCAATGAGCTTGGCCGAAAGCAACCTACTCATTTTCATATTCTTTTACATGAAGTTACCAGTACTGCATAATTACATGAGTAATAACAGACAACAAAGCCTTGTTCTCACATATTCTGAACTCTTTTATGCAGCAAGGAACCATATATATAAAATAATTAAGATGGACATCACTGGAAACAAGAAGAGGCATGAGCTTCAGGAAATGTGCCAAAGCATTGGGGTTTCTGGCAGAGCACCACGAATGTCAACAATCTGCTTGTTCAAATGTAAGTGTTAAACAAGACACCCTTAGCCCCCAAACATTCAGGTGAAAGGGATGAGGGCAATTCCTGCTTTGATTTAGATACTATCACAGTTGCAACAGTGCTGCAGTGCTCTGTACATCTGCAATGCCAATACTGAGCCTTTTGACTGCCCTAAAATTTACTGAAGGCAAAGGATGAGCTTCTGCTGAGCAGATAAGGCTGTATATGTGGTCCCATACTGTTTCTTGGAAATCCTAGTTAAGCTCCTTACTGTTGAGAAAGGAAAGTAAAAGGGACAAACGTTCTGCTCTATATTTTCAGTTAAGTGTCTTGGGATTGTGATAAAATATAACAGCAGATAATACCTTCAGCAGGCAAAAGAGTGCTTTTCTTGATTTACACCTGGTGAGATTCACCACCAGAATCACTGGGACATGGATGAGGCCTCTCCAAGTAAGCAGGTGACTTCAGCATGTTTTACTTCCAAGCAGCAGGCTGCACAGAATCCACAGGGCTTCTGGCACATGCACAGTTAGGCAGCTGGAATTAAATTCAGGTCTCATTTCCCACTCTGTGTCACACAGAGTAAATAATCATTTGCTATGTAACCAGGAGCTTGGGACAGCGGCTTCCCCAGCAATAGGCCCTAGTGACAGAAATTCATATGCACCAGCATGAAAGATCTCCCACTTAGCGTGAGCATTTTAACCTTGCCCTTCTTCCCCACCCCTGCACATTTTCTGCCTACAATTATTTGCTTCATAGCTGAAGGCAGGGTTTAATCCTGCAAGCATAAATTTACACACAGTGATGTGATCAGTGAGGTTTGTGGGATTAAGTCCTTGGGTCCAGCAAAAAAACCTTCACAGGAGTATAATTACAATGGGACATGCAGGTACATGTGCTTCTGATGGTAAATGTGTGTGCAGCAGCTGCAGGAGCAGAGGGCTGAAGGGGCTGGGCCTGCTGAGCAGCAACTGCAGGGAGATCTCCTGCTTGCTCACACAGTTCATTGGATGGCTGAAGCTAGGATGGACTAGGATGGATCATCCAGCTCCAACACCCTGCCATGATCTGGTTGCTGCCATGCCAAATCAAGCTGCACAGAGCCCATCCAATCCAGCCTTGAGCACCTCTAGGGATGGGGCACCCTCAGCTCCCTGGACAGCTCATGCCAGGGCATCACCCCTCTTTGAATAAAGAATTTCTAACATCTAACCTAAATTTGACCTCTTTCATTGTAAAATCATTCTGCCTTATCCTATCACTACCAGTCCATGTAATAAGTCAGTCTCCCTCTTGTTTATAAGATCCATTCAAGTACTGGAAGGGAACAATTATGTCTTCCCCCAGCCTTCTCTTCTCCAGGCTGAACAAGCCCATCTCCCTCAGCCTGTTTCCATAAGAGAGATGCTCCAGCCCTCTCTTGAGCCCCTATCTTCCCTTGTGGCTTCCTCTGGGCCCACTCAAACAGCTCCATATCTTTCTTGTGCTGGGGGGCAGACACATGGGTACAGCATTCCAGATGGGTCTTCACAAGGACAGAGCAAAAGACAATCCCTGTGACTACACAGGAGTTACATAGGCACTCAGCAACCATGTAAGGAAGCACAACCAAAGGCTGTCTTGTTTCCAAGACAAATTTATCACACCCCGAAGTCTCAGCACACCAAGGCTTTTCACAGCAAGGCCAATAAGTAAATCACTTAAAGAAAACCTACTCCTTGAGCAGCTCCTTTTTTAAAAGCACTTTTGTTGGATGTTTCCCTTACCTTTGGCTGCATCCCCAGTGTCCGCTTCTGGATCCACAGCTCCTTTATGCAGTGCACCTTTCACTTATGTTTTCCGGCACCACTATCTCATCTCCTGCTCATGGAAGGACCTGCCATGCCACACACTACTCAATGCTAGTGCAATCTACCGCAGCCTCAGTTCCCTTATACTAGCCAGAATGCTCAATTTCCTAGTGCTTTTGAACTTTCCCAAGGCAGAGCTGTACCCCAGAAGTAAACCGTCCCAGCTGCAACCTGCCAGAACTCAGGCTGAGCTTCTCCAGGTGGGGCCCTTTTGCAATTACTGGATGAATAAACACATACAGCTGAGTTTTGGTGGCCTCCCAGGTGTAATTATCCTTTTCTAAGGACTGCAGCTCTGTTGAACGCCATCTGAACATTAGAGCCATTGCTCTTGTCTGTCCTCCGCTCCCATGTTAGGAACCTGATCAGAGTGCTCTTTCTTGCACCCAAACCATGGCTCTAGACATCATTTGCAACCCATGGTCTTAGTTACAACCAGTGGTCTTGCTGTCTTCTCCTTTGTTTTGATGTTGGGTGTCAAGCCAGCAGGACTGGAATGTAGCTCTTACATACCTTATACAAGACCCCCCCCATGCCATGCATCCATGTACAAGCTGAACATGTGTGCAGATCTGTCCGGCTGATGGACTGAAATAATCATGGGAAGAAGGCAAAACTTCATTTAACCATGTGAGTTTTATCCCTTTCTTATGGTCCCAGTTATCAGCCTAAGCAAGGAATACAGCTAATATCTGTAACTCACAGAAAGATCCAACTAAGTTTAATTAAAGACCAAGCAGTTTGCACAATTAAACAGAGTGCCGATCAGAGAAATATTAGTTGCTGCCCTTACGAGAAACATAATGCTAATTAAAGCAAGGGTAATGAAAGAGGAGAACACACACACAGAACATTTCTCCATCTGTCTGAAAAAAAAATTTGTATTGCTCTGGATCCTTTTAGAGATCTCAGCTCCATTCGAAGCATGCGTGCTGAGATCTGAATGAAGAGACTGAGATAATCAATTTTTAAGCTTCTATATAGAGAGTTTAATGATGAAACCACAAATATGGCTTTAAATATTATGTCTGTTACTATACTTTGCACAAAATTATTGCTTTCTTAAACCTGGAATTATTAATTCCTGTACTGAGTGGCAGCTGCTTGCACAGTTGTTCTTAGTGAGGATTTATGCTTGGCTCAGGCAGAGGAAAGGAGCCTGGAATTAACCTCCTGGTCCCTGCTACTGTTAATTACTTTTGGGCAGCATAGAGCACACCAGGCACAGAGCATCTAGCCAAGGCCTTGCTATCAGCAGCAATGGCATAAATCAAGATTTGACAGCATGAAAGGACATATAAATCACCAGGGGAGAGATGACATGAGGATAAGAGCCATATACAATGCAAGCAGATGAGTGTATAGTCAACATCAACCATGCAAGGCCTGCTCTTGTTGGCCTCAGCTGAAGAACTGGAGTTGAGCTGGGTTTGTGGCACTACCTGTGCTTTGTAGACAAGAAAACTGAGGCTCAGAAAAGATCAAGCTGGGCATGCCAAGAGCCTGCAGCACCTTGTTCTTATACGGGGTCTGCTAAGATTGTTCCCACTGGGAGTCAGTACCAGAGTTAGAGACAGCATAGAGGTATCCCAGGTCCTTCTCTCTCAACTTTAGCATAAAGTATTTATGTCTTCCATTTCTGTTTGATTATTTGAGAAGTACAGGGAAAAATATTCTTTTTCAACAGAAAAGAAGATATCTGGCTTCAGATACATTCCAACTATTTGTATTAAGAGACATTCTATCATAACCTTCTTTCTTCAGAAGTAATGTACAGACTTTAGTGAGAAGGAGCTCTTCTCCTTAAAACTATATGCTGGAGTTGGGAGCACAGAGAGGAAGTTTGGTCTTATTGAGGGTTTTATTCATTTTTTAAGGGAAGACAGAATGAGCAGCAGAGAGACATTTGGCTGCTGAGAGTATCTTGTGACAGAAGATGGCAAAGACTTCTCAGTGCTCCCAAGTGAATGTTGTGGGAGATGTGTCTGGGAGGAAGGCGAGATGAATATAGCAGAAATCAGCTCCTGAGGTTTTACCTTGAACTTCTTTCCCTCCCTGCTCTGATATGGACTATACTGAGACCAGCAAAGCCCACATGATCCTGAACTTGTAACCACAGCCTGGCCCTGCTCAGCAGAAATGCCAGAGAACATCCAATTTCCTACACAAACTCAAGCAGGATTTAGTTACATTCTCAGAGCCACAGGCATTGTACATGGAAATATCTGTTTTGTGCTGTGAGTTCTTTCGGCAGGGAGGGTGCCAAAGGCAAGCTCTGATACTGCAAGGGGCACAGGCTAGCATAGATCCCCAAGCTGGCTTACCAATGCAGCACCATGCATGCAGCCCAATACCTTTAGTTACGGGCTACTTGAGGCTTCTCTCATTCTTACACCTTGCACTTTTAGTTATTTAAATGTCCCTGTTGCCATAGGTGCTACACAGACACATCCCCAGCCTTCCACAGCACCCCAGTGACTCAACAACCACCCCAGTAAATTCACTGCATTGGATGCCCTTCAGAGAGTTTTTCTTTCATGGCAAATGGCTGTATATTTTAGCAGGAAAGGGCAACCCTAGACAGATTAGCGAAGAAAGAACAATTTCTTCTTTCCTGGAAAAAGTGAACACCCACAAATAAGCTTGCTCAGCTCCTCTCCTCTTACTCCAATGTGGGGATTATCTGGCGGGTCCCCATACCATCAAGATGTTTGCCTCTGGTTTGGTTTTCAGTCATGAACTTGAAGACTGGGACATGCTTATAAGTGGTGAACAGCAAATGCCAAAGATCATTACAAAGCCAGAAGCCACCTAATGAGAGGGAGAATGAAACAGCAATGGCTGAAAGAGAAGAGACCATTAAAAGCTGGAAGACAACAGAGCCAGGAGCAATCAGGGGCCTGGCTGTGGGCACCCTGCTCTGGGGGCCCCTGATGGGGTTGGGACAGAGGGACCTAGGGATCCCTCCCAACCCCAATTCTTCTGGGATTCTCTGGGATTCCTCAACACCAAAATTGCCCTCTACACTGGAGGGACAGTCATCTCCAGGGTATGTCACACTGTGCTGAAAGGTGAGGGGCTGGTGCACGTCCAAAGTCATCTCTTGATCTATAAAAGCACACTGGCTTAGTTCCAGCCTACAAAGCCTCAGGCTGAGGTATTTATTTCTTGTCTTGGGGCTGCAGTGGGTTTTTTAATATTATTTGGGCTTTTTTTCCCCCACATTTAACCACTTTGAAGAACCCTGCCCTGAGACTCTCTGGTAGCCCATAGCAGCTAAGAATCTAAAAGCCAAAAATTGCTTCAGAAAATTTTATGCTAGCCATGGGAGGCCTAAATACTGGCACTTCAGGGAGGATGTCAGTCATTAATTATGGATAAAAGGAGCTTGCTGGAATAAAGGAAGAAGCCCATGCAACAGACGTAGACATCTGTCAGACCTGTCTAAGGAAAGAGCTTCCTATGCTCCTTCTGATGTGCGTTTGATTTTGTGGAATCAAAATCCCTCCAGCTTTCCTTGCCCTTCCCCCAGTTTTTGGGGACAGAATTGCAAAATTACAGGGCTAATAGAGCGCAGAACAGCTGCAATCTATTTGGATTTGTCTGAAGGGCTTGATACTGTCTCCTGAAATCTTATGCTCCAAATTAACTCAAGTTGGCTCCAGCAGGAAAACGCTGTCATGCAGACTGAAAGCTGCCTGAGATGACAGCAAAGGCAGGAATGGCACACGGAGACCTGCTTTGCTCTCACCTCCTTGGCCATTGGGAGGGAAAGGAGGGAATGCAGAATTGAGAAAAAGTTTAAAAAAAAAGGTTGCAGCCATCTGGGCAGAGGAGTAAATCCCACAAGGTTGAGAAACATGGATAAACCATGGCAAAACTCAACTTTTTCATGGAGAAAGGTCAAACAACCTTGCCTACCTGCACAGAGAGAACCAAAGGGAGTGCATGACACCTAATGGAAGTGAGAAGTCCAGGAGAAAGCGTATTAACAGAGACGTGAGAGTGAATTCTGCCTTTCTTGCTGAAAGGCCAGCAGAATAACAGCACAATTGGAGCCATCAGCTCGCAGCCACATGCCAGCCCGTAGAGCCGGAGGCTGAGTGCCTCCACCCCTGGTGCCGACACAGGGAGCTTGACCAGAACAGCTATTGCAGAATGAGCCGTTCCACAATAACTGCTTTGGAATAGCTCCCTGCACAGACCATTCTCTTCCACAGTAAGAGTCATTTTTCGTCAGAATAATTAATGCTCTCCTCCAAAGCAAAGTAATTGCTCTGGTATATACTCTCTTTGATTCCTAAATAGAGTTCAGATGAGCAGCAGCTACAGAACAACTCTTATTGTATTATTCAGGTCAGTTGTGCCTGGTAGACAAGCCTCAAAATACAAATGCATCCAGTCCATAGGCAGAAAATCCATATGGTGATGCGTGGGAAGGATCACTTGGAAGTCTGCTGTCTTTGGGGGTGGCAAAACCCATTGAAAGCCCATCCCACAGCTCCTGAAGTGGAGGGGAACTCTGCTGTTTCAAGAGGAGAAGTTTTGAGCTCAGTCAGTTTAATAGTTCTCAAGGAAAAATGGCATTTTGTATGATTAGGCTTTTTGAATTGTCATTATTTCTAATATCACTTTCAGGTTTAGTTTCCATTTAATTTCAATACAATAAAAGTATTCCAGCTTCTAGAGGGGAAGAAAGTTTGGACAGAAGTATATCTGAGAAGAGCTGAGGAGAACTTATGGGAGGTCCCCATCCTAGAAAAGGGGGGATATTCTTCCCCCTCCTTTCTTCTGGGGAAACCTCTGCTGCCCCAGAGGAGCTGTGCCTTCTCCTGCTCTGCTTTGCAGCAGTCACAGAGTGAATAGTCACCCAAAGAGTAAGGAGACAGAGAGAAAAAGCAAGCAGAATATAACCTGATTTCTAGTTTAATGCCCATCCCATAAGCAGCAGTCACTTCAGACGTGAGATTCAGCCTTCTTCATCTCTCCCTGCCTAATATGAAACAGATGTCTTCTATAAATGAAGTGATTACTAATTAGTAACCGTTTTGTTTCTCTTCCATCAGTTTTCTTCTCTGCTGCAGGAATAGGGGGATGGGCTGCATAGATAAATTGTCCCAGTAAAAATGTATGACACATATTGCAACCCAAAGGCAAATTTTTCACATTCTGGGAGACTGTAGTGGGGGCAAAAATTTTGCGTTCTTCTTTCTTGCTTGCAGTGGAGAAAACTCAAGCAACACTTCATCCTGAAAGCCTTCCAAATCACAGCCAAATCCCCACAAGCTTTCTGTCTGAGCTGCATTACTCTGATCTGACACCAGTGCAGTCCTGTGACTCCAGGACCAGGTGGCCAATACCCCCTCCACTCATGGTCCAGCAATGAAACATGAGTGATGGCAAACATCCCACTTTTCTGGCTGCAGCCCTGCCACTTGTTCCCCTGCCCAGGACCCCTCCACTCGAGACTCCCAAATTCCAGTCCACAACACTATGTCTCAGCTCAAGAGAGAGAGATTATTTCCCTCTGGGCTCTGTGTTTAAAAATGTGATGATGTTCATGCATGATTTATAGAAAAGGGATGACATTCAAGTTCTGTCTGGGTCCCAGCCACTGCATTGCATCTTTCTAAGGGTTTCCCAATACAGACAGATTCCTGTTCTGGCTGCCTGACTCTCCTTTCCCCTTTCCCCCTGATACTAAGGGATGTTAGAAGTTTAGGAAGTCATAGCTGTACTCATTTGTAATACACTTGTAGTCTCTTTTTGCATTGTCCTAAGGGGCACTTGCTGTAATTTGGTTCTTGGAAATGATTTCTCCCCTCATCAAACACCCCAAATTTTAAACCTACCAGCAGACTCCTCACATTAAGATGTTTGAAGTTTAATTTTAGCAATCAGAACAATAAACAACTCCTTTCTTTGTCGAGCTCTTCATCCCAAAGTCTTCCAGGGCATTTCCATCAGCTGTGCACCAGCTCTGTACAGGGATGGATCCAATACCCAGTGAAAATGCAGATGTTCTGAGGGACTTTTGCTGTGCGCAGCAAAACTTAGTGGGAGAGGAACCAATGGGATGGGACAGCCACAGAGTCAGTGCTCAGCTGATACAGTTGTACTTCCGTGGGGTTCAGACCCAGCCAAAGTGGGAGTCGGTGCCCATTGTTATCTGCAGCCTCAGCAGCCCCCAGACAGCAGCCAGGGCCAGAGATATCTGTGGTTAAAGCCTCACCCTCCCAGTGCTCCAAATTCCAGGTTGGATATTAGGAAAAATCTCTTCTCAGAAAGCGTGGTGATGCATAGGAGCAGGCTGCCCAGGAATGTGGTGGGGTCACCATCCCTGGAGGTGTTCAGGAACCATGGAGATGTGGCACTGAGGGATATAGTTAGTGGGCATGGTGGGGACAGGCTGGTGGATGGTTGGACTTGATGATCTTTGTGGTTTTTCCAAACTTTATAATTCTACAGTTCTATGAATTACATCACTGCCAACGAAGCCAAGTACCTGTGTCTCCTCCCACCCAGCCCTGGTAGCTGTGGAGGAAAAGGGAGCACTGAAGTAGCAAACATTCCCAAATGTGCATATTCCTGTATTCTCTGGGTCAAAGCACTGCTGTTAACTTCCTCACCAAACACACACTGTCCCTGTCAACCTGGTCCTGCTCCAATCCCTTGCTACCAGTGGTGAAGAGCAGTACCCAAAGCTGGCTTCAAACTGCCAGACCTCATCAGCACCCATGCGACCACCTCACTCATCATGTAAGTGCTGCTGTGAAGATGGCCCGGAGGATCGAGCAGCAGCCACGCAGCACAACTCATTTGGGGACAATCTCCCATCAAATCCAGATGTTTTCCACCACACCACAGCCTTGTCAGTTGTTGCCTCCTCACTATGAAGCCGTGTGATGGATCAAACCTTCCTGCTTACATAGAATGATAGGGGTTGGAAGGGACCTCAAGAGATCATCGAGTCCAACCCCCCCCCCTCAGCATCTTTGCTGAGATCCACCACGCTGGCTGCAGATTCTCAATTAAGCCTTTCAGACAAGTAATTATTTCCCCTGCTAAGGGTTGTCTATGCTGTGCAGGGAAGGACAGTGGGGATGCCCTATCCTCAGAGGTGTTCAAAGCCAGGTTGGATGGGGCCCTGAGCAACCTGATCTAAAACTGGAAATTCAGGGAGTTGATCAGTGTTTTATAACCTTCAGGTATGCTGAAAAACAAACACCCCAGTGGCCCCTATGGCTGCTTTTCAGCACCCAGCAGCTCTGAACTACTGAGGCAGCATTCAAGCAGTGTTGTAGGGCAGTGAGACCTGGCCAAAGCAATGCAGGAATCTGTAGGCTGAGCAAAAACCGCATACCCCATTGACTTTGGACAAAGATCTGGTGAGTTCCAGCACTGTGACACAGCAGCTTTGAACCTCACTGACCAGCACTGCTAATGTGTTGAACAACCCTATACAAACGTGCAGGGCAGAAAGCACACAATGGGAAGGTGAATGGGAGAGCAGCGTTTTGTTTAAGGCAAATAACGAACAAGTCATTTATAACTTGTAAGTCCAGGTCGTACAAAATGACATAAACTTTTCAACTTTACAACGTTCCCCAGCAGTAGGAGTGTGATTATTCTTGTCCTCATAGCAACTGCGCACACACCGCTGCTACACCAAAATGGAGAAAAGAAAAAGGGAAACTTCCCACCAAAAAATAATGAAAAGAATGTTAATTACAACAGTTTAAAAAGGAAAAAACAAACATTTGGGGCATCAGCCAGAGAGCTTTCTGCTTTGGTCCGTAGGCCTGGGTAAGTCTTTCTAAGGGAAGCATTGTTTCTGATGCAGAGGCCCAAGCCTCTATTTTTAGATCACATCACAGTCGACGAGATTAGCGCTTTCATATTTGAACCAACAGACTGTTAATTTATTTTTTCAGGCCTTCTATAACACCACATGGTAGTTTGTTCACTTCACAACGATTGCGTAAATTGTCATCAGTTCCATGCCTGCCATGATGCTGGACTCACCCTGAATAACCCCATGCATTTGGCAAGCGAGACTTAACTGCTCCATGTTGTGCTTTTGACCCTCTCGTTTCTGTTGCTGACTTTCCTACACGCCACGTTCCCCTCAGCGTGGAGCTCACAGGGCAGGAACGCAATGGGCTGGGAAAGCCTGCTGGGAACATCACAAAGCTGTACAACACCAAAGACAAAGTCCTACACCATGCAAAGCCCAAGCACAGGCTACCCAGACAACTGTGGCTGCCCCAACCCTGGAAGTGCTTGAGACCGGGTTGGCTGGGGGCCTGGGCAACCTGAGCTGGTGGGGGGCAACCAGCCCATGGTGGGGGGTTGCAGCTGGATGGGTTTGAGAGCTCTTCCAACCCACACTGTGATTCAAACACGACATATCACCAACCCACGGGGAAGGACAGGACAGGACACACACACAGACCTCTGATGAGAATGTCAGGAGACTTCTGGAGCAGCTGAGCAGCTTCAAAGTTACACGTGACAGCATGCCACAAACGGTTCAACAAAGAAAACCTTTTCAGGGGCTTTTCCGTCAAGCAAACTGGAGCAAATTGAATAGAAATTGGTGTTAGACAAATTCATTAGAAATAGTTTAACTTCTTGTTATTTGATTTTCTGAGGGCGAGGAATTAATTTCTTTTTCCTCTCTCCCTTCCTCCACAAGAAAACCCCACAAACCACAGAGTGATAGCAGTAAAGCAGTACAAGCGCTCACCAAGGGATTGCGGTGGATTCTCTTTCACTGACAATTTTTTAAAGAGGAGATGTGGAGAATTTCTTAGAAATAATGCTGCGT
Source organism: Callipepla californica brunnescens (assembly GCA_023055505.1). NCBI lineage: Eukaryota > Metazoa > Chordata > Aves > Galliformes > Odontophoridae > Callipepla > Callipepla californica. The sequence continues at coordinate 36,268,737 of JALIRH010000005.1, read as the reverse complement.
TTCAAACAGGGATTAATTTCAGAAAGACCGGTTGCCAAAGGTTTATTTTGGTTTGCAAAGCGAGTGCTGTCGCTCTGACAAAAGGAGAGAAGTAGGAAATGTGGGACCTGGCATGGGATGGGAGAGCTGCAGCAGCCACATGTGGCCCTGGGGGAAGAGAAGAGGACAGTGACCCAGGGAACTGAGCTTGTGAGTGCAGCACAGGGCACTGGGCAGAGATACGGGCTGGGGAAATCAGGTATGGGATCTCATGAGAGGAGTCATGCGAATGTGGGGAGAGGCGTGCTCAGAGCAGCATTTCAAACTGGAGAAGGTGGACTTACAATACTGATGTAAAAACGTGGAAATTTCCCAGACGCAAAGCATCAGGCGTGTGGTGGGAGTGGAGAAGAGCACTGAGCAGCCACAACCTAGCGTGATGCCTTGTGTGCAGGCAGCATCCTTCTGCCCCATCCGGACCCATCCCAACTCATCCTATCATGTTCCATCCCATGATGCTGTCCTATCATCCCGAACCATCCCATCCCGTCACGTCCCATCCCACCCTATCCTACGTCATCCCAACCCATCCCATTCCTCCCCATCCCGACCCGTGCAGGGCGGTCCCATACCGCCACCTAGCGACCGGATCCCGCGGCTGCAGCTCGGCGTGGTCTGCTGGGGAACGAGGGATGGTCCTTGGGACGGAGACTTGGGGTGAGGACAAAGATGTTTCATGAGAGCCCGGCTCGAAGGTCAGTTTGCCGTGCCAGAGGTCCCCACCGCAGCATGCTTGGCATACAAAAGGTAGCTGGGGTTTTGTGCTAATGCTTTCCCCCTGGTGTTTATTTCAAGAGGTTTTTTGGACTGCTCTCAGTTAACTCTTGAGCTCGAAGATCCAAATCCTAGACAGCTGAAAGGATCTCATTTTGAAGAAAGGGTACAAAGAGTTTTCTAGGTAAAAAGGTGACCCAAGTGGCTTAGGTACTCCTCAAATGAAATGGTACTGTACCACCAACGGACCACGGCTCCTCTTATTTGCATGTCCTTGGCTGAAATGATGCGTGCCTGCCCTCTCCACGTCACTCCAGCTTCTGAAGACAAAGCCTAAGAGTAAATATTTCCCCTAACACACTGTGATTATAATGGGGAACACACAGCTCCCCGTGATATGAGCTCATGGGACTTGAGAGAAAGGATGACACTGTGGGACATGGCTTGGTGGGCATAGTGGGGATGGGCAGACGGTTGGACAAGATGGTCTTTGTGGCCTTTTCCAATCTTCATCATTCTGTGGTTCAACGATAAAACGATTTTGCTTTCCTGGGCACTGCCCATGGTCATTGTCCACTGGAAGAAAGTGAGCGTGGAGCTTAATAGAGGCTGTGGTGAATTTCCACAGACCCAGCACCAAAATCCATCTAGTGAGCAGAAATGATTGGGAAGATTAATGGCCACTATATTTCAAGTCTGCTGCCACCAGCGTGAAGCTAGGAACTGGGAAACTGAAGTGCTGCAAGGGCTCCATAAATCTTTCCTACCAAGGTGATGTGCAGGGAGGAGAGAGAATAAAAACGTGCCCGCTTGCTTACTTACATAGGGCAAATCAAACCGAGGGGGAAAAAGAAATCTTATGTTTTCAAGTCTGAACTGAGCTGCAGAGATTCCCAAGTTTTCTGCATGAAAGGCCATTGATTCTCCCCTGGATTAAGCACGGCTCTGAAGATTGTTTTTAAATATATACATATGTAAATATATGTTTTTGCTCACTTCCAGCTCTTTGCAGAAGCTCTCCGTGGGACAGATCCTGAAGACCTTACTTAACCAGGGCTCTGAAAACACGGTTAGAAAACATGAGGAGGAAGCTTCTTCGCTCGCTCTCGCAACGGAGCCAAGACATGAAGCAGGGGAGGGGGAATCCACAGCCGCTCCCGACACGCACAGGAGATCTGACATCTTGAACTGCTGGCTGCAGCATTCACTGAGCCATAAATCAGGCCATTCATGGAGGGGCCAGCTCTGCCAATATACATACAGAGAAATACTAGACGGAAAGAGGCAAATCTGAATTGGATCCATCTCTTGCATAGCAGAAATCTTTTTACGCCAGTTAGATGAGAGAAACCGATGTTTGAAAACCACAGAAGGTTTGGCACATGTGAAACTGCACATGCTAATGAGCCCCCAAAGAATTTTGACCTGTGAAGGGTATTTTAACTACTGAGAAAGATTTATATCCAGTAATATACAAAATGGAAGCGAGCACAGAGTACGGGGAATTAGAAACACACTACAAACATCCTCCTGTTTGCATCAGAGTTGAGAAATAATTCAAGGAAATACCAGAAACACTTTTCAATATACAAGCGATGAGAAAAGCAAGGTTTCTTAGCCAGAGAAACTCTTCAGTATAATAGGTTGTCACCGTTGTAGTTAAGTATTTGAAGACTTTATAACTATAAAATACTGAAATGGGTCCTCACGAGGAGATCCTGCCCTGAAGAAGGTAAGATCTACCCAGCCACTGGCAAAAAAGTTGTATGTAACTGTGACACAAGAGCCCAGCAGTGTGTTCTTGGAAGGATGGGCATTAACTCAGCACGCGTTTCTCAGGCCTCGAATAACTGCAAGAACCACTCAACAAATTAGCAAGGTTAGTTATCATTCCCTTTCTGTGTGCTTTAAATGTTGCCGTTTCCGTGACGTTCAAATGTTCATCTGTGATTACAGAATCATAGAATTGAAGGGGTTGGAAGGGACCTCTGGAGACCACCTGGTACAACCCCTGCTACAGCAGGCTCTCTGGAGTAGGTACGTGGGTAATTACTAACATCTTTCAGAAGGACATATGATTAAAACCTTCATATAGCCAATGTACCTCAGTACGCACTGGATGCAGAAGTCAGTCTGTCCAGGGAGCTCGGGACACCTACGATCAGGTGCACCTGTCAACAAGCAGATTCAGTTTACAAGCACAAAGCCACAATTGCTCCGCTGTCTGTTGTACTGCACAGCTGCACAACAATCCCATTCGCCCTAAATAAGCCTATCATTAAAGGAAATTGCAAAGCAAAAGCTTAAAAAGTAGCAGAGCCTGTTCCTTTTCAGCCATCGTTTGATATATGACATTTGGCTTTCAGCAGAAAAAGCAGAACTCCACAACCAACCCTCACCCATCCAGTAAAGCTATTTTAAAAGCGTCTCAAGGCAGGAAGTTGTTCTCAGCCATCAGCTGAAATGCTCTGACACCAGATCCAGCTGCCCATCCCACATGAGCAGCTGTCAACAGGGAACAATGAAAAGCAACAGGAAAAAAATAAAGTAATGGACAGAGCAGGCTTCAAAATGATACATTTATTAAAACTAAACAAAGGACACGAGCTCCAATTAACTTGAAATTTTTATAATGCATTATGGCAAACACAGGACCAGTAGTATGCTCAGAGCACAGACAAATCATTTTTAACGTGGGCTGAAATCCTTCAACTCAAATGTAAACCTTTGGATACATACAAAGAACAGAATATTGGATTACTCTTTTAATTAAATATACCCAGTAATTTCATATGAACAATTTAGAAGGATTTAAATACATGCTGGAGAAGATAAAGTTCAAATGAGTCGCAAGATACGCCGATAAAAAGTTCAAGAAGTATTCTGGAGTTGTATAAAAGACACAATTCTTCCCCCAGACAAAGCCTATAGTGCAATACACAATCTTGTTGAGAGCATTCTCAATCTGCGCGCAGTCCTGCTGACAAACCACCCATCAAACTGGTTTTCTGGTACTCAGCCTGCAGACTTACTAAAATCTCAGTAAAAACCATCTTTTGAGATGACCTAAGCTGGAAATAAAAACTTAATAAGATAGGTCCCATAACCTGTTTTAATGGGGAAGAAATCATACTTTACTTCTCTCCTACTGCTACTGTAGCACTGTAGGTTTTCTATTATTTAATTTCCCCCTTTGGATAGATTAGAATCAAACTTTGACCCCGCGTGAAGCTGAAACAACTCCAGCAATGGCTTCACCGATAACCCAACTCTGAGCTTAGAGGCTTTGCCTGTGTAAGTCACAACGTCACACACATTTCATACATCTTTTAGTTATTTAAACAAATATTTACATCTCCTGATTAAATATTCATTCAGGAATAAGTTCTGACCAGATACTGTACACTTGGAAGTCATCCTTTCTCTGAAAGTACTGTGGCTTTTGGGTTTTTGGTCAACACGAAAGACAAAGCAGGTTACCTGAAGCCAAGCCCCAAGCCACCGACCTGCTCACACTGCCTGACTCACAGAGCTGCCTGTCAAGGTTCAAAACTGGGAGAGCATCCATCACCGAGGGCTTCCTAAGCTTTTGAAGCTTGCAGGACAGCTGCTGAAGCCTAGATGTCGTGGGTTTGCCTACTTTAAACATCAGAGCGTGAGAAGAGAGATTTCCACAGAGCGCCTCACTGTGGTTGACGCCTACATCGCTCCACTGCTTAGAGGGGAAAACTGACATTTGCGTCTGAGAACAATGCATTCGAATGGGTTTTCTGTGAACGGTTCAGTATGCCAAACTTCAACCCAGTGCAAAAGCTAAAAACGTTCCATCAGCGTAACACAATGACTTTCCTCAGTACACTCTTTATAAAAGAAGAATCGGTTACTTACGGCTCCCACAGAAAACTTAAGTGAACAGCAAATGCAAGACATGACAAGCAACAATTTGCCCTGACCTCCTGCACACTACGTCCAGATAACGTCACATCAGGCGAATTAAAGCTGCACGAAACTTAAATCAGTAAAGCTTCGTAAACAGCTTGTTCTACTGCTTCCCTGTTCAACCTCGTGCGCATTCAGGCCCACACCATTCTCTGGCTTTCATGCAAAAGCCAGCGGACCATTTTCGTTAGAATAACTCAGTGACATTTCAGGAATGTTAAGTGAGATTGTTACGTGCTGCTTTCAAATGGAAAATATGCAAATGGAGAATGTAGCTCCGAAGTCCATTAATTCCAATCTGTTGGATGAGTTTTCAAATTGCATTGTGACATTAGTTTTCTAATGCATTTTCAGCTAAGAAAAATCTTTAGCTTCAAAAAGCACCTGGTGAAGTCCTATCTTCAAAATCTACAAACTAACTTTTGTGCTAAAACCTCCAGGTAAATCCCATCTTATAAGAAAGAGAATACCTTGTTTGTTCAGGGGTACATTAACTGAAAAGCTCCTATCAGTTTGAAATGGCAGCTTTGTCAAAGCAGTTTTACACAAATAATGATGGAGTAAGGGATGGAACAGCTCTCCTAAGGGAGAACAGAGAAAGCTGGGGCTCTTCAGCTTGGAGAAGGCTCTGGAGACAACTGACAGCAGCCCATTATTTATGTTATCTACATGGGGCTATAAGGGAACAGACTGCATCCCCAGAGTCATTCATGGTCAGGCTGTAGGGGCTCTGAGCACCTGGTCAAGCTGTAGCTGTCCCTGTTCAGTGTAGAGGAGTTGGACAAGAGGGCTTTTAAAGGTCCCTTCCAACTCGAAGAATTGATTCTGTAATTACAGTACTTCTCAGGAAGATCAGTCCCATCACTTACTGTAAGCAACCTTTCAAAATGTACAGAATATTAAGCCAAGACATAGCAAAACACAGACCCTTTTTTTTTTCTAGAACTGTATTATACATACTACTGTACATTCTGCTTCGGAAACAACTAAAAACAGTGGTCCATTATTTCCAAGATGGCCACAGCATCCACGGAGGAGATGGAGTTGCTACTGCCTTGTCCAAACAGAGCCAGTTGGATGAGCAGTACAAGGGCATGATCTACTGCTTTTTGTCCATCCCCAGGGAGCAAGGATTTTCCAGCTTCTGGCACGGCCATCTGTCAAATGTTACTCAGTATTTTCAAATACGGGCATGTAAAGGCTGCTTTTAAAGAGAAGGGATTCTCACATCCAAAGTGGACATACAGTTTTGGATAAGGTTTTTGTCAAACCTTCTGGTAGAGCCACAGGAGTAAAATCTCTGTGTTCAGTATATCCATTAGCCAGACTTTATGTTATCTGCAGCCATTTGAAAGATGCTGATGAGCAACAGCTCCAGGAAATTAGTGACTGTATTTATTAAAATTGCCATAGCAGATGGACTTCCTGGTCTGTACCAAAGCTCTGGCATTTCAGTACAGGGAGTCACTGTACACCAAGTCTCCTACGTTGGGTGTTAGAATACCATTAAGGGATTATCACCAAATCTAAAACAAACTCAGTTCAAGGCCAGGTTGGATGGGGTCCTGCTCAGGCTGATCTGGTGGGGGACAACCAGTCCATGGCAGGAGGTTGGAACTAGATGGTGTCTGAGGTCCCTTCCAACTGAAGCCATTCTACGATTCCATAACTATGCAGGCCCTGAGACTGTTCAAACGTTTTTGGTTCCACTAACTTCAAATGAATTTTTACAAATAATTTAGCCAAACTAGATAAATACTGCATGTAGAGTTATGCTGAAATACACTTGGGACTCAGTATTTTCCAAGAAAATATGCAACTACTATCAAAAGCACTAATTACAACCTGCCCCCCTCAATATTGCTGCGAACAGCACCATCATGAGATGCATTCTCTATAGTGCACACAAAAATCAAGAACGTTCACGTAATTTATAATACAGGATGCAAAATGGAAAAATAACAAGCAACCCAGCTGGGTCAAGTCATACTGCTTGTATTTTATCACAAATTGCATTAACCAGGGAAATTCAGGCTACCAGGAATTATGAACATCCTACAGGTGGTATATTAGTTTTAAATCTTAACAACTTGCTACTAAGGACAGACAGTAATGAATAAACTTTAACATACTGTCAGTATTGAGTCAAAAGACTCAATCAGTTAATTAGAAATCCAAAGTTGTAATCAAAACAACGCCAACATCAGAGTTGTTGACTGCACAGTAAGCAAAGTCATTAGATGAAAGTATTTAAGTACTTCGAATGCACCTGATTAGTGATGCATTGGTGACCTGAGGTGACAACTGAGAGGTAAGAACTAGTTATGGTGTAAGTAATGGTCACATGAGTAACAATAAACATGCCTCCATAACTGCATATTTTTAAAAATATATGCAAAGAGATCACAACTGACATTTTCCCCCTTAGAATTAATTTCATTTTGCTATTTAGACAAACACATGATCTGTTCTGAAACGATTTGAAAGGCTCCTGTGATTCCAATGCTTTAGTAATTCATGGAACTCTGAGTAGAAGTGACATGTTCTACTCCCTGGTCTTAATTTAAGGCACCCGTAAGACGCAAACTTCTTGGGAAGTTTCAGTTCTAGGGAAATATTAACCCTATTTTCCCTTCAACAGAAAAGAAAACAAATTTATAAGTGATTAGAATGTCAACATTCTCTGTCAGTGAGGCAACAGCTTGGTGATATTCAGCTTAAATAAAGCTCAACCTGAAGAGCTACTACTGAAGTCACAGAATCTTCACTAACAGATTACAAAAAAAATGTGGTAATTGTGACAGAAGGGAAAGTTGGTATTACATTTTGCAAAAGCTAGAAGGTAGAAGCAGAGCAAGGTTGGGCCCCAAGTAATGACGAAAGTAAATAAATGAGAAACATTTCTGGATCACTGTACCACAACAATGAGTGCAAATAGATGATTTTGAGGGCAGGAACACTGCTGAAGCAGCATATTTTGTTTTCATCGTATGGAATGGTAGTAAATCACTTCTTTGATGAACGGAAATTTCATTCCATATGTCAGAAAACATATCTATAATTTATTACTAGTATCAGCTCAAAACACTTTCCATAATCACAAAAGCTCCAGTAATATGTAGCCATTAGACACAAAGATATACACAGTTTTGGTTACAGTTGTGCTTTGCTTCAGATTCTGAAGCTTAATTCTTTACTTCTGCAGCTTCTTTATCATGCTTCTCCTTCGCCTTCTCCTTTTCTTCCAGTTTTTCTTCCTTTTGAAGCAGTGCCATAATCTCGGCGACCTGGCTGGTGCCAATATCAACATCTTCTTTGTCTATCAGTTCTACTACCTACACAAACAGTGCATGGAATTTAAAATAGCATTTTCGTAACATAAGGCATTTTTGCATCTTAAATTTTAAAGAAAAAAGTTCTCTGACACTCAAGAGTAGCTGTGCTCTGCTGACATGAAATGAGTTCAAATCACAACCAGTGCCTCATACTTGGAATATTCTAAAGCTTTAGCACACAAAGCCATGTTTAGAATATTAGTAAAACATGCTCCTTTATTATATCCATTTCAACAGAAAGCTCTGATTCAGTATCTAATACGTCTGCAATTTATTTAGATGGAATCTATTTCATACGCTTCACTTTACTGAGGAGACCTTCGCTTTACAAAAAATGAAGTACAGGGGGAGGTCGTTTGGAAAGCAAAATTAAAAGAAAGAATTTAGCCAGCGTTTCCAAATGCTTTCGTAAAGTTTCATGTACAAAATAGTTCTTGAGATAGCCCAAGTTCTCAAAATTGTTCATCATTATATCCAGAACTCAGGAAGTTCTTTTTTTCTGTATTGCTAAGTGTAACTCAATGCAACACTTCAGAACAACAGTGAAGGCCATCATCACCAGACAACTTCAAACAGAGAAAAGGGCATTTCAAAGGGCTGATATTATATTTTTTTAGTTGGCCATGGTGTTCTGCCTCTAGAAACTATTCATGTGTTGAGTAGAAAAACTATTTGCAAGGAAATAAATTTCAGGACATCTCTAAAATATAAAAGAACAGGGAGCAACCTGAGGGAACTGCAAAGTGAGAAGAAAGGACCAAAGCAGGCTAAGAAGAGGTATCTGAAAAGTACAGCATCACATACGGAATTCAAGAATCACCAAGTACAAAAAGCCTCTCAAAAGCATTTAGACATTACTTCAAAAGGAGCAGAAATGGACAGAATGGACAAATTATCTAGCAGAGGAAGAAGTGGCTGAGAACTCTAAAACAGACATGATCCAAGTTCAGTCATTTACAATGGATCTAAAGAGCAAACAATGGTCTGATGTCTTTCAACCACTGGAAACATGTCTATTTATTATATATATGCATGTATCTATCTATCTATACAAACACACACAAACACACTACTTTACATATGCAAGTAAAGCCTCCAGCTTTAAAGGTAATGCAGGTAACAGACATAGGATGAGAATCATTATCCCCCTCTGAAACAGCCATACAAACTCTGAATTCAGACAAGCATCTTTATTTGATGCCAGTGAAGTTTTTGGAAGTGTACTGTAAATAGACAGCATCAAGTAAAGGCTCTAGCAAAAGACATTAATATGAATTTAATTCTGGACTGTCATAGGCATAATATTTGAGTAATAATAGTCCACAGACTTACCTTAACAACATTATCTATATCGATTTTGCCATCTTTGTTTTCATCTAACGCCTCTGCAATCCTTGTTAGTTTCTCCTCTGGAATCTTCTGGATTTGTTTCATTGCATTAATTAGTTCAGCAATACTGATGAGATTCTCCCTAAAGAGGAAGGACAATCTGTATATGGCAAACAGTTACTCCATAGGAGTAGAAGTCACAAGAGACAAGCACTGCAAGTCACTATGCTGCACGTAACTTGTAAAATATTAAGTAATCATTTATAGTCCTGAACAGAATGCGAAAAAATCAAAAACGAGTCTCTGATCAGCAAAGCAGATTTCATGTGAATCCTCAGAAGCTCACACTTTGTTTCCACATACTGTACTGCACAAATAGAGGTCAAGATCTTTTGCAAATTTTCTGTGACTTCCTAGACAGTATCCATAAAGTTCTCCGCCTTTCCCATTTATCAAAAGTGCACTGCCATGCACTCCATCATACATGTGAATTTAGGAGAGGCTGGCCAACATGGAACACGAGCAGACAGAAGAGGGGAAAAAACGACACCAAAACACCAAATCAGAAAAATCACAGGAAAACAAAAACAACTATTTGCTTTAGCAACTTAGCAGCTTGATTAGAACAGCCTTCATTTGTTCATACTAAGAAATATACTTTGTAGAGGAAAGCAGTGCAATTCACATTATGGCTACCAGATTTCAGATGTTTTATTTTTCAGAGTGCCACAATGCCCTGGACTTCTTGTTTCTACTACTCTTGATGGCTGGGTATTGACTGCACTGAATTGAAGGTGAGGTTTTTTGTGTGTGTTTATTTCTGGCTTTTTTTTTTGTGTGTATGTGTGTGTGTATATATGTGTGTGCTTTGTTTTGTTTTTAACACACTTTTGCAATTAAGCAGTGTTTAAATTAATTATTTTCAGCCAAGAAATCATTGAATGGCTTAGGGCTGGAAGTGACCTTGAAGATCACCTAGTTCCAAACCCCAGCCATGGACAGGGCTGCTGTTCACCTCGATCAGGTTGCCCAGAGCTCCTACAAATGCAGAACTTTTCTCCCAGAGATGTTCATTACATTAAGTACAATGACATGTAGTGCAAACAGTTGCTGTACTTTATTTTTAATTCACAAATTATGATGGTTTTGATTAACAACTCCCTGTACAACCTCTCACGTGGCCTCCTTAATCTTATACAAAATCTGAAACGAATGACTGCTTCCCCTGGGGACTGGAAGAGAACAGTTTGGAAGGAACTGAAACAAAATCCTTATTTCTGTTTGGGTTATGTTTTTTGGAAGCTGAGAAGCAAACAAACTGGATGAATACTGCATTTACAAACAGACTGAAAAATTCTGTCACAGTTCATCTGCATCTCAGTACTCCTAACAACTAACATATGACTGTGAAACACATGATGGCCTGAAGGACCCTCCGGTAACATCAACACTTCTACAGGTCTTCATAAATTAAATCTGAAGATTGGTAGCTTTTAGTTACGATAAGAGACACATGAACTCTTCAGAAAAGAGCCATGTAAAATTATCTCTCAAATGTCCTCACATCCCTCTCCAAAGAGATATCTCCTCACACCTGACAGAATGGATTTTATTGCCTTTTTTTCCCTCAGAATGTGCACTACTGAAGCACAGTAAACAAAAATACGCTCAGAATGTTGCATACTGTTTCAGTTAATGACACAAGGCAAACTCATTGCCTGAGTAGCATGACTGAAGGCATGATTTCACCTGCATCACTATTAGGTCTACATGCATGAAAGAGGCGGGGTTCTGAAAGTCAGGCTGTTAAAAAAAGTATTGCACCATCAGGCTAGCATCTAAGTAAATTATACCTGTTACTTTTCCACCTTTATTTCAACCACATTTAACACTTCACAACAAAATTGCGCTGTAGACTTTCTTCTTTCTGTTTCAGAATAAATATTAAAATTCTAAACAACTTATTTTTTAAGTCTTTTCTAAACACACATCAGACAAATGCACAACTTAAAGGTGAGCAGTCAAAGAGACATTCAATCAAGTCACTTACCCAGCAGGACGACTATCACCTCTGTCAAGCTTTATATCCACCATCTTTTGATTCGTCTCTAACTCGTTAATGATTTTGTCTATCTGGCCAATCATCCTGTTCACTCTCTTGGTCAGTCGCTTGCTCGCCTTTGATTCTTCCACTACTTCTTCCTGGCCAGCTTTAGAGAGCTCCTTTATTTCTTGCAAATCCTAAAAGAAATGGTCAGGAAGAAAAACTTTTTGCAGGTCTGAATTCTCAATGACACTGCAGTCTAAGAGATTAGCATTTCACGACAGGTGCCTTTTGCAAATGAAACCTAAATGAAAAGACATACAAGGTCAAAGAGGAATCAGAACCAACTCAACACTGGAGCCATTTTTCATACATTCTTCAAATGGTATTTTCTACAATCACAGAATCACCAAGGTTGGAAAAGACCTACAGGACCATCCAGTCCAACCATCTACTTATTACCAATGGTTCTCACTAAACCACATCCTTCAGCACAACATCTAAACGTTCCTTGAACACTTCCAGCATCAGCGATTCCACCACGTCCCTGGGCAGCCCATTCTGTTACCCAGACACAACTTTCAAGAGACTGAATACAATTTCTTCTAATTAGCTTAAGGCACCTAAATTTTGACATTATGTTTGGTAAGAATACTGCAACACATTCAAGATCTGTTATTCTGGTCACACTGGGAATTAGAGCAGAAACAGGACTCTCCTCTGGAAGGAACTACTCCAATGATTTTAACTACTTGTTTAATGTGTTTAAAGCCTAAAGCTTTGCATTATCCTCTAAAGCAGTATAAAACTCTGCTAATCTGCTATCAAAGACATCCAAGTAAGAAAATCTTTAACTACATGGGTCATTTATGCTAAAACTGAACAAGAACAGATTTTATTATTTTTAAGAAATTTCACCTCATTGTATTCCTGAATATCACCCTTCAATTCCTCAAGCTCCTCCTTTTCCTTTGTTAGTGATTTCTTCTGTTCCTGCAGCTTGTTACAAGCGTCACTCAGCATGTCAATCTCCTCCTTAGTTATTTCCTCACCCTGTAACAGCAAATACATACAAATTAGTGAGAGACAAGTGTGTGATTTTTCCTAAAAATTCCACGATTGAAAGGACATGCTTCAGATTCTTCATCCACATTCAGAACACAGTATAGTCCTGCACTCCAAAGCTAACACAGAGATCATAAATGCTAAGAGATTTAGCTTGCCACAGTACTTTTTAAGCACCATTAGTATCAAGTTCAGGTAGTATGATTCATTACATGGGTTTTGGCTATTTGAAATCCTATATGTAGTTGTCTCATTAAGAAGTATTTTACTTCCTTCTTTACTGAATGGAAAACATGAATAACTGAGAAATGACTCAGACATCACATACAGGAAAATACTCATCACACAAAGATTTTGCAGAGCAAAGTTCATAATGTTGAGCTGAAACAAAATGATCTTCAATAACTTTTGTAGTAATATGGATGAACATTCAAAGACTGTAAAGCCTATATGACTCCTGAACAAAAGTTGAGAATAAAATTGAATCCCCAGCAGAATATAGGAAAAACACAGTTTCAATAATGATTCACTAAAACTGCTAAAATCCCATGACAGAGGATCGTTAGCACGTTACATAAATCCTATCCAGATACCAGCTTTTGTGCTGAAGGAAAAAGCTCTGAACAGATGCATAAGCACAGTACAGAAAGACACGCGTAAACAAGGATGTAATAAACAAATAGAAGGAAACAGACTACATTCAGCCCCTTTAACATCTCAGCTTCAGTGTACTGTGACCTATACAGACATCAACCCTGCTTCTGATTTTAACTGCAAATCAACAACAACAAAAAAACCTCACTCCCCAAAAACAACAACCAGAAAGTAGCTCAGCTTGAAAAATTCCTGTCACAAATAAAATTAAGCTAAGAAGTCAGTTGTCTAATATTCACCCCCTTCCTCCTTGTAACAGACAAAATAGCATACTAAATGGAAGTCTGAAAAAAATATATTTAGTTCCCTTAATTACTCAACCTTGAATAATCTTTCAGTACTCCTCAAATTATCCTGCTACCACTAGAACCTCCTTATTAAACAAACGACGTTATGCTAATAACAGATAATTATGCTGCCCAGGAAAAACAGAAGACAGTACAATACTGATGTACCCCAGAGGTACACTGTTTAACACTTTTTAATTAATGAGTTCTGCAATGGTACAGACTGAACCATGGTGAGCCATGCTGAACAACATATTAAACAAACTGTGGGGAAGTATACTAAAAACGCTTTTATAGTGTACATACATCTGCATAAAGTAAGTCAATACAGATCTAGTACAGACTATTTCAAACTTTGGAAAGTCTAGTTCCTTGTCTAACCCTTTAGTCTTAACTATACCCTTCAAAAGGGAAAAAAAAAAAAAAAGCTATTCACTTTTACCTACTCATGTTCACACCTTACTCACATTAAATACATACATAATAAACATACACCCATCATGCCTACAGCCAGAGGACATGCCCCCACAAAAAAAAAAAAAGCATATTAGTTTCAGTAATACAGACAAAAAATACTGATTTTTTTTATGTGCCAATTTCAGTCGTTGCACTGATGATGAAGAACTTGCAGTCACATTACCTTGATGCCTTCCAGTACGGGTGCGGTGTCTTTCAATATTTCCACATCTGCTTTTGCCAGCTCCTGCTTGCTGTCCACAGCCATCTGACTTTCTTTAACTTGCAGAACGGCTGGTTCAACATCTACTGCTGATTCTGCTTCTTTCTAGATTTGACAGGCCCAAGAAGTTTAATTAAACAAAGATAGCATTATCTGTATTAGCACCAGCAACGAATGGCTTCTTAAAATACAAGTACACAAACTGCTACCACCTCTGCTAGATGAATACAACACTTTCTCTTACCACTCTGATTAAGAAGAATTGGAGATATGTGAGGCAGGAAGTATTTAGGGTTTCACAGGGAACCCTCCTACACTGACTTTTACTTTAATACTTTTCCACATTTTCCGTAAGTGGCTTTAAAGTCTGGTTTCTTGCAAACACCCAAAATAGAGACAATCACTCCTAACATGCTGACTTCTACACCACAGACACTTATTTCTCAGTAGCTGAGAACAGAACTTACCACAGCTGCAACCTGAAGAGTTTCTTTGGCTTTCTCTGCAGCTTCAGATATTCTTTCCAGTTTTTTTTCCTCATTTTCTTTTCTGATGGCTTCCTCTTCCTGAAGCGTCGCCTCCAGTCGTGCTTTGTTATCTACTTTTTCACCTTCAACTTCTGCCACTTTGACTTGAGCCTCTTTAGCCTATAAGTAATGCAAGAAGTATATGAACGTCCCTGTACATTGACACTGATATAATGCAAAGAAGTCCATCTACCATTATTGATTCAGGTAGTATGGGTATATTAATGAATACAGCCGAAATTGCAAAAAGTTGTCCTTTTTCAAAGAAGTTTTTTTTCTGAAAAATGAAAATACATTTTCAAAATGGAAAATTCTTAATATATTTTTCATTCCCTCAAGAGCACCAGTATTTCTTCAAATTGTTTCTCTCTCTACACAACATAACATTTTCACATCAAACCACTGAATTAAATGTGTTTCTTGCGTGGATTACAAGATTTGCTTTTGCAGTTTCTGATTCTGCCTACACTCTACATAAGTTCAGTTCATAGCCTCTATGTTGAGGAACTTTCAAATTAATAATGTTAAATGTACAGGGATGCATAGTATTCTTCACTGTACATTATACAGTAGAAGCAAAAAGCAAGTCTTGTGAAGAAGATAAGGTAATCCTATCCACATTCTCCATTTTTGGAGGAAGCCAATCTCATATAAGCAATGGAGAAAACCATGATAGTTTCTAGAGCCAAAAAGAAAGTAGTAAGGCAAGAGAGATATCCCAGTCTGTCATGTGTCATTTTGAACTTTTAAAAGAAGATTTTTAGATAGCATAGCTCTAAAAAGGAATTCGCTGAATTCTCATTCAACACAACAATAAAATCTAAGAAACTTCCATGTTAATGCAGAATTTCACCCATAACAGAATCTCACTTAAGAGCATTGCCACCCTCTGCTCTTCATGAAGTGGAAAACTGTGATAATCACTTTCACTCTTCATTCTTAATACGGCCTGAGAAATCCCACCTCTACATGAGACTGAATTTATCTATAACAACCACCAATATTCAAAAGAAAAAAAAAATATCCGTAGAATAACTCAAGCTTCACCTCAATCTCTTATTAACCATAATTAATGTAGCAGCAGAGAGCCTACAAACACTCCATCTCAGCACTTTTACACTGCCTACAGTGTAATGAGGTACGAGTAAGAAGTGTATGCTGTATCTTCCTATGCTACTACTGCCTACCCTTGTGCAACAAAATACTGCCTTCTACTTGCCTTATCAAACCATCCACAGAGTGGTTTAATGCCACTCATGTAAACCTCCCCTCTCCTCCCCCTTTTCAAGGAACGAAAGAGACCAAGAACATCTGCTGCTTGAAACAGATTTTTAGTGATTATACTGCAAGTTAGTTACAGACTGTATAAATCACACTTACAGCACTCTCTGGTAACGTCTGAAGCGTTGTTTTGAGCTGATCAGCTGGAGAAAGTGTGTCTGGAAGATACATGGCTCTGGATAAAATGAGCAATGAAGTAGGGATTTCCTGGTTCAAGTGCAGATCTAGCCACTATAAATGAAATACACAGAACAGAAGCCTTCAGCTTTTAGATGTCTCTTTTTACAAATCAATACAAGCACATAAAAGTGCAAATACTAGTTTTATTTTATTTTTTAACCACTAGTTATTGATAGATATCCTAACAGAGGAACTATAGGCTATAACAGTGAAGAATTACAGTGACCGCACTGAAGAACTGTTTGAAGAACAGAATATTTTGTTTCACATGCATCTTCTTCTGAATCAAGTAAACAAAAGACAAGATTTCTTTTCTCCAAGATCTACCAGGAGAAACATACATTATGAAATAATACAAATAATTAACAAGACAAACAGGCAAAACTGAAAACTTATTTTGGATATGTTTAAACATCATCATCACAACACCACTGCTCAGCTAGAAAACTCCACCACTACTACATACTTACACAGAACACATGACAAAAGCTGATTAAGGAGACTATTTTAGCCAAGTCTTAAAATCATTTTGCTTCTTCCCTCATTAATCAGAACGATAACAAAAATCATAGTTAGCAATTCAAAAGTTTGTGTATACAATCTTACAAAAATGTACCTGTTTAAGCTGCTCCTTGAGACGCTCCTCTGTCACACCGAGGGCTCTCATTCCTCGTGCACGACACGCTGCCTGCAGTTCTTTAACAGTCAGGCTGTCAACTCCTTCTTCAGCAATCATCTGCACAAAACGTAAAATAAACTTCAGTACGTAACCGCTCAAAACTGAAGAGCCACCAACGTGCACACAGAAGTCGGCATTTATAGAACAGCCACTAGAGGCTGCTGTGGTAACACAGAGCAGCCTCCGCTCCCAAGCAGCAGAGCGTTGCACTGCAGACAAATTTCTCCCGAAGTTTGCATTTCTCTTTAGTTCCTTCACAAATGATAGTTTCATAGAAACGCATTTCTTTGTTAAATGATTAATTTCACTGCAATTTAATGGTAGAGAGGGCATTCTTTTTTCCTTTATAAATAAGGAGCTAAGATCTCAAGCTCTTCAAACCTTTTTGTTGCAAGTTAGATCAAAGTAAGAAAAACACCTAGAAAAACACTACATACATATATGTACATACACACACACTTTTCTTACAGGTAAAGATTATTAACCAGCACACATTTAGAATGACTCACTTTGTCATCTGCCTTTATACTTCTCAACCTCATGGTCAGCTGGAAGCGGAGGAAGTTATTTGTCCCAATGGACTGAAGTTCCAGCAATTTACAAAGTGCCACCAACTGAGGCCTGGTTAGGTTGTCAAGAGTCAACTCATCTTCAAATAGTTTTGAGAACCTTAGGATCTCCTCATTACTGGGTCTTTCACCAGTCTCCCTGATCTGCAAGAAAAACAGAGACACAAAAAGCTTTTCAAAGCATATCTCACGGCTGGGCATCATTTTGAACACTGATTTTCACCTATGGAAGCTCTTTTCACAACTGCATTTGCTTCCAAGTAAAAATAGGGGAGATTTAGACTGAATAGAAGAAAACTGGTTTCTTCACCCACCAACTCTCTTCTTTCCAGAGAGATGGTGAATATTCCATCCCTGCAGACACTCGAGGTGAGGCTGGACGGGGCTCTGAGCACTCTAAGGAGCTGTAGGTGTCCCTATACATTGCAGGGTGTTGGACAAGATGGTCCTTTCGGGTCCTTTCCAACTCAAATGATCCCATGATTGTATAGAAGAGGAAAAAAGCCTCTTTCCTCCAAGTGCACACAAACTTCATCGTGAGTTCCAAAGCAAAGCAGGTAAGTTCTGAAATTCTGAAGGAAACACGCTATGACTGCAATTCATGGCTTCTGGCACTGCAGAAGCAGCAAAAGAGAACAACAAAAAGGTGTGAAACATTTAACTTTTTTTTTTTTTTTAATTTCTTATTACACTGAAGTGACATCAATATAGTTCATCTCTGTGGCACGACCGAGGAAGCTATGGTCATAAAAAGCACACCCACACATAAAGAAAGCAGAGCCTGACGCTTCTTTTTAGTCATTGCAAGAAGCTGGAACTCCCCCTAGCAAGTGATACATAGAGTGATGCGTGTTAATTTCCATAGAAATCAACCTTTGAATTTAAATTCTTAGTAGTAGTTACAGATGAAAATGAAATGCTCCAAATATGAATCATGTTCCCAAGAGCCTGCAGACATAAGGACTAGAGGCATGCTTCAGCTACTAGTCACTGTAACTAACCAATAGATTTTCTGTGCATGAAAAAGAACTGAAACGAATGACTGCAAAAAAGTTTACAAGTACATGGCCTTTGCAAGCAGACACTTGCACAACCTTTCAACAGCACTACCATTATCTCAGGCAACCTATTTGCTGCCATCAACTTATTACCTCACCTTCTATAAACTTTCAAGCTCAAGCTTGAAAAGCTCTGGTCTAAAATACCTGGAGTTCTGTGCCTTTTTCAGTGCTTAAAACTCTCAGCCATGCTCTTAAGCCTCTGACAATAGCACATGCTTATTGTCTTGACAGCTTCATGAGTACAGAAATCAGAAATGGGTGTGGATGGAGATGAATCCTACACTGAGAAAATTTAGGAAGGTACTCTTTATGGCCCCAGAGAATAGCTTAGAGCCAGCTCAGTGAAAGTAAACACGAACAACCTAAAAAGAGTCCATTTTGGAGGCAGATACCTGACATTCAGTCTTTGTTCCAGCAACTGCTTGCTAACAGAGAAATTTTGTAACAAACACATCAGCAAAATCACAAATTCTAGTCATTATCATAAAGTATTTCAGCAGCACAGAAACTGTTGGTTTTTTTTTTTGTTTTAAATCAACAAAACATTTTTACAGATGGAATTAAATATAAAACAAAGGGGGGGGGGGGGGGGAGAATTATACACTACCCCCTCTGAGTTTTAATCAGGTAATTAGGAAATAACTATTTCTCTTCACATTTTATACCTAATGTTCATAAAAATAGGCCTAAAACAACATGAGCTATCACTCATCAGGTGTTATCCTTTCAGTGTTTGAGTTAATCAACAAACAAAGAGACAGCAAGTAAAGAATGTCCCCTCCCTGGAAGCGCTGAAGGCCAGGCTGGCTGGAGCTTTGAGCAACCTGGTCTAGAAGGAGAAATCCCTATTGCAGGGGATTGAAACTAGATGACCTTAAAGGTTCTTTTCCAACCCAAATCATTCTATAATTACATGGAAACAAGGATTAGCTGAAATTTACTCTCCTTAATTCTAGGAGTACAAGGACTAGTCAGAATAGCAAACAAACAAAAAAAGAGCAGTGAAACTTCAGCACACCAAAGCAGCTGTAAAAATTAATCTATCCTGAAGGAAAGATCACAGGTTACTCTTGCTAATCCAATTGGACAGGTAACTGATGGTGGATAAAGGGGAGGAAAGGCAGCTAGTAACATCCACTGAGTACTTTTTTTTTTTTTGGTAGAAACAACAAAATGCTTTGGGAAAAAAAAAAGACAATTACCTTTTGAAAGAATGTTGAAAAATCTTTTGTAACATTTCCCTTGGCTGCCTTATTTTTTAAGGCCATCTCCTCAATTGTATCTTGAAGGAATTTAGCCAGTTCAAGTTTTACTCTCAATTGTTTCTTCAATCTTTCCTCCTGTTAAAAAAAAAATAAACAAACAAAAGGTTTGGCTTTTAGGTTTCGTTCAGAAATGCCTGTACTAAAATATCACTTCTGCCCTCAGACAAGGTCTTTGTACTGCTTCTGACTGCAACACACTTCACAAAATGTACCCAAAGATCACCAAACCAAACTTAAAGACAGGCTGACCAGCTGGAAGCCCCACAAAGCACAAGGTGCATTACCAACAGTGAAGTACAGCTGAAGGCCCCACCTGCTACTGCACCCATCCAACTAGTAGTACAAAAAAAAAACAAAAATAAAGTAAAACAACACACTAAGCACGTATATGAGAAGGAAAACCAGAGTGCCACTGGTCCACTATTAAAATGTCAACAATGAAATTACCAAAATGGTATGAAAATGGACAAAAACATACATTAATGCTGAAGAAAACTAATATTTGGTAGCCCAAACAGTAAGACGTCTTTGATAATAACCTAAAATAAGTGTTGGATGCAGCTAAGGAACTGTTTAAGTCAAATATCTGAATAAAAAAAAATAAAAATACTCAGAACACAGTTAGGTCTATATTAAATCATTTGGTGTGATCAACACTAAAATCCCTCTCAGTCTTACATAAACACATTCCACATTTTATTGCTCATATGTAACATTATTTCCTACTTTTACTTCATAAAATAAGCATTTTTCTCCTATTAATATTTAACAAACCCATTTTCTCTTCCTTATATATGACAAAACAAGAAACTGAAACACTATTCAGCAAATACTGAAACACTGTTTACTTTAAAGTCCTGATCGTCTAACCAACAATGCTCACGTAGATTTTTCCACTCCCTATCTCTCCTGATACCTCATGTAAAGTTTTACTTTGGTTTAAATATATATATGTATTTAGTAACAGTATAGTATGATTTTATACAGCAAGAGAAAGCTTTATACATCATTAGAACAGCTCACTATCAATTGAGTATGAGTTGCCAAATGTTCTTGCTGAAATTTTTATAGACTAAAATAACTTGTAAACTGTGATCTGGACTACAACAATACATGCATTTTCCTGCCCCATGAAATAAAAATGAACCACTGCAATCTTTGTTGCTCACAACACCATATTTTTTTGAAGAAAACACTTCATCCTACCACCAAGGATTAAAGGACTGCTTTTATTAATGAGATTCCACAAAAAGGTACAGCAGGTATAAAACGTGTTCAGATAACACCCACAAGCTTAAGTTTTCCTAAACACCTTTCAGGATCACAAACTCAGACTTACCTTTTTAGACTTTGTCTCAAATGTAGAGGGAAGCATATTAGGGAACAACTTCAGAGCTACTGGAAGCAGAAACTCCATAAATGGGACAACAAGAAAAACGAGGAAAGGGACCAAGCGGAAGAGATCAGCACATATTCGAAGAAACTGGAAGAAATAAAAGCAGTTTCATCTATTTCTTATCTGTACATTTATTTTTAAAAGACTTGGCATTATCAGCTGCCTTACCACTAACACACACATATGTGTATCTGCTAGAAAGGAAATTTAAAATAACACAAAGAAAGTCAGTCAGTTTTTGGTACCTTTCAAGTTACTATATGCTACAGAGTACCCAAGTCACTCTTTCTCAATGCCATAGAAAGCATTTGAAAACCTTCACAGTGTCTCAATAGGATTATTGAGCAAGTATCTCATTTAAACCCCTTAAAAGCACCTGAAAACAGGAGGTGGTCGTTTGTTGTTGTTAAAGCTGCTTAACCTCTTTTATTCATCTTTATTTGTGCTCCACCACTTCTTACATGCATGAGCTGCTGCAGACTGAGTAATCAAGAATAAAACCAAAGGCTCCTCCCCACTGCCTTCTAACAATTGTAATGTACATTTAAATCCAGGGTAATGAGCTCAGCCTGGCAGAGGGTTTTTCTTTGTTTTTTTTTTTTTTTTTTTTTTTTTTTTTTTTTTTTTTACATCATGGCTTTTCTAGATCAGCCCTCTGCAGCAGGCAGATGCATTAGTTACTGAATCGTGAACGGCCTGAAATAAATACCATCCTTCTGATTTCTGTACACCCACAGCTGTATGTATTAGGCCATATAGTCTATAATCAAATTTTTACGACTCTGAAGCTAAAGAATTCAGTTTACATTGGAGAAGTACACTGTCTGACTAATCTCATTTGATAATGTAAACAACCAGTTACTGGGAATAATGTCACTTTCTAAACTAGAGGCTGAAGGCCAGAAGTGCATTACTGCCCCAGCACTGTCAGTCAACATTATGACTTAATAAACACAGTTACAACCAGCAAAAAATAGCAACATAAATGCTACCACACAAGTTAATGTGCTTCCCACTGCATCCCCTCCCCCAGCTTGTGCCAATAGAGCACCAGCAACAACCAGCACAGGCTGCATGTTGCTATTGAACGGCTTTGCCACAAAACCAATACAGCTTTATTCCATTTTCTCAGCATAAAACTATCCAGAAATCTTTTACGGAGTTTGAGCACAAACTCTGAACATGTAAAGGCAGGCATTTTTTTTATTTTTTTTTTGTATTTAAGAAAAATAGGCAGTTTCTCAGAAAAGAAGCTTTGTCCATTGTTTACAGACTCAAAGGCATTTCCATTCACTCCAACAATAGCAGATAAATGACAACCAGAGAGTTCAAAAGGATGTAATAAAGTTCAGAAGAAAATGTTAAGAGTCGGAAGAACATAGACATTTTCCCTGGGAAAAAAAAAAAAACTTCAAAAAAAAAAAAATAGGAGCAATATCTGCTCCTATTTCTACCCACACTCTATATTTAGATACTGAAGGTATTCATCTAAGATGAAATCCAAATTTAAGGAAGCAGTTTTACAAACAGATTAAGTTAACCTGTGATGCTATATCACATGTTAAACGTTCACTAGCAGAAGGCACGTCTCTGATCCAGCTAAAACTAACCCACAAACACACATGCAGACACAGATCAAGGCAAAACAAAAGGGGACAGAGTACGCAAGGGGAAGGGCTTGCATTTAAGCACCAAGCCAGGCTGCGGCAGCACAGTCCTGGATCAGCTTAAGTAAATCACAGACCTGCACTGAGAACAACCACCCTGAACAGAAACCGAATACAATGGTGTGTGATTCCACACATTGCTTGGCAGCAGCACGAAGAACTTGTGATTGCTCTGTATCTGCTGCTGCAGCTCGCACACTGCAGCACTCCATTCTTCTGCAGGACAGAAGGCTCTGCAAAGCCAATATACTTTGCCACAAATTCTGTAGCATTCAGTGCCCTGAACTTCCCTGCTGCAAAAAGCAGCATCAGAGAAATTAAGTTTTTGAAAAGCCAGTATCATATTTTACACATTTAGCTTTTCCTGACTTATATCCTAAGTGTACACAAGTGATCCCGTTGAATCTAAATGCTGCCAGCAATTGAACAAGCAGAATTTTGTAACTGACTTTTGGTTTACATAAGCATTAGCTCCCCTGCATTAACCATGCTGCAATTGCTTGTTAATGTGGTTAGATTGCTCAGATATCTTTCCATTATTGCCTCCAAAGAGGAAGGAAAAGGCAAGCAGAAATAACTCACTTGTCAGTTCAAGTGAAGATACGATTTTTCTAGGACTGTTGGCTCATACATGGTTTATTACACTTAAAGCAGTACGTACTTCAGATACTAAGAATTTCAGGCACAGCTCTTACAAATCTGGCATCAAGACATCTTTAAATCAGTTGTCACATTACAATTTAAGGATGACCTGATTTAAAAACAAAAAACTGAGCTGAAACAAACCTAAATAAGGCTTTAAAGAAGCACGTGCAAATAGTTTTATCAGCTGTAAACTAGTTTGCTTTTCACTGACCTGGGTTCAATGCCTACCACGACTCTTCCACTCAGTAGACAGGTCATCTTCTACCTCCTCATGAAGGATGTACACAATTTACATCAAGAAAATAACAGCTGTAGTTCTTAAAATTATTTTTCCCTACAATTTCTACACTGCATTGCCTACAGATTTCATCAGAGAAGCTTTATCAACGAAAACATCAACTTCTAGATATCTTTGCAAGAAAACTGTTTCATTTTAAATAAGAGATTCCAGAAGCTCTGAAATAAATAAATGAAGTTCAGGAAGGCCTACTACTACACAACTATGATAAAAACAGCTGTGTGCTCACTAGATTGCAGTACTGAAGAAGGACCTAGTGAATAAATTTCTCTATTGACTGAATAGCATGTGCTCGTCCAAAGATAACATTACTCCTGACAGTTCAAGCCTCGTAGTACACACCTCTCATGTTTCAGCAGAAATACTCCTGTGGGATTTCTCTTTTTCCTGTTTGTATTATTTCTCAAAAGTATGGCTCAGCAGATGTGAAACAGGCAAAGAAGCCAATGGTTCCAGTCCTGCTGTATGGAAGACTTCTGTCGATTAACATGTCTCGCTTGGTCTTCCCAGTATTTCAGAAGAACTGCCACTTCCCAAGGTCCTGCTGTCCTCGTTTCCCCTGCTCTCCTCAGCTGCTCTATCTTGGCACTGCATAATCCCCTATCTTATGTCAGCATACACTTTTACATTTATTGCTGAGCAACGCTTCAGCTGGCTCAGCTGCCAAATACACTCTTGTAGTGGCATTAAAGAGTAGAACAAAAATAAGCAGCGTGAAGATGCTGAGACCAAATGCCATCAACCACTGCTGCTGCACAGAGAACCCAAATATAATAAATGCTGAAAACCACCACGCATGCCTTTCTGTCACTTGTCTGATCTTGTGGATATACAAAAAGAAACATTTCTGCATGTTTCACTGAGATGCACTGCTTTCAAATGATCCGTGAAAATGCTCAATTATGCAGCTAAGCTCATCAATAAATCATTAACTCGTTCATATTTTTGAACATTTCGGAACATTTTTAGGCATGCAGATGTAAATCTAACACACTGCCTTTGTCGTGTACAACCTGCAGATGTTTGTGCTTCAAATATCAGAGGCAACAAGCACTCCTGCTGCCAGAATGCATACACATTTTATTCTCCAACATCTCATCCACCACAGTTTTTTCAGTACTAGCTGAAGTGGTTTTTTGTTTTTTTTTTTTAAGAACAAAACAGGAAAGTCAGATTTGATTATCTGTGTAAGTTGTTTACATATATCGCCTTCAAAAAGCAGCATAACAAGAACTAAATTAGTGCCTCTAATATATTACCAATGACCTGGTGAACCTGAATACTAAACGTATTCAGTTTTCCTCTGCTCTAAAATCTTTAAAGCCTCATGAAAATTAATGGTCATGCTTGCACAGTTTCACAGACTGTATGCTATATGCCATGTGGAAAAATCTAAGTATAAAACAAAAGCTTTTCTCAAACTATCCTGTTCAGATGAGGATTACCTCGCCGACATATTTCCATTTCAGTTATAAATACCTCAATATCAATCATGAAGTTAAACAACATCTTCTACTTAATTTTTATTTTGGTTTTAAAACTGAACCAGCACTAAACCAACCTTTGCTAGAGGTGTTTTGCCTTCACCTTTCTAGTTAAAAACAAAGTAGAGAAAGTGATTGTGTTTACACACGGAACTGGATGGGAACTTAAGAAACCACAGTTGCTGTGTATATGCCAGAACACAAAAAAATCTGCTTTTCTGACTAGCAAATAAATTTATCACCAACTTTTTTTCCAACACAAAGCAGGAGAAGGTATATATGTTCATGTACTATTTAGAAACAGAACAGTCACATTTCTAAACAGAGTATTTTGTTGCTTTAATGGCAGGTTCATAAAGCTAGACAGGGGGACAAGAGGTGAAACAGGTGGGAACCAAATCAGAAGTTTTTAGCATCCACATAAAGTGGAGGAGGAGAATTTTCACAGCAATTTTAACTCTAGGAACAAAGAACGACATCAGGTTAAATTAAATGGAGCAATCACTAAGGATACTAAAATGAAATTGGTATTTACTCAGTACCTGTCTCCGTTCCCGACGCGACAGAGTGTTTCCGTGAAGTATTCGCCAGAGCATTCTTGCAGCTATTTTTGTGTCAATCCAGAGTAACCGAAAACCGTGGTAATAGTGCTTCAGCTCATCCACAATCTTCTGTCCGATAGATTTTTTCACAACTTCCACCTCTGTCGGGCTATATACAGGACCTCCTTCTTCCAACTTCTTGTTTTTGTCCTTTAAGGACTTCAGGGACTTTTCAACTATGGAGTCATCTTGAAGGGAACGTGAAGAATGCCACCACCTAACTGGAAGATACTGGGGTCCTAAAACACCCATGGCTGCCAGTGGCGTCCATGAGCCAGAAGAGCTCATAAGAGTAAAGTACATTCGTTCTGATTCTTTAGTCCAACAACAGTAGTGATCTTTTTTGGAGTATGCGTAAACAGGAGCGACACTAGTGCAATATTTAAAGTGTACAGTCCTTCAAAAGAAAAGAAGAAACAGCATTCAAAACCTAGAAACATACAGTGCATCATTTGAGAAACAGGTATCACTTATTCAGTGAGATTTGCTTCAAGCTCAGGATGTCTAAACCTGAAAGCAGTGTTTAGCTTCACTTTGTAACAAAACGAACAGCACACACCAAACAAAAACCAACCAACCTAAACAAAATCAAAACCTAAAGAAATCCAACCGGTAGTGGATTCTCCTTTGAACTACTTGGAAAAGGTGACTTATTTTACTCAAGTTACACAAAAAGCAGCAAGCAGAAGCACTTTTCATTTAAAAAGAAATCTGTGTAGACGTAACATAAAGCCCCTCCTATTATTTCTTTTATTTCAACAAAACAGCAAGGAAACCACAGGCTGCAGGCTTGGGTCAGGTACTGAGTTACAGGAAGAGGATCAGCACCAAGAGATGTGATTTCATTGGAGTTCCTCCCTTACTCTCTCTGCATATCTTGCTTTCCTTTTAAAGAAGACACTTTCCATGTGAACTTCCATCGTGGTTCTGAGGTAGCACACACAGGACTAACAGAATTTGGTTCTTTTTCTTTTATTAAATGCAAACTGAAGTCAAAAGGAAAGTGTTATTGAATACCCTGAAACAGTAGATACACATTAGAAGACAGAAATGTGTCTCTTTAAAGAGCCTTCCACTCAAGACGTTGGACACAGAAACACTTTCTCAAGCTCTCTGCAGTCCTGGTATTATTGGAGTCCCCTGCTTTGGATCTGGGCTGTGTGGAGGGATAAATTTATTCCAAGGAGCAAAATCACAGTAACAGCAGCTTTCAGCAAAATAACTCAAAACAAACAAACCCACAACCTAAAAAACAGTGATTTCTGTCATGACTCTGTTAATATTACAGAATTAAATCAGTAAGTTTCCATTCTTCCCAAAGAGAGAAGAGCTTGCAATAATCTATTAAAAAAGCCAACTGAGATTTGACAAAGGTTGATATATTAAAACCTCTCATAACTAATCACGTAGTAAGTAATACAGAACTAACATGACTGAAGGAAACACCTTCTGTTTTGTATCTGACAGCAAGACACACCCTTATGATAAAATAGAAAGTTACAAAACTGGGAGATGGTCACTGTTTACTGAACAGTCAGAATAAATCAACTAGACAACATGTTTTATATATTACTACAAGAGGCATTAGAAAATTCTTATCGATATGCTTTGTAAGACAGGTCAGAAGGAGAATGGACTCTCACTCAGCTCCTTAAGTGACATAAGAACAACTGGATTTACTTGCAAAAGAGATTATCACCTCTTCGGTGGGCCTCAGTCAAAGCTGTAATGTACAGTACACTGCCTCTGTTTGATTCAAATACAGCTCAAGTAAGTTCCTAACTGACAACTACGTGTTTCAAACTAGCCTCTATTGAATGTGGAACTCCATAGGGGAAGGATGTGTGAAACCCACAGTATCCCATTATGCCACCTGAAATCAGGCAGTAACAGAAAAATAATACCCTGTTGCTTTCACCCCATCAGGAAACAAAAAGGGTAAAAGTGGATGAAAAGGGAAAAGATATCACTTTCCCACATACAATGAGGTAGGTGAAGAGAATGGTTACTCAGACCTCCTTACATCTGCTGAAACAGCATGAAGCTGGTATTTTCACACTTTGCATACAGAACCACAGAATTGTAGGGGTTGGAAGGGACCTCTAGAGATCACCAAGTCCAACCCCCTGCCAAAGCAGCTTCCCAGACCAGGTGTGTCTCGAACATCTCCAGAGAAGGAGACCCCACCACCTCTCTGTGCAGCCTGTGCCAATGCTCAGTCACTGCACTGTGAAGAAGTTCCCATGCACAGTTGTATGGTACTTCCTATGCTTCAGTTTGTGGCCATTTCCCCTCGTCCTATCATCATGAACCCCCGGCCTCATCCCTTTGCCTCCTGCTCCTTATGATATTTACAGACATGGGTCAGATCCCCTCTGATTCTTCTCCCCTCGATGCTGAACAGACCCAGGTTGCTCAGCCTTTCCTCCTGAGAGGTGCTCCAGGCCCTTTATCACCTTTGTGGACCTCCTCTGGACTCCATCCATGAGATCCCTGTCTTCTTTGTACCGGGAAGCCCAGAACTGACAGAAGTGAAACCAGTGTTTTGTTACAGCATAATAACTAAGAGTTTGGCACAGTTTTGAGTTTAGGAAAAACGGTTCATATTTACTTACATTTTGTTTGCCAACCTCAGGGATGTACAGCTCAGACAAGCGCGATCTCCCAGGTTACCTAGAAAAACACCAACATTCATTTTGAACTCATAGCATTCGATTTGAATTCAGAAATACATTTAATGATATAGTTGAATTGTACACAGGTGTGATTTAAAAAAACAACACGCAGTCTTATTAAGAAGTGGGCACCAAGAAAAAAAAAAACAAAACCAGTGGAGAAACTGCTATTAAGCAACTGGACTTTTATTGTAAGCACATTCACACTTGGCATGACTGTGCATCTCAAACATCCAAGAAAGAGGAGCTGACAGTTATCACGTGAAGTACAGAAGTCCAAAAACCTCATCCTATTCTAACAGGAATCAAAGCACATGGCATGTTCTCAGTATTTCTCTCAATCCACAGTCTTCTGACTCATAGGATAAAATGGGAGAACAGGCAGGAAGCCCTTCTGTAACAAGGCTGACATTTCCATATGCATACAAGCAAACTGCTCACATACTCAGCCAAACTCTGGAATGCAAGGTAACTCATTCAATCACCCAACAGGTTTCCGAGTCCTTTGGACAAGTAAATGCAACTGAACAATCCCACTGAAAGCAAATGCAGTTCTTGATCAATTCCACAACTATACAGTATTAGGTGATCCAGATGGGTCGCACAATCTAATTATTACAGGAAGAGAGTCTCCAAAATCAGGTTGGGACATTAAAAGGCACAGAAGGAAGGAGGAGAGAGGAAAATAATAAAAAAGTAAGTTGACCTACCAAAGAATACTCTCTCAAAAACCACTGGATGTCTTGTGCTAAGTGGGCTTTGATGTCATTACAGAAAAGTTGTGGCATTATAAAGTCAAAGGGAAAAGATTCACCCATCTCAAGTTAAATGAAACTCTTTACAGATACTTGCTGCTACTGCAAGAAAGAGCTGGGAGAAAGACAGTCACCTCTGGCTTACAAATCAGCTTTGGAAACTTCTGAAGGCATGCTGGTGGCTGAATTCCTTGATCTGAGAATCAAGCCATATAAAAAAGATGCTCCTATGGACGGCTGAGCAAACCAGAAGCGCTCAGGATCCCTACAGATGAGCCCCAAAACTGCAATATGCCTTTCTGCCTCAGCTCCAGGAAGTACACAAAGCACACGTGCCAAAAATGATAGTCTGGACAGAGGAAATCATCTGCTACAGACAGGTGCTCAAAGAACAAAGAGGGATGATATCAAAAAGACCAAAGGTGGCTTTAAGTTCCTTAGATAAAACTCCCTAAGAGCGAGACGCCTTTGTTTAACTTTATTCGTCTTCCAGCTAGGACTCATTAATTCTAAGGGAAGGGCAAAGAACAGAACTCATAGTTACCACACGAAAGAAAACATGCTGACTCCAGCAGCTCTTGTCTTGTTGCCATTTGGAATGTGAACGGGCCCACGGAAACACCAATGTCACCAGAGCACTCTTGAGAATAACTTCATTTAAAGTTGGCCAGTTCTGACTACAACAGCTCTGTATGTTACACTGCCCTAACCACAGCACCTGGGAGCAGCCCAGGCCTGAAGTGAAATACATACTCTCTTTGGGAAAGACCAAAGTCCACACTTCTGCCCTTCGAGGAAAGACAGAAATCCGAATGCATCTTGCTCAGACACATACAGCTCACCATACCCAACATGGTTAGTTTAAGAAACTGGCAATAGGATGACTTGCATGGGAAGCAGGGAAAGTAAGCGTCAGAAAAGATACGCACACATTCTTCATAGAAAAGAACCCATCAGAAAGTTTTAAATGTAATGAAACATTAAAATGAAAGCTCTGAATTGTAAAGTAGCTGTGTGCTATTATTACAGTAAGAGGTTTTGCTTGCTGATGGGAAAAAACAGAACAAGGCTAACAGGAAATAAGTCCCTACAAAGTGTAAGCAGCTTGATCTTTACAGGAAGAACACACAGGATTCTTAGAAGCACTTAGCTTTAACTTAATCTTAGATTACTGATATGTAAAGCAAAGGAGATCAGAGAACTGTAGGGGTGGGAAAGGACCTCTAGAGATCATCTAGTCCAACCCTCTGCCAAAGCAGGGTTCCTAGACAGGTTGCATAGGGAGGTGTGAAGCAGAACACTATATAAAAAGCACTTTGAGATGCAGTGCATTAGAACAAGGTGCCCAGGAAGCAGCAGCCTCACTGTCCACAGAGGTATTGAAGAACCAAGCACATGTGGCACTGAGAGCCACGGACAGTGGGCACGGTGGGGATGGGCTGATGGTTGGTTTAAATGATCTTAGTGGTCTTCTCCAGCCTTAACGATTCCATGAAAACTGTGACACCGTAAAATACCATATCAGTAATAAATTAACACTCCGGATGGATGCAATGGATCAGCACTTCAGATACCACAAGCATTACAGCACAAAAGCTATCTGATTTTACCAGCAAACGAGCTTCCCTCTGGGATGAGCTTTATGACAAGCAGGGAAGAAGTAGTGACAGCTAAGCTCTCCTTGTTCCACAGCTAAACCCTCACCGCTCCAGATCCTGGACGTAAAAAGCAGGCGCGAGGCTCTCACCCACGTCACAGGGCATCAGCTGCTCCATGTCCTCAAACCGCACCGCGCCGAGACATTTCAACCGCCAACTTATCTCGGTCACAGAAACCGTACCACCCGGAGGGAACCCAACGCGCACCGCCTTCAGAACGTTAAGGTAAGGAACGGAGAGACGCGCGCAGCTGGGAGAGCAGCACCCCGCAGCCACGCCGTGAGCGGGGCAGCAAACCCCGGCAGCAGCGGGGCGAGCCCGGCACGCCCTGCCCTCCCCTCAGCCCCCGTCCCCGCGCACCGGGCCCGGCCCAGGCCGCGACCTGTCCTCCCGCACCGCGAGCACCCATGGCGGCTCCTCCCTCTCCCTCCTCAGTCCCTCCGGGGCCGCGGGAGCCTCACCCAGCGGTGCCTGGCGGCGCAGCGCGCGGGGCAGGCGGCACACCCGCCGGCCGCAGCTCTGCAGCAGCATGGACGCCATCTTGGCGCTGAGGCGGCGGGCTGCCGGCCTGCACGCGTCCAGCCGGCAAGTCCGCGCAGCGCCGCCCCCGCGCCGGAGCAGGGCACGCTGGGAAGTGTAGTTCTCGTGGGCGCACGGCACGCCGGGAGCTGTGTCGCAGCATCGCTTAATCGTAGGGGGTTGGAAGGGACCTCAAGAGGTCATCGAGAACAACCCCACTGCCAAAGCAGGTTCCCTGCACCAGGTCGCGTCCAGGCGGGTCTTGAATATCTCCTGAGAAGTAGACCCCACAACCCCCCTGGGCAGCCTGTGCCAGGGCTCCGTCACCCTCGCTGTAAAGAAGTTATTGCACGTATTCATGCAGAACCTCCTGTGCTGCAGTTTCTGGCTGTTCTCCCTTGTCCTGTCTCCACACACTGCTGAAAAGGGTCTGGCCTCGCCACTTTGCCCCCCAAACCTCAGATATTTATAAACCTGGATCAGGTCCCCTCTCAGTCTTCTTTTCTCAAGTCTAAAGAGACCCAGTTTTCACTTAGCCTTTCTTTATAGGGGAGATCCTCCAGGACCTTCACCATCTTTGTGGCCCTCCGCTGAACTCTTTCCAAGAGATCCCTGTCTTTTTTGTACTGGGGAGCCCAGAACTGAACACAGTACTCCAGATGAGGCCTCACCAGGGCAGAGTACAGGGGGAGAATCACCTCCCTTGACCTACTGGCCATGCTCTTTTTAATGCACCCCAGAATGCCACTGGCCCTCTTGGCCACAAGGGCACACTGCTGGCTCATGGTCAACCTGTTGTCCACCAGGACACCCAGGTCCCCCTCTGCAGAGCTCCTCTCCAGCAGGTCATCCCCCAGCCTCTACTGGTGCATGCAATTATCCCTCCCTAGGTGCAAGACTCTACACTTGCTTTTGTTAAACCTCATCTGGTTTCTTACTGCCCAGCTCTCCAGCCTGTCCAGGTCTTGCTGAATGGCAGCACAGACTTCTTGTGTGGCAGCCAATCCTCTCAACTTCAATCATATCATCAGCAAACTTGCTGAGGGTGGCCACTATCTCCTCATCAAGGTCATTGATGAAGATGCTGAACAAGACCGGACCCAGCACGGACCCCTGGGGGACACCAGTACTTGCAGGTATCCAACCAGACTCTGTACCGCCAACGATGACTCTCTGCTCTCTGTCAGCCAGCCCGTTCTCAACTCACTTCACTGTAGTCCTAAGTGATGCAGTGATGCGCTGAGGGGCAGAGCGAGCCCCGCTGGTTTGGGCAAAAAGCGATTCTTGGTTGTTTTACTGAGTGCTGTGTGTGTCACGGGATGCAACGGGAAAAAATGCACACAGTGTTGGGATGGTTTAGAGCTAAAATAGCGCGTAAAGCAGTCGGCTGGCAGCAGTGCTTTGCTTGGTAGTCGGGCTGCAGGGGCAATGTTGCTCGGCAAACACTACCGCTGAGGGAGCACCTTCATCAAATAGCCACGTGGTCAGGAGGGCGTACATTGTGCCATTCATATTGCTTAGCCTGTGAGCACAGAGGTATAGGGAAAAACCAGGATCAAATAGCAGAAATCTTCATTTAATGTGAGAATAATGAAATGGTAAAAATGAGGTATGGGTATGTTTGGGTGGAAATGCCTTGTTTTGAAAATGGGGGGAAAGCTGCTCTCAACAAGATGGATGCCTCAAAGGCAGCTCTGGATGGCAGTGAAGGTTCTGCTCCTATAGAACTCTGGCATTTTGCTTGTGCTTATAACACTGGACAGTCATTCTCCTATATGCATGCCTAAGACCTGAAGAAAACAGGCTCTGTTATCTGCAAAGAGTGGCAGGATCTTCTGTGTTGACCCAAAATGTGACTGACTGAAACAGTGCAAAAAGCAAAGGTGTCTGAAGTCGTCCCTTCATTCCTGAGATTTGGAAAATGCAGAAAATTGTAGATTTTTAAAAGTTCTTCCATGTTATTTAAAGAAAATCACCAGGGTTTCTCCTAAGAATGAATTATTAAATAAAATGTTATTTATATGCATGCATCAGTACAGGCTGGGGGATGAGCTGCTGGAGAGGAGCCCCACGGAGAAGGACCTGGGTGTCCTGGTGGATGACAGGCTGACCATGAGCCAGCAGCAGTGTGCCCTGGTGGCCAAGAAGGCCAATGGGATCCTGGGGTGCATTAAGAAGAGCATGGCCAGAAGGCCAAGGGAGATGATCCTCCCCCTCTACTCTGTCCTGGCGAGGCCACATTTAGACTACTGTGTCCAATTCTGGACTCCCCACATCAAAAAAGACAGGCCTCAGGAGTCTCCTAGAAAATGCAACAAAGACGATAAAGGGCCTGGAGCATCTCCCATATGAGGAAAGGCTGAGACACCCTGGTCTCTTGTGCCTGGAGAAGACAGAGAGGATCTGATTAATGTTTATAAATATCTGAAGTGGGAGAAGCAATTAGATGAGGCCAGACTCTTCTTGGTGTGTATAGCAATAGGACAAGGAGCAGTGGCCTAAAACCTGAACATAGGTTCCACGCAATTACGGAAAACATCTTTACAGTGAGGGTGACAGAGCTCTGGAACAGTTTGCCCACAGAGGCTGTGGAATCTCCTTCTACAGGGATATTCAAGACCTGTCTGGATGCCTACCTTTGTTATCTGTTGTAGGGAACCTGCTTTAACAGGGGGTCAGACTCGATGGTCCCTTCCAGCCATCACATAGCATATCAAAGGATGGAATATTCCATGGACCAAACCTTAAAATAAATCAATATACCCTTTTCTCATGTATCCTTTGACTGTATTGGGTACAAACCCACTACTCTGGGTTACATTTAGTGACTTAAAAATGAAATAGGTATTATTTATGTACTTATTATCAGAGCTGCTTTTAAAATGTTTGGCTCCAAAACATACTGCAAGACTTTTAGACAACTGTGGTTGCTGTACAAGTGTTGAAGGGCCTGATACATTTAAATGGTTAAAGTTGCTTAAAATGTGTGATGTAACAATATTAAGTTATACGGCAATCTTTAGATAAAATCTTCCGGATGACTGGAGTGGATTTGTAGCCTTCTCTTGTTATTCTTTTTTCTTTCTTTGTTGGCTAACAACTAAACTAAATGAAATGGGGCAACTAATGGCAGTTCCTTTAACAAAGCTGCTTAATTATGTAGAAACACTATATGAAGTCTATAGAACAAGAAGAATATGCTCTGAAGTCATTAAACTATTGATGAGAGCCTTCAGACAGCAAACAGATGATTACAGTGGACTCAATACACTCAAGCGGACGAGTAACCAGACTCAACAGTGTCATTAATTTCAGTGGTATGCAGCACGCCAGACGGCATATACACAAACCTTTCTGGACTGAATCAGTTATATTTTTGTACAGCCTTTTGTTCCAGATTTTTTTTTTATACCTGGATGTTAAGTGGTTTTCAATCATATATTAAAAGGAAAAATAAAACGCTCTGAAAATTTCCTAAACACACAGTTTCAAAATACTAATTGATTTTGTGCACTTAAAAAGTATTGTAAAGATAAAGCCTAAGGAAAAAAAAGAAAAAGTATTAATGATTTTCAGGTAGTTGTGTGAATTTTCCCATTCGAAAAGGTCCAGTGATCATGGTTTATATGTGGGCTATCCATGCAGGTCAATTTTTGCTTCAAAGAAAAGCATCTTCCAGTCCATTCAAACAGCCTGAAAGTTCACAAGAGTACCAAACACAGATTAAGACACAATACATGCAGCTAGTAAGGTTTTATTTTAAAAAACCTCAAGCTACTACAGTCATTTTAGACCAGATTCTTAGAGCAATCATGCTGTTTGGAAAAAATTGTCAGCTGTCTTGTTGAAAATTATGTGTTTTGTGGCAGGAATAGGGTGAGACTAAAAGGAAGAAATACAAACCTTTTTTGAATGGATTTAACAAGGATCTGAGAATGTTGAAAATAAATGCATTATTGAAACAAAATTAAGATTATTATTTCTTATTAAGCATCATCTTTTTTTCCCGCCTGAATGTTAAATAGCAGCATGAGAGCTGGCTAATTGCTCCAAAAGTAATGCCTTCTATTTATTAACATAGAAACTACAACAGATACAAGGAGCACAATAACACATCAAAACATTTACTAATACCTGAGCATAACCCATTGATATGAAAAAAAACGCTGCTTTGTTTGTTTAAAGAGAGGAGTACATAAGACTTATAAAAACTCAGGATTATGCCCACATCCATGTTTTGCTGGCATAGACATGAAAAGGAGGCAGATAAACCTTCAGTTCTCTTTGAGGAAGTTTAGAGATCTGCCTAGAAACTGGGGAACAATGTCAATATGAAGAGGGAGCAAAACTAAGGTAACGGTCTATATAGGCAGGTACATGGGGGGAATAGGATCCCCTTGTGGCCTGCTAAAAATATTGGCTGTAGGGGCCGTCCCTCTGTGTTTACCACAGTTGTCATTCTTTTCCCTGGGATAGATACATCCCAGGAAGCACCTCCTAGATCCTGCTCTTTCTTATTTTATTGGAGTGAGTAGCAGGACTTTCATTCCCAATTTCAGATACAGTTGCCCTCTAGCCTGTGCAAGTAGGTGTGTAGCAATAGGAAATCTGTGATGCTCCTGCTGGGACCACATTCATTTCACACACGTGGCCTTGGTTCCCCATTATGGCCAAATTACAAGCTGAGCTAGCAGCAAGGCACTGGGGAGATAAAACTCGGTGCATGAAGGGGAAGGACGTGCAATTTGTGATGCTCTGGGCTGGAAGTGGGGGGAGGTGGGAACACAAATAGCATCTGATGTGATGAAAGACAGCTTGCTGTTTCTCTGATGCAGAATCATTTATTTTTGTTTACACAGCCTGACTATACACTCTGTAGTGATCCAATTCTATATACGATACTTAAAAGTAGAATTAAGGTTTTAGTCTGCAGAATCTGTTTCTATGGCAATTACCAGGCTGTCTCATTGAATAGATTAAAGAATACGGAATCAACCTCATCTGTATTCACCACTGTTTAGCATAAATATGAAAAAAAGACCTCACTGTGTAGGCAGTTCCACTAAGTTTCCACTCGAGGGACAGAACCAAAGGATTATTAGTAGTTCTTTAAAAATACTCCCATTCATAATCACAAATATTTTGGAGGGACTCCCAGGATACAAAGCCCGTTGCTTTCTAAATGTTAAAACCCAAAGGTAAAAGTTCAAGTGGTAGCTGGATTACAGACTCACTCACTGTGAACGTCCAGGTCACAAGTTCATTCGTGTCCATATGTGCCAAAACCAAGCAGTAGTGGCTACACATTAGCAACAGCACAGAATCAGTGGGAAGTGCATGCTTTTTCAAACCATGCGGTTAAAAGCGAAGGAGAGATTTCCATAACAGTAATAATGTGCTGTAAACAGTCATTCCAGATCCAGGAATGATTACCCACTCAAATTCTAGAGAAAGAGTGTTTTAAAAGATTGCATAAACTTGGCCCAAATTGGCCCTAGAAAACAATAGATCAGGTGGTGGTCATTAATTACATTTGACTGCTGGATACGGTATGTTTTCAAAGTGAGGGAAAAGTAGCATTTGCAGGTCCCAGTGAAAAGTCATACAGATTCGAGCTTTAACCAGCAGATGGAGCTTACGTGAAACAAACAAGCTGAAAAGATGCAGAATCATTGCACAAAGCAGTGTTTTGGGTCACTGCAGTCTACAGGACTGGAGGAGGACGTGGGGAAAAAACTAGAAGGTTCTGGCCAAGGCAGGAGCAAGCAGAGGAGGGAAAGTAGGCAGTGTTCAGACTATACACACAGCAAAATAAAAGATAAAATAGCAAATAGCTGTGATATGTAAACTGATGTAGACACTGAAAAATATGGAGGGGAAAAAAATAACAAAGGGAGTCTCTGATGTGAAAAATGCACCTGTTAGTGCCAGATGATATGAGGTCTGAGATTCTGCTACAGTATTACCAGTGCTGTAATTAAAATAATCTGCCAGGCTTTCTAGTTCATCAATTTGATTTTATGAATTACAGGCATTAAAAATACGCATTTTGAGTTATTCTTTGCCTCCAGGTTTTTTTTTTTTTTTTTTTTTTTTTTTTTTTTTTTTTTGAGTCTGGAGGGTTTGCAAGTTCCTGTCTGCAATTAGAAACAGAGAAAGCTGACAATCTTGTGCCATCATCTGCCTCTCAGAGTTAGGTCTTTAAGAAAACACCAAATGTTGTGTTACTGTCAATAAAAGCCTGAAATCTGCCACCTCTACTTTCATAAAGCCGTCAGGATGTAAGGCAAGAAAATTCTGCAACCATGGGAAGTCCCCCCCAGCCCAATCCCAGATTTAGTAGACCTGATCCTGCACACCTTATAGATCTTAAATCTCCTGGTTGAAGTCAGCCAGGATTACAGGAGTGCTGGGGAGTACGAAGGTCCTGCAAGCCAGATTCTTTCTAGTCTGTGTCCATTAAAGAAACAGCAGAAGGGCTGTGAACCATTTTGGGAGAATTTTAAGCTTTCTATTATAAAAGGTAGAGAGAAAAACAGACTACTTGCAAGGCCATTTTAGCAACAATAGCCTAACTTTCTGTAGCAGTTTGGTAAAGCTGAGGCTGCTTGTGGTAAGCACTGCTTCAGAAGAGAGAGGATTACAAGTACACGTACACAGCTGTGCGACCGGGTAGCAGGGAAAATGCTATGTCTTATCGTCTCCCAGGCATATTTGGCCTTTGTCTGCCTGAAAGGAGGGAAGAACTGAGCATTTCTTTTAAATGAACATATAAGAAAGATACTGAGGATGGAAAGGTTGATTTGCTGAAGCCTGGTACAAAGAATTCCTGTGTAGAACTTAGCCCTCTTGGGCCTCAGCTATTGTTACCTCTTTCTTGCTGGTTTTGCTGATGATTGTATCAGTCCTGGCCCGTATATTTTTTTCCTAACAATCAGTCCAAATGACCCCACCAGAATATCTTTCAGCCTCTGAATCACTCTCTCTTGTTTACCTTCTCTGGTTTAAACTCGCTACCTTACATAATCCAGACCAAGGCTGTAACACAGATCTCACACTTTTTTATCCTGTTCTCCTTGACCTGACTAACACTCCCATCTTCTGTGCTGCCATACAATGACCTTCCCATTCCAGCAAGCAAGCCCACAGCCCCTCCTTTATTCAAGTCAAAGAGCTGCTTTTCTCAAGAGGCCTCCCCACAGAGATAATGAAAAGCAGATTAAGAGATTTAAAAAAGGAGCTGGATCCTTTGGAATGGTCAGTGAGCTTTCCCTTTCTACAACCATCTAATACTGTAAATTTTCTAAATCAGCGTTTGTCTGAATGTCTGTGCCTTGACCTCAGCAGGACCTAAGCTGCTGGGCCCCATTCCTATACATGCATATGCATGTCATGTCCCTTTGCTATTAGTGACATTAACAGATACAATGTGGTAAGGGATCACGCACAGTTTGGAATGTGTAGCATCAAATTGTGGTGCTTGCAGATAATATCATTTAAGTATTGGAAAGCGCTGTAAATAAACATCTTCTAAATCTTAGCTTATGTAATACAGGAAGAACAGAAACTTCCAAGGCAAGTAAAGTACAGCTATAATGACATTTGGTTTGGGCTGATGTGTAGGTATATAAGAATCTTGAGGTTAAAATGTGATGGGAAGCTATAGAAAAATAACAAAAAGCCATCAAGCACAAGTACATGCTGGTGGTGCTTTGCCTGTATCCTGCCTTTTTCCTATGTGGCTGAATTTCAGGCATCAGAAACAGAAGACGCTTTGTCTAGGTTTTCCCATGTAATCAGCAACCTCTGCTGTGTCTTAGGCCTCTATTCACTTTACTACTATTATAGTGTCCCCTAGAGACGGCCAGAGGAGGCATTCACCCCCCAAACGTCCAGTTACCTTAAAGCTATTTTTGTTTTTCTTCTCATTAACGCATTACATGCTTGAATCCAAGTTGCATTTGTATATAAGAAAACACTGAGTTGATGTTAAAGAGCTTTACTGTTGGATTTGAACAGTATTCTGGGGAAGTAAAGTCCCCCAAACCGGAAACTCTTCCCTGAAAGCAACTTCAGGAGGGAGCTTTGTGTGAGAGCTGAAGGCGCAGCTGGGGCCACACATATCTCACAGTTCATCAGCTGTACTGGATACAGAGAGGGGAACTCAGACTGATCTGAGCAACAGGTAAAAAGTAAACCATCCGGACTGCTTGTCAGCCAGGATTACAAGCCCCATGCTCGTTCCAGCATGATACGTATCTCTCATTTTCTATTTTTTATAGCTAATCTAACAGATGAAAGAGGAAGTATACCCAACAGATAGAAAAGACTCCATTCCCCTTTGGCTCAGGCAACAGTGCTTTCTTGTCATGCTAAGGGAACAACCTCCTCCCCTTTCCGAGGCCTCTCCTCCCAACGAACAGACATCTAACTCTCTCTGAGCTGGAAGCCTCTTTCAGTGTGCCAGCTGGGAATCAGGGCCCTGGGCTGGATCCCAGCACCTGTGCCTAGTTTTCTTACAGAGTGAGGCCAGCTGCTCATCCAGGTCCATAAATGTCCTGTACACCCTATTTCTTTTCCTTTCTGTACATTGCTTTGGATTAGCAGTGTTAGTGTGTTGCATGCATTTGGATGTTTGCAGATACACAATTTTAAAACTCCTTTATCGTGGTTTGTTCTAAGGATTCTAACAGGGCACTGAGAAGCAGAGCTATGCCATCTTTTTAGTAATCCTCAGGCTAGGGCTGTTAAACAGTAGTGCCCAGATCCCTGTGCTATGTCTGCTGGAATTTGAAGATGAGCAGGATAGGACTGCAGGCCACTTTGCAAACTGGTCACACGGTGTTTGAGAGGAAGAAGTGTTTTTGATGGCTAGTGTTTGTCACAGAACTTTTCTGGCATCAGGGAGGGCTGCAGAGTGTAATTGACCCTGAGGATTCACATGCATTAGATAATTGCTTTGGCTCCAAGTTGGTTCACAGCACGTCAGACAAGTCATTTCTATCTGTGACACCAAACTATCAACTGCAAACTTCCTGTGTTTTTTTTCTTTCAGTGCATGGAAATAACTACGCATCTTTTCTGAGTTTGCATTGTGTGCTTACTTATCGAGCAGTTCTTAGGCAGTCTGCTGAGAGAAGACTATAGTCACTGCTAATAGCTTAATACTGAAAAACCCTCACGTCATTCAGGAGTCCTAGTACAAACAGGGGCAGAGTGGGACTTTCATTCCGTACTGCAACAGCAGGAAGATACACAGAGGTCTGGAAAATAACGAAGGTGGGAGGAAAGTGAACAGAAAATGGTTATTACCAGTTCACATAATAACATCTTAATTCAGACTATCAGGGAGTTTAAAAAGAAGTAAATACATTTTCATATGAATTTCTTGCCACATAATGTTGTAAAACCCCAAAGTATAAATAAAATGGTTAAAAAAGAAAAAAGACTTATTCATGGGAGCTAGGCTCAACAATGTCTCTGACACTTGCTTATCTAGATACGTCTGCATCAGGAAGTCCCTAAACTACTGATTTTGAGAAGCATGCATGACACAGCCAGGAAAGAGCTAATTTTCCTATCCCCCATTTCCAATTCTAGACATGCATTACTATGTACTTTGTTTCTTGGTTTTCCTTGAGGAGAGGACATAGCTGAGCTTGCTTTTAAGTTTAAAAGCCATTTTCGTTCTGCAGATAAAGAGAGGCAAGAATAAGAGACCATAAATGATTCCCCATGGGCAACTAATGAAAACGGTAGGAATTGAGTTGTAAATTGCAACTAAGGAAGAGGTGTTTGAAATGAACTGTAGGGTCACTGTTGGTAGGTCTTGATTTGTTGATTTCAGGCATGTGCGACTAACCAGTGCTGGGGGCTGTGACAGGACCACTAGTCCCAAAGAGCACACTGACAACACGCTGATTCTGCCATCCTTAGCTCCTGGTGTTGCCATCACCAACAAGAGAACAAACAGGCTAACAGAGATGGGGATTTTCTGAACAAAGGTGTAACAAAAGTAGGCCAGAAGGCCTACTCCTTCCAAATCTTGACGAAGTCCAACTCCAACCACAACAGGCCTCATGACTACGAGTTACAATCTATCTCCCTCTAGTGGGTAGTTACCTACGGAAGCAATAGGAACACATGCATTAGAAATTTGCCTTGCACTTGATTCCTGCTATCTTCTTCCTCAGTTCTTTCTTCTTCTATGCTCAATGATCTTTTTTCCCAAATCCATTCTGTTTTCTTGATACCCTTTAAGCATCACATCTTCACGTCCTTAACTCCTGTGTTATGTGAGGATCTAGGCTGTTGAGGGTTTTCTATTTCACTTTGATGTAAGTGGAAGTACAGAA
The DNA here is from genome assembly GCA_023055505.1 of Callipepla californica brunnescens. Lineage (NCBI taxonomy): Eukaryota > Metazoa > Chordata > Aves > Galliformes > Odontophoridae > Callipepla > Callipepla californica. Next base: position 36,227,036 of record JALIRH010000005.1, on the reverse strand, counting down.
GCTGCCCAATAATTATTTTTAAATGAAACATTCTAGAGATTGTTGTTTTTCGCACAGGCATGTGTGTAGACCCCAGTACTCTAGAAATCTGTGAAAAAGAAATCCCTAAGACCTGAAGTTTATAATTGATTTTTCTACCTCGAGTCAGTCAAAAGAAATCTACACTTGAGTTTTCTTATCCTTAAAGTTGACTTATTTGGGTGGGAAAGCTGCTGGATTCCACTTAATAGACTGTTTACTTACAATTTGTTGTTCCATTACTGAAAATATTAACAGCAAAATACATAAGCCAGCTGTGTTATGTCTAAAGTTAGCTCTCTAACAGCAATAGTTAACTACCAAAGAGTATTCCCAGAGCAGAGCTGACATTAATTGAGAAAGATAGTGCTCTCAAATATGTCGAGACAAGATGCTATAGAAATTGATTTAACCAGAGCATGCCTTTTGTCATGGAACTGCATTTCTCTCCTTTGCAGTCCGTATAGACTAAATACTATTGCCGTTACTCCATTCAGATTAATGAAAATACATTAGAAATGAATCTCAAAGGTGTTTCACTGCTGTGACTACTCTGAATTTCTGTCTGTTTAAGCACATTTCAAAAAACAAGATGAACAAGCCAGTATTCTCCTAATGGAAAACAACAGATCTGGCTAGGAGAGATTTTTGTGTCAGGCTTTGATAGTAATACTTTTCTCTAGTGGTAGTAGGCTTTGTAGTAGTCACTCTTTGCCATCTTTCTGTTTAAAACTCTGAATTATCTAAATAAAGGGACAGGAAAGACATTTCACTCCAACACAAGTACTTTCAGATTCCCTGATGCCCTGACCTTCCCAATTCACTGTGGTAATGGTGTTCCTCAAAAGTTACTAATCCGAATCCCAACAGAGTATTATGGCAAACTTAAGTATTTAACACAAGAAGAATCAGTAAATGATGATACACTGGAATTTAACTGGAAAAAAAAAAAAAAAAGAAAAGAAAAACCAGTGTCATTAATCATTTGCTCTGAGTTAATTCAGCCCTTACTAATACCCATGTAACTTAGGTACTTGCATTAATTTGTGAAGCAGTGTCATACAAAAATAATTTTGCTATACACCATATCAGGATTGTCAAGTGTCATTTTACTTGCATAGATTAAAAAGTATATTTTTGTTCCCTTTAAAACTGAGATAACATAACTAATTTCATTTTACTGTATACTAGATGAAATAAATTCCTGTGTCAGTAACAACACGTTTTTATTCAGCTGAGACATTTTGTAAACCTGTTGAAGGTAAGAACTGCCGATGTGCTGAAGGCAGGGAGAAAATACTGCAGAAGAAATTCACAGATTTTGTCTCCAGAGCTTTATTTGCATTGATGTACGGGAAAAGAAGCAAGCAATGACTATCAGCTTTCAAGATGAGCTTGTAGTGCTGACAGTAAAAAAAACGTTCCTTTGCTTCCAAATTGAGTACATTTGTTCTGGAATTTATTAAGACACTGTAAACAAAGAAACTTACTGTGCCACATCCTGTTCTTTATTTACAGTGGATGAGAGCTTCTTTGGGCATTAGGGAAACTACAAAAACTGTACTGGCATAGACCAAAGGCCTGTGAGTCCCTTTATCCAATCTCTGATCATAGTCAGGAATGACTGCTTAGGGAAGGAGTATAGGAAATAGGGCAAATGTAGACCAGGGCTGCCATTAGCCTACTCTGCCTGCAGCAGCAACTGTTGTATTTCATCACTGCTGATAACAGAGAAGGTAGTCTAGTGGTCTGAGCACAGAGCTGGGAGCTATGAATGCACGTTTCAGTCCTGCTGCTGTCACCAAGGTTACTTCTCTATTGCTGTGTCCCAGCTTGTGTGCATGAGTGCTTGTGACAAACCTGTCTTCCAGCCTCTGCACTGCAGAGGCACACACAGCCCACGCTTAGGTACCCACACATCTGTGCTGTAGTTGGACAGATCTGATATTACCATTTAGAGAGACTTGTGCCTCTCTAACGAGCTGCTTAACATCTGTGATTTGTTTCCTGCATAATGTCCCAGTGCGCTTCTTACTGTGCCCCTTTCACCCTCCCATGTTCTTCCTGATTCCTCTATTTTTCACATGGTTATCACCACCAATCCTTATGGTTCTTGTGCCTTGTCTTAAGCTCGTCATCCCTCAGTTCCTCGGCTCCAGAAGGAAGGCTCAGAGCAGCATAAAGACACTGCAGATGTTTTTCCTGGACTGCTTAGCCCTAGTCAATCTATCAAGCCAGGTGAAGAGTCTGATTCCTAATGTCCAGCTCAAGCTGCTGGTGAAAAGGCAAATGTTAGATTGCCAGTACAATCAGAAAGATAATGTTGAAGTAATCTCCTTAAAAATTTCTGGTTTATTTTTTGTTTGTTTGTTTAAAAACATGCTTCACTTTACTTAGGACTGCTCTTCGGCATTAGATCAGTCCTGAACTGATCCTCAGAAAGTGAACTGATCAACTGCTTGTCCACTTCTCTCAGCTGCTCAGTTTCTGAAACTCTGCTGGCTCCTCCTCAGCTTCCTCCTCTGTTGCAGCCATTGTCCCACCACCACCAGTCTGCTTGGACTATCCCTCCAGAAACACCATGTGGAAGACTCAGCGCACTGTTCAGAACATCATGATGTAGGCAGGTAGATGGGAATGTGCCAGAATTAGTTTCCATCTCCAATCTTGCAGTAGAGAGCTGTTAGCAGTTTAATGCTCTACTTACCCCATTTAGCCATTGGGCATACCCTCAGTTCTGCAAGCTGACTCAAGCTGGCTGGATCAGAGGGCAGTTTGGAGGTATTTCTCCCCAAATGCTCATCCTCCAGCTGCTTGCTGCTCATCTTGAGCAGAACCCTGGAGAGCTCCTTGTCCTGCTGCTTCCATTAACATCTGTGTGGGGCGTGGGGCCCGAGGCCAGGGTGAGTCAAGTGCACATCAAGGTGACTGGTAACCCAAGTGCACAAACAGGGAAGAGCAAGGCCGTTAGAAACAAAGAAAGATGGCAGAAAAAAAACAGAGTATACAAGCTCTGCTATACTGGCATATCAATGGAAGGTTTTGCATAGTAAATTAATATATACAGGTGTGCACGCTTTAGCTATGGCCCCAGGGTAAAGAGAGTAGTAGGATTGTGTTCAAAGAATAGTATTTGCTTTACACAGTCCTGTGAGCACAGGCTCAATATACACATTAACAAGTATAGATTATATAGGTTTTACATTATATAGGTTACATGCAGGGGAGTTTAGACAACAACCTGAAGAATGGGCAGCATGCACCAAGTAGTAAGATCTGATAGTAATCTCTGTGTATGATTCCACGGGCAATTAAAATGGCTACTTAGCTGCGTTCTAATATTAGATATAATTTGTCACATACTTAAAATATGAAAAGTGATGTTAACTATTAGGCATTGCCAACCCAGTATTAGGAATGCACAACAGCATTCCATTAACTTGTTTAATATGCTAGCTTTGAAAGAGTGATGTGTTTTTATTTTACATTTCTTCTACAAGAGCTTTGTTATTCCTCAGATCATTAAAATTCTGCAATAAAGGTGATTCAACGATTTTAGAAACCAACCTCATCTCTAGAATGTGATAATCTGACAATTCCAAGTCATTTCAACACAGACCCTTGTACGTATGTCATATATCGCATTGCAGATTTCATTCAGTAGCAGAAAATGTACTCTGAATGCAATATCATCTTATCAGTATTCTAGCACCATAAGCTTCGCACTGCAAGCAGGGCACTGTTTGTTACAATGAAACTGAAAACGGAATAACTGAAGGCTTGATTTATATGACCTTCTCTGAGGAATGTTCTAATTCAGACATAATCACTCTGACTGAAATCATTAACGCTGTATAATTTTGATTATTGCCTTTAAAAAAAATGAAGCTTAGATAGAAAGATCTGCAGAATACCTAGCATGAAAAACACTGGTGCAACAGTTCAGGAAGACTGCAAGAAAATGCAGATTGATCATGTGATTTACTCCACACACTGTCTCAGCCAGAAAACCCAAGAACAGGGCTGAAAGCAAGTAGAAAAACATTATGCAGATGTTTTCACAAATCCACTCCATCGCTCAGAAATCTCTCCTAATTATATACATTTTTTATAGCAGAGAGAAGAGCATCCTAATAAGTGAAAGGATGAAACAATCTGTTTATTAAAAGCTGAAGGAAATTTTCAGTAAACAGCTAGCTTAAGACAAAATGGCCAGCTCCTGATACCCCATATATACCACACTAAAGGCTGAAAAACTGCTTTGCCAGGCAGTTCTGTTTTAGTCCAACCCCAGCAGAACATCCCATTATATGCTATTCTGTTCAAATCTCAGTCACAGGGACCCAGGAAAGACTCCTCTACACTATGAGGGTATGCTAGATCTGTTTCTAACTGCTAGCAGGTGAGGTTAGAACATCCTTTCAAAATAGTAGGTGCTATCCGTAAAACAAAGTAGCTGGATTTATGCCAAGTGTATGGTAACTGCTGAACCACTGATGGAGCACCTGGAGAAAAGACCTGGTCAGCCCCAGCAGCACAGGTGAAGGCAATTCACCTGTGTTACCAGACTTAATTTTAAGGGCTGACTGCCCCTCCTGCTGAAGATTCCTTCTTTGTGGAGCTTTTCCTGCAAGCTTAGATCCTGAGAGACAGGTTACTCAGTCTTTCCTCATATGGGAGGTGCTCCAGGCCCTTTATTATCATAGAATCATAGCGGTTAGAAGGGACCTCAAGAGATCAGCGAGTCCAACCCCCTTATCTTTGTGGTTCTCTACCCTAGTAGATGCCTTGCTTTTTTGAACTGGTAAGCAGCCCAGATGTGGCTTCATCAGGTTAAAGTAGAGGGAGAGGATCACCATCTCCCCCAACCTGCTGGCCACTCTCTTTTTAATGCACCCCAGGATCTCACTGGTCTTCTTGGCCACAAGGGCACACTGCCGGCTCACAGCCAACCTGTTGTCCACCAGGACACCCAGGTCCTTCTCTGCAGGGCTCTTCTCCAGCAGGTCATCCCCTAACCTGTACCCGTGCACGTGGTTATTCCTCCAAGGTACGAGATTTTATACTTGCTGTACTTAATCCTCATCAGGTTCTTCCCTGCCCAACTCTCCTGTCTGTCCAGGCCTTGTTGAATGGTAGCACAGCCTTCTTGTGCGTCAGCCACTGCTTCCAGCTTGGTATCATCAGCAAACTTGCTACGGGTGAACTCTATCCCTTCATTGAAATATCTGATGACTATGTTGAATAAGACTGGACTCAGCACCAACCCCCAGGAAATACCAGCAGTTACAGCCAGACTCTGTGCCAGTGATGAGCCACCCTCTGAGGCTCAATTAACACAGCTTTAGTATCTCACAGAACTAAAATCAACACATGGTTTAATTTTAAGCAAACTAAGAAAAATGCCTGCCCCCCACCTGTGCCTTTTTCTTTTTGTACTGTGCAGCAAAACTAATGTTTGCATCCTTCCCTCCCACACACTCAGCTTATAGTTCATATAGCTCATATATTGCACAACTCCTCCAGCATTAGTTGCACATGGACAGTTTGAGCTACAGGTAACACAGCCACTGTTAAAACCACTACAGACTGAAAGAGATTATTCCTTCCTTCCTGAATACGTTAGAGTGGATATAGCAGGAACTAAATTTGTGCTCAGAGCATAACAGGAAGCGCTTGATTATTTTAATGCATTTGTGGAAAGAAAAAAGGAAAAAACATACAAAAACTTTGAGGGAGTCAAATTTGAAACATTTGTTCCCTTTAGCTATAATGGACCCATTCATGAATGATAAATTATTTAGTAGATTAAGGAAAGTTCTGCATATTGTGTTAGCACCATATTTGTATATGGTACACATCAAGATGCATAAATACAGACAAAGTTTGGACTTGCACCTTAATGTAAAGTCCAGTTCTACAAACCAGAATGCTTGGCTTTCAGCATGAGTTGTTTATTGAATTCTTAAATGAATGTGTTTATCAGTAGGAAAAAATCAAAACAGCAGAGGAAGTAATATAGCCTCAGATCCCCCAACGGTGAATTCATTAGAAGAGTCAATTCTGAACTCAGCCTGGCATCTTATCCAGACATCACTCACTTTCCTGCATAATGACAGATGATCATAGAAGCTTAACAATGCTTTGTTGTGCTGGTAAAGAAAATAGGGATGAGAATGAAGACAATGGTATCATTGTCTTTGACCAATGGCAGAACACTAATATGAGAGACTAAGAATTAGACTTTGTTTGGATGATTATCATCACCCTCAGCAACTATAAAAAGCTCCAAGTCAAATGGTTCTGACTCACTTGAAGGGTGGTAGCATCTGCAGAGGAAATTCTGGGTATGGGCTGTCACCAGTGTCTAATCCATCTAGAACAGGTGCACAGTGGTTTGCCAGTGCCTCTTCACTGCAGGGCCAGGAGCCAGGGGATGCAGCTCATAAAAGGGATGCCCTTTCTTCCAGATGGAAAAGAAATGGTATAAATCAAGACAGAGCACTACCTGTTTTGGCATCTCTTGTAAGTGTCTTCTGCTGGTAAAGTTATGGTGACTAAGTAGAATTTTGAAGCCTTTCTCCACTCAGTGCATGTCAGTGGTAATATCCTACCTGTCCTTCCCCAAGATCAAGTTCTCCTGGGCCGCAGAAGAAACTTTTGGTTCAAGCACTTTTGCAGCCAGTATGTTTATAATTGTAAATTCAGCTGACTTTCCATAATCTGGTGACTATTAATATTTAAAAGTATAGCTACTATATACAGGAGATGAGCATAACCTAAGACCAAAAAACATTTGAGTCCATTAAGACAAAAGGTGGGAATATTGCTTAATTGACTTCCAAATAAATGAACAAGGAATGCATACTCAAAATCTCAACTTTGGCAGATGCTGAACCTGAAGTCCTTTTATCTGCAGTAGCAGTTGGATGTCTGAGTAGGTCAAGTGGAGCAGAAGAAAACCTCTCAGAAATTGTTCATCTAGCCCAACTGGTGGCTTCTGAATAAAACATTTTAATTGCATTACGATTATTTCCATTGATAAAGATACATCTATAAAAGAAACTATACACTATGGGGAACTCTATAGTCAGGCCTGCATCAGACAGGCCAACAGACTTTTTGAAAGGATTCATTCAACGTATTTTTTTCCATACTTAATAATTCCATTGATGGAGAGTCTATCAGTCACAGCTTGATCTTTATTATGATTACAATTTATTGTAAACTTACTGTGTATATTATTAACCTGAGCTGTAAAAACTTAAAGACTAGTTATTTTGAAACTTGAGAGCAATGAAAACAAAAAAGGGGAAATTAAGCTCATTAAACATCATGTTCCCATTGACTGCCAATAGCTTCTAGTGTTAAATTAAGAGAGATTTTATCTTCTGCAACCAAGCTCAGCCATATTCCATTCAATAACCAATAATTTAGGTCTTTGAATTAATAAAAACTTCTCCCTGTTTTCTCACATGCTATGTTTATTTTAGGATGTTAACACAGCAATCCAAATACAACACATCAGACTCTCTCAGGGCTTTCTGTCTCGCATCCCAGACCTTCTGTTTCTTTCTAAGCTTTAGCAGACACAGTTGTAAGAGATATAAATAGTCCAAAGCACAAGAGACTCTCTCTTCCCTGACAGAATCTTTATTTACAAGCTGTAGAAACCTAAGCAGGTCAAACAGTCCCTTGATGGCAGATTAATAAGGCCCACCTGCCAAATAAACCCACCGGTGAACTCCACAGAGCCTACATAAATCCAAGAGGCTTGAACAAAACAGGAAGATTTTCTCCCTAGGAATCACACTGAGATGAGATGCTTATAGTTCAAAAGGGGTTCAACTTCCAAACTCTGAAGTGCTTCTCTACCTGACACACACCTGTGAGTGTGCCAAAAGCTTAAGAATGTGTGGTTCGTACTTCTGAAGAGACCATTATTTGGCATTTATATTTCAGTAGTACATACTAGACACCAATGCACAGACAGCTCCTGAACAAGAGCCTTACAAACAGTAAGATTTTTAAGTTCCCTGCTCTGAAGAGCTTTCAGAGGGCAAGTAGAGTTGGGTCATAAATTAAGTCTTAAAATTAATATGCCTACAACGCCATGAAAGAGAAATGGAAGACTGGAATAACATTATTTAATATGACCTAGAATTTATTTCTTATAAACTACAGCACATACTTGAGTTACTGTTGACTGCTATCAAAGTGGAATTCTCTTCCAGTACCTATATTATTCAACCACTACTCTTGAGTAAAAGTTTCCCACTGAACCAATGAGTTCTTCACAGCCTTTCCTAAATTAGACAGACGTAGCCCTAGAAACTGTCCCAGGGTAGACATACCTGTAGATCTTTCCAGAGGCTTAGTCACTATGTTTGTATTGCATTAGGAGTGTCTCCAAAGTGTCTTTCAGATTTCTATTTGCTCTTTGCAAAGTCCAGAAACTGATAAAGCCATTATTTAATAGTTTTTGAATGGTATCAGGCAGACGAAGTCAGGTAGCTGTGTAGCAAAAGCACTCGCCAACTCCAGCCCTAGCACTCAGCCTCTGAAACAGGATCTCATGATCCACTCCTGAAGAGGGCTAGTTTACCTTTGCATACCTGGCTAAAAACTGCAGCAGTGCCCAAGCAGATCACAAACAGTTCACGTCTCTGCCTCTGAGAGGGAAGCAACAGTCAGGGAGGCCAATATGTGGCTGCAGAGGCAGCATGTGTGTCCACGAAATAGGCTGGAGATCATGTGTCAATTTGAACTAACCAGTTGAAGTCTGATGAAGTTCTTTACTCTATCATAAAGCACATGTCTGTAGCAGACCTGCAGGCAGACTGCCTAAAAAATCCTCAGGGACAGATTATACAGATTAGGGGACACAAAGGCATGCAGCTCTTTCTTCTGGCAGATGGAAAGAAGTAAACCAGAGATTTTCCACAGTTGGTGAGGACTACAGCTGCTCAGAAAGATATAGAATTGGAACTGCAAAGAGACAAATCACATACATAATATGAAGGGTTCAAGGTAATACTTTTCCTTTTTATTTACCAGAGTGATTTCATATATAAGATAAATTAAGTGTTTTATAAGCATACAGGAAACAAGGAATGCACAGAACACGCCTTTAAGATGGTATGCTGTGGCAAAGCAGTTGGTAAAACTATGAAGACCTCTGTCAGGTCACTGCAGGTATCACTCAGCTTAGGGATCCTGGTTTTTAGATGAGCTGCATGCTGGGAGGGGTGCACTTGCAAGATTCTAGTACCTATAAAGGGCTTCTGGCGTAAAGCAGAAGCCGAGGCCTAGATTAACAGGTTACACTCCTGTATTCTCCAAGTGCCATTTAAGTGCTTATCTCCTTCAGATACTGTAAACAGTCTCTTGCCATCAAAAGCAGTCTCAAACCCAGAAGATTCACATAACCTCAGCCCTCCAGCAAATACCATACTCCCAATGGCTGTGGCAATTGCAAGAGGAGAGGTGCCCAACACATGACAGCTTATGCCTATGGGAATAATGCTTTTGTTAGCACAACTCTGCTACAACTGCTCCCAGCTTCAGCGTGAGACAACCAAGTGGGTGAATCTCCACACGGGATGCTTGCACGTGCTGGCTAAGCCCAACACCTCCAACAAGTCCATTCTTCATTTGAATCACTGTTTAATTCAATTGCTGTAGAGGCAGCTGAGACAGTGTGATGTCTTTGTACTCTATGTAAATTGGATGCAGATCCAGAGCTGGAGCCAGAACTGCCATCGTGGAATCACTCTTGCATTTAGGGTTGAGCTGCTGACAGTGAACCACATAACTCCTGCAGGCAGCTCAGCAGCCACCTTGCACCTCCTGCTAGGGCTTGTTCACCAAGTGTCTCATAATGTGCCTCCACTGATTTGCAAAGTGTAAGCTCTGGCTCATTAACAATAACTGAAGCGAATAAATATAGCTTAGAGAAGCTAGCATATCAAAGCTCAAGAACGGTGTAAGAACGTGGTAAAATCCGCAAGAAACACATCCTACTCCTTTCAGTTCTCACTGCAAAAACAGGACAGGTGATAATTTAACAGTTAGGCCTGCATTTGCAAGCCTGCTCATCCTATGGCTTAAATCCAGTTGTTTGGCCCGTATTCATCAAGTACACTTGCAAGTACCCAACAGCAATATAAAACAAGTGCTGGAAATCTTATATAAATTCCCAAACAGTCCTCAAAAACAACGGATATTTCTGAAAACATCTGTCAGTGAGAATTCTTCTCAAAGCGTACTTACTGAGTAAATGGGATGTGATCACAGATACAGTTCCTCAGTCCAGGAAATTGCCAGCCACCAAAATAATTAGAAACAGTTCGTACAATGAAATTAATCACTCAAAAAAGAGCAGTTACTGTTAACAGAATAATGGCATGCCTTAAAGAAGAATGAAATTAACCTTTAGGACTGACATAGTTACCCTCACCATTCTGCACTGAGGCAGCAAAGATTAATATACGTGCAAAATAAGACACTGCATTAGAGCCTGGTGAAAACAGAGGCAGCACTATCTATCTGGTCTATTCAACCCTTAACTAACTTTACTCTTTGGCACTGGCATACGGTAGAAATAGAAATAGTCCCTTCTCTGCCAGAATGAAAAAACCATCAAGACATTAATATAAAGCTTACCACTTCGTGCTTATCACTGAACAGTGAAGATTAAGCATAAAGTTATGATTTAAAATGTAACAGCCAACAGTAAAACCTACAGTGTAGACCCTTAAAAGCTAAGAGTTAGAGCTGAACTCTAGTTTTGACAAGTTGAGATCCACAAACTCATAATAAACATTCTAAAGAATGGTAATTTCGCTCCCAAGCCAAATTCTGATTATTAATGAATTGCAGTATTTATATTTTTAAATGAGATTAGGTTTATAACCACAGGAGCATATTACGCAGAGTTAAGATTTTGAATCAAACTATTTCTACCGTAGGTTAATTTAAACACTGCTGACATACAGAGTAAAATAAAGTAATTATCTTCAATATCGTCTATAGAAATTATGTCTTCCATACTAACTTATCAGCGCACTGAAGTTACTTACACCAGGCTGGAGTATATTAGCTACTTAGAATTGGTATACAGCTGTTTATCATCCCAGTACTGGACAACAGCAGGGATATGGCCCTCACATCTCCTTTCTCCCTGCCTCTGCTTTCCCCTGAACACGTACCCCACTCCACCATATCTTCAACATTCCTCTACCTTTTGCTCCCTCAGTGACACTTCCCTTCTTTCTGCTCAGCACAAATGATGCAAACTGAAATAGCTTATTTGCAAGAAGTGACATTTACTCCCATTATTTTCCCCACTGAAAAAAATGAGTCTGCTGAACAGGCTGGTGCATAACTCATAGTATGAAGGAGGTTCACATTTAACTGTCTGTTTTCATCGAGGTTTTAATTTCTTACTCTGAACAGTATTTGAGCTATGAGGTATAGCTGCATTTCAGATGTCTCTCGTTTGGACAGCCTAATTATGTTAGAAATTCTCTAAGCAGATTATTTTCTCCTTCCTGAAGAATCAACTTGCAATTAAAAATGCTATTGCTCCCTTTTTATGAGACTGTAAAAAAACAAGCAAAGAAGTCTGAAAACCCTGTTCCTTCTCATTTTCAAATGATTTAACATTGTAGGAATTCTAATAGACAATTTTTAAATTATCATTTCCAATGAACTTTCATTCAAATTAATTACCAAATGTAGGCTCCTGAGGATTCATTTAGAAATACAATTTCAGTATTACTGTGCTACAGTCAATGCAAAATACTTGGAAACACTTTGTTAAGTCACTCTTTCTTAATTTTATATCAGCAGCTTGCTCTCCACATATTCAGCAGCAGAATACAGTATGTTGCGTGGCTGAAGACAAATACACACATGCTTATGAAGACTTTTCTTAGCAGTCTTGATGACACACGGACTGACAGATCAGTGGCTCTATCTATACCTAACACAGCTATGGATAGACTCAGACAGGGTTCAGGCAGGTTGGAAATAACCATTGCTCAATGTTAATCCAAAGAAAAATCACAGACTGCTAGCTGAAGCCTGAGCTCAGGTGATGGGTTACCAACTGACAGCACGAAAAAGCAGTAACAGTGATGAAGGATGACACTGGGAAGATTTCTCTGCATCAGTGCTACCGTAAAACAGAACAGGCAGCATTAACTCTCCCAGTGTATTCACATTTTTGATTAGAACTACAAACGTATTCGGCATTTAACCTTAAAAGGTGAAAATGTGATACAAAAGGTATCTACATTTGTGGATTCTAAACAGTCTAGTGTTTAATGAGATAAGAGATGTACCTGTTGGACAGTAAAAACTGTGGACAGGCTGTGCTGTTTTACCACCTTTTGAAGATCTGATTAATTCGTCAACTGCACTCCCATAAGTGAAAAATAAAAAGGGATTCAGAGAAGAATTCAGAGAGCAATCAGTCCCTAGGATCTGTGCAGGAGATAAATATAAACCTGAAGCTTTTACCACAAAGATCCACAATTAGATTAAATGTGCTTGCTGTAACAGCACCTTTGTTCTGTTTGGCCTTTGGCACGAGAAAGGCAAAGCTTTAGTACAGAGAAAGCAAATACTCCATTACTTCTAATAGCGAAAGATGCCCCAAAATGTGCCCCATCCCCTTGTTAGCAGGGCTGACCAGACTCTCAGGGGAGAGATTTTTGCACTGCTGCGTGGAATAGTGCCATGGACATTCAATTTGTTTCAGAGCTCTGTCTAATGCAGTGAAACTACACCAAATGCAGCACGGGCCTTATCCTTCCAGGCACAGCCTGTCCCTGTGGTGGCAACAAAAATAATTATCTTCCTTTGCTTTAGAACCTCAGAGTATCCTAATGCATGCCTAAGGCCAAGGGCACTGACTACCGTTACTGCTGAATAAATAGTGAAAATGTTCTTGGAAAAGTGTTTAAATTGCAAATTATCCTTCGGCCTAGTAACTAATTAGTAATCTCCCCAACATTTAAACGTTTCTAGAATATGCAACTGCTACATTTATTTAAATTCCACTATTGAGTTGAGCAGAGATATTGATCTCAGTGCTGTTTGTTAATAGAAGTTGAATATAAAGAGCGATAAAATTTTAGATACTAAATGAAACAGGACTCAATAAATGAATACTGTGATCTGCTCTAGCTATATGTCATTTGGCTGCAGTGACCCGTTCTGCTATCTGAGAAACATCGAACTGATAAAACATACCAGCTGATTCAGAACTGCAAGAACAGCTAATGAAAGGGTAAAACAGCCCTAGAGGTTCAGTCTGGAAATTTGCAACCAGCAGAAACAGATTAGGGGACGTTTACTTCAATTATTTCAAGGCCATCGCTCAAAAACAAGGCACTGTGACTCCTATTTGTCAGCCTACCCTGTTCTGCACTGTGCACAGTCATTTACACCTGCATATCAGAATTTAAACTCAGGTTTCAAAAGCATAATATAAACAGCTACGAGAGAATCAACCTTGTCGTGTACTGCTACAGAAAAACAGACTTGAGTATCATGGCCTGAGCTCAAGAAAAGGGACAAAAATCGACAGAGAAAGTTGTACTTTGGTTTTGGAATAAAAGAACTGCATATGCAGTTTATCTCTAAGTGGGCCTTAACTTTCAAATTTGCACCAGTGTCTATGTACAGTATGAGTCAGTTCCATTCCAGTTAAAGACACAATTACATGGCTGCAAATCTCCATAGCACAGACAAGGCCAATTATCTGTATGAAATGAAAGGTGCAAGAAAAATTTCGTGTCACCTTGGCCATGATAGCAAAATCCTTCCACTTAAACCTGAAATGACAGACAGAGAAGGCAAACATGAGAACTACGTTATTTGGCTCTTACAGATTAGTAATAAGAATAAATAAACCTGTTTCCTTTTCTTTTTAAAAATTGTAAATGGAAGAATTTATATTACTAAACCTGAGCAGAGAACATGACGTCAAGAGAGTGTAGAGTATTCATTTATAGCATATTGTCAATAACTAACCTCATGTCTTTCAAGTTTTTAACAGAAAACAGCAGCACTCTTGAGCATGTACCATACTTCAGGCTTTTTTTTCCCCACATTATTGCTTAACTGTAGAAGAAAAGTGCTCCTACACATGCAATTCTGCAGCAAAACTCTAGGATCCACACACTCGTATGCCTATTAACGTGTACTGACACTTGCCTCTATCCTCAATTAGAAAGCATTTCTTTCCTGTAAGCATAACTGAACTTGAAGAAGCTGGAAACTTTCCAATGGCATTTAACTCAAATTAGCTACTTCACAAAATCATAGAATCGTTAAGGTTAGAAAATGACCGCTAAGGTCATCTGGTCCAACCATCAGCCCATCCCTGCCTTGCCCACTGGCCATGCCCCTCAGTGCCTCCTCTGCCCTCTTCTTGAACACCACCAGGGGCAGTGACTCCACCACCTCCCTGGGCAGTCTGTTCCTAACCTTGGCTACTCTTTCTGAGACAAAACCGTTCCTAATATCCAACCTGAACTTCCCTGACCATACAACTAACATCCAGAAGCTAAGACCCAGCGACCCAACACCTTGAAGCACAGGGTTTTTGTGTGTGTTTTTTTTTGTTTTTAAACAGAACGGCTGTGAAACAAGATACCACAGCTAGGCTTCCTTCAGCCGATTAATCAGCCCATGATTAGCTTTCTCATTACTAAGTAATTAGCAGAAAGCACAAACTGTTTGGATGCTAACTGCCACTGTAAGGAAGGCACATCCTCCATTAGGGCACGGGCATGCAACCTCTCGTATGTAGCAGCACTGGGAGCCTCTGTGGGGCTCGGATGCTCACACTGGGGAGGACAGTGCTGCCTCTCCATCACCTCCCACTGACCTCTCCAAGGAGCAAGGACCAGCACAGAACAGCATCCCAGCCCAGACAACCGCAGCCAGGCACACCCGGGTTCCTACAGACATCCTGAAGCCCTTGTTTTGGTTTTTTTTTTCCCCCTCCTTTTACACGGGAACGCACGTGTAGGGCTGCCGAGGAAGGCGCACTCACCGCACAGCACGGGGCGGGGAAGCACTCCGCACCCGAGGAAGGATGCACCTCTCCAGGCCCCACGACGCGCTCTCACCCACCTGGGGCCGGGCAGCTCCCGCCTTCGGCCCCACCTCGCCGCACGGCGGCCTTCCCTTCCCTCCCTTGTCTCCCCGGCCCGGCCCGCCCTCCCTTTCCTCCTCGCTCCCACGAACGCAGCCCCCGCCGGGCGCTGCCGCCGCCGCCGCCCCGCGCACACTGCGGGCGCCGCTCCGGGCCGCGCGTGCGGGCGGCTCCGTGCGGGGGGATTTGAAACAGCCGCTCCGGGGGCAGCGCAGCGGCGGCGGCCAATCAGCGCGCCGGATTTTTCGCGCTGGTTCTGGCCGGAGGAGGGGGCGGGGCCGCCGCGCAGGACCGCCGGAGCCGCCGTTACCGCCGCCGTTACCGAATCGCTTCGGCTCCCGCCGCCTTCCCCGGCCCCGAGCTCCCGCTTCCGCCCGGCTCCCGGGGGACAAGGATGCGCTAGGCCACAGGTCGGTGGGGCCGGGCGGGCGGGCTGCGCTCCTGGAGGAAGGGAGGAGAGGAGGAGGAGGAGGAGGCGGCGGCAGCAGCGATGCTGTTCGCCTTCATCCCGTCCCCCCTCTGCCTCCCTCCTCCTCCTCGTCCTCCTCCTCCTCGGTGCTGCACCAAGCGCCGTGGGCCGGGGGGGGGGGGCAATCAGTGCACGGCGGAGAGCAGAACGGATAAGCGGGGGGGGGGGGGTGGGGGGGTGGTGAGGCGGTGGGAAGGGGGAAAAACACACACACACACGCACACACACACACACACACACACGCACAAAAAGCCGTCCCCCAGCACCGCACCCCCTCTCCCCCGAGAGCTGGGGGCCGGCTGCGTTGCCCCCGTGGCCGTGGGATTGGGATTGGGGAAGGTGCTCCGTGCCCTTTCGCCGCGGGTAGGAGCGGCTCGCCCGGCAGCGGGAGTGCGTGTAACTCGGGAGATGTATGGAGGGGGAAGCAGCCATGTTTGATTTATTCCTCCTCTGAACGCTGGTGCGATGATCCTGCTGCCACTTTACACCATCCTGCGGCCGAGCCTCGCTGGGAGCACACGGGGAGGAAACGCTCCTGCGAGGGCTGCGGGCTCCTCGTCTCTGTCCTCGCTGAGGAGAGGATGGGGCTCACGCAACTTGAATTGTGTGGCAAAGAGCCTGGGGAACTTGTATTCCCAAGGCCATAGTTACAGCTCATCCGCTGTGGCTTTACCGCTCTGGGGGTGGAGGAGGGAATTCGCCGCACTTCTTGAATGTATCTGCGCTTGCATTTCGGTTTTGTGTTTTAAAGATGTCGGATGGAAGGAGGAGTGCGTTCTGGTAGAAGTGCAGGGCTGGTAAACACTGTATTTCAACAGATTTCGGAGAAAACAGGCCTCCTGCTCCCAGCCATTAAGCAGGCAGGAGGCTGGTATCGCTCACTGCCCGTGTGTTTTGTGCGTTTCCTTATTGACATTCGCATTAAAATCGGTTTATGACGATTCGTAGATTTAGGAGCTAGGACTGCTCGCACTGAATAAACTCAGCGAGATCTCCGTGTTTCTTTGCTTTTTAAAAAAAAAAAAAAAGGCAGATCTGCTTGGCTTATTTGCCTGAAAAGACATCTGAGGAAGGTAACTGTAAACGCTGAAGGCTGGCACTGAAGTTTGTAACAGATTTCCCAAGGAGTCCTTCCTGCTGGGCTCTGTGCGGCTTACATGTTCACTGCAATTCCTTGAACATGGAGTGTGTGGCTTCAGCTGAAAGAATCAATGGGTTCTTCACCCAAATCTGCGTACGTGGGGAGGATCTCTGCAGATGTGGAGGCAATTCTTGGCTTGTTTTGCAGGGATTTTTGCTTAGGAAATGCAGCATATCGATCTTAATAAACTCCTCGGTTTCGTAGTGTGGATGCAGTCATTGAATGAAAGCACTGTTTTGCAGGGCTATTCTGGGCTCTGTACTCAGCGTATATGCAGTTTTTTTGGTTGTTGCAGGGAGTATCTGTGTCCCATTTCTTAGAACACGCTGAGATTCCATCTTGTTTGTAGCCATCAGAAAAGACGACAATTTTCCACAGAGCTTAAATGTGAAAGCTCTGGGTATTCCTGGAGACTGTGCGGCTGATGGCTGTGATTTCAGGAATTCCAACCTCGTGCACGTTGAGAAAAAATCAGATATGGAAAATACAGTAAAGGCTATAAATTTATCACACGTTATTTGAAGGAAACCAGGCCGTGATATTTGGAGGGTGTGGAATTAAAGCAGTTTATACATTTGAGGCTAAATGTAAAATATATTTCCTGCTAATAAGAATAGGAAAATACCATGCTATACAATCAGGAGGGCTACATGCTTTCTGTGAAGCCTGTGGTTGCTCTGCAGATGAGAAGATTGCATTTAAATGATGGCTGCGTGCAAAGGACTGGTTATTACAGCCTGAAACAACTTTTTATTTAGACTGGGAGCAAAACTGATTGGGGTGGGAGTGGGGGGGGGTTGCTTTCTAGTATTTGGGTGATGAAACTGGTCTGTGTGGATGTAGGCTTGTACGTATATATATGTTTGTGTGTGTGTGTACTCATGTATGAGTTCATTTCCAAAATATCACGCTAGCAAGGCAGGATAGGAACGGAAAGACGGGATTGTTTTCAGTGTCCTATTGTTTGTTGCCCATTCACCTCTCACTTTTTGCACCGAGCCCGCGTTTTGTTCCACCCGTGTCAGTATGCTTGCGAGGCAAGGCCTTATTTCTGCGGTCTGATAAATGAACGTCTTTCCTTGTGGTCGATCAAAGCCTATTGACTGCACAGGAACCATGCATATGTAAGAGTTCACCTGCTCTGGGCAGATTTCTGGATCAAGGATGTAGTTTATGATCAGAAGATGCAAGCACTGTTTGCACACCTCTGGTCATTCCTGCTTACATAACCGCAACCATGTCTCAGGTTTTCTGCATAGAAGATGGCTGGATGCATGAAATTTGCAAGCGTTGTTTGCTGTGTAGAATGAAGCAAAACACCTTGCCTTTTCTGGGGGGAAGTTTTGCCTCTCTGGAGCGCCGTGCTGCACAATGGGAAGCACCGTTAAGTGGTGTTGCTGAAAGCAGCAGATGCCCTAGTGTTGGCTAAACAGACATCCACGGAGAAACGTGTGATGGAGGTAGTAATAAAGCCATAGATGATGACTGCATTTTGTAGTGCTGTGTTTGTGGTGTGCTGTTTGAAGTGTTTCATTTTCTGCAAAGACAAATGCAGTGACCTTATGGTTGAGTAAATACGATCTGGTATAATTCTTTTATTCAGCCTCTGGGTGAAGAAAGAATGGAGATACTGAAGTGGATCTAAGTGGATAAGTAAGTCCGTGTTTCTAGAAGGCATCACTTTCCAGTTAGAACGTAGCTTTGAAAAATGCTTTCCCTGAGGATGTACCCACGTGTTGGTGGTGTAAATGAGAAGGTGGAGAGGGAATATGCCAAGCAGGATAAGTGGAGTAAATGGAGCCGTGTGGTTAAAGTGGAGAGAGAAAAAAATTCCCAACGGAGCTTGGCACGGGAGTCCAAATTTCCTTTGGCAAATAATTGTGGAGACTTTGGCAGCTGGGTGAGGAGATCCTTGTTGGTGTGTCAGTAGTCACCCTGCAGGTTGTACATACAGTGGCCTTTCCAATGGGTCAGTTAGTGATCTTGTAAAATTAATGGTTACTGAGAAGACTTTGGTTCTGAGAAGGTTTTTAAAGGACAAGAGAGAAACTACTTGAATTAACCCTTCACTGCAAATTAGCTTCTCTATGACTTGCAGTCACTGGAGGTGATAAAATAGCTATGTAAATGTACTTGCAATTTTCAATTTACACTGACAGAAATTATAAAAATGATATATCAGGCACTGTTTTTAGTCATTTTATCAGGTTGATGATGGCCAGCATAGTTTTGTGTTTTCTAGCGCCAGCAGGAACATGTTAGAAAGGAAGCTTCGATCATTCTCTGTTCTGCTGCCCTTCTGAGGATCAGCAAACCATGAAAATAGACAAGTTTCCTGGAGAACAAACCTTCTGTGCTTATACCTTGTATCTAGTGATGAGAGCTTAATGCCTATAGTCCACTGTGCATTACCTTGCTCACAAGCAGTTCTGAACTTCAGCACCAGGTAATGTACCAAGTCTCTGGTATGTCTGAAAAGCTGCTTCTGTCTGAAGCATGAAATAGGCTTTTCCAAAGCCTAATTTTTGTGTGCAGCAGACAAACACCTGTTAATCATGGCTGGACCAAAAGTAATGTTTTTCTACGTTTTGCTGATGTTAAGGACAGCTTCCATTGTGATGAGCGACACGTGGAAGGGAAGGCTTGAAAATCTTGATTTTAGTGTTTCATGGACATGAAATTAAATTGGCTAAGTATGGAAATGTGAAGTGCTGGCCCGTATGTACTTCAGGGTATCCTCACTTTGGACACCACTGTTACACATTCTGGTATTTGACATCATTTGGAGCTGATAAAATACATGACTAAAGCACGTGTTAAATTGCAAGGGTTACTCAACAGGTGATAGTTCAATTTCTAGTTTTGTCTCCAGCCTTTTAAATTGTCCTATTTTTAACTTGGTGCAAGATAACAATTTGATCTTGTTTTGAACTTCGGTATTCAGCTTCCCGTGACAAATTGGAGCTATTATATATATTCATCCATGTTTGGAGTGAATGTCTGAAAAACTACAGCTTGAAGCTCTGCTTTCCTCCTACCTGTATCCTTTTGCAGCACAAATACAAAGCTAACAAAGGAAAAACACTTCAGCGAGCCAAACATTTCAGTATTTTTTTAGGCCTATTTACATTTTTATAAGGAGTTCTTATGTTGGAGTAGACTTTCAGAGAAGCTTTAACATTTTTCTTCTGCTGTGTGTAAAAGACAGCCAGGTTTCTGTGTGACTCTTTGTAGAAGCCCGTGGCGATCTTGCGATGTTGGCCAACAGAGATGAGCATTTGTCTTTGTGAAACCTTTCCTGGTCTATACCTCGTAACTAAATACTGATGTCTTCTGTCTGTGCTAAAACACATAATAAATTGGAAAACTTGCATTTTAAAATAATTACCTTTACCAATACTTGGCCTTGGAAGGTAATATTGGAACTCCATCTTTTCTTAGCCATCATTAAAAACATAATAGAGTAAATGTTGTCCCATTCTCCAGGCTCTGCCTTGCTAAATAACAGGTACACCAAGGGACAGAAGATCAATGTTTGGTGATGAAATTATTTTTGAGCACGAAATCTGGGGTTAGGTAAGATTTTTATTAGAAATGTTATCTGAACTCCATATGAAATATTTCAAAAAACTAGTGATTAAATTATAAAATAAGCAACAGGATGAAGATGCAGTCAGACAGCGTCCCGTTGTAGTGTTTGAGAGCCACGTCATTGATTATTCATTGTAATATGCTGAAGTGTAAATGCTCCTGCTGTGGCACGGATTAGTCTGTGGAGCTGAAGTTCACGAGATGATGTATCAGATAAAACAATTACAGAACTTGCCAGCCTTGGTGGGATGCCATTGGAGCAAAGAGCCTGGCTGCACTGGTGCTCATAAACATCTAAATTGGGGAGTTGTCTCTGTAGTAAAGAATGCCCAGATTCTAGTCTGGTAATAAAGCCAGTGGGATTTAAGCCAAAATGCTAACCTTGGAGAGCAGCGTAGGATGAAAGATATGAATATGGATAGTTTTGCTGCATGGAGTAGTTGCCAAGATCTTTCAATCAGACACTTCAGAATGAAATTAAAGATGTGATTTTTCTGCGGATGCAAAATGTAGGCTATCAGAAGCTCTTGTATAGTAGCACTCTTGGATAAACTGCATGCAAATCCTGTGATCCAATCTGGAACATGACCAGAATTCAGCAATTGTACAAAAACAAGGTGCATCAATAATAAAATAAAAAGCAATAGGCTTAAAATGTGGAGTACAAAGTGTGTGTACAGTATCTTTTTGGAAGTAGAAGGCTTGGCTCTGAAGTGGTGGTCTTCAGAATTTCTTCAGCTGATGACAGAAACTACAACTGCTTAATATTTTGCAGTCAAAACTGGACGTTCTGATAAGCAGTTACCTCAATTTCCCTAAATAACTAAATTTAATGTGGCAGTGAACTAATGTGGAAGAACTAATACTATGCTAAATGAAAGGAGAGTGAAAATGGAAGAAAATAGCCATTGTAAACCCCTCAGGGCAGGGTTTGGGTAGTGGGTAAGAAAGGAGCTGGCTTGTTGGACAGGAAAGTGTTTTATCTTTCTGTCTCCATGTTGAATGGGTAACTCACAATTTATCTGCACAGTCCTAAAACTTGCTTCAGATTGCATTGCCTTTACCTGTAACAGTCATACTAATCTCTGCTCTGGACACATTCTTGATGTAGATGAAGTGGAAAAGAAGCAGGGAATTAAGAGGCGTGGGAATGCTGGTAATGCACTTTGGCAAAAGTGTGTTAAAGCACAGGGAGATACTTCATACTTGAAATGGTATCCAACCAGAAAGGCCACTTACTTGGAAGTATTTGGATTTGTTTGATAAGTGTCTAATGTTCCAAGACTTCTGTGAGCTTGGGCTTGGTTGGAGCACTGCTGGCATACGTCTGCCAGATGCGTGTGCTACTTTGCTTTGAAACAGTGCAATGACCGAATATTTAACGTAATTGGATGTATATAGTTACAGAACATTCTGCATGTGAAATACACCAGGATTAGCACTGTGTGGCCAGAAGTACATTACTGATGTAGTTACATTGATCAGATATGGTAATAGGTGCAAGTCTATCAGTAAACAGTGCAGTAAAGTCAGTATTACCTCTCTTCTATTTTATTTCTTTTCTTTTTACACGCTGGGTTCTGTATATATTTTTACAAGTGTTACCTGTCCAGGTGCATTATCAGTTCAGTGTGTCTCCGTGTGATTAGAAGACACGGGCAAATACTGCTGTGTTAAGGATTATTCTGTTCACATAACTAGGCTTTCATGCTATTGACAAGGCCTCATGTATCACTAGTGGCACACCGTGCTTTTTAGAATGATTGCAACGCAATGAGAGCGCTTCTGGCATCTAAATCCACCTACTTGGGTGAGCAGATTTTCATGCTCTAAAGGGTCCATACAAAATGGATGTATCTTTATTAAAATTAGTTGCAACGCTGCTTATTTCTGTAGAGTGTAGCGGATAATGTTTTGGTAATACTACAGTTTAATTCATTACTTACAATGATAACTTATTTTGTGATGTCATCCCAGATTTGATCATCCCTCTTCAGAGTATGCACGATCAGAAATTGTCATGGTGCTCACAGCAAGGCTTCAGGCAATTGCTGTGCTGTCATCACTTCATGGGAGAAAGGGCAGAATCACTGGCTGCAGTGAGGAGAAAACAAACAAATCAGAGTGCATTAATCTGCAGCAGTGAATGTTATGTAGAATCAGAGGATCCAGGTCCTGAAGCTCATGGTGCAAAGAGCAGACGTAGGATGATAAAAAGAAAAAGCAAAAAGGATTAAGAGAGGAGTGGGAAATTAAGGTGGGCTTAGGACTGGTGGAAAAAAAACACAACAGTGTAAATAAAGAAGGAGCTGTGCAAGTTAGTTATCTGAGATTGCATTGCTCTTCGTTCCCAGTCTAAAATAGAAGGCAGAAACATAACTCTGGCCCTCTTAAGAGAAACATTTCAGTGGTGAGCAGGTACCTACACTGCTCACATTCTGACTGTGGTGTATTGCTGAATCCTGTTTTGCCAGAGGGCAGCCTTCTTTTAAGCTGAGCCATTTGGAACCCCCCAGAAGGGAGAAACGTCTCAAGTACACATTTGAAAACATAATGGATTTTGTAACCACTTGCTAAGCATCCTTTGAGGGCCACCTATTCTATCATATCCATGTGGTAAACCTTGCAATTTCCACTGTTTTAGGCACTGATGTTCCTCTCTGCTGGTCGTCTGAGAAGCAGCAATTCTTTTCTATTTGATTTGTGGTCCTACAAATGAAGAAGAGATCTACAATCCCTCTTCACTCATAATACCACATTTTACAGGAATTTGCTCAAATCTATCCCACTTCCTTCACCACCCACACTCGGGAGGAACACATTAACGAAATTCAATTTCTTCAGAAGTGAAAGAAATAATCTTTCTTGTAATTTTGAAGAAGACAAACTAATGGGGGAGATTCCCTTTGTAGAATCTTCTGGGCTCGTCCTCAGCAGCAGGGGTTGGTTACGAAAAGTTTTTCTGGGGAGGAACAAAATGTTAAGTTAATGAGTTTTGTAAGCTTGCTTTAGCAATAGCAAGTAACATTTAGAGTGAAGAAGTTGTTTACTTGGCTTTGTACAGTTCCTAACTGTACGAGCTACTATTCTGTACAAGCTGGTATTGCCTATTGCCTTCAGGAGAAGGCAGTAAATACTTGGTTCAGTCGATGGAAACAGATTGTTACAATTAAGTTCTGAAATTTTATTCATTGGGAAAAATGAAAAGAACAATTAAAAAAAGACTGATGCTAATTAATAAAAAAAAAAGAGAAAAAGAAGTTGGTGGCAAGCAAGTGCAACTGTGAGTACACTGGTCACCCTGAACTTTTCACATAATTTTCAAAATAAGCTTGATGTTATGTAAATGCACACTGAGTCTCCATGTAATCCTCATTCTGCACTGTAAGCCTGAAGAAATGTTCCTGTGCTGCTTTAGAAGTGCCATGCTGGTCAGCTTTGTCAGCAGACAGCTTAACTGGAATCGCTGTTTATCTGCTGCAAGATTAATGAAGCTCTTCAGGTGCTTTTAAATTTAAAATGGCCTCTCTGTACTGACGGTTTTATTTTTTTTTTTAAGTCTTCTAAGAAGACGCATCTAAGGCTGCTCAGTTGTTAGAAAGTTTTGGTGTAGCCATTTCCAGTTATCTACTAGCTGCTGTTGTACTGTTGTACTCCGTGAAATGCTTTTGACTTTGCTGGATAGAGCTGGTTTATAACAACTGCTGGCAACCCAGAAAGCAATTTAAAGTCCTGCGTATTTTTTCTAAAAGTAAATTATGTTGAGTAGTCCTTTAGTAACCTTTCATTATTTTACTGCAGTGAAGAATGGTCAGTGATTTTCTTCCTGTTTGATGTTCTGGTTTGTTCTTCTATACAGGGCAGTAGGAACGAGCACACTCCAGGTTTTCAGCTGTGCTGGCAGAATGTGTTGTAACTTTGCTCATCTTCAAGTATTGTGGCTAATTCTGATTGAAAACAGCAATGTTAAGGCCTTTGTCCTTAATGTTGGTGAGAGAATGGAGAGGACTTAGCACAAAGTTACAGGGGAAAAAACTGAACAGTAGCCAGCTATTAGTTTTTAATACCAGCTGAAATCAGTAGATAATAAATGTAGCTTCTGTGCACATTCTCTTACTGTAAATTTATGTTCACCTGAGAAGTGACTTTAAGAAAGCACTTAGACAAAACAGAAGTGGTATTTCATGTGATGTTTGTTGTTGATTGCTTACTCTGTTCACTCCCTTTGACCGAATTGGAAGGAATGGACTGCTCCATTATTTCTGACACACAAGAAAAACATCTCTGAAATTGAAGCAGATGTGGAAGAAGTGAATAATAAATATCACATAATTGATAGTGGCCTGGACAGTAAAGGAGGAACGTGACATGCAGGCAAACTATTTGGCACGTGATTCCTGTCAGATGACAGACCTTTAAGTAATTAATAAACCATTTACACTGTCTGCACAATAATCTGCCTTCCATAAAACCCGTGTTTTACTATGAAAGTGTAAATGTAAATATGTAAAGCCCACTACCAAGGCATCTTTGTCCCATTAAAATATCTGGAGACCTTTCTCTGATAAGTCACATCCCCTTTTGCTTACTGAAAACTATTTGTTCACGGGCCAAAATACCATGTTTATTCAGCAGACTTCTTGGCTCTCGTGTTTTTTCCTCTTCATTAGAGAAAATGGTACTTGTTGGGTCACCAGACAGTCAATATGGGACGCTGCAGCTTAAGCTCATTAGCAACTATTACTGTATAGTGCTATTGTCCTGCCTTTCCCTCCCCTCCCCCAAGCTTCCTTTTCTATGCAGTGTCATCTAGAAAACGATAAGGATTGCTTTTGTTTTTGCGTGATATGTCTTAAGAATTAAGTTAATTTAACTACAAAACCTATTCATGTGCTGAGCTGCTTCAGGGCCTTACTCTTAGACCGCTGATCAACCAGATCTTTTCTGTGATGTCTCACTTCATCCTTTCTTGTCCTGAATTCTAGCTCTCCTTGCATTATTCTAAGCTCATAGTACCGCCTGTATCTGCTGCTGATCATTTTCTTTCTTCCTTTTCTTCTTTTCTGCTCTATTGTCCTCTTTTCACAAAACACTCAGTCCTTGTTTATGTTATTGTGCAGCCATAACTGCAATGAGCAAAAACTGTGCATAATTTAACTAGCTTCAAATTTGCCATTCTTTCCCAGGGCCCTCTGTTATTCCTGTGAGTGCAGATGTCCTGGCTTTTTAACAGAATCTTACAACATATTTTCTATTTCAAGATAAGGACTGAGAGATGTAAGGAGAGAATTGACCATTTCCCTCTCTTCCATTGGGTTGTCCTTGAAATGGTGGCAGACCTGCATGTTGCTCTCTACAGGTCTCATCTCTGTACTGGGGCTACTTGACTATATTTGCTTTTAGGTACTAATACATTTATATTTTACCATTATTCTACCTCTGTGCCTCTTTTCATTTGACTCAGTTAATTCTTTTCTATAAACAGTCTATTTTCTTGTTCTAAAGTGTGTGTGCTGCCAGTCTTGATGGTCTTTCTGAACTCATATTATGGTCTTTGTCTTCATTTTTCATTTACCATAGACCTGGCTGCATTGATGCATTCATGCACCTGAAATGCTTCTCTCTTTTCGGCTCCTGCAGTCTGAGGAGTCTTTTTCAGACCTGTTAGCTTTTCAAAGTGATCCATGTTCCTGGGAGTCATTAACCAAACCTTCACTCTGCAGCTATCACTTTGGGAGCTCATCCAGTTTTTTTATATTGGGTGCACTAATCATATAGTCTGATTTGATTAGTTCTTGCTTTTTTTGACTTGTCCTGGTCTGCCTCGAGCTTGATGACTGCCTAGCTTCAAGAAATAAGAAATGAAAATAAGAGTTATTATTAAGCAGGAGAAAAAAAGAATACTCGTAGAATTACAGATGGAAAACAACAGTGTTACAAAATCTAGACGTCTTGATTCAGAACTGCAGAGCCTGGGAAGCAGTTAATGAAACCACTTACTGCTTAGTTCATGGATTAGAAGCAGTTACACAAGACAATTTCTGGTGCTGGTCGTATTGTGAGGAGCTATGGTCTGCAGCATTCCTGTTGGGCAGGGAAGCAGTGAGCTGTGGCATTTGGTGCTCTGTTCAATCCGGAGAGCCACTGGAGGGCGTCCACAGCCACAAAAAAGGGAGCACCACATTCACAGCTGCTCAGGCTCTGCAGGTTTATTTTTTCAGCTGGAATTCAGAAGCCAAGATCAAGTCTCTGGTTTGCTTTCTGGTTTGGTCTATCAAGAATCGGGGGGATTTTCTAAAAGTTCAGCATTCTAAGGTTTTTTGTTTTAAGTTATTTTGCTGTCATCTGTATAACTGTCAGCCTGGCACATTCTGTAATGGGCTGGCCTTTCTACAAAGATGTCTTGAATTTGTCATCAGTGGTTACTTAAAATAAATGTGATTTCAGTTAAAGCTGATGAATTACGGTTTGAAACTTCATGTTATTAATTGGGTTGAGAATCTTTTAAATCATCCATCTTTTAAAGTCATCCGTATTTTAGAGAAGATCTTGCAAAATGGCATGAGTTCTGTTTTGGCTTAGTGAGTTCTTTGTTTTGCTCTGGTATAGTTTAGGTTTATCTGTTTATTTCTGTTTGTTCTCTGAAAACAGTTAATATATTTGACTAGTTTCTGCAGTACTATCAAAGTTTACTGTTAATTCAGACATTACCTGGCTAACAAAAAAATCAGATCCTTTTCTGCCTTGGAGTTCAGGTGCATTTGTTCTTTTTTCCTTTTAGTGCCAGATGTTCAGGCTACGTTTTGTCCCTGGAGAATGTAACTTATTTAGAGCCCCGTGTTTCCATCTTTCACATGAGTCTGTATAGCTTGTATGGAGACAGGCACACAGGAATGGTTGTGATGAATCTTTGACTTGGAGTGACTTGGCTTCTTGAGCTTTGCCATACATGAAATGGGTTACCTTAAGCATGGGTATGATGATTATTGTGCTGAGATTTTTTAATATTTATGGCAGTGTTGTTCTGTGTATTCTGTATACTGGACTTGCTAATGTGAAGAGCCTGTGCATATGGATTTTATAAATAAAAGACAGTCCTATTGTCTGATCTAGGAGATAGTGCCTGTACAATGGAGTCTTTCTGCCAGATATATTTGTGTGCTAAGATGGTATAAAGTTAGAATGTGCTGGGCTAGACTTTAGAACACTCAGAAAACCTGCCTAGGGCTGATAATAAAGTAAGTTTGCCTTGTTGGATATTTTATTTTCCAAATCTCTGTATGAAAAAAGCATTGTTAGGTAATGGAGTTTCAGCTTTTTAATAACATCAGATAGTTTGTGAAATTATATTCTGCCCGTTGCATCTATGGGTTTGTAGGATGAGCTGGTTCCTGTTGGGCTGACGTTTATGATACAAAATTTATTCATTCTCATAGTCAGAAATCTGTGAGACTGAGCTGTGTGGGTGGTTTCCTCAGGATGCTTCGATGGAGAATTGAGGACCTGCTCTTAGAATGAGGTAGATAAGCTTGTTATGCTGCTGTCCGTTGTGCAGTACTGCAGTAATGCAGCCCTGTGGGGTTTTACTTTGGCACAGCTTCTTAGAACTAAACTCATCACCTCGTTATAAATAATATTAACATACCTAAATCGTACACAATTTAAGCAGTGCAGTACTTCTGAGTAATTAGTGTGGGTAGGACCTCAGTGTAGATCAATGTTATATTATTAAAATGAAAGCTGTGACTTTGCTCTGTGTTTTTATTGTACTAATAAAGTATCTCTTTTTCTTGGTGTTTTTCATAAAATGTATTAACAGATATTAAGGTATTTTGTTAATGAAGTTTCTAAGCAAATACGTTCTTAATGGTACACCATTGGAGACATCTTTATCTAAATACGATGGCTTTTTAGTGGCTTTTCTCATTTCTGTATTGCTAAAATATTTTCTGCTTTATTTTGTCTTCATATAGCAGTGTAAGACTGGAAACATCTGGGCTGGATGGACTTTAGCATCAAAAGAAGTTCCCAACTTTTAACTCGAAAAATTAACTACTTAAAGATGAAGCAAGTACCAGAGATCCTTGGAAATACCAATGGGAAAACTCAGAATTGTGAAGTGAATCGTGAGTGTTCTGTCTACCTGGGCAAAGCACAACTTTCTGCCACTCTACAGGACGGTGTCATGCAAAAATACAATGGCCACGATGCTCTTCCGTTCATCCCAGCTGATAAGCTGAAAGATCTGACTTCTCGTGTGTTCAATGGTGAGTCTGGGGCCCAGGATGCCAAGCTGCGCTTTGAACCCCAGGAAATAAAAGGAGTTGGAACACCACCAAACACTACTCCTATCAAGAATGGTTCTCCGGAAATCAAGCTGAAAATCACTAAAACCTACATGAATGGAAAACCTCTGTTTGAGTCTTCTATTTGTGGAGACAATGGTGCAGATGTGTCTCAATCAGAGGAAAATGAACAAAAAACGACAAACAAGGAGAGGAGAAACAGAAAAAGAAGCATAAAATATGACTCCTTACTTGAGCAGGGTCTTGTTGAAGCAGCGTTGGTGTCAAAGACTTCAAGCTCCCCTGAAAATAAGGTACTTTTTAAAACGGTTTTTTTGTTGCTTTTTTTTTTTGTCATATTTGTTTATTATTCATACTCATATTTCATTTGTTTGTGTGTTAATCATTATTTCAAGTATTTCTGTAGGTTCTTTGCCTCAACAGTTCACTTTCTGTGGTATTCTCAGTGTCTAGATGCATTGTAGATCTGGTCTGTGGTCCATCCTGTTTTTGTGTCTAGATTTGGAGGACTTTTTAAATCACTTCCAAATAAGTAAAATAAGCCTTTAATAGAGATAGGGTGTGTAGTATGGGATGAATGAAAGAGAAGCTTCATCCATACACACAGCCAAGGCACAGCCAGGATGTGCACCTGGACAAGGGAGCTTGGGTGGCCTTGAAATTCACATGCAGCCTTTAACTATTTTTGGCAGTTAAACTGTATTTCTTACGCTTACTTGTGACCTAGCTAGCTTTGCTTGCTATAACCTATTGAATTATACTAGTTGAAAATGCTGAATACTTTTATGATGCCATCAACATCTGTGATCCAGATAGTCTGTTCATTTCGTCTCAAAGAAGAAGCTTGCATAGCAGGAATATTTTTGTGTATGTTAAGTTTCCCAGTGAGTAATTCACAAGTGTCGTGTATGGTGATGGTAAGTGGTAATTAATGCTTTGGCAGGTGAACAGGTCCAGTTTTAACACACTTTAAATGCAAAATGAATATTAAAGCTTTTTTTTTCCATCATCTGGAAGTTTATAAATAAACGTTGACTGTTACCCTTTATACACACGCAGAGAAGAGACACATACACTGCTGCTGTTCTGCTAATTTTAATTACCTTTGTTCTCATTAGAACTACTGAAATGATTTTACAGATCTGTATAAGCACTCTTCTAAGTATCTAAAATATATTATTTTTATGGTTTCAGTATGTTATTCCTTGAATGCTCAGGATTTTTATTGAAGAGCTTATTTTCTTTCATTTTATTTAAGGGTATATTTTAGTACTGACTGGCTCAGATATTTCCAAATCACTTCTCAGAAGAAAAAAATATGGGTACCATCGATAGCTTTAATTCTTTCTTCTGGTCATTGTTAATGAGTGAACATAAATTAGAATAAAATGTGGTACATTTGTTAGCATTAACAACTCTAGCATATTTCTTTGGCTCTATTATTTATTAAAGTGAAAGCAGTATTCAGTTTGCCCATCTCTGTAGTTCATCCTGATCATCCTTTTACAATGGCTGTCAGTTAAGGCTGGCCTCTAATTTGTTGTGATGAGCAGTCTGTTTAAGGTTAAAAGATTGATGTTTGTTCTGTGAATTGTCCTACGGTCAGAAATTGTCATGCACAAACCGTACGTACTGTTTCCCAGAACACCAGAGATGAGATGGCTGGAGAGTGGTGCTACCAAACTGCCAAAGCACGGGAGCCCACTGCTTCATCAGAGCCTTCACCTTGGTGTAACCCTGTTCTTTTCAGAGTGCTTGGAACAGTGGGTCAAGCCTCTGGCCCTTCTTGCATGGTGTGCTTAAGTACAAAGGGCGAACAGAAAAACACTTGAAGATCACAGGATGTTGTCTCGTGGTAAAACACCTTAATTGAAAGAGTTCTGGGGCATTTCTTTCTTCTTCAGTGGCAGCTTGCAACTGTACAGGTTTAAACTAAAGGAACTAGAATGGCAGCAGGGAGTATGTTTGTCCACATGTTACAGAGAATACATACATATCAGTAGTCCACAACTGTAATAGCTTCATTATCAGTGTACTGAAATTCCAAGCTCCTGCTCTAAGTGTTGTTTCATTGCCAGTATCCCAAGGCTTAATTAGTGCATTGTATCGTGCTTTTATGTCATTGGCTGTGGTCACAAAGCTAAAGTTGGAAAAATGTCCATGGAGTCAAAGCTGATAAATTTTGTTTTTAGATACCCGTTTTGTTGTAGGTCACAAGTTTATGTAGAACCTGTTTGTCTGGTTTTGTTGCTGGACTGTTTTTTCCCCTCAGTTTCTTCTTGTCCAAGCTCTCATTCTTTTATTCGGCAAAAATTGTCATGGTTCAAATACTGCTTTTTGTGTAAGGTAATTATATCTCTGATGAACGTACCAGATTACTGTCTTGCTGAGGTGAGAGGCATATCATTTAACAAATGTTCCAATGCTCTGTTGTTGGGCTGTCTTGTTTGGACATTTTTTGTTAACATAAAGGAAAATTGTTTAAAAATGTATCTGCAAATCTGTTTTCGGTCGGGAATAAATGTGATCTACTCAGCTCTGATGTCGATTAGATTTCTGCTGATACCACAGCTTTTTCCAGGCCTCTGAGGGACAGCTGTAGTGCTTGCACTTTCCCAGTTTGAAGGAAAGGAAGTAAGACAAGTCATGGCTCTTCCTTCCCTGCCCTCCTGCATTTCACCCTTTTCCCTCCCTTTCCATCTAAGGAGTTCACTTTAAAATCCAGGCCTATTTTAATGAGTGTGGATTTAGCAATTAGCAGCTCCTGCACTGAGGAGCTCTGTTGATACTGGTCTGAGAACACCTCAGAATGTGATAGATACCACCTGTTGGATGTTTGAATCAATGCCAAGCCCACAGTCTGATAGTTGCCCACTTTGTAGTGCAGCTTGTGTTAAGTGGCAGGATGCTTCTGTTCTAGGTCTTGTCATGGCTGCATTCTCACCGTGCTGGCAGTCATGGATGGGGACTTGCTAGATTTCTCTCATTTGCTGCTTTTGTTAGAGGTGAAATAATTTTCCTCCTTGTTGAAGCAGGATGGCAGAGATTTGCTTAATGCAATAACAGCAAGTAATCCAGATTAATCCCTAAAGTAATCAAGAATTTCTGCACAGGAAATAGAGAAGGTACGTGTATTTCTAGCTTTTATGCTGGTGATCCCAGAGTCGGTCTGCAGAGCTCTGCAGCCCTAATAAGAGTTCAGAGTACTATACTGGCACATTGGAGCCTGCTCTGCGTAAGCCACTTTGGGCCTAGAAGTGGCAGCTTGCCCATTTGGCATAGCTTCTTGGCGTAACTACCAAGCATGGGTGCAGTAGCTCAGAAAAGCAGCAACAACACTGTGTCCATAACAAACCTGGAAGGTCCACACACTGCTATACTTGCTAGCTTAGGGATTCCAGCTGTGCAAGATGGATATGATCTAAAAGCGGCACCTTTCACAGAGCTTCTTATCCAGCTTTCTTGCAGTCCTCATGTAGTATTGTACCAGAAACTTGGCAGTTCATTGCTCTTTCTACTCAGCACAGTCTGTAATGATTTTACAGTGGCTACCTGGGGGGCAGCTGCAAGTTACTGGAGAAATGCCACTGGTCTGTGCCTTGTGTTTGTGTTACCGTTTCACTTTCACAGAGGAAAAACTGTTCTGGCCAGCTCCATTGTATCTGATGACTACATCATGTTATAGTGCCTTTCCAAGTGAGTGGTAGTGATTTAGAAACCAAGTAAGGGTAGAACAGAAGCAGTCTCAGGATTATCTGCTTGTTTTTCACGCTTCTGTGCTAAATGCTGGAAGATGGGCACCACTGGAGGTGTTGCTATTGCTCTGGCCACAGCTTGCATCTAATCAGTAGAGCTGGCCAGAAACCAACAAGTTCCCTCTAAGACAAGAGAGCTGTTCTTATCAAGTAATTGATTATCCTGTTTATTATCCTGTTCATAGCTGTTAGGAGTGAAGAAAACAGCCAGATCCCAAGATGACCTGTTTTAAGTACAGAGGGGAAAAAAAGAAGTCAAATAAATAGATCTTTTCCAGGAAGTGGACTTGATTGTTTTTCATCATCATTAGAAATTCGTGGTCTACTTGATGTAAAATGTGCTGCTAAACAGCCGCATGAATTGGTGTCTGCAGTTGGACTCTGTAATTACCTTTTTTTTTTTTTTTAATAGGCTGTTGCTGAGTTTTCAGAGCCTGTCTTCAGGCAAGTAGTAAGGCAGGCTTCCTGGCTACTGTCACTAGAATCCCAGCAGAGTAGAAGTTACCTTAAAATCTCTTACAGGTGAACCCTTCAGGAGCAAGAGAAATGGATGCTTACCCTCTTCGGAAGGGTTCCGTAGCTGCTGTTACTCTTTAGCCCTCAGTAGAAGATTATGTTTATCTGTGCCTTGAAAATTTGTTTGCTCCCAGCATCTCCCAATGTGCAGCAGTAATTGTTACTTTGGAATTTCAAATCATTCTTTCTTAATGTCTCATAGGAATAGTATTTTAAAGAACTACCTGTATGTTGCGTAGCACCAAAAGCACACAGCATCGAGATGATGCTTGTTTCAGAGATTAAAACCTATGGGCTGTCTCAGAGTGAATGCAAAATCAGTTGCAGAAAGCTGAAGTATTTGTTCAAGGCTCTCTTCCATACCAGGCTTCTTGTTCATGTGTACAGAAGTGTCTGAAATAAGTGTGCTTTCTGCATCAAGCTGTTGTTTCAATACTTTTTTTTGCATATCAAGTGGAAAAAATGTTTTCACATTCACATATATTCATAATCAAATGGGTGGAAGAATCCTAATCAAATATGAAATAGTATCTTGACATGATGGCCAAAACAATACTTAAAAATAGCCATAACAAGTCTGTTTAAGAACTAATTCTGCACCTCAGCTTGGGGGGTGAGGGTCAGCAGAGGGTGCAGAAGAGGGGCAAAGCATGGAGCATTGCTTTCGTTCTGTGAACACACTCAGCCTCCAGCAGTTTGTAACTCAGGTTTCTAGAGCTCATGGTGATGACTTTGTACCTAGTAGCTGTAGGTGACTGAATTCATGGAGTAAAACTCCACTTCTTTTTCAGCCAGTGCAAACTTCTTACATGCATGACACTGTAATGGGGCAAGATGTGTATGATGTATATGGCTGGTTCTTTTTGCTATTTCTCCTGATTCTTTGGTCTTCACTGTCTCCTTTTTGGAGAATGAGGTGCCAGAACAGTACAAGATGTTTAAGATACAGTTGTCTTGTGGATGTAAATAGTGGCATGATACATCTCTCTGTTATTGTCCATATTATAAATGGTGTTGTATATAACTATATATTAATATAAATGATATAATGGCATCTGGATGTTCCTTGAGTGTTTCCAAGCCACAGAATTACCTAAAAGTCCTTGAGCCAGGTCTTCTACTTGTCTATATAAATAGTCCAATAAATGTGTGATTCTTAAACTCCAGATATATGCATTTTTCCCTCTGCACCCCAACCCTTAACCCCCTGGGTCTGACACAGGAGAATAAAAACACCTATACTTGTGTTCTACTAGTCTATACGGAACCAGCTTGAGCAGGATGGTTTTGATTGCCAGAGCTTTCTTTCCACTCAGTATCTGGTGATTGAGACCCTGAGCAATGAGACTGCACTGCTTCTAAGCCTGGAGTAACAGTGCAGAGGCTAGCTGTGAAGCAGTGCTGTCATAGTACAGTTTTTCAGTGCAAAGAGCTGCATTTTGAGGGAGGAATTGGGTTGTTTTCAGAAGTGACCCATCGCTTGCAAGAGTAGGTGTCAGTCCTGACCTTGCTGAACCCTTTTTCCTTAACCACCCTCCTGCAGCCCAGAAGTCTGCTCCACAGTGATGTGAGCACTTGGGGTTAGCTTTAAATCTTCTTATCTATCACATCAGTGCACCTCTGAGCTATCAGCTGTGTGGAGGTTGGAACAACCCTTAGGAACTGATCAGATAGAAAGGTGCTTCAAAGAGTGTTACCAAATACTGCGTTGTTTTATGTTTGTCATTGATGAGAGTGTTTTTATTTATTCTGTTCTTTGGGCACTTGTGTGGAAATGGTAGAGCAGGCAGAGTTCATCTGGAACAACTTCCCATCCCATCTAAACAACGGATGGTGTGCGTGACAGCTGAGGTCAATGACATTCTTTGTTTGTTTTGTCTAGGCTTATTTTCAGTCGTTGCACTAGTTCTGTCACTCAGTAGTGATGCTATCACTCAACGCTCCACAAGGATACTGTCATCTTCACATCTTGTCCTGTTAGCAACTGAAATGACAAGCAGTTTGGTTGCTTTCATTGCTTTTCTGTCCAAGATAGGTGAAGCCTTTCTGCTGCTTTGTTCAGTTTTTCTGCTTAATGTGTGTCTGACTTTTGCATTTTGCTGAGTTAGATCTCCAGTTCAGGGCTATGCTAGTTGGATGCATTTACAGGCAGATCTTTGGGAAATGCTAGTGATGTGTACCAGATGTCATTTCTGGCCCTTTAAAGCCTTCTTCTGTCAGGAAAGAAAGATGCTTTGTAGTAACTGGTAAAGAAACAAAAGCAAAATATTTTGATCTGTCTTGGGGGAGGGGTTTCAGCCTTTACACCTTTGCTTCTTCTGGAGTGGATTTCATGTAGGGCACGTGGACTTCAGGAAGTTCTTTGTTCACTAATTGTCAGTTTGCCCGTTACCACTGTTTAGTTATCATTTTTATTTGAGTAAACAGGTCCAACCTGGCCAACGTTTCTCTGACTGCTTTCTGTGAGCAGTTAGAGGAGCAGTTTTATTGGGCATCGTAAAATGGACAGCTGCTAAAAATGTAACGTGTCAATAGTAAGGACTAAATTCCTTTCTCACAAAAAGAGCTTATAAAAATGCTTTGTTCTAGAAGTCTAGCACAGGAAGGAAAACTGCTTCTTGTGCAGACCATTGCCAAGCAAGCCCCGCTACCTTTGCATGGTGAATCTGTGGTCTCAAAGCACCTAACAGAAAGCTTGATTTTTCTTTTTGTTTGAGGAGAGACAAATTGGATAAATAAATTTGAATTCGAATATATGCTGAGGATGCTTGCAACAAACTAAAATAATTTGGGATCTTAGATCTTGTGGAAATGATAGCACTTGGAGTTTGTGCTTTATTATGTTTCACTGCAGTGACCCCCTTGTTTTTCTGGGTTTGGGGTATTCCTGATTGGTGTTTTCAGCACATCTTTATTGCTGAGAATAAATGTTTCTGAAATATATTTCATCATTACCAAATCAAGGTCATGTTTACTTTTTTTCCTCCACTTGCTGCTGGGCTCATTAACCCACTGATACTCTTGTGTTAACCCTTACAGCTGAAGGACCTGCTAGCTGCATATAGCAACACAATGGGAATTACTTCCCTGGAAAACTCTCTTGCCTGCTTTAATGTATGGTGTTCTGTTTTAAGACCTACTCTCAAAATCTCAGTAGTATTTGGACATTGCCATGGACACCCGTTACACCAAATCAGCATTTGTTTTCCTTAAACTGCTTCTTTGAGAAGTGGTCTTATGGCAAGAAAATGTAGAGGCAGGTATCAGTTTTCAGCAGAAGGCAATGTTTGGGAGATCTGGGATTTGGTGGTGTTACCAGGGCTTGTGTTTTTCTACCAAGAGTATTATGATTCAGAATTTCTACCTGTGCTACCTTGGATCTTCGTGAGCTACAAAGAGCATATCTGTATAATAAAGTGCTTTGGGAAATCTTTTATTTACTCAACCTCCTAAGGGTGTTAGGAGAGTGCTAAGAATGGGACCCTCCTACAGATTCTTGTCTGGACTGCACGTGAAAACACTGTGCAAGCAGGTAACAGAATATGTGTGGATGTAGTGTTCTGAAAATGTGTTATGTGTGCTGAGATGATTTAGTTTTGTTCCTGTTACACTGTGTGAAATCTTAACAGGAATTCTTCAGGAAAAAAAGCTGTTTCCTATTCTGAACTTCCTTGTGGCTCTGTCACTGTGCTTTTCCAGACTTGTGTAGCATCTCATATCCACAGTGTCTAATATACTGAGATGCCACAGTTAAAACTTTTGAGGATGGGCAACAGTTGGAGAAGCTGAGCGTAGGCAGAAGTCTTTTTATAATTCTTGCTATAAAAGAAAGTTTCATTCATTTTGATCAAGCTGTATCTAATTTAAATACAGATTTTTTTTCGAAACACGGATCCTTTCAACATTAAGTCAGTAGCTTGTGATTTAAGAGGTCATCTAAATGTAAATGTAGAAATTCAGTAAAGCTGCTGAATGAAACTGCTCTCCACATTTGCAGAAAGAGTGAGGGTTGGGAAGCCTCCCAGAACTTCTGTCTTACTGGAGCTATCTGTGAATGATTGAATCTATTTCTTTTCAGCTCTATACTGTGGAAAAAAAGGTAGTCTCCTAGTTAGTAAAATGCCATGTTAAGATGGGTTCTGATATGCTTGCTCATGTAGTGGTTGTATAAGGGAAGATTGCTGATTTGGATAGACAGAATTGTTTTTAACTGTAAAAACATCTAAGAAACGTGTCATCAGCTTGGAACTCGATAATGAGGGAAGCAAAGCCAGAAAAAATAATTGAAATGTCATTGATTTGAAATACAAAGTTGATCTTTTATTTTAAAATCCGTAATCTAAATTATGAATTGCCTTTTTTTTTTTTTTTTTTTGTCTTCTGCTTCTGCTCTAATTTTTGTGTTTTGCTTTCTTTAATCTCAGAAGGGATGATCCTGCATGAGCTGCTCTAGATGAGTTTGCAGAAAGCAATGGAGGAAAGAGAGCTATTGTAATTAAACTTGTATTTGATATTGAAGAGCCTCAACCATCCAAGCAATGTTCTTAGGGCATCTACAAGTAGAGCAGAGATTTCTTTATGTTTTCTACCCGTTTTTGTTTTTTCTATTTGATAGCTTCACTCAGTGGTCACATAGAATAAAAATAAATAAATAAACTGTGCTGGGGAAGAATCAAATTCAGTATCTTCAGAGGTAATTCTTCACAGTGTCATGATCTTGACACCCCATTTCAGTCTGTACCTCATATTATGGTGCATATTTTGCAAAAGTATTGGAGGTGTTTGGAGCAAGACACAGTAGCAGATATGAATGCAGTGGTGTTTTGAGACTACAGTCTTTGGATACTCTAGTATAGTGTCTGTTTCTGTTGTGCTGAAAAAGAAACACAACTTCAGCAGTCCATTGCTTCTTCGTATTTCCTTGTTCTCCGTTTTCTAGCAATCTTTCAGCTTTTTCAGAAATAGCCATC
Organism: Callipepla californica brunnescens; assembly: GCA_023055505.1. NCBI lineage: Eukaryota > Metazoa > Chordata > Aves > Galliformes > Odontophoridae > Callipepla > Callipepla californica. The sequence continues at coordinate 36,189,098 of JALIRH010000005.1, read as the reverse complement.
ACTAAGGTGGTTATTTCTATGAAGATACTGTATTTACTAGAATCATTCAGAATAAGTACTGGCTTCACTTCGGAATGAGTCTTTGATTGCTAACCTTCTTATCTGAAGCAATAATATATATTGAGGGATTTGCACTGATTTTAATCAAGCTGAGGTTGTGATTTTTGGTTTTGAAGTGGCTTTGCATTTAATGAGAGTGAGAAGCAACTTCTGTATCCTGAGTGATAGTATTGCCCGAAGACTGAACCAGGATTTGTCCTTTGTCAGATTAAAGTCTCGAACTTTTCAGGAAGCAGGAGCTTTCCTGAGAACATAATCGTGATGGTCAGTTCTCAAGGAAGATGAGCTTGGAATCTTTGTCTTTTTATAAAGAGCATCTGTCTGTTTGTTAGTAGAGAATGTAGTCGTTGGTCAGCGTAAGTGACAAAGTGCTTTTTCTGCTTTGTTGCACCCTTTTCGTCCAGACAAGCTTCCATCTCTCCTGAAGCTCTCAAAGGCATGGAGTTCTATATCCACCTCCTTAGTTCACTATGTTTCCTGATAGAGAGGCAAGAGAAGACAAAACATCTTATTTTTATTACACAAGTCCAGGATAAAAAGTACGCTGTGTTTCATCCACAAATACTCTGAAGTAGATAGCAGGACTGGAAAAATATGTGGTCTTGGTCAGTGGGCACTATTTCACATTGAGGCAAAAAGTTTGACTGGTTTCTGTGTTCTAATTGTGATTTGAAGTACGTTTTAGCTGTGTATATTCTATTTTGGAACCTTGATTATTTTGTTCTAGTTCCTTTGTAATGCCAGCAAATTTTTATTCCAGAGTGCAAGTGGACCTCCAGCAGTCCGTTTGAGTAGCATGGCCTAGGAGAAGTTCTTGATGCAGGATTACAAACTGATAATACTTTCATACAAATAGAATGGAAAGTGAAAACAGAAGGGGAGATGCCTGCAGGTTGTTCAGCGTGTGCTTCACCATTATGTTGCAAAATAAAACATTTACTGTCTTCATCTGTCTTAACTCTTTTCTGGTGATACACTGTCCACCACTTCTGGACAGTGTTCTTTGTCTAATCTCCTTGTGACAATTCACAGTTAGATGAAGTTCACAATTTCTGTAGTTTCTGGACTTAGTTCAGTGAAATACTATTCTTTTTGACATTTCAGTTAATTCACAATAAATTCGAGGCATTAATTCCTTGCACATGCATTCACATATAATAGCAATGATACGTTTAGTGTATATTAATATCCATTACTATATTAATATCTTCATTCTTTACAACTGATAATTTCAAGGCTGGTAACTTACCTCAGTCTGACATCACCTAGTAAGCCTTGTAGATGTTTTGTAGAAGAAGAGTACCTTTGTCCTTTGCCAGCTTAAAACTTATCATAGTACTTTCATAACAAAGTCTGCAGACAGCTATAAAGCTCTCCATTTAGTGCAGGAATTATGTTCTTAAACACATTGTGCTTTGTAGTTGTTTTAAAATAATTTTCAACTTTGAAATTATGCATCACACACAGTATGTTCTTGTCTCCTCATATTCTTAGACCAGAATTAAATGAAAACTGGATGAATTCTTTTGATGGGTTGTAGACGAAGTTAATTGAATGCAAATGTTTTCTATGACCAAGCCATCGCATTTCACTTCTTTGGTCTGGTAGAATGCTAACAGAATTGTCAGGAATTCCTGTCAATCTGCCTGTCACTCATTGCTTATGAAAGTGCTGAGAGAAATGGCAAACAAATCTTGGAAATGTTAATAGAAGTGGAAAGAAAGATTCTTTTCTTCTTTGGTATATCTCAGCCTATTGCAGTTGCTGTCTTGGATGAATTTTTAAGAATGCTGGTATTCTTCAAGGCATAATTTCTTGCGGGAAAAACTCAGTTATGGTAATAGAATTATTCTGTTCCACACTCCACAGTCCCCCAGACAAAATAAACTTGAAATCTGTCTAGCTGCCTTTCAGAGCAAGGCTTTCATTAGGGTGCAAATCCAGAAAGCCAGGGATTTCTGTTGAAACCAGTGTCTGCAATGCTAAGGAATGTGGAGCCTGTCACACGGCCCATGTGTTCAGATTGGGACTGCCCTGTGTGATCCTCAGCCATCACATACTCACCTTCAGCCTTCAGCCATCCTATTTATGTAACTTCTCTGCACTTTAGTGTTTGAAAAAGGAAAGAAAGAGACGTTTCTTTTTTACTTCATTAAAAAAGAGAGAAGCTCCCGAACTGTTTCTGCCTTCCTGTTGGGTGTAATTGGCTTGAAGTCTGAGGGGAGGAGAGTGACTGTGGAGGTATCTATCTCAGTGACTGCAGAGCTTGCTTATAATTGATATGGGAGAAGTAGGGGAAATTTTGCAGTTAAACATGTTTACTCCTGTCAAAACGACAGGAGAATGTAATGGGATAGGGCAAGACAGCAGGCCTGACTTAATTCATCAATTACAGTAAGCTCAGAGTAATCTATGCACCTCTGAAGCACAGAAAAACTGATGGTCTTCATTTGTTTACGTTTGTGGGTTGGATGTCATTAGAAATTTGTACAATTTTAAGTCTTTTTATTACTTATTTATTACTATTTATTGCTTCAGGCAAGAGTGTCATCCTTAAAGGCCAGAATTGGCAGGAAAGTATTTTAAAGTACCTCGACTCATTTGAGCTTCCCTTACGTTACAGTTATGTTCTTAAACCAGGAGTTTCCCATCTTATTTTGCTTGTTTAAGTATCGTCACAGAAAGAATTGATCTGTTGAAGCAGTATGAATTACTCATCACAGACCACCACAGGAATGCTTCCAGCCCTGCCTCTCCATGTTCACCGGTGTACAGTCAGATTTGTCTATTAACTGCCTATTGTTAGGGATGCTCAATTACTACTTAAAAAATTCTCCCAAACAGCAATTCCTATTTTCCTCCAGAGGAAAAATACTGCAAGCCACAGTACTTATTTCTGTACAGTGAATACAAGTGTCTCTTGAAAAAGCTCCAGCCCTCATCAAACAATTACATAGATTTGTGTAGAGATGCTCTTTTCATCCTGTCTCATCAGTAATTTAAAAACAAAAAGAAGCGACTTGGAAACTGGAGTAAAATCTGTGTATGTGACTGCCTGCCACTGTCTACCATTTCCTGATGTTTTTTAAGTAATTGTAATACTTAAGGTTTCTAATGCTGTGTTGGCAGCGTGCAAAAATAGACAGGGAATATTAAAGAGACTGTTAGTGTCAGAGGGCTGCTTATCTCCGAAGTACGTGCCAGGCATTTCGCTTCACCATTTGTAGTTGAGACACCTATAAAATGGAGCAGAGTAGCTTCAAGAATGAGGAAATCAAATGAAATCAGGATGACGTGGGAAGAGAAGAGGGATGAGAATGAGCTCATGACAATATTGTCTATAGGTTTTTAAATAACCTCGTAAAAGAGCTCCTTAAGAGTTATGCATCTAGAATTCTGCGCTGCATTTTGCCATCTTTTAAAGTATGTACATTTTATCAATAAAAGAAAGCATAAATACAGAAGTCATTATGTAGATCAGCCCTGCAGTTGTTATCAGAGGGACGTCTTTTTCCCATTTGTTTAAAGCATGATCCATCAAAGACATTAAAAATTGTGGCGTGCTTGTAGATGTGTTGAAATGCAATATTCACCCCTGTAGTGCCATCCCTTTTAGATTACGCTGCAATAAGGAGCTCTGCTTGAGCCTTTTCATTATTCCAGCCAGATCCCTCTCAGACTGTAGTCGTAAATCTTTTCAGCTTAGTTGCACTTTCAGAAAAATGCTGGGGTGTGTAAATTAAAAATGGGATTGAGAGTCCTGAATAACTTTCACATTTTCAGTTAGTTAGATTTTTCTGGAAATATTTTCATCCCATCTCTTTTGTTTAAATGTTGAAGTTGTTTTTTGTACATTGGGATTAATGTTTTCCTGGATCTGTTCTTAGCATACTCGTTTCTTAATTTGTAGCTGTCAAGCTTAACTTTTTATTCCGTGTTTAACTGCTAGAAGGAGCATTTGGTTTTTCACATCTGCTTGGACTCTTTTAGGTCTTTTGAGAGTGCTGGACTTGAGGCAAGCTCAGCAGCAGGGACTTTATGACAGTCTTGCAGATTCCTTGGAGAGCCAAAAACGTTGAGACATGGGAACACAGCTCTTGCTGCAGGCACATGAACCAAGTCTAAATTCAGCAGAAAAGCTGAATCACTCGATGAGTAACTGCTCCTAACAATCAGATGACATAGCATCATGTGTGTTTACCAGGAGCAGCTTTAAAAGCTTTGAGGAAAGGAGTTTCTCAGTACAGTGAGCTTTAGGTTTGTTTTCTATCAGAATGCACCCCTGTGTATATTAAAAATCCTCAGTGCAATTGCAGTGTGTCTAAGACTTGTTGTTTAGGTTTTGAAAATAATGTATCGTTAGTCATAATAGTGTTCTTTGGGTTTAAAAGTCTGTTTATAAGATAACCTTGGCTGTTTTGATTTCAGCATAGTGTTTGAAATACTGTACGTTTCCACACTGTACATTTTCAGATTCATAACAGTATTTCCTCTTGATGCTTGTATTAATTTAAACAGGATTTTGTTCCAGCTCTAACATGAAATCCATTGAAAGCCAGAAGCTCTGGTCTGCCTTCTGTTTGTTGAGCTGCTGCTACAGAAGATGAATGATACCACACATTACACATGTAGAATAACAGAAAAGCAAAATAAGTAATTATTTTTTACAGATACCTACAGTGAGAAATATTCTGTGCTTTCTCACATCAGTGTTAAAGTTTACCTAGATAAGGGCATCTGTTGTTTACATCAAATAGAACAAATGAAGATAAAAAGAACGTCACTAACTTCATGAAACGTGGAAGAGTTTTATTTTCTAAATAAATGTCTGCATTGGTGAATTTCATTATAAATAATAAAAGATATAAACCTGTCAGTGGGAAACACAACTCCCTCCTACTGTTTAAATCTATCATTTGAAATGGAAAGAGATTCGAGTTTTCGAGAACTGAACTACATTTAGAGCATGAACTGGACACTCAGACTTCTGGAACTGGGGAAAAAAAGACTTTGCATAAGGGTGTAGGGATGTAGGGTTTACGTCACGCTTTCTTTACGATGTAAAAAGATGCAAAATTTGGGGATTTTTTTTCTTAACTGGTTATGCGTGCTGTTTCTGTTTAGACATAAAGACATTTCAATCTAGAGCAGATTCTAATCCAAAACAGATTTTTTTTGTTTGTACAGCACTTAACTTGATTGATAATGTTCAGTAAAAACTGAGATTGCCTCTTATACGTCTTCAGCTGGTGTTCAGTGAATATGTTTGAAATTAAAGCAAGCCTTCCTGATGCTCTCTCAGCAGTTAATCAAAGTGATAGAGGCAAGCCACAGCTTACATGCTAAGATTTCAAGCTAAAAAAGAAGAGCAAATAGAACTGGGATTTTTTTGCTGTGAAAGAACAAAAGATGTGACTTGGTTTTTGTTACGTATGAAATATAATTATTGTTTGCTATTATATGCTATAACCCTTCATAGTAGTGTGCTGTTTCTTACTTTTTTTTTCAGTATCACCATGTTTTTACATTTTACACAAATGTTTAAACAGAATACAAACTTTAGTTTGTTGTTTATTTCTGTGTGATGGTTACTAATTCTAGTGTATATCTGAAGGAGAAATCGTGCTAATGTTTTCCCCCCTTTTTTTTCTTTTTAAGGCTCCTGCTAAGAGAGATTCAACACAGAGTACCATCAAAGATGACAAAGTCCATCTGTTGAAGTATAATATAGGAGATCTGGTGTGGTCAAAAGTATCGGGTTTTCCTTGGTGGCCATGTATGGTTTCTGCTGATCCTATTCTCCATTCCTACACTAAACTAAAAGGTATGTCAGTGGTGCTGCTAATATCTGTATTTCTTTCAGAATGTAAACATTATTTTGGGAAAGTTCTGTTCTTTGTTTCATCTGTTTGTTTGTATCAGTAACTGAACCAGTTCATCTCTGTCAAGAGGGATGTTAAAATCATGCAAGCACTATTTTTCAGCTTATAGCAGCCTGAGTTTGTTTTTTTCTCCTGTGTTGCTGTTTTGTTTTTTTAACTTGAATATTATTCAGAAGCGATCAAAGTTTTGATCTGTGAAACTGGTTGAAGTCCTATTAAAAAATGACCTGATGACACAAGCTTTCCAGTGTTCTTATGGAGGTGTTTGGAGCAGTGATACGGGCTGAACGTTTTATTGAAAACTCATGAGGATTAAATAATCCCAATGATTATGCTTTACTAAAAGCAGTCTTCAATCCATCTCAATTTTCTGTGCTTTGTGGGATCGATAGTTATCTGCAGCCAGCATTAGTTGATTCTGAGTGCAGCCACTACTGAGTGTGAGTGAAATTCTTACGTAGGAATCTCTACCCATTTCTTCATCATCTCATTTGTAGTTTCTTACTCTGTTCTTATACTTTAAACTGTAAAGCCTTATCTGTGCTGTTTGTAAATGATAAAGTAGTAAAGGTTAGAAAGGATCCCTGGAAGCTGTATGGTCTCTAAGCTAGACTGGGTTGTGCATGGCCTTCTCCAGTGCAGTGTTTAATGTCTACAAAGATGGAAACTGTACAACCGGTTATATTAGTGCCACATTAATCCAGAAAGAGTCAGTCTCTTTCTTCTGCGTATCCTTCCCACTAAGTTATTGAAGACAGCAGTAAGATCTCTCCAAAAATCAGTGGGTTGTTCAGTTTGATGTGGTTGGTTTTCTTTTGTTTAGGTTTTCTTTGGTTTTTTTTTTTGAGACTTAAGAGAAAGCTCTCTGAGCATCTTACTGTACATCATGTACTCTAGCTTCTTGTTGACCCTATGTCTTCACTGATCTGGGGAGCCCAAAACTAGGTAGGGCATTTCAGAGGTCTCACAGGGGCTGAATAGAAGGCAATAAGCATATCTGGCTGGCTTTATTGTTGCTAATGCAAGTACCTGGCCTTCTTCACTACAAGATTGCACTGTTGTTTCAAGTTTAATTTGATGTCTGCAAGGACCCTGCATCTTTTTTTACAGTCAAGTTGGACAGCGTCTGTCTGGTACTACTATATCCAGGTGATCCTTTCTCAGGTTCAGGACTTCATATATGACCTTTTTGAACTTAATGAGGTTCCTGTCACCCTGTTTCTCTAGAGTTCTTCTGCACAGCAGTATTGTATTGACTAGAATTATCCCCCAGTTTGAAGGCGTGCTCTGCTCTGCTCCAGACTATTGTTAAGATGTCAGCTAGTATCTACTTTAGTATAAATGGACACAGCTAGTAATGGCCACATGTCTCTCTTCGCAATGCTATAAATCCCAGTGGCTAAGCCAGTTTTCTCTCTCCCTTTCATGATCTTCTCTCATACACTGTTTTAAGAACACTATATAAACCATTTTAGTTATCAAATTAACTTCCTTTCCTTTATCCCCTCATAGGAAATGAACAGATTAGGCACAATTTGCCCTTGGTGAGTCTTTGCTGGCTGTTCCCAGGCACCTTCTTTTCTTCCATGTGCATGGACATCTCTTCAAAAAGAATTTTCCCTATTGTAGGCATTCAATTACTTGGCTATACTAGTAGTTCCTCAGATTTCCTCAGTTCTTCTTGTTTTTCTTGAACATAGAATCATAGAATGGCCTAGGTTGAAAAGGACCGTAGGCAGGGTTGCCAACCACTAGAGCAGGCTGCCCAGAGCCACATCCAGCCTAGCCTTGAATGCCTCCAGGGATGGGGCATCCACATCTTCTCTGAGCAACCTGTTCCAGTGTGTCACCACCCTCTGAGTGAAAATCTTCTTCCCAATATCTAAGCAATATCTCCTGTCTTAGTTTAAAACCATTCCCCCTTGTCCTGTCACTGTCAACCCATGTAAACAGTCATTTCCCCTCCTGTTGATAAGCTCCCATCAAGTCCTGGGAGGGGTGATGTTTGTAGTGTTTGGCTTTTTCCAATCATCAGGGATATCCCTAGTATTGCCTTTCAAAAATTACAGATATCAACTTTGCAATCGCATTGGCCAATGCTTTCAGCTCCTTCTAAGGCATCCCATCTGGTGCCATAACGTAATATATGTCCAATTTTCTTAAGTGCTTCCTCAGTATTCTCAGGGTGGTGCTTCATTCTTACAGCCCTGGTCACTAGACTAAGAGATCTAAAGGCTCGAGGTAGGCATTACCAAATTAAAAAGGAAAAAAATAAAAAACACGAAGACAGAATGTTTCAGCCTATTCAGTGTCCTTTGGTACTTAAAACAGTGAGCATTCCTTTGGCTTTCCCTTGCTACCATTACATTTACAGAAAGCGTTTTTGCAGGCACATTATGTCCCTCACTAGTTTTAGCTCCTTCTCAATGCTATAAAGTATTTTTACTATGTTGAAATAAACAGAAAGTTTGGAAAACCAGTGAGCAGAATCCAAAAATGTTGGAGATATAAGGGGAAAAGCAAGTTAATAGGAATATCAAACCAAAGTAGGAACACATAACCTTGCTTTTTTATTTATAGTCCTGAATACTTTGATATGATTTATTTGATCAAGCAAAGATATCAAATTTCTTTGCTAGAAACAGAGTAGGACATCTACTTATTACTACAAAACTTTTAGTTATTTATTTTGAGGGTTTTTTTGCATGTGTGTGGAAGAGTAGGGAAGAGAGAGTTCAGGGGGGGAAGAGGACCCTTCACCATTCAGTTGATATCAAGGGTTGCATTGAGAACTTGGAAAACAGACTATACATGTAAAAATCATATTACAGTTACAAATCTCTAATGTAGAGATACTGTAAACATGTAGAATTGGAAGTGAGAGTGATCTTGATGCTTTGTGGGTATGGTCTGAAAAACTGAGCTCAACAGAAGTGGATTTTTACAGTGGTAGAAGACCAAGTTGGAAAATGAGTAGAAAGCAGAGGAGAATTGGGGGGTCATAATATCCCCATATAGTTTTGTCAGCAGTAGGACCAAAGTTATACTGACATAAATAATGCTGTTCATAAAATACATGAAGTAGATCGCTTGCTTTTTCAGTGGCAACACAGTGTTCATTTCATCTTATTTCAAGAGATGTGGACCAAATGGAGAAGGTACTGAGAGAACATAAACAGAAATGTAGCGTGAGAGCAAACTGAAGGAAATGGAGTTGTTTAAGCTGATGAGGAAAGCTCATTAACTGCCCTTAAATAACATGCAAAGGAGAAAAAGCATAAATTTCTTGCTCTGGAAAGAAGCAAGCTTGTTAACAAAAAATGTTTAAACTGCATATGAAGAAACAACTTGGAACTGAAAAAGGCAGCAAAGCATTGGAATGGATTGCTAGGAGAGATTGCGTGATCTTATTCACAGTAGCTCCTTAAAATAGAATGAGGACCTCTACGATTGTAGGTAGACTCTGTGTTGCTAAGAATATATATTAGATATAGATATAGATTAGATGTAGATGTAGATATAGATACAGATTTTTCTACATCAGTATGTATTCCCAGTCTTGTCTTCTGCTGCTGTTTACTGTGGAGAGACCATCAAAAGTCTTCTGTTCCAAGCAGAAGAGTTATTTTATGTGGGAGTTGTAGAAATTCCCAGTTGGGTCTTTCACATTTCTAGGACTAGGATCAACAGTATGTATAAACAGTCTGAATTTCTTGCTGTTTATACTTGATTTCATCAGTCCAGCTGTTTTGGCCTGAGAAGTTTGCAGGGTGCATGCTTGCCTGTAAGGAGGTCCATACTGATTCAGGGTGGAGTTCCCATTTCATTCAGTATCCTTCCTCTGACAGTGGTCAAGAACAGATGCTAGGGTGCAGTAGAAGACAAATGATAGTGATAAGCCCTGCAGAACACTCTCTCAAACCTTTAGTAACTGGTGGTTCCAGGACTCTTTGAGCCAGAAATGGTGTCTTAGTGTGTAGTAATCCTTAGTAATGTCCCTTATTTTGTCCAAGAACATTGTTAGGGACTCCATCCACAGGAGACACCTGCAGATCCAAAACTAACTTCAGTTATTATATCAGCAGACACTATTAATTGCACTAATTAGGCAGTGACAGATGCCCAGTATTATATTGCAAAAGGTAGAGAGCATTTGTGTTGCCTTGATACTGGGCTGTTGGATCATCAAAGGCAGATCATAGTAAGTGATTGTAGATACAGCAGCTTAGGCATCATGGTTAAATACAAAAATTATCCTTTATTCCATCAGAGATAATGGAGACTCAGTAGTCTTTAGTTAAGGATTTTCTCAAGTTTTAGGACATTACTGGAATGTGTATTAGGATACTGGATTGAATGTATGATGTAGATGGACCCAACACCTTTTCTTGTGCTATTCCTCTAGAGCCTTGTACCTGATCTTGACTGGTCATCATCTTTCTCATGTAGATCTCATGTATGTAGTATACGTGGTTGTAGTGGTTAACAGAACGTCTGCTCATGCCATTAATTAGGTTGATTTCATATTACTATTCCAGATGCCACATCTTGAGGCAAGAGCAAAGCCTTGAAAAGTAACTGCTGTCTGAGTAACTACAAAGAGAGTGTTCTTTCTAAGCCTAGAAAGCCCAGTAATGATACAGGGTATGAGGCAATCAGCTGGAAGTATTTGTTGACTAAAGCAGAAGGTGTATTGTGAAAAAGAATGAAGTTGAGAACTAGCTTAAAGACATCTGTTGCCAATGGCTGTGACTGTTACTTGTTCTTGCTGTATAGAAAGTCTTCCCTGGGTTCTTCTTTCTCACGGACTACATCTTAGACATATTAATATGGTGGCACCTTGAAAAAACATTGAATACCCTATCGTGGGCAACTAATCCTTTCTGGCAGGATTGACAAGCACAGTCTCTGCAGTTAAATTATTTTCTTTGAGGGATTCCCTAATCTAAATACCTTGCAGACAGTAAATCCACATGTTAAAAACATATGAAGGAGATACTAGAAGATATTTTAAGTCTGATTCTCTTACTCCTGCCATTTGCCATTTAGAAATTGTTAACTGTGAATTCCTCCATGAGTCTTCAGAGTGTTCTGTTCCCCCTTCTTGTTAGAATACCTGATATTAGAAAGGAAAGATTATATGCCTCAGAGAAGAAAACAGTGTTCCTGTTTATGATCTGAGATGAATATTTATTGTCTAGGTTTCAGAATAGTTCTCTCATCTTCCCACTCTCCCGTCCACCTTACAAATCCTTTTCCATTCTTGCTCTGATTCCTTAAAAGCTTGGTTAGGATGAAGCTTCTATTACAGATGATAAGATTAGCTAAGTGTGTAGTTCTATTCAGGAATACTTAAAAGATAAAGTTTAGGCAGATTGGAGATCAGGCTGAGTGCACAAACTATTCAAGCTTTGAAATCTTGGATTTTTAATTCATTTTCATTTGTAGCATTTTCAGAAAAATGCGGGTTTACATATAAATTAATATACACAGAAAGCACTGACACATGATTGTAAGTTAATTCAGCAAAGCATATTCTTGTTTGGGTTAAGCTAGTGGGCTTTGATATCAGACTTCATCACTTAGAGACTTAGAAACCAGTAAGTGGGTGTTTGAATGGTAGACCATTTGTACGGTGCTTCAGTCATTATAGTAAACGCAAAACTTAGAGAACAACCTCAGTTGAACTTCAAATACGTTTGGTTTTATTTTTCAGGACAGAAAAAGAGTTTTCGTCAATATCATGTTCAGTTCTTTGGAGATGCTCCAGAACGAGCCTGGATATTTGAGAAGAGCCTTGTGCCTTTCAAAGGAAAAGACCAGTTTGAACAATTGTGCCAGGAAAGTGCAAAACAAGCCCTCACTAAAGCAGAGAAAATAAAGGTAAGAGGCAAGTTTTTCTGACCTCTGTTTTATTGGTATGTACAGATGTAAGCAGATACTCTGGTAAGCTTTTAAGCTGGCGTGTCAACTTGTATTTTATGTATAGGTGAGAAGCTTGGGATGACACGTCACTGTTACTTATTAAAAGTCATTGCTGTTTTGCTTTGTCATTGGTATTATTACTCTCAAATACAGTTACATTTGAATAACTGAATTGCAAATACACTTAGTCTCTTGGAATTATTTTTTTTTTATGTTGGTATCTTGGAATGAAAAATGAGCAAATTTCTCACAGTGTTTTCTTATCTTGCAGATGTTAAAGCCTGTTCCAGGGAAGCTGCGACCACAGTGGGAGATGGGTGTTAAGCAAGCAGGTGAAGCAGTAGGCATGACAGTGGAAGAACGGAAGGCCAAATACACCTTCATCTACATTAGGGACAGACCTCATCTTAATCCTCAAGTGGCAAAGGAAGTTGGCATTGCTGTGGAGCTTTTGGAGGAGGAGGTAGATGAGTCACCTTACTCAAACGAAGAAACCACTGAAAATCTGAAATCAATGAAGGAGTCTGGCATTCCTAACAAGAGGAGGAGAAGGACATCAAAACTGTCTGCCACTGATGATACACAAGAAAGCAGTCAGTTGGAAACTAAGAATACGACTCCTCAAAAGTCATCTGAACAGGCTGAATCCAAAAGAGGGATAGGCTCCCCTCTCAGTAGAAAGAAAACTCCAGCATCTACTCCACGGAGCAGAAAGGGCGATGCAGTATCTCAGTTTTTGGTCTTCTGTCAGAAGCACAGAGATGAGGTTAGTCTCTTTCAGCTCTTAATACCGATGATTGCCTCTGCTCATTTCTGTACTTAAAGGAAATTCTTCAGTAGAAAACTGTTACTATGGAATCCATAATGTTCTGAGTTTGACAGTGTGCCTGCTTCAAAACTTGGCCTAGACAGTAACAGAGAAAGGAGAGAATATATGTAAATAATATGAACAAAAAAGTGACAATGCTGTTTACTTCAAGCATGTCACATTAGTATATTCCTACAATTTAACAGTCTTTTCTGTTAGTCTTGATTCTGTAAATGTACATAAAATGTAGTAAATATGCTATACATATGCTCAGGCAAATACAAGTAAGGTTATACTGTTTGGGTATCTGCTTACAGTTAGCTTATGCATTCATTTTGATAACATGGCTCAAATTATACAGTGTGTTCCCATGTCTTTTAACTCCTCAAAAACTCAATTTCCCTACCTAGAGTCCTTTGCTGAGCTTCAGAAAAAGCTTCAACAGTTCCCAAAGTGTATGAAAATCACTGTCAGTGTGCAGTATCTTGGGACAGAAACTAGGCCTTCTTGAGAGGACTACACTCCAGGGCAAGGTAGATTAAATAACTACCATAATATCAACATTTCCTAGGAAGACTGTTAGAGGTATAAAAGTGGTACCATTGTTCTAACCCGTTATTTTAAAATTGTGAATGTTATTTTTCTTCCTTACAACCCTCTACTGCATTTGCAGTGCAATTCCATGAGCTGAAACAAGCATGAGTTCTGATGTTTTCTATTAGCTGTACCTTTCTGTAAATACCCACGAGGGCAGAAAGTTAGAGGTGACATGGTCAGAGACTTCTGCTGTTAAAAGTTTGGGAAATACGTGTTGGAAAATATGAACAAATCTGACCATTATATAGAAAAACTGAAAGCCAGATTATATTGTATGGTGATAAAATAGTTGTCATTCAATGTAAGGACCTCTTTAGATCATTCCAACTCAGGATACTGATGAGAGTAAAAACGAATACAGTGTACATAGCTTCTAGTGGGTTTGGTTTACTTGAGAAAAACACTGACAGTTCAGTTTGCTGGCTCTGGAAATGAGCATTTTGTAGCTAGACTGTTAAGTACAGATCTTGATATACTCATGAAAAGCTGTATGTGTGAAACATCTTTCTCACGTTTGAGAGAGTTCTGATTCTACTTCTTCTGTAAATAACCTTGCATCTTGTGTAATGGCAAGAGGGTATTTCCTTGGCCTGTGAGGTATGCAACAAGAAGTCCTGTGCAACAGTGAGACATACAAGATTACTTCTCTGGAATGAAAGAGATTACTATGATTGGTTTTACCCAAATACGTCTTACTGCAGAGAGACATGCTTTGTCTATTTTTTTTTTCTGTGCCAATTAACACGTTTCATTCCCTTCTGTGATTATACTGTGGCTCTCAAATGAATAGATGGAAAATACAAAGGGTATTGCACTATTTAACACAGAGGAATTACTTCAGTGTCACTTTGAGACACTGAAAACCTTGCATAAACTTGAAAAAACATACAGATGGTTATAGTTAATATTTTACAGAGTTTAGAGTTTCAAAATATTACATACATAGAGAGGGCATCTTGTCTTTTCTGTCTAGAATACCCTTTAATAAAATTCAGTCATGAAAACACAAATCCACGTGATAATGGGATTATTTCTAGTAGATACTGAAGCACTTCTGTGCATAGAACAGAACGAAGTTACAAAAGTGATGGATAACACATAGCAGCAACTACCAGTCCCTCTGTCAAATAAAGATTGTTGGGGCCTGATTTTACCTTTCTATTGGTATGAAGATGACTGGCATTTTAGATGCCTGCTTCTTAAGTTTAGTTAACACATTGAGTTTGTTCAGTGGCTTAAGTTAAGTTGCAGTTTTGTGTCTTCAGTGGAACGTGGAGATTGTATCTGAATAACCTTTGGTATTTTCCCTTCTGTGTGGCTTATCTGTTTGAACTTGAATAACTCGCTGTCCATATAAGATTGTTTGTTGGTGGTTCTTTTTTCCTGTTGTAGATACTGTTATTTTACATGGAGTGATAATGTTAGCTTAAAAACACTTTTTAAGCCACTTGTTTTGGCTGCATCTGAAAGATCAGAGTATGGTTCCTTGAGTATTTGAAGATAGATACTTAGGAAAAAGAAAAAACTGGATTTATGTGAAGTTATCCCAGATTTGGGAGGGATGGAGTGAATGGAAAGGATGGACTAATGACTACTCATTGAGGATTCTAATAATCACAAGAATTATCTTAGAAGTAGATACTTTTGTGCTGTGTCTTGTTTGGAGTCCAGATTTCCACCATATCAGGGTTTTTGTGCAATTCCCAAATGAGTTTGGACATTTTGTACTGTTGGCATCATTGTGCACTTCCTCTGTGAAATACAACGATCTCAATTGCTAGAAGGGAAGTGTCTTGACTGGAGGAGATGAAGTTATTTTCAGTGAGAAACAGAGCCAGACTGTTTGTGTTAATGAATTGATTTGGACCTTGAGTCTTTTTGGAGGTAAATGAAGAAGTGATTTCATTAGTAGGGTGTGCAATTGAACTTTTCTGCATGTATAAGGAATTGTTGAACATCAGGACAAGTAAGAGTGGAGGTAATTTGCTTTGCTTGGTTGAGTTGGTACATGCCTGATCTGAACACCACATTTTATACACCTGTGGTCGTATTAATTCCCAGATGCAGGAAATTTCATACGTTTTGTTCATATTTAGAAAAATACCTTGAAGGAGTGCATCACTTTCACATGTACTGTTTCAAGTGCACGTGCCAGGAATTGAGTGTGAATATGTTGCTGTCCTTCTTTGCCTGTGTCCCCTAATGGTTAAAAAACATGGGCTTCTCCTGCCTGTCTTTTCACTGCTTTCCTATTCAACTGACAAGTATTTTTATTTGTATTTTATTGGATCTGGGGGTGACACTAAGCTGTATCCCATTTGTGCAAGCAAAACTGGATATTCCTTAGAAAGTTAAATACTTTTATGCCCTCGTTTGGCACAGTGAACTATATTCACTGAGCAGCTAGTGGTCAAAATCGATACGACCTAGGTTGCTTTAAGAAGTGAGGTCTGTGGAAGGGGTATCTTGTAGATCTGCCTGTGTTATCTCCTCTCAATAACTTTTTGGACGCTCCTCAATTTTAATTAGACTTAGAATAGAGGCCCCCAAAGTTATATTTTGTGAGCAAGTAGATTATATGAGATAAAAGCAAAAAGAATCTTAGCAACTAGGGGAAAAATCACAGCATGTGTTTCCATACAAGATCCTAATTAATCTCAATGGAAGGAAGATATTGCAACTATTCCAACCCCTGGAGGAGCTATAGTCACACTCGTATCTTGCTTGACACCAGAATTTGTAAAAATACTCCTTTCTAAGAAGATAGGGTTAATTAGGTCCACGGAAAAAATGTCTTTCTGTTCTGCTGAATGGTGTTATTGTTTGAACACTTGGCTTTGTTGGCCTACGTTTTATTTTGCTCCCTGATTTGGGAGTATTGAATGCATCACTACAGCAATAAATGGTGGGACTGCTGGTTAGAATTGGAGAATGTGGGTTAGTGAGAGAGGGACCAAGGGCTGTGTTTCAGGTTTCTGTCTCATTTCTGTAGAATGCAGAATATTGAAGAGTTTTTTGATTTCTGTAAGTTACCAAATCTGCCTTTTCTGAAGTTATGAAAATACTGAAGGAGTTTCTGGCTTTTCTGTTTGCGTTGAATAAACTTCCTAGGAAGTCAGTTAATTTCAGTAATGGAGGCTATTGTGTGTTGTGTTTCTATTGAGAAAGGATACACAGCTTTTTGAATTCCTAGTATTTGTATAAATAGTATGAAATGAGAAATTAATGCAGGAAAATATTACTTCAGATGTTAGTTTCAGTAAATCTCTCTGCTAAGATAGGAGATTCCCTATAAATAGTGAATTCTACTATAAATTGGTGGATGTCCTTTTAGGCAAGCATGTATTCCAATATTCATTGGCCTATATTCTGTTTTAACTTCATCCAGAAACAGTAAAACCATTTTGAATCATCGTGCCACAGAATTTACATGTACTCACTTTTCTTTATGTTGAAAGGCAGATTGGTTCCGAAACGGTTCTTAATCCTTCTGGATGTGCTAGAAGATTCTCTTCCTGGAAACAGTAGTGGTTATTAAAACAGAAGTACAACAAAACTGGGTACAGAATGCTTAAATGTAGTTCCATCTGTAGCAGAAACATTAGGTAACTCGTTTGTATCCAGTTTGCTGAAGCAATACAAGAACATAATCCGTTCTTTCCAGTGGTCACTTTTTTTTTAATGAAACCCTGTTTCTGCATGTATAGGTGGTTGCTGAACATCCCGATGCATCAAGTGAGGAGATTGAAGAGTTGCTTGAATCGCAGTGGAACATGCTTAGTGAAAAACAGAAAGCTCGCTATAACACAAAGTTTGCCATAGTGACCTCTCCCAAATCTGAAGAAGACTCTGGTAAACGTAAAACTGTGCTAGTGTACTCTAACTAAATTTGATAACCATAGTGGTGTTAAACTAAGCACATACTTGAGACCTGTAGGGAAAACAGCTTTCACTGTTTTCCGAGTTTTAATTCTTGGTGTTTGTGCCAATAGCAAAGGAATGCCAATGGTTACAATAAAAGCAACCCATGAAGTCTACATTTCTTGCTCATTGTTCTGAAAAGTTGTTATATGTAAACGTTCTACTGTTCAGAGATTTCTGATTTCTCATTCTTCTTTTGCCCATAAGCAGCTGCCATTGCATCCACTGCCTGTTTACAGGTGGATGCTGGGAAGAGAGAATGAAGTATTAACGTTAGCAAAATTAGAGCTGCCCTTTTTTAAAAATAGAATAGATAGGAAATGGCTTCAGAAGAGTGATCAGTGCTACACCTCTTCTTCATGCGAATACTTGTAGTGTATTGCCTCATCATCATCAGCTCAGGAGGAAGTATTCCAAACTTTATGCTGAACCTTTCATCCACTTGTCATTTTAATGTACTATGCAAAATTCTTAGGACACTGTACAAGATTTCAAATACGTTTTTTTTCTCCCTTTTCTTGTCGCTGTTGTCTAGCATTTACTTTTAGTGATCAGTCTCCATTATTTTGCAAAATATTTGAGGGTTGTGGAGTCACGTATTTGAGAAAGGAGGAAGGTAGTTTGGCATATCCATGGATTTTATTCAATTTTTAGTAGCTATCACATTTCAAATTTCAATAGTTCTTCAGCACTGTAAGAAGACATAATGTGGAAGTATTAGAAACCAACAGGTGCTGCTTTGGGCAATGACAAGAATGAGAGTGAGTGTTTGAAAGTTTGTGAGACTTGGAAAAACTTGTATAAAAATGGCAGTCAGTTTTGTTAACTATCTGTGTGTGTGTGAAATAACATAATTTTGTGGAAACTTGAAAAGTTTTTAACTTTAAAATTTAAGTGTCAAATATTTGGATATCAGTTTAAAAAAAAAAACCACATTCTGTATCTCTCAAGGTTCATCATTGAAGAATATTGGAGAGGCCAAACGTAAAGTGTTTCAAGACTCACCTAAAAGGAGATCAAGATCCAGAAGTAATTGAAATTTGTGTTGTGTGCAAATAGTTCATTATAAGTAGCTCTTGAGTGTATTTTTTTATGTAATCGCCCACGTATCATAATCTCTTTATCTCAGATGTTGTCTTCCTTGACGATAGAATTTTAATGGATCCCAAATTAAATATCTAAACACTGTAGTGCTGAATTTTGTTCACCTTCCTCAGTGTCATATTGCAAGAAATGTAATGGAAATTGTACCTGTACCAGGTGTTTCTAGTACATATATTGTGTACATTTATAGTTACCTGCAGATGAAAACATGTCAGTTGAATCGTTTCCCTCCCCAAATCCTCTTTCTTAAACTTGGAAGAACACTGTGGGATTTGTTTTACTGGCTTTTTGTAAGTAGCAGGTTCTCCTGGAGCCACTTCAGTCTGCTTTATGAAATCAGAGTCCTTGTTGGTTTTTTTTTAGATAGGAACATTGATTTGAAAATTATTCATATTTTCAAGTGACTATATTTTTAATATTTGCAACTGTTTTTTCCCACTGGAATGGGATACTTGTAGCTGTAGGGCATTTTTCAGTTAACATTTGTGCCCCTGGAGATACAGTCTTTGAAATAATAATACTCTGTAGCTTCATAAACCTAGGGAGTGCTGGAGAGTGTCACGATGTTGCCGTTTCATCCTGATGAACCAGTATACTTCTTAAACCTCCATCTATCTTTTTGTGATAGAGCAAGTGTAAACAATTGCTGAGCCTAGGGAAAGAATATGTAGGTTAGTCAGTGACCTTTTGTTATTTAGCTAGCTGCCTTTGAACTTTACAGCAAATGATTACATAGACGTGTGAATATCTGTTTCGGTTTATAATGACCAAAGTGAATCTGTTCTTAAGAATTTTGGTTCACAAAGGAAGGGGATCTTGTGGTCTCCTGTAAAACGTAAGTAAGCTTGTTGGAAAGAATCTGGAATTGCTGTGCCAGAAAGAGAGGATTTATCTGTGCAGTTGGTGATAGCTTTTTTTTTTCCAGAAGTCCCTTAAGCTGATCTCCAGTACCTTCACTGGTATCACCTGGAGAACCTGGCTGAGATGTAATGATTAGCTTCCATGATAAGACACCGTTAGAAAGCGGCAGAAGAGTTAAAACCGTGTACAGTCTGACAGTGTGAATGAAATGTTGGGCAGTAATACTCAGATCTTAAACTAGTGCTTCTGTAGGCAGACTCATCTTTCTAAAATGCAGTTGATTTGGATGTGTCTAGAGCTTACCTTCAGCAACAGAAACCAGACCTTAGGCATTAAGAGGTCATCAAACTGTGTTAATGTTTAACCATGTTTAGAAATAATGACTGAAAGAAAAGTAACTTAAATAACTAGATCAGTTCAAAATAATTTGAAAGTGGGTTTTAGATTATTTTTCATGTAAGTTTCCCCCATCCCCCATCCCAAGGTAACTTACATGGAAATAAAAGAAACCAAAAAAAGAGGACAAAGGAACCTACAGAAGATATTGAAGTTCAGGAGGCACCTAGGAAAAGACTCAGGATGGATAAACAGAATAATCGGAAGGTAATTATGTTGTTGGTTTGTTTGGGTGGATTTGTAGCAGCACCGATCACATTGCTGTAGTTAAGTTTGTCAGCATTTCCGTTCCCAGGACTAAAAAAGTCATGTCTTTGTATCAAATCAGACTGTTGTAAACATTCTGAGACATGTGAGCTTATTGCCATGGTTTTTTTTCTTTGGTTTCGAGTGTGGAGATGTGAAGTTGCTCTTGCTGCTCAGACTGTGGTGAAAATGTGTGCTGAGAAAATGTGTTTCCCAAAGGAATATGCAGAGGCACGGCATCTCAGTAATGCCAAGACTCATAGTACTTTTTCTTTCCCCATGAATCAGATTTCAGGTGTGCATACAAGACCGTGTACAAGAATCTTTAACTTGTTAGTAATACTTCTTTTAGACGAAAGCTGGGGAAGAGAGGAATGCAAGTTAAGCAGAGCAGGAAAACGAATTTTCAAGAACTGTGTCAGATCCTATAGTACATTTTAGTGACATCTTGTCTAATTGCTTAAGATAGGAAACTGAGGGAAATACAGCATATTTACCATGCAGATCACAAGCTTCTTTTCAGTTTCACTTGCTTGTGAGGATGAGAATTTTCCTTACCTAGGTGACTAAAATGATGTATACAGGTATCTGCCCAAAGCCTGTAGATGCTCAAGCACAGGTTTATTTAGTTGTGGCTTTAGACGGGTGCACTTCTTGGGTTTTACTTCTGTGAAGTTTAGTTCATAGATGTTTTCAGATGTGTAGCTGAGTAGCATACTGTGCTGTGGGTGTTGCAGACCTTGCCCAAGGACTTCAGTGTCAGATTGGTTAAATGAAGCAATCTAATGTATGAAAGGGTGATAGATTTATTTTCAGGTGAATTCCGGAGTCACATTCAGAGATGTCAGTCTGACAGGCCTGTTATTTTAGTAGCTTGTCTTGATATTGCGGATATCCATACAATTTGGTTAAAGCTCGCTGTAAGCAGTAAGTAGAATTTCAGATAAGCAGACTTAAGTAGCTGGTTAGTAAGGAACAAAAATAGTTCTCAGAAAAGAGGGACAAAAGTGTTTTTTGCACTTTCTGCTCTGGCAGGTCAGTCACGGGGTGTTCATTTTAGACTCTAGGAGAAAATATACGTCTAATTGATTTGAATCACTATAATGCCAGATACAGGGAAAGTTCATTTATTGAAATTAACCCTTGTTACAAAGTCCCAGTTTTGAATGGAATAAGAGTTCCTTGATTGCCTGACAGGCTTTGGTTTGCAACAACTAGCCCAGGTGATCACAGGTAGAATGAAGGGTGGTTACGGTATAGTTCATGAAGAGGGAGTTCTGATATCTTTGATAAATGATGCGGATGTGACTATTAACAGGAAAATAAATATAAGATCTCAATTATTTTAAGATCCATACCACTACTAATGCTGACTTAGGTAACATGCTTTGTTGATTTTATTAGAATTAGTTGCAGGGAGTCTGGTATGTATAAACACTGTGCTGTGTGGAAACTCTAAATGCATAAGGCAGCAGTTTTTGTGCTTCTGCCCACAGAAGGATCAGTTATTGTAGAATGGATGCTCCCTGCTTCTTCTGTTTTTTATGGGTCATTTTTTAGTCATCTTCCTGCCTCCACCAGCCCAAGATGCTCACTCTGTGTGCTGCTGCTTAGTAGAAAATATAGTGAATGTCATCGACAGTCTCTGCTCAGTGATTCCAAAGAGCAAACACTAGCTCTACACTTCCTTCTGCTATTCCCAGACTGCGTGCAGACTTGCATTACAATTTCTGGGGGTAGGTGAAGGCTTAACCACTCTTCATGAGCTCTTGCATTACCCTTCTCTTTTTGTCCTCAACTCTTATTTTGAAAGTCTGAACGTTGTTTCACAAGTGACTAGATTATAATAAGTATATGAAGGTTGTGAAAAAAGCCTTTTGTTTGTTGATGCTTTCCTGCTGAATGTAAAATGCACGTTCACAGTGGAGATTGTGCTTTAAGTCTGCTTTAAATTGTGTGAGCTACACTGTACAGTTTTGTTCATTACACACAGCAGCATCAGTGGTAGGGTGCCTTAGTCTGTTAGACATCAGCAGGAGTGTGGTGGCAGCACATTTGTAGTACAGTCTCACCTTCAGGGTGTTCACCTGGACATCTTTTATAAAACAGTCAGATGAAGGATATGAAAAAGTACGTAACGTTTGTTCTGTAGAGTTTGTTCTTATTGCTCATTTGAGCATTTTTTAGGGTTGAGCATTCTCGGCTACAATTTTAGGCACTTACTATAAATAACAATGAAAATACGGTGATATCGTGTAAGGAACAGTGTCTATTTTTGATACAGCTCTGACAACAGTTCCCCCAGTTTCTGGCCCAAACTTTTCATGATAAATTCTCAGCCTGGAGCAACGTCACTCATTGTACGTGCTCCCTTGATAATAGCGTTTATGTTTTGGAAATGCTGGAACAATCTTAACCATAGTAATTTTGCAAATGGCACTGCTGCAAGTTGTGGAGTTGAAAGCAAGCCTCTGAGACTTAAATTCTGCTTTTATTCTCAAATTTATATACTACTACTGCAGTTTACCCTTAATAATTAGATTTTAATGTGACGAGTTTAGACAAAGCTAGTAAGGGTAATTTACGTGTTTTCTTTTCGTATAGAACTCCCCTTTCTGATATGCTGAGTCTGGGATGGATAAGTGGGATGCTGGAATTCCTTGTTTGATTTTACTCATTTGTTTAAGGGTTTGTACCCTGTTCTGTAAAGTGAGCATTAAAAAAATCACTTAAATGGGGCTAGCTTAATGACATTACCATTCAGGTGTTTGTAAAGACATTTTAATAACCTAAATCCAGAAGTAATTGACAGTTTTGTCCAACCACTCATAAATTAGGAGTTTTTTTATTTTTTCGTATTTTTTTTTTTTTTTTGTGACAGAGGGAGACAAGCAATGACAAAACAGCAAAAACAAACTCTGCTAAGGTCACAGAAACCTCCTCTTCACAAAAGAACCAGTCAGGTAATGTGGTCAGAATAAGTTTTAATGTCACTTTTTCAAGTAAATAATATAAAAATGAACAGGCTTTCTGAGACAGCCAGCTAACTTTGCTGATGCAGTACCAAGATGCAGCCACTGTGCCACACACGGGGGGGGGGACTGTGCCCTCTTCCTCTTCTACCACCATTTTGCAACTTTATACTTGCCTGGAATTGTGTATTGCTGATTTAGAAGCAGCAGTTCACAAATTCACCATTTGATGGCACCAAATTAAAGCTATTTCCCTGTGAAGAGAAAGCTGCTCTTCCCTTGGAGAGTGGCGATATAAATCCTAATGCTCCAATTTGTCCTTCGTTTGCCCAATAAAAGAAGTGCAGTGACCATCACTGTAATCAGTTACCGTGTCATTTTAGACCTTTTAAAGGATGCTTTATGGGAGGCGGTGTGGTGCATGAGAGGGAGTCCTAAATAACCTCGTACCAAAATCCAAAAATCAGACGTTCAAGTTTAAGATAACTTCAGTAAGAGCATGTCTCTTTACATGTTATAATGAAATTCCAAAGGTGAATAAGCTTCGGAAAGTTCTGCACAACACAGAAGTGGTGATACGTCTGGTACCTTGTCCCTGTGTGTAAGCTTTCTGTTAGCAAAGTACTACTGATACACAGATGGTGATGAGATTACGTAGATCTTCCAGTGTTTATCTGAGGACGTACCTGTTACCTCTGCTTTAAAGAGGTCGTAAGTCCCAAGGTGTTTTGTTAATAGACGTAAGTTCTTGGGGGAA
Organism: Callipepla californica brunnescens; assembly: GCA_023055505.1. Classification (NCBI taxonomy): domain Eukaryota; kingdom Metazoa; phylum Chordata; class Aves; order Galliformes; family Odontophoridae; genus Callipepla; species Callipepla californica. The sequence continues at coordinate 36,165,569 of JALIRH010000005.1, read as the reverse complement.
AACATTTTGTGGCCATCTGTAGTATGTATTTGCTTAATAGAAACCTCTTTGTTTTTAAAATCGAGCGAAAACACGTGGTTTCAGAAACTTCTTGTTCTCTCATCCTTACATAGATGCCCAGAAGACCTACCTAAATCATTCCTTCCTTTATCCGAAGGAATATTTTAAATGGCTTCAGGGAGATAACGTTTATAAGTTCCAAACTTCACTTTGTAAACCAAAATTATTTTACAGCAACGAAAAATCTGTCTGATGCATGTAAACCTCTGAAGAAGCGAAATCGGGCTTCAGCAGCAGAATCTTCAACTCTTGCTTTTAGCAAAAGTTCATCTCCTTCAGCTTCCTTAACTGAGAATGAGGTAAAAAAAAAATGGTGTTTGCACACAGCCATTTAATTACAGAGATTTTCAGGTGTGAATCTTTTTTTGTTTAAAAGCAAAAAAAAAACAAAGGCGAATTCTCTAACGTTGGTGCTCTATAGACAAGTTACAGTTCTGGCCTCTGTGAAACCTGTTATAACGTGTGCATTGCAAATTCATTTCTTGTAACAGGAACGTCTGATTTGGGGACGTCGAAATATTATTGTGGTTTTTAATGTATTTACCAACAAAGTTTTAGAATTGTAACCTTCTGTTAGAGGCAAAGTAAAATGCCAGTGTGTTCTGTATTTTCTTCTACAGGCTTTATGTAAGCGTACTACATTAGTTACGTTATGTAACTCAGTATTGTCACGTTGCCATAGCTTTTATATTGAAGCAAGTTTTCCTAATCCTCCAATCCAGAACTGGACAGTTTTCGGAGCAGAGCCCCTTAAAGCTCAGATTTCAGGCTGTTTAAGTGCTATTTCTCTGTGATACAAGTAGCTTCATAGTAGAGTTAAGAAGGCAGTGAAGGACGTATCTTTTGATACTTACTAATCGTAGTCTCAGCTCTGCGTATTTGGAACTGTAATTCTTTTCAATTGACATACAATAAATTAAACGTATCTACCAGAACTGTATTCATAAGAATCCATTAAACCATTCCCCAAGTTATCTACACGATTAAAACAAATCAGCCAAAGAGTAGCAGCACGAGGGTCAAGTGTGCATGCTGTGTTGCCGGTGGATACAGAAATGTAGTTGGTAGCATTTACTAAAATATCCACGGACAAATGGCTTCAAGAAGTTTGTGTTACAGACGTTGTAGAGAAAATACTTGCCTGCTACTGAGGGAATAGGGTTTCCAGATATCCTAGAGACGCTTTGGTCTCCCTAAACAAAAAGCATGAGGCGCTTAGACACTATGATGAATGCAGTTAAAATATCTAGACTATGTTCAGTATATGGTTTACCTTCGGGGGGTGGGGAAGGTTGCATGTTAATGGCTGTTTGTCTTACTGTAACTGGAAAAATACCTTTTATAAGAAAAAAAAAAACAATCAAAATCCACCTCACATTCTCCCTCCTGTACCCTAATAAAACAAGCTAAAGAAGTCCCACCAGAAAAAAAATGTCTAGGGCAGCAGTCAAGAAAAGTAATACTTGTTTTGTTCTTGCAATTGAGGAACTCCCAACTATTGACGTAACACTTTCTGCTGTTTTGACTTTACTGTCGGAACTTACTGTCTAAGCTGTTGGTGCTTGGGACCAGCTATTAAGCCAGACCCATTTAAGGATCATACTGTAGTTCTCATTCTAAATACGCATCTCTGAATTCTGTCATCTCAGGAGAAAGATCCTTCTGTTTATAGAAAAAAAAAAAAGTCTATAGAAATCTTTCTCTATAAAAGGCTCGTTTTTTGTAAGATTTTGGGTTGTGTCTTAACAGTTCACGTGTAACAGTGGAAATGATTCTTCGGGCTGAGATGAAAACCTTAAAACTTAGCTCTCAGTTTACTCAGCTACTGCTGAACAGCAGAAGGTGTGAGAAAAATCAACATCATACGCTGCTCATAAGACAGATGTACGAATTATAAAATGAATTCATTTTTTTCCTAATGTTTTAAAACAATTGCAGTCAGTGTAACAAAAATGTACCCTATAAAAAAATAATAACAACGTGGATTTGGGGGGAGCTGGGTGGGTTGAGGAGTAGCTAACAGTGGGCTGGATCTTTAAATGGTTTAAAGCTGCACTGACATGAACTTTTACCAGCTAAGGGTTGGACCCAGTTTGTTTGCTATGATATTAGATATATTTTGCCTTTAAATAAATATAAAAAAACAAAATATGACAGGCACGTGTTTCTGAACTTACTATTTTCTACAAAACAAGGAAAGATATAAAGCTTGGATGTTGTGGGTGGCTTTAAACCTTTTTCCCTTTTGTATTGTCATTTAGCACTTGTCTTAACAGCTGAATACACGTATGTCCCGAGCGTTCATCCAGAGAAAAACCTTCTCCAGACAGATAAGGGAAAGAGTTTTAAAAAACATATACAATCGTGCAATGCTGAAAGCTTTGCTCCGTTAATTGAATAGGATGCGATTCGTTTCAATATTAAATAATACATCTGCTGACCAACTTTTATATTTGTGTTCACTATTACACTTCTAAATGTTGGCTTAAATGACCTTCTAACTAAGGCGAAAAAACATACTGCATATTTCACAAGCACATACATCTTCACCAGCAATATTAAGTGGATTCTGGCTGGGTTTTTTTGTTTGTTTGTTTGATTGTTTTATTCCCTGACTACTTGTGGACGGCTTGTTCCAGAAGGGAACCTGCATGTAACTGTTACTTGTCAAGGACTGTAGCTAGTTGCAAACCACTTAAATGTCACTCATTGCAACTAAAGTTTAGTGAAAGTATGTTCAGTACGGAGGGGTGTGCACGCTTTTGTTTTTCTTCTTTAAAAGATACCTTATTTTGACTACTCACAAAGATATTGGATGGTTTTTGTTGTTACATGGGCTATTTTTGATGGGATTTACTTGAAATATTACAAAACGAATGGAAGCCAAATTTTTAATCCATAAGTCACTTTAGGTGCCTAATTTAGAAGGGAGAGAGAACCATGGAGTGGGTTTCTCCCTTAAAAAACATTGATAGACTTGACATATACTGGAAGGTAAAAGGTAGGCCTTTGCTCCTTCCAGAAGATGGCAGTTTTCATTATTTTGACACGATGGATGGGACCAGTAGGGCTTTTTTTGTAAATCACTGGGCAAAAAATAGCAATGCCTGTGGTTTTGTTTGGTATTTATACATGAACGAATAAACGACAAACCTGCATTTAATCTTGGGAAAATAAAAAAAAACTTAATTTTACTTGTAGGCACTTGGCATCAGTAATAATCCCCTTAAAATCTATCCGTTAACGAGCAGCTGAGGGGCATAGTGTGAGAAAGATATTCAGCATTTCCAAGTCTACAGAAGTTCAGAGTAGTACTTCACTGCTGCCATACGATTTGGTGTAACCATCCAGAACCTCGTATTTTTGAGAAGAGATGCAAGTGCTGTCTTTTACCTTCTCCTTCTACCCCTCAGTAATGTAGTAGGTGCCAGCAGAGTGTAAGCAGTGTTTTTTAATAAATAAAAAAAGGCTTTGCGTTACCGTTGCTGCTGGATCATTAGCGCATCTCGTGTGTTTGCAGAAGACATACCTGTGGTAGCTTTTCAATCCGTTTTTATGATTATTGGCTGGCTTCGTTAAATTGAATGGATTTGTTCGCAGTACATAAATGTCATAGTATCCCTTAGGGTCTAGGTAATACCTCTGAACTTTGTCAGAGATACGTAATACCTTTAAAGAGGACAAATAAAGAACGTGTAATACTCTAAATCCTTGCTAGTTTTTCATTCATCAGACCCTCAGTGAAGTAGGAGCTGACCAGCAGATGGCAGTTCAAAGGAGCCTGTGAAAGATCTTGAAAGCGTTGTTTTTCATGTAAGGTCTGTACCTTCCCTAGAGGGAATTCTTTGTCTAACATCCAATGTCAAAACATGGTCAGTTGCTGGTGATAGCTCCAACTTCGTGTACCTCCGATGCCTAATCACGTGAGACAGTAGCCTTAAGTTGTGCTCTTCTTGTGCTTATTAAACAGTACATTTTTTTATTACTAACTTGAAGCAGATTTCTTTTATCTGCGTTTTTTGTTTAACGGGTGTTAGTATGTATACAGAATGGAAAGAATACATACAGAACTTTAAAGGTAAGCAGCTGGAAGCAGAAGGCAGTCATGAGACACGTGCAACTTGCAACTTAAGTACATCAGCTCCATTTATCAACCCTGGAGTCTAGTTGTCCTACATTACTCAACTAAAATACTCTAGGCATGCTTACTAAAGGTAAAAATAACTGCCTTTGTGTCCTAAGAACAGAAAGGAAGAAGGAAATTCACACTATTCTAAAGAAACTACTGCCCTGAAGAAAAAATAGTCGAAGATACCCTTGCAGGTTGTTTTAAAAACATACATATCAGTGTGCTTCTGGCATTTTATTCCTAGCTTCCTTCACTGATAATTTTCTCTTCAAAGCAAGACTTAAGAATAACATAATACTTAGTGTCTGTTTACATGCTTTGTGACCTAGCAGACAGTTGTTTCCTGTTTGTTTCTGTATGCCTCTAGATTTCTCTTCCCTGTTTCAGAGCACCAGTAAGCAGTCAGGGGTATGTTTTTGTGGAACACTGCAAGTAATTGGATTTCTTTCACACTAAACCTCTGCCAAAGCCTCTAACAGTTGAAATGACTTGCGTTGCCCGCCAGGCCATTCTGCTTTGTTACAATGCTTTCACTTTCACATGCAAAAAAAAGAAGTTCTAGGTTCAAATCTTATTCTTTGGCAGCACATTTTGTGTAGAAAATTAAGTTTCTTCTGTAATGACTCTCAGCTTGTGTATTACTTAGGCTTCAGAGTGCAGAGAATCTGTTTACTGAATGTTTATCTAATGTAGGTTTTTCTTCCACATCTCGTACCAAAGTACCATGGGTGTCTATAGGCGATTTTATAATGTTTTAAACTGTTCTCAAAATTCTAATCAACTTTCCAGGCAAATTCAAAATGCGTAATATCCTTAACCTGAAACGTCTTAACTACTGCTAATAATAAAAATGAAACTTGTCCCAGGCCGTCTTTTTGCTATGATAGTACTGTGTACACTTGTGGCACCGCATACTTAAAGAGTTGATCTAGTCTAGCAGTATGGGCCAAAATACCATTCTTCAGTTCAGGAATTCTTATACTGAAATAAAGGAAATGTTAACTGTAACTCAATTGGCTCTGTCAGTTTTTCTGTCTCCGTGTGGGTGCACAATAGATTGTCTTTCGAATACAGTCTGACCTATCTCCCTGTTGTTTATTTATTTTTTACCTGTCCCATGCTTAGATTTAAAAAGAAACGACGACGACACAACTAGTCATTAAGACTTTTGTTGAAAAGAAAATGCGGTTGGTAATTCTCTGTGGAAAGACTAAAGGCTTTCCTTATCAGAAGATCCATACTCCAGTCTTTCAGTAGGGAGCTCTTAGCCAGACTGGTCCACTTCCTCCTGGCTGATTGTGGTATGGACATCACTGATGCTGAAATCACTCCAGGAAGCCTGAGCCTTGTGTCCTTAGTTCTAAGCATAGTGGAGCTCAATAGCCAACAGCATTCAGAAGTCATGGAAACATGCTTCTGAAATGCTTACAAGAAGATGCTAGAGATAGTGGGTGACCTGAAAGTGCTAGGTTACTTTTTTGGGGGGTCTCGATGAACCTGCAGCAGAGGTGACTTGCTTCTGCTACGCTCTCTTTTCATTTTCTATACCCCTGGCTTTAAACCTTGTGGATTTTGTTTCCATTTTATGTTCTACAGCCAGGATTATAGAGCAAAAGATGTTCAGGTCAAACAAAGGGAAGCAGGAGGGTTAACTTTCCTGACTGAAAATATTTGCCCTTTAGTTGATTTTCTAACTGATTAAGCACAAGGTGACAGAAGAGCAACCTTTTCTTAATGTGACTAAGACCACAGCTTGTGTTCTTGATGTATGCTGTTTTACAAGCACATTTGAGTAATAGAACTGCTTTCATAATGCTCTGAGGAAGAGTAAGTGCATTTAAGTGAGAATTGCACTTCGGTAGCTAGAAAAATTGGAAAGGGTTTGCAGCTGGTGAAGCGATGGCTGTTGGAGCCCAGCCCTGTGAGTGCACCATGGATGCGTAAATGCTAGCAACTTTCTCACTTGAAATGTCCAATTCCATTTTGAACCTTCATTCGCTGGGCAGGGAAAGCTTGTCTGATTTGGCTCTAGGAAAGGAGAATTCCTGGTGAAGCCAATAAGCCCCGAAGTGTACTTGAACCTTCCACACTGTCCAATTGCTGATGTACAGTGGATAGCATTTGAAAACCTTGCGTTTCGCAGGAGATGTGCTTTTGCCTCAGCAAATACTGATGTTCTCATCCTTTAGAGACAGGGAAGAAAAAAAAACCCTTCCCAGCCCCTAAGACAACACGAGCCAGCAAAATGGTTCTTAGATATCAGCTTTTAAAAACGAAAACTTAATCCTAAAGTTAAAACAAAAAGCACTTTCAATGGCCAGGTCAACAGCTGGTTGAGAGTCAGCCTTGAAGATCAGAACAGTTGCTGCATTTTATTCTCATCCTCCAGCAAATTGGTTTTTTTTAATTCAAATTCTTAAGCTGCAGATTGGATGAGTACAGCCATTTGTTTTCAGATCTGGAATTTCTGAACATCTTTCTTCCTTGAAATTATGATGTAGCAGTTTAGCTGGGCCTGTTTGATTCGGGAGCTGTCTGAAAGGAAAATTGTAAACGGGGTAGAAATTTTTAAATAGAAAAAAAAAAAGAATGGTTGGGTGGAGTAAATGTCCACAAAGCATTTCACTTCATCCTCACTCACTTCTTTGAAGCATGTCATCATTTGACTTCTTAAATTCCACATCCTTTCCTGTGTTATGCTCTCAGTTGGCATCCAATCCCTCAATGTATGTCAGTACCATATATATATATATGTTGTAAAGGCATGACATTTCAACCATCCAGATGTGGAACTTACGGTTCCATTTGCAGAGTTCATCCACGTGAAACTAGGAGTTGGCAAGCTGAGCGTACGTGCCAACTTGCACGTAAATTAAGTCAGAGGGAATAAGGAATTGGTTCATGTTCCTGCTGAAATTTGTGGCTGCAGCGAATCTGGTTGCAAAGAACACTTGGAAAAATTGTGATGGAGTTGAGCTTTGCATTTAGAGGTACTGAATGATGTAAGAGTGAAAGATGTTTCCTTACGTTAGCGCTTTATCCTTTCACCTTCGAATGCCTTCGTTGACGGTGCAGTGAACTGAAACTCACAGTGGTGTAGCTGAGGAAAGTATTACAGGAAAAACATTAATTTTAAAGTGATTTTTGCATAATGCCTCTGTCAAATCCTTTTCCTGCCCTCTCCCCACATATCTTTTTAGACAGCTTCAATGAAAAGACCAAACTGAGAATATAAACATGTAAAATCTCATGATATACACTGCTGACTCAATTTACTCCCTTTTAGTACTCTAGTTTATTATTTTAAATGTAAATACACACACATTCCTCCCTCCTTACTTAGCCTGCCCAGCAACCTCCATCAAAAATGAATCCTTACTCAGCAGAACCTTATGAGTGAAAGTAAATTATTCTGTGAGTTGTCCTCACACCTCTGCTGACACGTTGAATATCACTTCTGCCCGACCTTCTAGATGAAGTAGTTAGGTAGTGGAAAATCTTGTATTTAGCAATTAAACGATTGCCTGCTGTACTGGTTGCTGGTGTAATCTGCTGTTGTACATCAGGTATTGCAGTATGCAAGGCGTCTTCATTCAGTGACGAATTAATGCTGGAGGTGGCTTTTATAACCATTCTTCCACTGTCTTTCTAAAAGTAGGTCAGTGTTTGTCTGAAAGGATCCACTAAACGCTTCTTTTGATTATTGTGAATAGGGAATTTTAGCATATGCAAAAGGCTTGGTTCCAAGGAAAATTACCACAGCCTTGGAGATGTGAAGCCTTGATGCCCTGATTGTTGTACCATCGTAGCTCTGAGTGACTGTTACCCAAACACTGAGGTACATCAGATGTGTGATCAGTGTACACTGAGATCAGCAGACCCACTTCTTAATATTGCGATCTCTTGCCAGAATTTGTATCTTTCCATTGCTAAACCATGATAAAAATACAGTACTAACACTGAAGAATTTACGGAGATGTCAAAAGTTCTATCCCAGTTTGACTCCGTAATGAATATTTTCCCAATAACAGAGCTACAGAGAGCACGTTTAAATGTATTTACTCTTTTAAAGTAGGCATGTGTCCTTCCACGTTCTCTTTGAGACTTACACGTCTGAGCAGTGGATAATGTACATGCAAAAGGAAAGGCAGCTGTGAGGATCTGATGGGAAAAGAAGGTACAGCTCCTGACGATTGCAATTAGTCCTGCTTTTCAGGTCAGATTTTTCCCTTTCTCTCCCATCTCTCCTGTGCGCTCACAGATGCACAGTTTTCAGCAGAAAGACCTGGGTTTGAGTTCTCAGGTATCAGCTGGTTGCTCTGTGTTCAGCCAGCACACTGCAGTAGCTGCTAACGGCAGCTACAGAAAACTGAGATGTTTTGTAGTTGAAATGGGAGGAAAGCCTGTCTGCTGTGCAGAATATGGTGTGTGCTGGTGCTTGTAGCTGTGCTAGCTTCAGAAGAACAGTAGCTTCTGTGTTGCAACAGTTAATTGCTAATGAGTAACGCAGGTGATATAGGATGGGGAGTGATCTCGTTGATGCAGCTTGTCAGTTGTACAGCCGAAGGGAACAGCTTTGCCTTTTTCCCCCTAAATTTACGTTTTCTTAAGAGTTTTACTTCGCCTTTACAAGAAATAAGGTGTTACTCCACGTGTGCAACAGAGCAAAGCAGCAAACCAGCAACTGCTGTAAATTACTAATTAACAGGTTTTGCCACTAATCTAAGCGTGGCTTCCTTTGAACCTTTGCCTAAATATCAGAAAGGTAATTACACGCAATTTACTTTTCTAAGGAGATTATGTTACAGAAATAAGGAAAGGGCAAGCTCTGGCATGATCACCAGGAACGTTTACGTCAAAAAAAACCCCACAAAAGGCCTCAAAATCTTGTATTGGTTTCTGCGAATGCGTATCGGCCGCATCTGTCACGATGTGTGTTAACAAATCTCACGGGTGTTAATGTTTAATTCTGGAGGTGGCACTGTTTTACTGTGGAAAGTGATTGCCAGCAAGTCTTACAAACCCGCTTCAGTTGGCGTATTTAATCGGAAGGTCTTTTTATTGTGAAACTGTTCCCTGGTGGCTGGGAGCCCTGGCTGTGCTGTCGCGGCACGCTCAGGCTGCAGGCCGTCTCCTCGGCCTTCTCCTGTTCTTCATGCCATCCAAGAAACGTTTTCAGCAGATTGTCCCAGCCTCTCCTTTGCAGGCTTTCAGGGGACAGGCACGCATTTGACTTTGTTATATCTCCAGCAGACAGCCTTGGGAGCTGAGCTCCCTGATTCTGGCTCTCACAGAGGGAGCAGACCCAAACGATGATTGTAGGGTTATTTCCTGAGGGAGGTGACCGGTAGGAAGTGAGATTAAGAACGTGAGTTTGAGCTAAGAAGTCTCCTCCAGAAAGGCATCCCTCTCTTACAGATGTAAGGACAAATCTCTGCACACCCTTCATTTGCTCCCTTACATAGTATGAGAACACAGATGTTGATACTAGCTCTGAGTGTTGCATGGGGTGAACCTTTGGGATTGTGGCACCCTGCACAAAACAATTTAAGTGCAGCACTAAACTTAGAGATGCAGTGACGCTTTGGCATCACAGCACTGTGTCCCTGCTCGGCTGCACAGCACAGAGTTGGTGCTGAGTGGAGATGGGTGATGTGCTGAGGGCTCCTGGTGATCGCAAAGCACAGGTTGCATTTTTCCTCCTAGATACTCTCAGCCTGGTCGCCTCGTAGCTGACTGACTGCTGATACTTTGTGTGTGCTGTGTGTATTCATGCTTGCAATCCGTCATGAATCTATAGGCTGCTGTGAATTGCCAAGTTTTGACTTAAAATTTGGCAAGAATTTGGGTTTTGTGGCTGTGATGGTAGCATTCGGTTCGTGCCAGCGCTGCTTTGGCTCTGTAACCATTGATTGTAAATGAAGGGCTGTTGCATTAACTCTTAAGTAGGGCAGTAAAGTGCCAGGTGTGTAAGAAAACGGTTCGTGCATGGCTGTGATTTTGTAGCCCATGCCTAGGGGCTTTCTGAAAGGCTGCCCTCTGTCTATAGGATCCCCTTTCCTCATAGAGATCTGCATCCTTCATTTGACTGTTGACATTAACCAAAGTCAAGTCAGTAAAGTGCTGCTTTAAAGCACACCTTATTTTCCTGTGACGTGGTGTCCATGTCATTGGGTTTGTTCTGTTTGTGTGCCCTGCCTTCAGAGCAGGGAGCTGGGGCTCAGGGTGCTCTTCTCCAGGGGTGCACAGTGGGGAGATGATTCTTCTAACTCTTCAGATGTGTGAACAAAAGCTTTTACTTCAGATTTCGGAAAGTTTCTGGTGTGAGGGGAATACAGAGGACAGCAGTGGTGTTGAATTAGTGTTGTTAGCCTGTTGTTCTGTTTAGAACATGAAGATAACCTCTTTATTCTTGCAATAGAAAAGAAATAGAGATCTAACACGTAGCTTGTTCTTTTGGTTTTTGTTCTGTAAGTGACTAATTTTGGCTCGTTCTAACAGGATCATAATGACGTACTGAAAAAAAAAAAGTAAGAGCAGTGCGCTGCTTATACCAAGTAGTGCTTCTGTGGGAAGAGATTAAACAGAAAGTCTTGTGTAAGTTTGCTTAAACCCTAAGGGAAAACACTTCTGGTTTTCTACAGAACCCCAGTACTGCCTCCCCTAATCCACCATTTCCCAGCAAAACCTGGCCACTCCTGGCCATCCATTCATTGTGCATTTGCAGTTCCATGTTCTCCATCTCCTTCCAGAGGTTTCCTGAGACCTGAATGAAGCAATGGCTTTACATTCAGTTTCTTTTAACCCACTGAAGGACGCTGCTTTTAAAACCGTTGGGCAGAATCTCGAGATGAATCCGGTTGTAGAAGTATATTCGTAGATGAAATGTAGGTAGGAATCGCTTCAGTAGTTTGCATTTGCACAGGGAAAATGCATTTGTAGTACGAGTCTCGAAAGTAATCTGAAAAAGAGGTCAGATCCAATTGATGAAATATTTTTAGACACAGTCAGGGAGAGCAAATGTTAAATGGAGGAATGCAGATTAGCTGGCAGCAGCGGTGAGAAGTAATCAGTCAAAGCCAGCATTTCTCAAGGTATTTTATGAAGGCTGGGCCCGGTGTCTTTATATTTTTATCTCCAATTTCAAAATAAATCACTTGTAATAAATCTGCACATGATGTGTAGGTCTGCTGATAGGGAGCGTGCACTTTGCTGTCTGTATTACTTGGTGAGCTGGACCGTTTTAAATGAAATGGATACAAGTAAGATTGTGTGTATGAGAACAGAAAGCAAATTCTTCATATGGAGTGGGGTGTTCGTGTCCCGACAAACAGCTCTTGGCAGAATGATCTCTTGAGCACTCTGGCAGTTCACAGTGAGTTTCAGTGTTGTATTGATGAGGTTTGGGCAGATCCTCGGGCAGTGGAACAGAGGTAGTGCAGAGAAGACAGGTGCTCATTGGCTTTAAACGTTGTACTTGGCAAATACTGTCACCAATTAGAGAAAACTCACCAAAATTCTGAGGCTGGAAGAAATCCACAGTGAGAAATCTAGACAGCAGGATGGAAATGGGAGGGAAAATGTGGTTCCAAAGGGCTTTTGCTGTAGGTGAAATACCTCAAGAAAGCATCGTCAGCTGTGGGTAGCAGTTAGACAGCTCAGAAGGGACACGAGTCATTATATGTGTGAGGAACCTTTAGAAGAAGCACCAAGAGGAGTGACAGGTTGGGTTTGCAGTTGCAAATGGTGATGCTCTCCTAGAGAATGTTTGCAGCCAAAACAACTCTTTTGAGTTCAGTATGAAATTCTGCATATGTCCTAAGACAGAGGACGTGTGACTCACGTGCATCCCATCCCTGAATTCTGTTCCACTGAAAACTGCATGGTACTTTCTCTTAAATGTTAGGGTTTTTGTCCTTAAAGTAAATGGCGAATATATTCTTTTAGAAATCTTCTAACACATTTGGTAAGACTTGTTAGGTGAGATCTGTGCGTGATAAGGTCATCTTTGAATTCACGGTTAGCTGTTACATTGCTCAAATGTAGTTTTTCTCTCTTCTGTATAACATTACCACTTCCTTGAAGAATATTTGAGTCAGAGACTTCGGTCCGCAGCTTGAAGTTTTACTGAGTTTCTTTCTAAAATCCATGGTTCATACCTTGCAAAGCATGTATTCAAGCTTTAACGCTGGGTTTTTACAGTGTCCCCATGTCACTGGCTAGGCACTGGCTGACTGGGTTATAGGACTGAGTGCAAATAAAATGCCATATTACAAAGTCTTTGGTGTTTTGTTTTGGCAACTGTCGAGTTTGTGAAACCAGTTGTTATATTGTCTTGTTGCTGAGACTTCCACAAGTGCTTACTCTGACTTGATTCAAACCTTTTTTTTTTAAAGGGGGGGAAATAAAACCAAAAGAACTAACCTCAGTCTGTTAGCCTGAATTGCAGTCTGTTTGCTTCCTTCGGTTGACAATCTGAACACGATTCCCATACGTGGCTGCTTTCTCTAACGTGTATGTTTAATCTTCAGATCTTCGATGGCCCAGGAGATGAGCGCTCAGAGTCTCCCTATGAAAGTGCTGATGAAACTCAGACTGAAGTGTCTATATCATCCAAAAAGTCTGAGCGAGGAACGGGAACAAAAAAAGAATATGTGTGTCAGGTGAGAGACTGTAGCTGGGCAGGGAGCTGCTGTTTTCTGAGGTATCCTGGAGAAGGTATTTTGAAGTTTGAAAATGACAGCATTAGGGCAAAACAGGTTTGTTGTGCCTGTTGCTGGAGGAGATGTCACTGAATGGGTCCCCGTATCAGTAAGTGGAGAGAAAGGCAGATCTGGAGCTAAAATAAGTGACCTAGCCTTTCTATTTTAGTTCACAGATCAGTAAAATAAACATGATTTGTAGCTCAAGGACGGCGCATGAATGTTGCCAGGTCCCTGGGTTAAGTGATAGAGAGCTGCTTGCTTGCCTGCTAACGAAGAGCAGGAAATCTGACACAATTGGTTGTGTGCCTCAGCGTGAGCTCTTCAGCACGCTCACTGCAGGCAGAACACTTCCTGGAGCTATGCTCACCGAGCTCTTAGCTTATGGAAGGGTAACACGATAGCTCTGGGCAGATTAAAGTTGTTTCCAGCAGGCTGGGAAAGCAGTTACGTTTCCATTTCTTCTGGTACATAATGGCAGTGAGGTTATATCTATCTTTAAACGTTTGCTAATGGCTTAAATTCTGCCAGCATTAGTGCCGAGTTCGTTTTTAGTTTTATGTCACTGCTAAGAGCCTGGATATAGAAGTAGCATTGTGTCTCCTAGATGGATTTCCTTTTGCCAAAGAAAAGGAGAAGAAGGATTCTTTTAACCCTGCTCAGTTGCATCATTGTGCTCAGGGAAAAATTCTTAATGCTGTTTTCTTTTTTTTCTGGGTGTGTTCTCACGTACAATGTTTCTATCAGTGCTTACTTCTCACAGTTTAATGACTACTGTTTGTTGCAACAGGAAGCAAGGGCATGTGATGATACTTGCACTGTTGTCTTTCACTTGTTAAGTTCGATTTTGACCATGGGAAAAGAGATTTTGAGGAGCAATTTATGGAAAGGAATAGTGAATACTATTTTTTTCTGCGTGTGAACTTTTCTTTAACATTCAATGCCTTTGTGTTGTAAAAGCTATGTGAAAAAACAGGTGATCTCCTGCTGTGTGAAGGACTTTGCTATCGAGCTTTTCACGTGAGCTGCCTTGGGCTCTCTGGAAGACCAGCAGGAAAATTCGTTTGTAGTGAATGTACATCAGGCAAGTTTGTCCCTTCCTATTACATTTTAAAAAGAAAAGGTGTTGTTTTCCCATACGTTGTTACAGGAAATCGTCCCATGCAGATGATGTATCTGTGAACAAACTGTACTTTGGTGCCTAACGGTGTGGGGATTTATGCGTTACCATTAACTGTGCCATGGTTCAGGATGCTCGCCCTGTTCTCAGTGAGAAATCTCTTGCAACGTGGCTGATTTACTCTGAATTCCACTGCCTTAATAATTGCAGATCGTATCTGCCTGTGTACAATTACAGGGCAGATTTAAGGTCTGCCACAAAGGCCTAAGAAACGCTGGGGGAAAAAAAAAAAAAGCAGCAAGTGAAACATTTTAAGTCCTTTCTCAGTTCTTTTTGTGTCTGCATAAATCTTTTGCTTTTCCCATTAAGAGAGCACCTTACTGCTGTTAATTTCATTCCTGCAATAACTGCTTGGAACCTCAGACTGTTACGTAAAGATTTGTGTTCTTGCTCATAAGCTCAGTACAGCGGAGGTGGTGAACACTGCTGGAAAAAAAAAGACTGCTTCTAAGTAAGGTTGTCCCAGGCAGTCCAGAGGGAGGATTAGAGCATCCTTGTCCTTAAGTTGGTGGACCTGCAGTCCAAATTGTACAGAATTGCAGACAAACTAGCATCCAGTGTTATTGCTTTAAAAATACAATTTGGGGTTGTGCTGGCATGCTGACACTGAGGAAAAAGAACACAAAACTGGGTCAGTGTGACATTGTAGTGTTACTATGTGCGCAGTAACTGTTCTGGATTTGCTCTGTAACTTTATTTTTGTTGTGTTTTATTTTATCTGTGTCTAAACAGTGCTCAACACTGAAGAGTTAAAGCAGATAAATTGCTGCTTCAAGTAATTGAATTAAAAAAAAAAAAAAAAAAGCAAACAAAACCCTCCTCCACACACAACAAAAACTCCAGGAAGGGTTTGAAGTGCACGGGTCTGAATGAAAAATGAGTTATGTGATTTTTATTGCTTTTGCTGCTTAGGTGTGCATACCTGCTTTGTGTGTAAAGAGAGAAAGGCAGATCTGAAGCGCTGTGTGGTGTCCCACTGTGGAAAATTCTACCATGAAGCCTGCGTGAAAAAATTCCACCTTACTGTGTTTGAGAACAGGGGTTTTCGATGTCCTCTGCACAGCTGCCTCAGTTGTCATGTTAGTAACCCCTCCCATCCACGAATTTCAAAAGGTAGTTTCATTTTTACATGTTTATGACTGATAAATTAAGTCTGTTTGTGGTATGTTGAGGTAGGGAGTCTCCTCGTGTAGTCGTTCCTCGCTGCAGTTACAGCCATACGGGGACTACTGGTTGATTCAGATGTTGCAGCAGGGCTTGCTGAGAGTGAGTGTACTGTTAGGAGTGAGTTCTTTACTGAGAGAGTGGTGATGCCCTGAGAGCTGGGGGTGCCCCATCCCTGGGGGTGCTCCAGGCCGGGTTGGATGGGCCCTGGGCAGCCTGAGCTGGTGGGGACAACCAGCCCACGGCAGGGATTGGGGCTGGGTGGGCTTTAAGGTCTCCTCCAACCCCAGCCGTGCCGATTCAGTATGATCCTGTGCATGTTTTTAACCTTGGGAAACGTTTGCAGACAACTGCGTGACTGAGAAAAGGTTATCTGCTCTGTTCATAGCTGAAGCCTTTGTATTTAAACGTTGTGTTTAAATGTTACAGTGCTTGAAGCTCAATACAGTGCTCTCTAAAAACCTTTGTTAATTCATTCTTGTCGCTGAAACTGAATACGTAAACCTTGAGAATGTAATTGAAAACGCTGTGTTGATCAGCCATTCCCAGCAGTGATGCTCTTTCTGACGTTCAGCCGACACACGGGTTCTGTTCAGAAATAAACACGGCAGTGTTCTGCTTTGCTAGGAAAGATGATGCGCTGTGTCCGCTGTCCTGTGGCATACCATGCTGGAGACGTGTGCATTGCTGCGGGATGTGCGGTCATCGCTTCCAACAGCATTGTCTGCACGAATCATTTCACTGCCATGAAAGGGAAAAGCCATCACGCGCATGTCAATGTCAGCTGGTGCTTTGTGTGTTCCAAAGGTAAAGCTCTTACGTATGCGCGGCGGCGAGGCGTTTTATTCTTCCGTTTAAATCTTACCTCACTCATCTTTTTTACAGAGAGCTCTTAGAAATGTGGCGTGCTCAGTTCAGCTCCCTTAGGTATTGAAGTACCCTCAAGTCGGCCCGTGCTGCTTTTAGTTGGCGAGCAGATATAATTTATTAAAGAATATTTCCACTCGGACCTTGCCCAGCAACCTGATTTAATTCCTTACCAGACACACGTGACAAAAAATCCTTCTCTGTTCTTTCCCCCGTGTTCAATGTACTGAAGCTTTTTTGTGTTTCCTTACTGCTAACGCCTAAGATTAAAACGTAAATATTTCAGGAGTTGCTTTTACTTTAGTAGCGGGCAGCAAATTGAAGCCACGTTTGTGTCTGGAGTGCCACTAATTAAGGACATTTTGCCTTATGCTGAGCAATACATTTATTTCCTCTTGAGAAGCACAGAATGCATCGTGCTGGTTAAAAGCAATGAGGACTCACCTGATTTGCTAACGAATTAACATGCAGCACGGCAGCTTACTAAGCAGCAGCTGACTTCCTAGTGGTAATTCATGGAACAAACAACCTCATCTCTACCACTTCTCCAGAGGGAAACAAAGAGAGAGAGAGAGAGAAATTTAATTGGGCTTAATTTTTGTTGTTGAAATGTTACATGTGGTGAATTACTAATATATATTAGGCTATGTTAAATATATTGTGGTCATTAAAGCAAAACAAACTGATTTTCCTGTGGTGCATTATTCTGGCTTTTATATCATTAGCTTGCTTTTTAATTTGTGTGTATTTACCAACTGGAGTCTGCCAGGCATTCAAATCAGTCAGGATCATTTAGTTTCTGTGCACAGCTAGATGATGTGTGCTCGTTGCAAGCTGGCATGTTTTAACTGTTTTTTCCTGGCCGACCCTACCACAAACCCCACTGCTTTGAATCTGGTTGGAATGCAGATCTTTCTTTTTTGTCTTGATGTGTTTCCATCTTTTTTTTTTCTCTTGGAAGGAGGAAGCTTGTTGTGCTGCGAGTCGTGTCCGGCGGCGTTCCACCCGGACTGTTTAAACATCGAAATGCCAGATGGGAGCTGGTACTGCAACGACTGCAGGGCGGGGAAGAAACTCCATTTCCAGGATATCATTTGGGTTAAACTGGGAAATTACAGGTCTGATGGACAGTTTGTTTTCTTTTACAGTGATATTGGCATGGTACTGCTGGCTTTTCTGTGCCTTGCTGCACACAGATTCCCCATGTCTCTAAGCTAGGAACCACAACTCCCTTATTGCTTTGCCTGTGCTTAGTTGTTCCCAGACTTGAAAGCTTTGCTGTTGCTCTCTGCCACAGCAGTGCCCATACAAGACTCCTTGCAGACTTCTGCTGTGTGCTTGGCCTTCTGGCTCCTGTTTCAGAGTTCTCTTCAACTAATTGAGTGTGTATGACTTGTAGTAGGCTGAATTACTGGCTTCTTTGGCTGGGAGAGAAGTCGCTCAGGCTGTTACACTTACATTGAGATTTGAGTGCTGTAGAGATGCGTGGGGTTTATCCTAGAAAGCATTAATAGCTGTTACACACTGCCTCTTCATCTTCGACAAATACAGAGATGGCAGACTTTGTTGAAGATGTTATTTTTGCTGACCAGAGACAAGGAGATTTATGTGCATCTTGCAGGCAGACAGAAGTCCCACAGATCTGAGTGTCAGGCTTACAGAGATGTTGTATTTTTCTGTTTGTATTTCTGTGCTAGATGGTGGCCTGCAGAAGTTTGCCATCCGAAAAACGTGCCCCCAAATATCCAGAAAATGAAGCACGAAATCGGAGAGTTCCCTGTATTTTTCTTTGGTTCCAAGGATTACTTTTGGACGCACCAAGCACGGGTGTTCCCTTACATGGAGGGAGACAGAGGGAGCAGATACCGGGGGATTAAAGGAATTGGAAAAGTCTTCAAAAATGGTACAGAGTCAGAAGTAAAGTAAAAATGATCTTCTTATAGGCGTGCTTTACGTTTTCACACATAGTCTCGGGACTGTTTCTGTGCATTTGTTCTACCGTGATGAATTACAGAACTCTGTTGTAGTGTCCTGTGCAGTAGTCACTCTTCCTAACTTGGAATTACAGCATCGTTTTCATTGCTTGTAGAGGAATAGCATGTAACTGAAATTCTTTCTGATCACTTTGGCTTTTTGGGGAGCAAAGCTTGAATGGAACTGGGGGCCGAGTAGAACCAATACGTTTGTTAAGAGTGTCAGCACTTCAGAAGCACTGTTTGCAAGAAAATTAATGGTTTAGCTTAGAAGTGCTTCTTTAACACGCAGGGGACTAAGCAGGTCAACCTGAGGAGAGGCATTCTGGTGTTTTTTATTGACACAACAGTCCTGGTTTATTCTGTCTATTTTTTTAAGCTTTGCAAGAAGCTGAAGCTCGATTTCGGGAAGTAAAGCTGCAGCGAGAAGCCAAAGAAACCCAAGAAAGTGAACGCAAACCTCCACCATACAAGCACATTAAGGTAAAGTTTGAGGAAATGACACTGGGTACTCAGAGGTCGGGGGTAGCACTGGAGAGCTGAGTGGTGAGATGGGGAGGAGAGCTTCTAACGTTGTATTGGTAACTGTGCTTCCTTAGGGTCACGTCATTAGTAAATTTCATTACTGTTGGAACATCTAGAGTTGCAAAACCGTCTTATTAGCAACTGTAATAACTCTCACCATAAATACAAATGTTTTAAAGTGATGTTTGAACTATTTTAATGTATTATTCAGGTGAATAAACCTTGTGGTAAAGTGCAGATATATACTGCTGACATTTCTGAGATTCCCAAGTGCAACTGCAAACCCACAGATGAAAACCCTTGTGGCTTTGATTCTGAGTGCCTCAATCGGATGCTGATGTATGAATGTCATCCACAAGTTTGTCCAGCAGGAGAACGATGCCAAAACCAGTGCTTTACAAAACGTGAATACCCTGAGACAGAGATCATCAAAACAGATGGGAAAGGATGGGGTTTGGTTGCAAAGAGGGACATTAAGAAGGTATGAATCATTCTTGCCTAGCAAAGAATTGTTAACTCGTCATGTTGTTTGTGGGTTTGGTATATGCTTTACTAGTGATACTCGGTGTCTTTCAGGGAGAGTTTGTGAATGAGTACGTTGGTGAGCTCATTGATGAGGAGGAATGCATGGCAAGAATCAAATACGCACACGAAAATGACATTACTCACTTCTATATGCTTACTATTGATAAGGTAGAGTATTTAAAAAATCATTCCCTGTTCTTAGTTGTAACAATACTTCGATTTTTCCCCTTCTCTTCCTTGTTTTGATCACCCTGGTGGGTCCTGGAAGCTAGCTGTGTTGCTCTGCTGTTCCAAAAATTCATAGGTTTGTATTTCTGTGCCTGCTTGCTCCATTCCCAGTATATAAAGTATCTATCTCATTGGTTCAAACTAGATAATTATCATATATCCTAAGATCCGTACATTTGGGCATTTGAACTTTCATTTTTAACTATCTGCCCCTTTCTTTCCTTATAGCAAAAATGAGCTCATGGTTTTTGTAGCAACTCTCTCCTGAGCGTCCCGTCTTCATTAGGAGCCAGCAGGCACTGCACAAATTGATTCTGGCCAGCGCAGCAAATTAATTCAGCAGCTGCAGTTTTCTGTGCAGCTCTCTGAGTGTTTTGTTCCTGAGAGGGAGAAACTACAGTAGACCTGGGCAGGTTGATTATAAACACGTGCTTTTTTATTGCTTTAGTCCCCAGACAGCTATTTAGGAGGAAAAAAACCATCCCCAAGGAAAGAAGAGTTGGATGTCAGTCTTGCTTATTTTTGCAGTCCTAATCACTATTCTCCAAGAGCGTGCTGTTCTGTATTTCTGCCATTACTGGGTTTTGTTAGCTCTGTGACCTAGGAGTTACTGCCTACGAATGATGAAAGCATATTTGTCTTAATGCTCGAGGTTCTCACTCCTTTACTAACCCGACATACAGCATCAGCTTGTTCAGTAGGCTGATTTGGGAAGACAAAGCTGGTAAGAAACTGATCATCTCTGCAAGCAATCACTCAGTGGCTTCATCGGTAACATAAAGCACAGCACTTGTAAATGCGTAAAAGCTTTTTGAATGCCATGCATAAGGTAAAGGGTCTGAGTGTGAGCTTTGAGGCTTTTTGCAAGGACCACCAGAGTGCTCACAAGAACACTTATCCTGCCGCGTGGCTGAGATGGGTTTGGGGACAATGTGAGCTACATGAAGAGTATTGCTTTGGGAGTGTCTCGTTTCAGGCCCCATGGGACACTACAGTTTTCAATACAACAACACTGATTTACTTTGACTTTTCTGGCTAGCAAAACCGTGTCTGTTTTGAAAGTAAAAACATTGATTCTGTTGCTGATTTGGTCTCCAGGACCGTATCATTGATGCTGGCCCCAAAGGAAACTATTCTCGTTTTATGAATCACAGCTGCCAACCAAATTGTGAAACGCTAAAATGGACGGTGAACGGAGATACTCGTGTTGGCCTGTTTGCTGTGTGTGATATTCCTGCAGGTACTTCAGTTTATGTTGGCTTTTCACTGAACTAAACATCTTGTGTGGTTATTATTAAGTCACGGGGGCTCGTGGTTTAACTGGTTCACTCAAAGTATTCTGGTAGAGAACTCAGCACGGGGAAGAGATGCTTTTGGTCTTCCTTTTCCTGTATTGCTTCTTAGCAGTGGATCCTGTAGCTGTTTCTCATTGCTTACTTCTCAGGTTGCACAAAGAGCCCTTACTATGTGTTGTCTGACAAAAGAGTAGAGCAGTTTTTGTTTTAGAGATCTCTAACACTATTTCTGCATCTTTTCTTCTACTGAAGGTAAACTTGAGTGAATTTTAGTAGGCTGTTTGTGTATATATAGCTACAGATGAAGCCGTATTGCACTTATCTACAACTGCACATACATATGTAGGTATATGGGCTGTGTGGTCAGTGCTTGTGATCAGTAAAAAAGGAGGGAAAAAAACATATGAGAATAGCTCAGCAAGCAAGTATAAAACCAGAAGACAGACAATAAAACCTTTATTTGTTGTAATAATTCTGATTGATAGCCTTCATTACTTTGTCCTTCGTAATGAAACTGTGCGTCTTATCTCACTCAGGGACAGAGCTGACTTTCAATTACAACCTTGACTGTCTGGGCAATGAAAAAACAGTCTGCAAATGTGGTGCCCCAAACTGCAGTGGATTTCTTGGGGACAGACCAAAGGCAAGTAGTACGTCGCAAGAGTCTGACAGTGTCCTGTCTAACTGTTAGCCTTGTTTTTTCCTCTTGAGGTACGTGTGGGTGGACCAGTTTTATGCTGTGGTAAGGGTTAATCACATCAGGTCCTGAGTGGGAAATATGGATAGGTACTGGCACTAACTGGAATAGCCTGCAATTGATCCCCATTCCCTTGGAAGCATGGAGGAGCCAGACACTGGTACAAACTGACCAAAGGTGCTCAAATGCTGCACTAGACTGAATTCAGTGAGAGATGGTAGCATAAAACTGAACGTCACTGAGTAAATCCTATCCTGCAAAGCCTGGCTATAGCCAGTGGAGTTATTCTGACTTAAAATCTAGAGTGTGTGCTCAGTTCATCAAAAATCTTTCAATTGAAGTTAAACTAACGAATAAAAAATGTGAGTTTTGAGAAATAAACATAGTGGAGGGGGAAAAAGAGATGTAAAATTGTGTCACAAAATGGCCTGAGGGATTCAGGTCACATGAATGTACAACCTGTCATCCCGACCTGGTGTAGGAGTGGAAGGGAAGGCACAAGTATGTTCCCAAGTGAAAAAAAAATTCTCAGCTGTGGATATAAAAACCTTCCTGTGGTCCTTCCCTCTGCTCAGCATCAGGTGCTTCAGAGAGTGGGCTTAAAATCTCCAGAACTTGCACTGCTGCTTTTCCTTAAGGGAGAGGCTTAAGCAGGGTTTCACAAAAGCCTGTGATGAGTTTATGCAGACAGCCGTGAAGAAATGAAGTGTTACAGTTTCATTCTGCAGTGTAGAACAGGATAAAATGTGAGGAGAAAATGTCAGATTGAAATAGGGATGTGGTTTGGTGTATTCTTTGGACACAGTTATAGTTTCTGAAATTCTTCTGTGTGTCTTCTTTGGTCTTCTTTGTTCTTCTTTGGTCTGCACCAAATCACATTTCTACCTGTGTGCATTCTCTACCAGGAATGCAAAGGTTTTGCTCATTTGTGTGAAATTCTTCTTTTGTAAAACTGGCATTTACAGATTTGCCGCTTGATCTTTTAGAATTCATCCACCAATGCCTCAGAAGAAAAAGGCAAAAAGACCAAAAAGAGAACACGGAGGCGCAGAACGAAAAATGAAGGGAAGAAAGAATCTGAAGATGATTGTTTCCGTTGTGGTGATGGAGGCCAGCTGGTACTGTGCGACAGGAAATCTTGTACTAAAGCCTATCATCTCTCCTGTCTTGGCTTGGTGAAACGTCCTTTCGGTGAGTCGCCTTGCCTGGCTTGACTTAATAAATAACTCATGTATTGCACAGAAACCTTGCAAGAATCTCTTTGAAAACATTATTATCCCCTCCTGCTCCTGCTGGCTACAGCATTTCTGATACAAGGCAGGATGCCATTGGTCTTCTTGAGTATTCTCCCAGCCCGCAAGTTCTGTAAAATGCTACTGAGTAAAACCTGAGTAATGTCTTCTTGAACTCACAGCTGTATTTAAATGAAAGGATGTCAACTCTGCTACTCAATGATGTCAGATGAGCTTCAGAAGTTTGACGTAGCATTTTGATTTTAGAGGTTGCCATAGTAGTTGCTGTCTCATCTTGTTTTCTGAAGGAAGTTGTGTGTTGTTCAGATGCTAAAAGGCAAACCTTTTCTGAAAGACCGTGACCTTTTTTACTCCTCACTAATTTGTCCTTCGTTTCTGGTCATAGGGAAGTGGGAGTGTCCTTGGCACCACTGTGACGTTTGTGGCAAACCTTCTGTTTCATTCTGCCACTTCTGCCCAAACTCTTTTTGCAAGGAACACCAAGATGGGACAGTACTCAATTCCACGCTGAACGGACAGTTGTGCTGCTCTGAACACGTTCTTGGGGTGGATTCTGTTGAAACTCAGAAGACTGAGAAACCCCGCAAAAAACTGAACAAGTTGAAGCCCAAGAGAAAGGAGAGGAGCAGATGGATGAGAGCTGAATGCAAATAGTCATGGACTGCAGTTACTGCTGCCAACACTATCTTGTAGATAAGTTGTGAATATTACCAGGGAAGGACACAGTTTTACATATATTCTGTAAAGGTTACGGGGAGGGGAGGGGAAGGAGGGGGAGATTTTTTGTTTTGATTTGTTTTGTTTTGTGTTTTTATTTTGTTTTATAAATCCACTGAGCCAACCACAGCAGTCTTCTGCTGCTTCTGCACTGATAACGAACTGCATAGTTCAGAAAATTTCAGGACAAACCAAACTTAATACTCAGCATTACAGTTACACTTGAATTGTTACGAATGTATAAGGTTCCCTCCGATATTCTTGCAGGTTGGAGGTAGGTTAATATCAAAACCAGGTAGGAGTAAACATAGATTTTGAGGTAGTGTTTGTCAATCAACAGATGTTTAAAATAGTGTATCCTTGAAAGAAGTAACTAGCTCTTGAGTCCTTTTAAGTGAGAAATGGCTTGGTCTGTGGTCCCAATGAGATTTGCTTGCCTTGTGTGTTTTTGAGCAAGTGCTTGAATGCCATTCACGACCCAGGTGCGTATCCCGACGGTAACCACACACATCACAGTTCGTTTGTGCTCTTATTTTACAAGTCTCCAGTGATTCTTAAACCACTTTTTTTTTTCAGTATCTTCCCACTAAGAAATATGGTACGTGGTGGGAAAGGCAGACCCTGTACCAGAGATGGGAAATCTTACACTGTAAGAGACTTTTTTCTATACTGTTTTTTCCTGTGTTTCATTCCAGCAAAATAGAAATGATTTGATCTTGCAGAGCTGTACAGGTCTGGATTTAAAGGGATATCGTCTTGCAATCTAGGCCCAGTGCCCTAGGATTTTTCTTGTTTTAATAAGAATAAATAATACCGAGCCTATTACTTGAAGAAAAAGAAGTTTCTTTTCTCAGTGCCACGTACAATGCAGAGGCAAACTTTTCTTTGGAATGCTTGGATTCCAGGCACTGCAACTTTATGGCAATGCAAAGAATGCCCAGCGAGGAAGAAAAAAGAAAACCTTGGGATGAAACAATGGAACAGAAGGTGAAGCCTGACTGCCCAAGTGCTAAAACTAGTTTATCCAAACAGCTAATTATGAGTGAAGGCAGTTGTTGAACGAAAAGCATACGAGGAACAATTTTAACATGAAATTCAGCCCAATTCTGTTTCTTTTTATACAATTTATGTAGAACTGGCTACTTGACTTGGCAGGCTGCTCAGAATCATTCTAGAGTATTTTTAGGACCGCTGCGTTTGTCAGCAAAGCTGTTTTGAGTTCTTTGCTCCCATGGGGTTCCCACTCCTGCAGCGAGATAAATACACAAGGTTTAAGTTTTAATGGGATTAATATTAGAACTAGGAAAAAATGGTAGAGAAAAACGTCTTTACCTGTGTCTTCCCAGTGTGTGTCATTGGTGTGTGACTGATTAGGCAGCGCTATAAGTTTTGACTTGTGCCATGGTATCCAGCCTACGTGAACAGAATGTGTGCCTTCACGTCCATTGAAGAATTTGTGCATGTTCTAGCTTAGTTTGCCTTTGATAGTGCAGAAACCCTGTGTAGCCATTTTGAAATTGAAGCCTCGCTATATCATAAAATGTATGTTACTTTCCAAACGTGTTTTCTTCAGAATTTGATTGCAGATTTAGTTTTTGGAATTACTGAGATCCCCGTTTGTTCCCAACACTTAAAACTTCCTTGTTACTAGGAGTTATTAACTGAATCGGATTTTAAATGTAGCCTTACCCTTGTCCTGAACTCTTTGTTTTCTGTTTTGTAAGCAAACAAATGTTGTTTTTTGTTTTGTTTTTTTCTTTTAATCCATTGTCTAAACACTGTTGGAAAGTGTTGGGTTTTCTTCCCCAAAATAATTATGGGAAAAATAGTTCAGAATGGGGGGAAAGCTTTTCGTGTTTGTGTTTTTAAACTGGTCTGCCAAGCCTTGCACTCAAGGAAACAATGAAGATTTTTTTAGTTGATATGGAGGGAAATTTTCCCTCTTCTATAGATATTTGTTGTACCAGGACTGAAGCATGGGCCTGTGCCTAAAATGAAAACCAAAAAAAAAAATGTGTTGTGTACATTTATATCGCTTCTTCAGGAAAGTGAGATCAGGTAGTAAAGTAGATTATCCTCATCACTTTGAAACAAAATGAAGGAATTTTATGTCATTGGGACCATTATTTGTTTGAATACTATAACCACGTAAGGAAGACTTTATAAGAATACCTTTAAATAAGTAAGTTATTATAAAATCTTACCTTTACATTCCACTGTTTTTTTTTTTTTTATAATTTGTTAAATTTGTAGTTGTTTCATTGCTTTTTCTCTACATACCTAGACTCTGGCACCCTGGAACAGTTATTCCCCATGCCCTAGTAGGCAGATTCCCCCTTCCAGAAGCCACCAGCTCCAGTAGCTACTGATTGTCACTGTTCCAGAAACACCATCGGTTTTCAGATTGGTCGTGGAGCCTACAACTCCCTGCCTTCCTCACAGGTGGGGCCACAAGCACATTTAGTACGGCAGGATGCAGGACAGCCGCCCCTTTTGTATCTGTCTGTGGGTAAATAAAGACTTCAGTGTTCAAAGCAATCCCTCTCGGCACTCTTTTCATAACGTTACATTGACACAAGGATCTTATCGCTGTTTGACTTTCTGCTTCCTTCTACCTTCTTTGCTGCTTAGCTGCTTGGCCCATGGAAGCTCGCTTCACAGACAAGAAGGCGACCTGGTAGAAGGTTAGCTTTCAATTCAGAAGTGGTTTTTAACAAAGTCGTCTCTACCTCACTCTACAGCACTGGGAAGAGTCTGAAGAATTGTTTTAAAAAGAAAACAGAATTAGTTTTTCCCAAATTCCTTCTGCTGTTCGAATACAAGGGAAAACAACCTTGGAAAAATCAAGCTTTCTCAAGATGCAACTCAGTACTTCTCCGCATCAACAACTTAAAGATGCTCTGTTCTAAGTTCAGCTAAATAGCGTCTAATTATGGCACGTTATGTGATGTTAAACCATGTACTCAGCATCATGCCCATAGTAGTAGAAACATGTACTTTCTTTTCCAGCAAACTCATCGAAGCTGATAGGTAAATTCAGAATCTGCTGTTCCTCTGTCATATGAGCAAGCCCAGAGACCGTTCACAGCTGAATACATTAAGAGAATTTGCTTAGAATAATTGATCAAATTCAGTATCTGTTTTGTTCCACAGCTTTGTTTTTTTGATCAGTTTTTAGGGGCTCTTCTACTTCAAAAAGCAAAGTACCATGAAAGATTATTAATGTGATTTCTCCACAGCGTTGCATCACATTCCCTGTCTGACTGATCGAGAAACTTCAGTGTCTTATGAAATAGTAAAATTTATTCCTAGTTACTTAAGAAGCTGCTAATTCTTTTCTGGAGGAAAACAGATGCGTATCACTACTTTGGCAGTTTGTTATGCTTTGGTTTAATCTCTATTTCTCTTTTAGTCAGCAGCATGCTGTTTGATGCTGTTTGAGCATGGTTTGGAAGTGAAAGGACTGGATGTCTTCACAGTGAAAACTCGCACGCTGGGATTTCCTGAGGAACTTGCTGGAAATAATACTTAAAGCTCACGTGGAGGTGATAATGATTGTATTTTGGCCCAGCAGCAGGGCTGCGTGCACCCCGTCCCCACAGCTCTCAGCACTGAAGAACAGAAGAGGATTTTGGGCATCATTTCGTGCAGCCATGTCACCCATGAAGAGTGGACCCCATCCTGTCCCTGGGTGTTCACAGGACACATTTCTTCTTAGGACGGGGGATCCTGAGAGGCAGAGCATTTCAAGCAAGTAGCTGGGAGTGAGGAGGAGGTGGGAAGGACAGAACAGAGCACGAGGATGGGAGGTAACCAGCTTTCAGAGGGAAAGTGGAGACCGAGGGCAGAAAGGATCTTAGGATGGGACTGAGCTTGGTGTGTGGTTGCTCCATGCTGCTGCTGATCCAGGTGGCAGGGTCACTGTCTTCATTACTGCTGACCACAGAAGACAGCACAGCCCTCTTCCTGTCCATTTACTCATCTGGCAGAGCTGACACAGATCAGAGAACTGCTTTTTTTGGTGGTTGTTTATTTCCTTTTTCTTAAAAAGCACAGTACTGCCCCCTGGGATGAGAAGAATGAGCAGTGGAGGGCAGCAGCCACTTAACCCCCAGCAGCTGGGTTCCTTCAGCTGGCTGCTGCTGCTTTAGCTCAGAGAAAGGACTCCAGTGAGAAGTAACACCTGCCTCCACCTCCATGCACGCTCACTTAAAAGCACAGCTCTCATGAGATTAAGTACTATTTTTACCGGGGCTCTCAGAGCTGATGAAGCACAGCACTGTGGAAGCACCACAGCTGGATGATCTGAGCAGGGCTTTGCAGCCTGCCAGGGATGTGGATGAATTTTACTGCAGGAGGAGGAAGGTGTTGCTTCTGTAGCTCTATGAAGTAATACAAAGCACTGCATGAGAGAACACAGCAGGAAACACAAGGGACACGTTTGTCCAGGAATGAACCACGAGTTCAGTCACACATGTTTTCCCACAGCTGAGAGGAAGGGGAAAGTTTGGGATTCCTTTTTGACCCCCCGCTTTCAAAGCAGCTGAAAAATGATTTGTGCTTCAGTTCTCTGTAGTTATTTTAGCTACGCAGAAATAGGTTGGCGATGGTTAAGCATTTTTCACATACACACAAGTTACCTTGTAGAAAAGGGAAAAACAGTGCTTGCTGGTAGCATTTCCCCTACTACCAGCCAGCATACACAGGCTCTGTGTGCTCCATCACTCCGTACGTGGTGTGCTGCTCCAACCCTCGTGGAAGCAGCAGGGACTTCAGAGACTTGCTGCTGTGTTCTTGCCTCCTTCTCAGAATTAGCACAAAGATGATAAGGATTGCACCTGGAAGGAATGTGAGCGATGGTTAACTTTCAAATAGGAAGATGAAGCATCCCCAGGCTTGGACCTAGAACTACACAATTCTTGCTTTTTCCTCTGTTAGGACTGTGAATGCCTATTAGTTGTTTTGGGATGAGCATTCCCGGTGTAGCTTCCTCGCTGAGGACTCATCCACCTGCTGGCTTCCTGCCCTACCCACTAATGAGCTAATTAGTGCAGGGTGCAGGTGCCTGCTCCCCCACCACTGCACAGAGCAGCTCATCTTGAGCTGGAAAAACATTAACTGAGGGCAGGGGAAATGCTTTTAGGAAACCTGAAGTCTCATACATGAAGGGAAATTGTCCATTTTCTTTCTTCTGGGCAAAAATACGTCTCTTTTGGAGCCTATACACACAGCTGCTTCCCAAGGACAAACAACCACCAGAAATCTATTATCTTCCCAGTATAATATCCCTATTTAATATTCACTGTATCCCCTTCTTGCAGACATGGAAAGGACTATCATTTGCATAGAAAGCAGTGCATAAAAATGACAAGTTGTGGAGCTGCCACATTATAAAGGACAACCTGTGCATTTAAACCACTTGTAACCTGTTAACCACGTTACTGCAGCCTGACTCCAGCCTTACTATGACACTGTGCTGTCAGGGTGGGGGAAGCCTTAAGAAAGGATGGGCACTAGGATAGCTTATGGCTCTGCAGCCCCTTTTGCTGGAGACAAGGAAGGGACACCAGCCTTCTGCTCCCTTTTAAAGGGATGAGCAACCAGAGAGACCTTGACTGGAAATCCAGATTTAACAGTACATGACGTGCACTGTGAAGAGACAGAAGCAAAGAAGGGCAGAGCTCACCTGCTGAGAAGAGGGCCAGGAGGACGATCACCAGTGGTGTCAGCTGGCAGGAGCTGCCCACCTTGTACAGGAAGACCTCCATGCAGTACTGGGGTGAGGTGCTGCCCATGGGGCAGAAGGCATCAGGAGGGCACTTGATCGGGTTCACATCTGGGCTCTGACCAAAAGGAAAGGCAGATTGCTCAGCACCAAACAGCAGAGAAGGTGGCAGGAGGGAAAGCATTGCCTCTGTGCTGCTGTAGCAGGAGTGCAGCATGTTCCTGTGAGGAACTGGCACAGGTTACCCAGAGAAGTGGTGGATGCCCCATCCTTGGAGGGGCTCAGTCAGGCTGGATGGGGTTCTGAGCACCTGATGGAGCTGTAGGTGTCCCTGTTCATTGCAGGGGAGTTGGACTTAGTGTCCTTTACGGGTCCCTTCCAACTCAGACCATCCTATGATGCCTTCCTGAGTTGGGGTATGCTGTGAAACCTGCTTTACGAAGCACCCACTGCCTTGCCGCCTCAGAAGAGATATTAGAAATGACAAACATGAGGCAGAGGTGGGACTAGCAGCCAGCTACCGGAGTGTCTGCGATATCCAAGGACCAATAAATGAACCTGCTATCACCGAATTCAGGTCTTGTTGTGTTACAAACACTATGTACCTCGTTAATGGATACCTCATCCCCTGACCGTGCCCTGATGGCCCACTGAGGCCAAGGGTGGAACAAAGCCAGCTTCCTCGTGCTCTAATTGCAACCCCACTGCTCTACGAGAGCTCTATCTGTATTTAAGGAAAGGAAACAAGCTAAGCTAGAATTAGCCTTAATTAAAGTGCGTTAGCTGTGCTTGTTATTGCCAGCTGCCAAAGCAGACTCACGGGGCAGTAGTGGTTCTCTGGGCACAGGTCGCAGCTCTCCCTGCCCCGCTGCAGTTGGTATTCCCCCGGCTCGCAGGGCTTGCAGGCATCATCTTCAGGACCTCTGAACGTACCTAAACGGCAAAAGAGCACATTAGCATCTGGGACCGGACCCAGGGACCTTTGCAATTGCATATGGATGAGTCTGCTTTCAAAGGCACGAGGAGAAAAAGCATGAAATACTTCATGTGCATGACAAAAGCTGAGGCTGAACTTTGCTAGTAGCCGGGTGGTAAAGGGGAAGGAAGGGGAGAACAAAAGCATAGGGGAGGAGACTGACTGCTACCTGGTCTCAAATCCGAGAACAGCTCGAGTGGGAGTGCGGTGGGAGCTGGGTTAGTGCTGAGCTGCAGCTTTAAAGCAGAAGGAAATGTGAGAGCCAGAGGTCAGCAGTGTTTCATCCCCTCTAATTCCAGGTTCAAGCACCTTTCTCTGCTGTTAGGAGCTTGCTAAGTGCAGTGTAACACAAAGCTCAGTTTTCTAAGCTTTGTGGGAACGACAGGTCAGGGAAGTCACGGTCTCAAAGACATTAATGCTGGTTTGCATTGAATACATCTGACTGCAGTGCTCCAGGGCAGCCCAGCAGTACTGATGCTGGAGGAGGGCTCTGCACAACGCATCCTGCCACACTGGGACGGCCATCGGGCAGCAGTGGTTAGCTCTGCAGCTCTCAGCTGTCAGGGAGCAACGTCCTCTGGGTTAAAGCACTGAATCTGGGGAAGAAATCCCTCCATTCTGGTGCGAGGTCACACACTAAACCACGCGATGCACTGAGGTTGCTCAGTGCCCACAGTCACAACCCACCTGGCCGGCACAGCACACACTCCTCAGCAGCCTCACGCAGAGCCTCGCGCCCAGCAGGACAGGGCAGACACACCGTGCAGCTGCTGGTGCTGGGAGGGAGAGCAGCGAGACAGCGCAGTGAGCACAGAGACAGTTTCTGCAGCACCCACAATTCCTGTGACTCCTCAATGCCTGCTTCTTTCTGCACACACAGCCCGAGGCCGGCTGCTCTGCAGTCTACCAGCTTTCACCATATTGCATGTGTTTGCGGTGACTCTCTCCAGTGTAGCTTCTCCCATATGTCTAATTAGGGTTGGGAATGCGATGGTATTTCTATTCTCTCCTCGGTCTCTTATTTGCATGAAACTTGTAGGGACGAGATCTCCCAGCCGGGGCTGTTCCCCAGCACACTCGACTGGAAATGCTCAGTAGATGCTGAAAAGAGCAACAGCCACAGGGCTGTGAAAGCCCCAGAACTGCTTTTGTGGCAGTTAAACTGAACTTTGGCTACAAAGTTCACCTCTCCCAGGTGCCCTCTTCCTTCCTTCCACAGCTGAAGCGGGAGTGGGCATAGGACTGACCCCAAAACACACAAGCCAACAGCTGTCCCCTTCACTTCAGGGCACCACAGCTGGCAGAACTCTCCCCCTTATGTAGAACCTCCTTCAGATCCCAGCAGCACCATCCCTACAGCCTGGAGATGCACAATGTCTTCCCTCTGGCCACAGCTGGGGCTCAGTGGCTGCTACCAGATGTGCCACTCCACCCCCAGCCAAGGTCACACGAGGATTTCTTACTTGCAGAACGATCCAGGCGGGCAGGGCAGACAGAAAGCTGCGTTTTGCTGTGAGCTAAAATAACCTGGAGGAGAAAGAAAGTTCTCAGGATCCTTCCTCCACCATCCCTGTCCCCACATCGTTAGTTGCTTCTGTTCTGTATGCAAACAAATGGACTCAGACTCCCCTCAGCATGGGCAGGACACATAGAAATGTGTCTGTGAGCTGAGCAGGAGGGAAGCAAAGTCCCCTCCCTCACCTCCTGGGGGAAAAGCAGCTTATAAACGCTTATAATTACGTGACCCATTTTTAACAAGAGCATCCATAGCAGCGTGGGCTGCATATGCTGTTCTATCTTTGGCCTGAACAAAGTGATCCCTGCGTATTGGTGCTGGGTAATTGCATCTGACCACAGGTAAAAGTGTGTGCAGTGTGATGGGGGCACGCAGGGTTGCACACCAGCAGCCCTACCTTTCTGGCACGCACTGCAGGCTGCAGCCCCCAGCTTGTTGGTGTAGTGTCCAGGTGGGCAGGGTGAGCACACCGTGCTCCTCGTAGTGCTGGGGAAATCAAGCAGAGGTTTAGTGTGCTTTCCTCTTACTGTCAGGCCTCTGGGAGGAGAGGGAGGACAACGGGGAAGGAGAGGGAGGGGGAAATCTGATGCATTCATTCCCAGATAGAGCCAGATCCCCAACCACAAACACGTGGGTTTAAGGATCTGTTAGCAGCCAGGGATGCTTTGGAGGAAAACAAAGACATGGCCTTTATTCCTTTGGAACCCCCAGGGCTGAGCAAGATTTGTGGAGGGAAAAAAAATTAAGACAGCGGGAATGGAAGCAAATACTTTGCTTAAAGCAAGCCAAAAAAACTGGTGCCCATCCTGGTGCAGGGACACGCCTCGGGCCTGGCTGGCACCTCCAGGATTTGAGGCACCTGGAGCCCAAGGGCTGACAGACTGGGGAAGCATGGTGGGGAAGAACACAACCATTAGCCCAGGGCCAGCAGAGGCCATCACCTACTTGGCATAACGTCCCTTTGGACACGGCAGGCACTGCTGCTGTCCCCTCGCAGGCTGGTAGTGCCCCACTGGGCAAGGAGCACAGGCACTGGGGTCCAAACAGGAGCCCTCTGTGCAGCACGAGCAGCTCCAGGTATCTGAAAAGGGACAGAGAGAGAGCAGGATCAGCACTGCGAGGCTTCACTTCAACCCCTCGTCACCC
Source organism: Callipepla californica brunnescens (assembly GCA_023055505.1). Lineage (NCBI taxonomy): Eukaryota > Metazoa > Chordata > Aves > Galliformes > Odontophoridae > Callipepla > Callipepla californica. The sequence continues at coordinate 36,132,891 of JALIRH010000005.1, read as the reverse complement.
CCCTTGGCTTGTCTACGCATCACAGCAATGAGCTCAGGTGTTTGGATCCAGCTCCTCCAGCAAGACAGTTTTTGGGGGTAGAAAATAGTAACGTCAATGCAAGCGATGCTGCTGTGCACCATTAGACAGGAGATCAGCTGTAAGGCAAACCATGCTCCCAATTCTATCAACACGGACTTCTGGGAATCATCAAGGCTGCTCTTTCTTCTTCCAATCCAAGGGGAGAGGAGGGTTTTCCTTCTTTGCAACCACTACACAGAAGTAAATACAAATGAGCTCCTTTTGATTTCTGATAAATTTACAACTGTTGGAAGCAGAAAACCCTAAAGCAGAGAATCTGCCTTAAGCAGAAACAGCCTTCCTTTGAGCACAGGCAACGCAGCATTCCCACCAGACACGAGCTCTGGCACTCTGTGCTCCTCAAAACAAATCTGAGCTACGCAGAACAATTGTGTGGGACTTGCAGTGGTGGCACACAGCAGATCCACACCCCCACTCCTTGTGGAAACCAGTCCTTGGCGCTGCAGGAACAAAGCACAGGCAAGAGGAGAGGGGTCCTACTGCTGGGGCACATCCTGTGCACAGCATGGGAGAAATTACCTCCTGCCCTCTGCACAGTTACCCTCGAGCATCCACCCCATGCTGCTCTTCCCTCCCTCAGTCACTCCATTTGCCACCCAGCACAGGAGAGCAGAGCAGAGCTGAGCTCTTACCATTGCTGGGAATTGTTCCTGGGGAGCAAAGAGCACATGCTGTCACATTCACTCTGCTGCAGTTTGAAGGCTCAGTGGTGCTGAGGGATAGGACCACTGTTGGGACCCCAGGAGATGTGGTTACACCTGGAGGGGTGGCCCAGGCACTGCTGGATGCGGCCCCTGGCACTGTGGGTGCATGAGAAGCAGTCGTGATCTCAGAGGTGAGCGCAGTGATGTGTGGGGTGGTAGGCAGGGCTGGAGCAGGAGGGTTTGTGCTGGGGACAGCAGATGGCACAGCTGTAGGGGTGGTGAGGTTTGTCACTGTTCCAGCTGAGGGCGTCCCAGCAGCAGATGGGGATGTGGGGGCCAAGGTCGTGGTGGCACCAGAAGACATTGGAGTTGGTGCAACGGGGACTTGGGTGGCAGTGGCACTCAGAAGCATCGGGGTTGAGGCAGCAGGGGCCTCAGTAGTGGTTGTCTGGCCTAAAGCAATACCTAAGAGAAAGAAAAAAATACATAATTTGTGGTCAAATTATTGTTCTCCCTGTAATGTAGGAGCTTAGGACCATTAGGCCCTAAGCAATTGCTCAAACTCTGTGTCCCTGTTTGGTGTCCAGACATTGTCTTCTGCTACGTTCCACTACGGAGCAATGCAGAAACAGCAGCAGCATCTGAGCATCACAGAATCATAGAATCACCAAGGTTGGAAAAGACTTCCAAGATCATCCAAGTCCAACTGGATGAATTGTGCCACTAAACCACGTCCCTCAGTACAGGGGACAATTCCTTCCCTGCTCCTGCTGGCAGCACTATTTCTGACAGAAGCCAGGATGCCACTGATCTTCTTGGCTGCCTGGGCACACTGCTGGCTCACGTTCACCTGACATCAATTAACACCCTCAGGTCCTTTCCTTCTACACATTCTTCCAGCCACTCTGCCCCAAGCCTGCAGCATTGCCTGGGTTGTTGTGGCCAAAGTGCAGGACCTGGCACTGGGTCTCGTTGAACGTTATCCCATTGGCCTCAGCCCAGTGATGCAGTTTGTTCACATCTCTCCAAGGGGCCTTCCTACACCCAGGCAGATCAGCATTTGCTCCCAACTTAGCAATCTTACTGAGGGTGCACTCAGTGCCTTTGTCCAGGTCATCACTAGAGATATTAAAGAGGACAGGCCCCACTATTGACCCCTAGGGAACACCACTCATGACTGGTTACCAGCTGAATTTAACTCAGTTCACCACCACTCTCTGGGCCCAGCCCTCCAGCCAGTTCTTTACCCACCAAGGAGTGTACCTGTCCAAGCCACGGGCTGCCAGCTTCTGCAGTAGAACACTGTGGGAGACAGTGACTCATGTGCAGCAGCATCTGCACACGAGAGCACAATCAAGCACATGCATTAGATCCATAAAATCATTTAGGATGGAAAAAAAAAACTTAAGCTCATCATCCCTTTGCTGAGAGGTCTGACTCTCCGAGATAAAGGGTTGTGAGAACTGTCTGAAACACTTGTTTTTGCTGGTGGTGCTTACCCTGAGGTCCCTCAATCTGATTTAAGATGCTTGTCAAATAACTGCCTGTTTCATCCCATCTCAGTTAAAGGGATCAAGGAAGAGAACTCATGGGTTTGGGATTTTTTTTTTTAAGCTGCTCTGGATGCATCCAGTAACCCAAAGGGGACCTGCCTGTGGGCAGACTTGCTTTGATTCCAAAATCCCTCCCTTGTGAGAGCAGGAGTGCTTCACAGCCAAGGAGCTGTAATCTTCAGAGGACTGGGGGTATTAGTGCAGCGCAGGTTGTGTTGCTGTGAAATGTGATAGACTGAAATGGTGCCTGCTGATGAAAGCAATCTCTCAAGTACATGACCACAGGGAGTGGATGTTTCTCAGTCTCAGGTTGGAAGAAAAACCCATAAAACTAAACACAGCAAGCAGCAAGTTAGCACTGCACTGCTAAGGGAAACCCAGGCAAACAAAGCAAACCAAACCCAGCCCTCTCCTGCCACCACAGCAGGCACACCATCTCGGATAAGGAATTCAGGGCAGGGATTTCCTCCACACAATAACCTCAGCTTCCGAAATCCAGCTGCCACCACGGGGAAAACCAAAGGGTGTTTTTAAGGAGCTGCTTTGATTTCTCCCTCTTTGAGCTACACCCATCCACTCAATGCTGGACATCCCTACTGCGAGGACTCAACACCTCCCCAGCATAAGCAACAACAACATGTCAGTGAAGTGGGCTGGTAACACCAGTTGCATTTCTACAGCGAAACAGGGACACAGCGAATGAGAGTCCTTACACAGCCATGATCACGTGGAAACAGACCACTCAGAGGGCTCCTTGCTACGCATATACTGACTGCTTTATACTCAAGAGTATAGAAAACCCAGTCTTTCTGTAACCCCTGGGAGAGCCACTGGGAGAAAACAGCAAGATGTGGGCAAAACTGAAACACTGAATTGAACAGCCCAACCACCAGCTCATCCCCACCATGCCCACAAGCCATGGCCCTCAGTGCCCATCTCTGGGTTTCCTCAACACCTCCAGGGATGCTGACTCCCAGCACCTCCCTGGGCACATTAGACTGAGAGGTAAAGACCTGAGAATTGCTCTGAGGAGTCTTCACAGCATAGGGAGCTCAGGGCTCCCCTGGCCCAGCCCTGCCACCACCAGCAGGGCACCCAAGCCCACATCCAGGCAGCTATTGGAGCTCCCCCAAGGAGGAGATGCCACAGCCTCTCTGGTCCTTGTGCCAGCAATCCAGCACCGACCTGCCTAGTGGGCAGGGGGAAAGGAACTGAGGAGCTCTGTTTCAACACAGCTGGCGGGGTCCAGCTCCAATAAGGCTGTTGACAATGGGCCCAGCAAGTCCCCAGCTCACTGAGTGCCTCAGGGCTGCAGGAGCAGAGGTATGAGTACAGAAATATTAATGCATATGCTCCTAGGGAGACCCAGTTACCAGAATACCCCCAGGAAAGGGAACGCAGTGGGGCACCTTTTGGATTTCAGATAAGGGCACTACACTCAGTCTACAGAACGACTCAACTTATGCTCTTTTCTTTAAAAAGCAGCTGGTGAGGCTGCAGGTGCCCCTGTTCACTGCACGGTGCACGGATTAGGCAGCCTTTAACAGCCCAACTTCCAACTCAAGTCACCTGTATGATTCTGTGATAGCTACACTGCTCAGCCCGCTTGCAGCACCGTGCATCTTTAAAGTGCTGTTCCCAGCGCTTCCTTCCCCACCTTCCCCCTGCCCACCCCACATCACCACGCTCAGCCCCGCACAGCAAAGTTAGGGCTCACCTGTCAGACACGCTGTGGTCAAGCTCCAGAGCAGAGGAGGGGGCCAGGTGCTCATTTTCCCCTGCTAACAGCTCACAGAGGGGCCAGGCCAGCAGCTGATCCGCCACGCTGCGCTGCTTATCCCGCACTGCTTTTGTGCTCAATGTCATCACCTGACTGCGATCATGCGGCTCGGCTGGATCAGCCGCCCCACAAAACACGGCGTGTTTGTGCTCAGGGCTGCAGCAGGTCTCCGTGAGGCCTCCTCCAGCACAAGAGCAAACCTCACTCTCTTCTCATACAGAAAGTCATGCAAGAAGAGCAAGGTGCTAAGCGAAGAGGAACAGGCAGAACTGGGCCGGGCTGCAGGCCAGGCCCCGTGATCTCCTCGGGGGGAAGGATTGCACTTCAAGATAGCCAGGGTTTCCTGCAGCAAGAACAACCACAAGGAAGAACAACAGCTCGAAGCAGTTCCCATTTTTAACAGACAACTGTAGTTTGGGTTGGAAGGGACCTCAAAGCCCACCCAGCCGCACCCCCTGCTGCGGGCTGGTTGCTCCCCACCAGATCTGGTTGCCCTGGGCCTCACTGCCCTCTGAGTGAAGAATTTCTTCCTGACGTTCAACCCGAATCTCTCCTCTTCAGGTTAAAGCCACTCCCCTTTGTCCTGTCACTACTGTTCTGTGTAAAAAGGACAAGCCCAGCTCCCTCAACCTCTGTCCTTAGGAGAGGTGCTCCAGCCCTCTCAGCATCTTTCGTGTCCCTCCTCTGAACCTGCTCCATCACTGGGCTATGGGATGCAGCTTAACCACACCGCAACCCAAACCCCTGCTCTGCTGAGCCTGAGCCACACAGGAGCCGCCACCCTCACAGCCACGTTGGCTTTTGTCGATGGTTTGCTCAGCCCAGAACAGAGGAGCTGAGGGGAGGGAGCTGAGGGGAGAACTCCTGGCGGCTAAATCTCCCACAGGGAGCAGAGGCAGCGCTCTGTGACAGCGGCAGGGCCCGAGGGAACGGCACGGAGCCGTGTCAGGGGAGGGGCAGCCGGGGGTTGGGGGCTGCACCACGGGGCAGGACAGAGGGAAGCGAGGCAGAGCTGCCCGCGCTCCCATAGCCATGAACACGACCGGCTGCAGTGCTCGGAACAGCCACATGGCGGCAATACAGCTTTGAAAAGCAAAACTGGCGTCAATCAGCCAGCGCTAAAATCATCTTCGCTAAAGAAAAGATAGCGACGTTTTAAAATTGTACCAGCAGGAACCGCCGAGCGTGGTGTAGATGGAACCCCCAGAAGGGAAGCTGAAGAAATACAAGTAATATGTCCTTACAGTTACTCCGAAGCAAACGCTTCACAAAGGGAGAGTTTGAGGCGTCTATATTTAGAGGGAATTAAAAAGGGTAAAAATAACCAAAGAAAAAACAAGTTATTGTAACAAGAACCTGGTGATTTGCACAAGCAAAAGCGTGACAGGAAAAAGCGAGTCCAGCAGGGATTGCTCCCAGACAGCAGAGAACATTTAATTTCTCTATTAGCCCTTATCAGTTAAAAACGGGGATCTTAGGATGCGATGTGTGCGACTCCAAAACAGATCGGTGTCACTCTCTGAAGCACAGCCAGTGTTAAGGGTGTAGCTCAAACCCATCCAGTGGCCTAGGGCAAAGAAAACAAGACTCGCCGGTCAGCTGCTTTCCAGCGGAATACAAAGAGCATCATTCAGTGACAGAAAGGGAAGTCTTGTGGTAAAAACAGAGCAAGCACGGTTATCTGAAAGGCTCTCCGAGTACCTCTCAGGATCAGACACCAACAGCATCGCCATGTCAGGAAGGCCATCAGCAACTGAAGGCTCTCGAGTATACACCTGAGAGCAAGAGCTGGGAGGAAGCGAGTTGTGGGCTCCACCTGAAGGTATGAGGAATACAGAAGAGCTTTAGGACAGTGTCTGACCCGTTAGTCCAGCTCTTATAAAGGTCAGTGTTTGTCCAACCATGAAACCTGGTGTTAGAACAGAATCCTAAGCATGTAATAAAAGCTCTGCTTGCCTGAGCCAGCCATGCTGCCCGAAACATCTAGTGACAGGGCGCTAAAAATCATGTAACCGTTTAAATGAAAGAGTCTGCTTCCATAGAAAATCTAAATCTTTATTATACATACTGTATTACACTGAAAATACGTACCCAAAGACAGAGTATTCTGAATTTACAACTGTACAAAAAAAAAAAAAAAAAAACCCCAAACAATAGAAAACATACAGACTATGCAATAGATGTAACATCTCACAAAATGACATTTCTCGTTAAAGGCACCAGACTCCCAGAGGGCTCTGGCTTAACATGTTTTAGTCTTTTCCAGTCAGATTACACTATGAGAACGTGATTCACCGTATGATGTCAGAATCTCAAGCTTCTTCTACCTAGACAACAGTCCGCGCTTGGACATCATTAATGATATTATCAATTTCACACAGAGGTATCGAGCGGCCACCAAAGGCTCCTCCAGCCTCCTATGGCATCCAACTGAAGATGAATTGGCAACGCTACCCGTGAAGAATGAGCTGAACCCACACAACAGCGGCCCAACACCACAGCGTTAACCACACCAAGTCTCAACAGCATCGCATGGAGACAACGACAGAGCACTGGAGGGGAAAAGGAGGAGGAAGGAACCTGTGATTGGTGTGCTCAGCATCCTCCTTGGGCTTGCCTTCGTTAAACTCATTTCGCTTTCTGGTCCTTGTGAAAATGGAGCCTGAAGAAACCCAGGACTTTCTAGGGCAAGTTCTTAAGAATCCTGGGTACCACGTGCGTGTTCTTTCCGTCCCCCAGCCAACAAACTTGGACAGCACAGCCACTTTCATTGCTACAAGCCACGGCTGTTCATCCTGTGCCCTGACATGCTCACACAGGCACTTCTTAACAAGCGAGGGCAAGAGAAGCTGGGACATCCTGCCCCGCTCAGGTTCACTAGCACACTCAGGAAGCTGGGGCTTGCTGTTTCCTAAAGCTTCATGCTTGGGCAAAGGGAAAGAACGCAGAACTAAAAACTCCGAACTGCTCCTGTGAGCATCAGGTCGGTGCATTGGCAAATCATTCCAGAGACAGCAGAAGTTCTTCTTTAGCTTTGCAGCACACGCTGAGCATCACTGTACAGCACCCAGCTAGCTGAGTGAACATTTAAGACAAAAAATAGCAAGTTCCAGGGCTGGAATTCTGCCTGCAGCAACTCCACTACACCGCAGTTTCCATGCTGGGGTTCCCTGCCTGGCACGCTGCTTTTCCTCTGCACCAAAGAGCCCCATGTAATTTCACTTCTTACCGTAACGTTGCAAAAGCTTCCCTTTCTTTAGGCCTTAAGAAACCTCCCAAGCTTCACAGACCAACATGCAGTAATGCTGTAGTGTTGAGGGTCAGAAAGTTGCTTTCAAAAACCAAATACATTCGCAGCGCCGTCTCATCCTCATAACCTGACAGGGTTAAAAACACACCACGCTTCTGCTTAAAGTTTCAGTCCGTTGTGCACGACTTCAAACAAAGGCCTGGAGACCAACTTTGTCACGCAGCAAACAAGCAGTGGTAGCAGCGCTGTAGGTCTGACACAACACCCCCATTCTGAGGGCTCAAATTCATTCCACGATGACCTCAGACAGCGGCCTCCACTCCAGCACCACGGGTCTGGCACACTGACCCGAGCAGAGCACAGCTTCTGTGGAGCGCCTCCACTGATCTTAAGGAAGCTCAGAGAGTCAGCAGCTGCTTCTCACTACCAAACCAGAGGATCATCACCAGCTGTTTCTGGTAACAGCACACCGCTCAAGTCGGCCAACGTTCTACAACATTTATTCTAAAAGAATATTTGGTACTTGCAGCTCACCCAGCAAGTAGGGACATTAAAGACAGCTATTATACATGTTAAAAAAAAAAAAATAAATGGTCATCACGAAAAAAAAAAAAAGCCTTTAAAAACCCAAACGCAGATGAGAAAAGGAATGTGACTTGTTCTCAAACCTTTATTTTAAAAGATGGATGCTTTCATATTCTATCATTAGCCCTCACTGTGTAAGGTATAACCAAATAAGTTATAGCCATGAAAACACGTTTTGACCGAGCTCATTCTAAACCTAAAACCCAGCACTACTGCTCGCTTTCAGGCTGCTTCAAGGAACAAACACACCGTCAGAACCACAGTCTGCACTGCTTCTGGAACGGGCTAATAAGACGTGGAGGAGAGCCCCCAGCACCACGGCTACACGTGCAGCCTGGAGTTCACACTACAACATGCAAACACTCCGTAACGTGGGCAGACAGATTCAGCATCCTGCCCACTAGAGGAACACTGCGTGCACCAGCTCCCATAGAACTAAGGAATCCACTGTTTTGGTCACGTTTTAAAACGCAGTAAATCCAGACCCTTCGTCTCTTCTGCTTTCCCTGTTCGGTCGGTTATTAGTTTGAAAAACTAAAAATAAAAACGCAATAAAAATTTCCCAATACAAAACGTTCTAAACAATCACCTAAACATCTTATCGGGTTCAGCGGACTTAAGGGATTTGGTTTGCTTTCTTTTCAGAAAAAGAAAAGCCTCACTTTTGTCCCACGAGTTCCACATCAATGCGAATCTGCAGTCAGCCCAAGGGACCCTCTCAGCACCAGAAATGCCACTGTGTTTTGTGGCCTCCTTCCAACGAAGCACTGGCAGACGCCAGGCACTGAAACCAAGAATGCAAACAAGTCTCCAAACAATGAATCCTGACCTATGTACACGATCCCTCTCAATAAATGCAAGCTATAGTTGAACAGTTAAGGACAGGTGAAACTAGTGGCACGAACTGAGAAAGATCAAAACGTGCTTCTGCTAGAAGGGACACGTCTAAGGCACATTTATATGCCAGAATAACCGCAGCCACGCTAATGGTTATACCAATAATGACACAGGTAAGAACCACAGCTACACTCATCCCAAACTTTTTGGATAAGGTAACCAAGCACCTTATGACTGCCCAACCCAACGGACGTTACCACCACCTCCTCATCATCTTAATTCACCATCTCCAGGGCCATTTACAAACAAAAACGTTGCCATCAGTCTCGATACGTTCTAGCTTCATTTCCTCCCAGGCTGTTTGAAGGACTCACCATGCAAGAGCCACCGATAAGCTTTCACCCTAAGAACAACATGGCAGAGAACTGTAACTTCCACCCAGCAGCAGCCCACTGCTGCCTTCCAGTTCTGGTTTTGCTATTTTTTTCCCTTTAGGAAACCACGATGTTCAGTTTCTCTCGACCTCAAGTAATGCCAAACATAGATTAACTCATACTGTGTATGGACATAGACAATACAGCAAACCAAAGCTGCTCAATCCCATCCTGTGACTCAAGCATGAAGAAGCTAAACACACAATGGGTTACCATTAGACACTGGACATCTGCCACCTACCAGTATTTAGTTATACTGCAACTGAATTACAGAACAAAGCACCCATGTGGTGCTTTCAGTGCTCATGGAACCCATGCAGTCAAAGAATTTTTTTTTTTTTCTTTTAAACAATAAAGATCTGTGCCCTTGTTTAAATGGTAAACTGGGAATGACTGTGCAGCAGTCTCCTCTTCAGGTACTCAGAAGTAAACTGCTCCCATCTTTAATCTTGCAGCTGTGATCTCTCCTCTTCCAGCACCTTAAACTGTATAAAAAAAACAAACAGAACAAAGAACCACCAACCACTTCCTCCCTAAGACCACCTTCCCCAGATAATTAAAAAAAAAAAAAGAAGGAAAAGAAGTATATTCAACACCATCATCTTCTGCATTTACTGAGCCCAGTTAGGTTGAAGAGCCACAACTTCTATGCTGGAGGGTAATAAATGTACACATGAATGCCATTTTGTACAGTTGACATAACTCTATGAGCTGGTTGACTCTAAGCTTGATTTGGTCCAGTCTGCTGCTGCTGCATCTCTTAAGAAACATTAGTAATAGGTTTGTACTTCTTGAATCTGGTCCATTCACCAGTAGCATAGTTCATTTCAAAGACTGTATCAACCAACATAGTGGTGCTGCCAGTGCCATCCGCCTTTGGTAAATCCTCTGTATGCTCACTAAGTTTAATCTGAATGATGTCACCTTGCTCCTGGCAAGGATTCTCTGCGAAAACAAAAACAGAGACAAGTTATAAGCTTTGGCATTATGAGACAGCAAAGAGCACTTGGAGATTCAAAACCTTGCGCTGAGAAAAGAAAAACCCTCAGTATTTTCCTCTTAGTTCTGGGTTCATCTCTACACCTCGTAACCACAGACCTCCTTCACTCCGCGTGTCATGGACTTTATTTCACAGAATCACAGAACTGGAGGGGTTCTCCCATATTCAAACCAAACCTCAGAAGATAAGCCTTCAAAGGCAAAGGAACGGGAAGAACAGAAGTGAGTCAGTGCACGGGAGGCACGCCAATACCTCTCCTACACATCCAACCACTGCAACTGACAGTCAGGAAGATCAGGAACATCATAGTTGACAGTTATTTACCCAACTTCCAAAAAACACTGACATTACTAGTTAGAAATTTCTATTATTTACTTACATTCACATATGTAAATGTTCAGATACGCAGGAAACACATGTGCACACTATCAAAATAATATTTACATGGAACACAAAAAATGTCACTACAGATATTAGAGTACATCCTGCTGCAGCTTTCTGAAGTGGTATCTAGTACTAAGAGTGCCCTTGAACTAATAAACACAAAACTTTAAGCCCTGGGATCATCATAGTAACTCTATCCTGGCTATCTCGGATGCTGTACTGCACTAATCCAAACATATAAGCTACATTTAGACTCCAGCACTCCTGTGCTAAGAGCCCTCAAATACCAACCCTAGAAAGCAGAGCCAGTGCAGATGATAAAGTTCACTTAGAGTCTCTTAGGCTCCTTCTCATCTTACATTCAGTAGGTGAGTGAGTAGAACAGTCTTGGTGTATCAAGGGCAATATACAACAAGACCTAGAAGACAGCTGATCTCCCTATGATTTTCAGCACCTATAGGCAAAGTTTGAGAGAATAGCTGCTACATTTTTAATGCCACAGAGCCAGTGAAGAGGCTCTGTATTATACAACTTGTACCTCAGTTTGCCATGAAAGAAATTGCCATGAAAGAACCCAGTCAGCCTGCACTGTTCCAATTGCAGTGGCTTGGACTTTCTCAGCTCTTGAGCAGTATTAGATGTGCTCACACACACTCAGAAACGTCACACTGCGTTTCAGACTGAAAAGCAAAGTAATTTAATTTCAGTACCTCTGGATCCTGCCATGAATCCAAGTATAAGAGCCTTTTCTGGCCTTGTAACTTTGTTTGCAGTCTTGAACATTTCCTGTGCAGCATACATTTGCTCCCTCTGCAACAGATACAACAAACCTGAATTCCAGCAGAAAAGTCTGTAGCCTTACATAAAATAAACACCTTAACCTCAAGGCTTTTCATCTTTAATGCTTATGCCCAACACTTGCAGCAGTGACAGTTCTGAAACTTAAACTGAAGAAGACACCTGAGTTACAGAAACATGTGCTGACAGACATGCTGTTTCCTCTGCATATTATGTTATGACCTTACATTCTGCTGGCTTGAAGTAATTTCAAAGGGAAGGTGTTTTGTTGTTTTTTTTTCCTTTTTAAACGAAGCAAATCTACTGAAAAGTCACAGCTTTTAAGGATCAGATTTTGCAAGCTGGGCTTACAGAGCCAGCTGTCTCTCAAACTGGTTACCTGGCTATTTCAAGCGTGCACATAATATACAAATATAGTATGAGCAATAAGAAGCTCTGGAGCAATCGCTGCTTAGTTATCTCCACGCTGTCAGGATTTAAAAGACTGATAATAAATAATAAAGACATCTTACTGTAACGTTAACACTGCGTAAGTAAAAAGTTATCATTAACACTTCAGACGGCAATGCTAACAAAGCCACAAGAATATTTTCTTTATCTTTGGTTGTAAACAAGCAGCCTCGGTTACGTTATCATCTTAAAGCTAGGAACTGTCACACTGTTAAGATCGAAATAAAAATTTGCTTTTCCAATCTACTTCATCAGCAAAGAACAAGCCATTTGTTACGTACTGTGAGAGAGAGGCTTTTTTTCGGTGGTGGCTGTTGCTGAGTTTGAGGGGCCACTTGTGGTGCTTGTGCTGCAGGGGAAATGGCAGGAGGAGTGGTAGGTGTGAGGGGTGAGGTAGGTGTAGTTGCAGGTGGGTTTGAGTTACTGTTGTACATGGGAGTCCTTTGCTTGAATTGTGCAGGAAGAGTTGTGGTAGCACTTGGAGCTGCAGGCTCTTCAGTCTGTCTGTTAGTCTGCAAGGCCTCTCGTGCAGAGCCCGCTGTAAAAAACAGAGCAATTAGGGGTATCATGCACAAACAAGGCTGCTCAGCATCACCAATGGGTTTTAAAAGGATCTAACATCTCTGATTATTCTATTTATCACTATGACACGACACCAAACACCCATCTGAAAACGTGAAGAGCTAGTGCTCTCCCCAGTCAATCACTTTTATCCATTACACAGTGATTAGATTTCCAATTTGGACTACACTATATTTAGAAGCAAATTCCATCTTTAACGTGCATAATTAAACTTACACTGATCTACTTTTTAACATCTCATCTTTCTTTTTAACCTAACGCAGTCTCAGACAGTAATACTGCACATTCAAGCCAGCCATGCTCTCTTGCAGCTCTGTGACACAGGCACAGCTCTGTAAGTACCCATTACAAGGCTCATGAGATTTCTAAACTAACCTATATCACAGTGTCCACCACAGACTAAAAGGCAGATGCAGATCACAACTCAGCAGATGCCTTTCAGATCAGGTTTTAGAGAATCTGACAGTTCAGGTACCCTCGTTCATCTAGGCACATACAGCACTGGCTCTTAGCCACTAAGACAACTAGCTACCCATTAATTTTGTACAGTTTTATTATCAGCTTCATCTCATGTCAGAACTGACTTGCATAAAGTAACACACATCTTAATTACGCAGCATCAGATTATATAAGCCAAATTCACAGATCGTTAAGAAGCCAGTATTCGTTGTAAGGAAAGTTAGAAAAAGAAAGAAAAAAAAAGAACAAACAGGAGACAAAAGAGAAAAGAGAATTTTAAACTAGGCTTTTTCTGATGTGGAATACACTGCCAATGCTCTGGAAAATAATACTAGCTGCTGACAACACTGATGTGCTTTTGGCTGCATTCCTTCCAGAGATGCCAATTTTCTGTCAGAGAGATTTGCATAGACCTTCAGAGAGATTCTGGACTGTTTCAGAGCCAAGTTAAGTGATTAGTTTTTGTGTGTGACTTTCTGTGGGGACCAACATGCCACAGCTCACATAGGCAAAAGCTACAGTAACATTTAACAAGAACAAAAATAACAAATTGCAGTGCTGGTGCTCCATGAACTACAAGCTCTGGTAATGAATCCCAGTCATGTACATTTGTTAGCGCAAGCTGATACGCTCCTGTAAGACTGTACATGAAGCAGGGAAGGAAAATTAAAGGCCACTGTATTAAAGGGTGGAGAGAAAAGACTTGTACAAAAGGGTGTGGGTTTTTCCCCCTCAATAAAAGACGGCAAACAGTAAAAAGTCCCAATAGGAAAAAAAAAAAAAATAGCATGTCTCACCTGGCTGTGTTTCAGAACTTGGGATGTATGAGGAAGATGGCACCACACTGGGAGTAGCAGGCAGGTAGCTTGTAGAAGGCAGTGCTGGCTCATTGTTCAGTGAGCCGAGTTTCTGTAAAACACAGAAGCGTTATGCCTGGTAGAGCATCTGCAGAAAGAATGCAAAGGCCTCTGGGACACATGCATGCAGGAGGCCTGTCCTCAGGTAAAAGCTGAAGTCTTTGTCTCCACTCAAACTGGCAATCAACACCAATGTAGGACACAGACAGTTTCTTGGATCGAGCAAAGGGAATCACTGTTCTGTACTTAAAGCACAGTATCAGGCACACTTCATAAAGACAAATACCGGTTTAGAGAAGGAGTTCAGAGGTGGCCACTTCATGGCTTTCAGGAAGGGATTATAGTATTCTGGACAGAAATGAGCTCCTCGTATTTCTCCTTCCCTTTCAGTAGTAACGGGGCTGGGTTAGCCTCAATAGAAACATCTTGAGATCTGTCAGGAGAAGCTGCCTTCTCAATTAAGCAATATTTGCATAAGATTACAAGGGAAAATGGAGGAGAGCTCCAGAACAGCACTAGCATAAAGGTTCTTTTTTCAAGTCAGAAGATGAATTTTTGAAGGCTTCTCTTTCTAAGTTACATATATTTAGTTTTCCCTCCCAGACAGCATCCACTGACCAGCATCCTCACCTTACTGTGTCTCTTCACACTGCCTCACTAGAGTCACAAAGCACGCACAGTGACACTTGCAGGTGCTCCTGACAACAACCATCCCTCCAGGTACAGGGACACTTCCTGACCCTGATACCTCTGACAGAAGGTGGCAGCCCTCCATTACAAAATGCCACACCTCGTCAGAAACTCACAGCAGTGCACTTCACTGCGATCCTGATAGATTTGTTTTAATACTGCTCAAAGATAGTGAAGTGTTTTAGAATAATGTGCATCATGGTTTTCTCATCTCCCTCTATGATTGCGTGGCAGGATTTTTTCCTTTGACGTTTTGTTTTTACCTGTGTAGACACGAGGCCAGCAGCATAATCTGGAGTAGCATTTTCCACTACTGTTTCTTCTTTGGCTTGCTTTTCCACCACTTCTGTATCTATTGCATAAGGGCAAAAGTCAGTTCAAGGAAACATTCTTAAATATTGATTAAACAGCAATCTAAAAAAATATATATCACATTTCTAGAATCTGCTAGACCATGCTTTAGAAGCATATACTCAAAGGTTACAGCAGTGAATAGACAGTAATCTTCACACACAATCATTGGGCTGTTCATAAAATTAAGTGAACCACAGTATATATCCATCAAGATGCAGTGGCTAAGGCTAATCATTCTGATTTTCTGATGTTAAAAAGCACCAAGAACTTTTAATTACTGTCTCGAAACAAAATGATAGCATTTGCTACCAAAAGAAAACCTAATTTGGGGTTTGTTTGTTTTTTCTTTTGCAGAAAGTAAGCTGTCTAGCACATTGTGCTTAAGAAGCACTGTCACCTGAGTAAAAGATATCATTCATTTGTTAAAATCTAACCCACAACTTTGAAGAGATTTCTTTTAAACCAAGATGACTTCAAATTCCTTTACTTGGCCATGCAACTGGCAGAAACAAGCATGTAAGAATCTCTGAACAATTCCAGATGTGAGACCGTTACAGATGTGTAACTGCTGTGCAAAGCACAAATGGCTGGTTCAGTCCTTCCATACTACCAAGGCACGTGGAGGCACGACCAGCAACACCAGAGGAAAAAGATGAAGGTGCAATTCCTCTAGGACGCTTATGCCCTTTTTCTCTTTGTAAACTCAGCAGATGAGTTTCAAGACACCAAGAATAAAACAGGTATATCTGCATGTGTATCAACAGCCTCTGAAAGCAGAGTTCCATACTAACCTAATGTCTTTCTTCTTCTCTTTGCTTCACGGCCAGCACCTACCATATCCAGCTCAGAGAATTCTAAAAGCTGAAGAAAAAAAAAGAGCGCAGAATCTTAGCAACAGCAACATAAACTATCTCAACAATATCCTTACTTTTTTCCTTTAACATGCTGATGCTTGATTCACCAAAGAGTTATTTTAAAACAGAGAGCTGAGCAGGAATCCACCTACCTTTACTCCTCTTTCTTTACGCAGAGGTGTTCTGGAAGGCGGCATAGGGTTTCTGTTCCCAGAAGGGTTAAACACACTAGGTGCTGAAGTACTCCTGAATGGAGCTTGTTTTGGTATTCCTTTGAGTGGTGCTTAAGTAAGATAAAAAAAAGCAACGAGTAAAATACCCGCTTCACTGATTACAAATAACACTTTTTCCCCCTTCTTAACGCTCCCCCGACTTCAAAAGCGTCTAAAATGGAACTGTCTACAAAACAGCAGATGTTCTTCAAACTTCAGATGGGGTTTTGCCCTTCAGCCAAGGAGAATGAGTCACTCCACACCAACATTTGCAATCCCAAAGTTTAAGTAATACTTACTACAGTTGAGTATTTTTTTACATGCTCTAAATGAAGCAATCAAACCAGCACTCTGCTATCAGAATATGCTCTTCTACATATATTAATACTCTCCTTACTTACAAAAAACAAAGTTCAAACCCCTAAGTTCAGCATCCTACTACTTTCAGTTACTCTCCAAACTTCAGTATCTAGTTTCTTGGCAAAACTGTATCTAACCTAAAAGCAGTTACAATTCCTGTAGCAGATTACCTAGGGTTGCACTAGCTTCCTTCCTTTCCTGCTTGTGTTTACTGAAGAGTCTCAGCCTTCTACAGGCTGTGTCAGGACCAAAGGGGTCAGAATCAGACCTGCCTGTGGATGCCATAATGAGCAGAATATCATGAATACCCAAGATTCACAGAGCACTTGTGGAACGCAAATTGTTTTGATTCAAGGCTAGTTTTTGCAGGATGATCACAACCTACCCACCTCTGTAAGCCACGACACACAGCTGCCTGCTTTTCAGAGTTAAGGCAGGAGAGCTCTGGCAGCACCTCCCAGCTGAAGCACTGTCACTCCTCTCACCAAGGCTGCCACCACTTGAGGCTGGCAGTCAACACTGCACAACTCCTGGGCAAAAATGTCCTGTCAGGGGAGCCACACCTGAAGAGTTCCTAAGCAGCAGTGGAGCCACTCTAGCTCTTCCAAAGTGTCCCAAAACACTTTTTTTCTTCTTTTCAAGTTACATCAATCCCAATTTTAGCTTTTGGTCCCTCCACAAAACCGGCTGTTACACTTTGCACCTCTGAATATAAATGCATAAATTTGGTACTGGAACAAGCTTCCCAGAGAAGCAGTCAGAGTGCCAAGTCTGCCACGGTGAAAGAAGCATTTGGACACTGCTCTCAGAAATATGGTATGAATTTGGGGTGGTCGTGTGGGGAGCCAGGAGTTGGACTCAATGATCCATGTGGGTCCCATTCAACTTGAAAGATTCTGTGATTCTGCAACTTCTACATCCAAGGCTCACAACACCCCTGGCTCCTGCCTTTAAAGACACAAAGAAATAAAAGCACTAATGCCTCGTAGTTTGGAGAAATGAAAACCAAGCTTCAATACTCTGCAAGGTGGGATGTTGCCCCAGATGAAGATGCTCTTTAGCTAGTTATATCACACTGCAATATTGGATCTGCAGAGCTCAAACGTTTTGTAATTCAGTGAAACTGTGGATTACTGTTTCACAGAAGGGTTTAAAATGCTGGAGCTATGGTCTGCAAAGGAAGCACCCAGCTTAGCTCCGTAGTGCAGACAAAAAACTTGCTGCCACAATGCTCAGAAGCTGCTATGTTTATGAAGCTGTTTCCCCAAACTTTACACTGTTGCCCCTCCACACCACACGTAAAATAAGCACTGAAAACATCACCCATTCACCAACTGCTAAAAAATAAGGCAGGCAAATGTGCCAGGTCTTCAGGCCTTATGGCCTACAATTGAAAGTCTACATTTTAGGTCAAATAGGATTTGGGTTTGAGGCTGGATACCCTGAACTCCTCGGCATGTTTTAGTGAAAACATTCTGAGCACAGGACAATTCACAGCAGTATTAAGCTTCAGAGCTGTAAACCCCAGCTTGTTCCATAATTGGTACTTCTAGAAACCACCTGGCTCTAAAGACTGGCATTATTATTCAATGGCTTAAATAAAAATTAGAAACATCAACAGAACTGACAGTCAATTTTTACACTGAGAATTATTAGTTCAAATCACAACTACATGTTGCATTTCCTGCACAAACACACGGCTAAACACTCTGGTGCTCAAATCTATGTGTTAAATGCATCAACAAAAAATTAGGCAACTCTGGCACTTGAGTGAACAGTTCTAACTCTTACATTAATAGCTGCACATGTTTATCAAGTCTGTTAAATAGAAGCCACACTGAACAGTGTAAGCTACAGTAAGTGCACCGTTCCACTAAAATGCTGTGCCAGTTATCACTTAGAAAGTAGTTAAGAGTATCAGAATCATGTGCTGGCTCTTGAGCACTCCCTATCCCTGCTTGAATCTGTGTGACTGAGATTTAGCTCCACTTTTCCTATTTACTATGTTTAAACTATCCTCTGCAGTAATATAAATTATTAGACACACTATCTTCATTGCTTTCCCCTCCCCTTCTCTATGGGGAATGATATAAATCCAAGCTTCATTCAATCCACAGTAGATTCATAGATTCATTATGTTGGAAAGGACCTACAAGATCATCCAGTCCAACCATCCTCCCACCACCCTCCCTACCCACCAAGATACTAAATCAAATCTGTGGTTCTGAGACCACAGGTTACTGTGATCCACTCTGCTCCCTCTCACAGCAATGCAGATCACTCTGAAGTTACTCCTGGATGAATGCAAATTAAGTTCTTACTGAAGTCAGCAGGCATGATCTAGCTGCACATATCTTAGATAAGCACGGCAGATACACTGACATCTAAAAAATAAACTACTCTTCCTTCTCGTAAGACTTGAGAAAAACATTTGAATAGCAGTAAAGAAACAACGAAGGGGATCGATCTATTGCTTCAGAATGAATTAAGCTTTTGAAGGAAACAGCGATTTTAGTCTTCAAAGCAATTGTATCAGTTTTTCTTTCAGGGAAGCGATACAAGTGAGCCATACTTGTTGTATCAATCTTTTTGACCAG
This sequence comes from Callipepla californica brunnescens, assembly GCA_023055505.1. Lineage (NCBI taxonomy): Eukaryota > Metazoa > Chordata > Aves > Galliformes > Odontophoridae > Callipepla > Callipepla californica. The sequence goes on along the minus strand of JALIRH010000005.1, from coordinate 36,114,130 downwards.
TCCCCTGCCTTTGGCATGAAAAGGCACTCCTGCAGTCTTCTTGAGCTGCTGAGCAGTTTCTGTTGCTACAAAGAGAAAACAAAACCCAAAACTTCAGTTATTAGAAAGTCCATGCTAGAAAATACGTGGCTTCCTACATAAAATGTTATTGATACATAAAAAACTGGGAATATCAATGAGAATTATGTTGTAAGTAAAAAAACCAACCAAGTAATTAGTCAGCTACCCAGCACTTGGACAAATGCAAAAGAGGTACAACTGCAACTGACAGGATGGACTGAGCTACAATAAATCATTTGACAATTTATTCAATAAAGACCGAAATAATTTAAGTTCCAATTAAGATTGAGATATAACATTTTCACATAAGACTCACAGCTTTTTTAACACCAATTTCTTGGGTCACGAGCAAGAAAGTATGAAGCTGCTCCAACACAGCAGCAGGTCAGGAAGCTATTTGAAGATCAGCCAGCTACCAATATATAGATGCACACATATGCTGCCTTTTGTTAGTGAACACTATGGGCTTTCACCCCCTATACTGAGCAAAATGAAGCATTAATCAGCAGCTCTTGCTCCCTGTTGCAGAAACATATGGCATATTAAAATTGTTTCAGGAGCTTTAACCAAAGCTGTCCTTCAAGCTTTCACCACTGACTCAAATATACTTATGAGAGAACACATCTATGCTTTAAAAAGATACAGTTTTTTTTATACCCCTTCAAGTCTGAGCAGCATTTAAATCAAGATTAGCATGTTAATATAATCATGGCTAGAATGACTCGCACCTGCTCTTCCACACATGCTATCAAGAGGGTGCTGGGGTATAATCAGTCACATTTCTTCTAACAGAAAATTTTGGCATACGTCTCCACACTGCACAATAAAACTGACAAATCTTCCTTTCCCTGTTTGTCACTCGGTGTTACAACTGGCTGGAGTACTACTTACACTTCTGCAGGAGTTCAGCTCGGAGAGTGGCACTTTTAGGTTTCCTTTTCAGCTGGAAGTGTTTCACTGGGGGGGTAAGTGGCCCCGCTAGTGTTGTCAAAGCATTTTTGTTTAAGTACTGGCATTCCAACGGCAACATAGCTGATGTTTCACCTTCACTTACTGCATAAAGAGTTAACACAGTGCACAGGGTGTAAGCATCTCCTTGATAGAGTATTACAAAATATGCTACTAGACTCTACAAGGGTTTATTGAAGTTTAGACACTCATTTAAACACTATGAGCAATTTAGTTCTGATCTGAACAGTATATAGCCAGTTATTTTTGTTTGTTTTCTACATTAAGTCTGTATGCTCTCATACTAACTCTACTCAGTCAAACAACAGGAATTTTAAGCGTGCTATAATCCTAAGAGAAAAAAAGATAACATTCTCAGTTTCTTATGGAAACTACACAGGAAAAGGGAACTACTGCATGAAAAGCTAAACCAAAACTGCAAATGTACAAATGATCACAGAATCAGAATAGTTTGGGTTGGAAGGGACCTGTAAGATCATCTAGGTTCCAACCCAACTGCTATAGGCAGGGACATGTCTCACGAGACCATGCTGCTCACAGCCCCATCCAGCCTGGCACTGAACACCTCCAGCATGGGGGCATTCACAACCCCACGGCACAACCCGTTCCGGAGTCTCACCACCCTCACAGTATAGGATTTCTTCCTAATGTCTAGTCTAAACCTACCCTCTTCCAGTTGAAGTCATTTTCCCTCATCCTGATTCTATATGACCTTTTAAAAAGTCACAAGTCCCTCTCTGGACTTCCTGTAGGCCCCCTTCAGGTACTGGAAGGCCACAGTAAGGCCCCCCTGGAGCCTTCTCTTCTTCAGGCTCAAAAGCCCCAGCTCACTCATTCTTCTCGTTGGAAAAGTACTCGTTTGCTTGTGGAAAGAGCCAAGCTTGAATCATTCCATTATTGGCTTACAGCAGTCCTAACTCCAAAGCCATTTCTGATCACTGATGTCTAAGAGCTTGTTTTTTTTCCTGGACAATTGCTAGCTCAAACCCACTGATGTAGGAATAGCTTCGCTAGCTGGACACTGACATCTCAATTCTCCTTCTGGTCAGCTCCCCTCACACCTTCATTTGCTGGCTGAAGGAACACGGAACAGAGGGCACCCACAGGCCCAATGAAAATAGTGCTGCTCCCAGACACACCAGATTCTGCAAAAAAAGTCTTACTGCTGTCTTTAATACAACAGCGTACAGGACAGAAGCACATTAAACTGTACTGCAGACTATAGATTAACTGATATTACCTAACACTGCACATACAGTCTGCCTACAAAGCTAGTGAAACCACATTAAGTTCTATGTTGCCCTTCACAATTACTTAGGGACCTGACATGCAAGTTCTGATGATCTGTGGGAAGATAATTTAAGAGGTTACCATTCCTCAAGTATCACAGTTGGAGTTCAGGAATATACCAGGTCATGAACTGTGGCAGTTGAGAGAAGACATACTGCTTGTCCCAACACCAACAGCACTAAGGTAACTCAACTGCCTGAGCAGAGACAGGCTGTTCCTGAAAGGAGCTGTCACATTTCTGTCATTTTCAATGGACACTTACCTTTTTCTCTAAGTTCTCCTAAAATATCTTGAACATTGGGATTCTGTTCTTCAAGATCAAGGTTAAGGGAGCCAGTATCTGGAAAGGATTTTAAAATATCAGCTACCATTAAGACCCAGGGGTCTGAATCCAAGGTAGCGAGCTGGACAATTTCAGTCAGTGCCCCCTTCATCTAACAAAAAAAGAAAAAGAAAATCAGCCAATTGGAAACAGTTCTAAACAAGCTGAAGTTGGGTTAGTTTTATATTTGTTAGACACTAGGATAAACATGCACAATGTTTTACTACTGGGGAAGGGAAGAGGGAGACTGTGTCACAGTTAAACATTAACTCTTGAACAAAGCAAAGAATGAACCAAGATTTGTTTTTAATGTTGCTTTTGGTCAATTTAGCATTTTGAACTTCTGACAGCTCAAAGCTTTGTAAGCCTCAGATAATTTTCACTAAATACAGGCCAGATTCTTACAGTGTTGTCTGGGTACGTTCTACAGCCCACTTACAACTCCATGTACCCATACCTCAGTGATAACAACATTCAACTAGAAAACAAGTTATTTAAACAAGCATCTAAATGAAGATGGACCCTTGTTTGTGCTACAGAACAGCAGACAGACAGTATCTACATCACATCAACTTAAGCCAAGTCCCCAGAAGTTTAGTTTAGGCCAAGAGTTATGTTTCATGCTAATAAGCTATTGCTCGACAAAATCTGCTCATTGAAGTTGTGCACCCAACTCTCTTCTATCAGAAGTAGCAAGGTTTTCCACCTAGCCAAAGCTTCAACTGTGAGAAAAACACATTTTTCATCATCTATCTTGAAAAAAGGGAAAGAACATGTAATATGAATACGATTGTCACAGTCATTTTTTAAATTACTGATCAACATTATGGGGAAAAAAAATTATCAAGAGACCATAGCTGGGATTTTACTGAGCGAATTATGATTTCTTAAATTGGCTGTTTTACTTTTCATAGCTAGCTTAAACCCCTAAAATAAAGAATCAACTCCTGTTTTATTGTTCTTACGTAAGCATAGAAGGATTAGCTTCAAAGAACTGAGATTTCTGAGCTGCAGCATGTCATCTGTCAAGCAATATAACAATAAAGCCATGGAAAGTATTCAGATATACTCTGTCTGTATTGAATTAGCATTAAAGGAATTAAGAATAGGAAAAATATTTCACTTTTGACTTCTCACAACCCACTACAGCACACGTAGCTGATTTCTATGTCTACCTGTTTCCAAACACAGGGAAATGAGCAAAAAGGTTCCTCTTCATCTTAAAGCTGTCATTCTTTCCCTTTATTTAGGGCTGCTCTTTTCCCATATGAAAAATATCTCATAAGCTTAATCTAACACAACGCTGGGAAATTAAAGCTGAAATTTTTGCCCTCCGTTTTTCCCCCCAAACACTTATAAACCTCAGCACTCAGAGGCAGACAAACATTGACATTTCCCAACCCCTTTCAGTCATGCAATGTTACTGCCCTCTGACTTCAGTCAGCTATAAAACAAAGGGGAGCCTGTCCTTCAGGCATTCTTGTTTCAGGCTCGTGTTAACACACCCAAACTAGCATCTCCCAACAGTGCTGCTTTACACAAAACACCTCAAAACATGCAATCATAACTGATGAAGCTGTGATTTATTTCTCACTGGTTTACCAGCTAGATACTCGATACCAAAGATACAGACAAGTGCACAGAACACTATTTCTTCCACCAAAAGCACAAAGACAATGGCTGGACAAAGGATTTCTCCTGTATCCTCCTAAACGATCCTTCATGTCTGCTCTACAAAACTCATCCTAGCAGCAAATAAATAAACACAGAGCTACAGCTTGCACTATTTATATTTATTGTCAAGCATTTGCATCCATGCTACATTCAGGGCAGTTAGAGCCCAGGCACTTAACACCGTCCAAGCTCCTGTATCTCACAATTTTGGTTTCTTCAAGAAAGGAGTTGAAGAACAACTTGTCTGCCTAGCACCAGGCAAGTAACACTATCACAGAGCCTCACAGCAGCCAGAGAAAGAACAGTCACTGTCACACAGGCAAGTGAAGCACCCTAACAGGCACTGTGAGCTCAGCTGAGACCTTGCCTGAGTACAATTACGCATTTAAAGAGCTTGGATTACAGTTCTGACCCAGGCTTTTCTTCAGATTGTGATTCTGATACGTTTTCCCCCCTTTGCTGCTTCATCCTACTGAGCACAGCCATAATCTCAAACTTAATTATACGTCTGCAACACTGGGTCAAGGCAGAGTCCAATCGGCTCCAACCAGCATCTTGTTAAGCATGAACATCCAGATCTAAAGCAACATGTTCTGGCACTTCACTCATCTAAAACCCAGGGATCTTAAGTACTTTCCTCAGCCTGCTGGCATAGGACATCACTAGAAACATGAGAAGAGAGGATCAGGCAGGATGGAAGTAGTCTGGGAACAGAGACAAAGGGAAATCAATACTGGCTGTGCAGGAAGAGCATGGAAACAGCTCTGTGGGAATGAGTTAAAAAAGAATATTACTAGGAATACACAAAGTCATAGCTCCAACAAGACTTCCCGTAAAGCAGTCTCATTAATTTACTTTCCATTATGCCTAAACTAATGTGGAGCTGTACCTTTAAACAACTGCATCAACAGCTGGCTAATAAAGCCAATCAAGTTTTAAACTTCCAGGGCCAGAGAGAAGGTGGTGCTTGATAAGTATCTGTAATATTATAGAGCATTTTCATTAAGCTAAAAGCTTTGGAAAGTACGGTATTAATATTTACACAACAGAAAAAACTAGGATGGATCAAGTAGCATCGTTGTAATGCTTTGTATTTTAATCATGAAAAAGCATAGGAGTGGCCAAGAGTAGCATTAGATTAAAATAAACCCCATTACATCCAGAAAAACAAAGAACATTATGAACAGGCCAAACAGAACAGCCTGCCTCTTCTGAAGAGGCAAAAGCTCAGTCCCCTGTGCTACTATTCCACAGCTCCCACGTCCACAGTTAGAAGACTCCTGGTTCATACCAGCAAGTCTGACTTGTGCTCTCTTCTCCATAGCTACTGTCATAAAAGGGCACACCACTGCAGGGACAGGCAGTGCCTTCCTTTCACTGTATTTCATAGAGCACACAGGTACACAGCCCTCGTTCCAGTCCTCACACTAACCTCAGTCTGACTCTGAACACAAAACCTTGCCATTGTGAATCGAGTTCACAGGAACGTAACAGACAAACCAAACAGAAGCAGTATGTGCCAAAATCACCACCGAAACTCTGGTCAGCACTGCACTGAGCAGAAGGCACTATTTAAAATCAGCATGATAATCTAGAAAAAGAAACAGCAGCAAAAAAGGCTGGAGGTACAGAGATTGGAGAGTTTGCAAATTCTGCCCAGAGAACTGCAGCAGGAAAGGATATTTTTGATAGCTGCCTACAGAACACTTAACTGTGAAAATGAAAATGGGAGCCAATTATTCTTATTAGTCAGCGGGAACAAACAAGCTGTAATGAGGTTCACAGCACGACAAAAATTGAAGTTTATTACTTATCCCACAGGATTAAGTCACTAATACGTGTGCAGTATTTGGAGCAGCAAATGAAAACATATCGTGTAAAGCTACAGGATATTACATTTGAGAAGAAATGTAGCACTTCAGCTAAGGACTGAGCTTTCAAGAGAGATCATTGAAGATTTGCTTGTCTAGACTGCAGCCTTCACAGAGATTTAGAAAGGACCAGAAGCCAGCTCAATCCCTCCTAAGCCAAGTAATACCACACTTCTCTTGATTTTTTTTTACTCAGATGTCTGTTCCCAAATTGTTTCCATGTTATACTATGCCAGTTAAAATGCTATTATAAAGAAAAAAATTAAAATGCAGAATTTTTTTGAGATGAAAACTAAGTTCGATCTGTTATCTAGAGAAGAGAATATCATTTAACATGCTGCATGACACACCCCTACTATATCGTGCATCCACTACCAAGATGCCCAAAGCTGAATGAAGCTGATGCAGTATACTCTAACACTATAAAGTTTCCAAATGCCAGCTCAGTACTCCTCACACTTCATCTATAGGCTGGCACATGGCACGGAAAACATACGTATGACTTTCCAAAGGGGCTAATAAAACACTTCCACAGTTGAGTTAAATCATTTTCACATATGGGAGTGATTTTCAAATGAAGAATTTTGCTTTCAGGCTGTTACAGGTAAAGGTTCCTTAACGTGAACCATTTTAAAGGCAGTTTTTACAATTTTTCCACACTGCTGCAGGCAATTTTCACATACCCAACAGCCTACGTGAGCTTATGTGTAGTTCCCAACTTAGAAGTACATAGAAGCCCAGCATACAACCAGAATTATGAATAATCTCCCCACACCCTGCCTAGTATACGTATAAATAAAGTCAAAGCAGCTGTGTCCTATCCCAGAGATTGGTGCAAGCACAGCTGAGGTGCAGATTACAGAATCACAGGGGTAGGAAAGGACTTCTGGAGATGATGAAGTCCAACCCCCTGCTAAGGCAGGTTCCCTACAGGAGGTTGCAAAGCAAAGCACCCACACAGATCTTGAGTATCCCTGGAGAAGGAGACTGCACGATCTCACTGAGTAATTAAACGTGCACCATCTCCATAACCACGACCACAAACCTCGCCACACATGGAAAGTCCTCAAACCTGGCAGAAGAAACTTAACGTTTCTCAGCTGTTCATTGACTACTGCCCCAACCATCAGCAGCTGCTGTTTGGCAGGAGAAAGCCATGTGCAGATGAGGCCAGGGCTAGTGCTGGAGCTCTTCTGGACCTATGAAGCCCGCTTGCAGCGCCAGCTTATGAACTGGGCAGGGGAGGAAAGGAAAGCACCAGCTGCTCCCAGACAGGCAGCATGTAGCAAGAACCGTAAGGCCTCGCTTAGGGGGCGGGGGGAAACTGCCTACAAGAAGTTGGGGGAAAACCACTGCTGAGTGCAGGCGATGAGGGAGAAGCGGGGCTCGGCCTTTCCCGCCCGGCGCTGCCCTTGAGACGCGGCCGCCCCCTCCCTCAGGGCCGGCTTCGGGAATAACAACGAGATAAAGACGGGTGGAGGAGCCCACGCGGGCCTCGCGGAGCTCACCTCATCCACCGCCCGGCGGGGCAGGTGCAGCATCCCCAGGAGCAGCTTCAGCTTGACGGGAGAGGAGAGGCCGTGGAAACAGAGGCGGATGTTGTCGATCACCGACGCCGTGAGCAGCGAGGCGATGCTCGGCGGAGCCCACAGCTCGTCCGTGGAGCCCAGTTTGTTGTGCAGCCACAGGCCGGTGTCGCTCTCCCGCATCGACGCCATCTTGGGAGCGGAGCGAAAAAAGAGGGGGTTCTCCACAGGCATTTTATGAAGACACCTAAAAAGGAGGACGGCGGGGGGGTGAGGACCCCTGCGGGTCGCGGGTTTGTTCGTAAGCCAAAATGGCGGCGCCCTATGCGCTCGCTTCAGGGAAGGCGGAGATTCTGCCGTAACCTAAAATGGCGGCGCCCAGCGGGGAAAACAGCGCGGCCGCTCTCCGCTCTCGCTCAAGATGCAAAATGGCGCCCGCCATGGCGGCTTTTCCGTAACGCAAGATGGCGCCGCGTTAAGGCTGAGGTGTTTTTGTGTCAGCTGCCGCGCGTTGCGCCTCGTATCCTACCCGAGGGCTCTGCTGGGCGCTCCGTTATCCTCTAGGGGCTCCTCGGCGGCGCCCACTGCCGTGCTTGTGGCTGACAGCAAGCTAAAGCGCATTCACCTCCCCGTCCGTGGGTCCTGAGTTGCTCCCTTATCTGCCCGCCTTCAGCGCGCCTTGCAGCCTTTCACGTGGTGATGAGAGCCCTGTAAGGCTGCCGGCTGACTGAAGCGGGGCTCGGTGCTTTCTTTTTTTTTCCATCGTTTTCCTCAGAGATTTCTGTGCTGGGTGCCTTAGGGATGTGGGAGGGTGTTTCTGTGACGGAGACGAGCAGTAGGTGCTCAGAAATGGGGACTTATTAAGCGTCTGTTCGTATTCCCTCGTGATTCGGCTCCGTGTTATTTAAATATGAAAAATTAATCCGTCGCTCGAGTCCCAGAAGACTTGGAATTACCTCAGTGCGATAGAAACCGTTCATTTTAGTGTCTGTAACTGAAAACAAAGCAAAGAGGAGGTAGGAGTGTGCAGGAAACTCACCTCTGCTGTTCTAAGCTTTTGAATGCAAACGTTTTCTTCACAAATTCCCTCTTACGAATGAAACTGTTTCCAGCCTGGCTTTTCCAGGAGAACAGAGCAATTGTTGCTGGAGAACATCATGTTATTGATGCTTTTGCAAAACTGTCGTGGAAAAAATAGAATCGTGGAATCATAAAGGTTGCAAAAGACCGCCAAGATCATCTAGTCCAACCATCATCCCACCACCGCCATGCCCACTAAACCATGTTAAAACTTAACGCTGTTTCACTGTCCCCAGCTCCTGCACTTTGTTCTTACTAATACTCAAAAGCTGAGTTCTTAAAACTTAGGCACCTGCTTAACTCTAAAGCAAAATCCCATTGAGTTCCCTGGAACTGGTGTGTGGCAGGAGGGTGAGCTGTGGATTTCAGATTGCCTGGGGTGGTGAGTGTGAGTTTCTGTATTTCGTGTAATCTCCCACAGAATTAAGTCTGATTTTATTTGAGGTTATGGATTCTGCTGTGAGAAAGCGTTCTGAAAATTAAGCATTCTGAAAATAAAAAGGGCGGTGTGGCACAATTTTGGCAGTATTCCCCAAATCCACCAGTGAGGCATAATTTTAAAATCCCACTCATACTTCTGCTTTGTGCTTTTTTTTTTTTTTCTTCTGCTAAAAAACTAACTAAATAAATAAGAAACCTGAAAATTTGCAATCCATGAAATACTGTAATTACATAAAATCTAGTTGTGCAAGGTAAATTAGCAGCAATTTCACTTTCAGATAGGAGGAGAAGGCAGCAGCTCCTTTTAGAGGTGAGCTGGAGGAAGCAACACAGAACATGCAATGGTTTGTACAGCAGTTCTCTTCAAGCAGCAGTTAACACATGGACTTAAACTTGTTTTACTAATGTTTTTTAAGCACCAGATCTGACAAATACATCTCCATAAAGCAAAGTGTGGAATTGTGCATCATTGCTTTACCGCTTACTGAATGGACTGAATGTTGTTTACTTTGTCCTGGTAAATTTTGTGTGGATTTAGGTGCCAGTTTTCTCAGGCGGTGCTGAATTTACATGCTCATGGAAGCTGGGGGTGTATAATTACAAAGCTTGTCCCTATGTCTTCCTCGAGGCACCTATTTTTGGCCACTGTTGACGGTTAAAGTACATAGCTGCATGACTCTCTGGTATGAGCTAGTGTAATCACTTACATTCTTATCTGTAGTGTGATTTGAAAAGAGAGCCTGTTCTATGAAGCATATCTGTAATGTAAATTTTTACATATGGTTCCTATTCTACCATCTGCAAATTCATCCCTGGCAGTTAATTGAATGGGCCTTCAGATGCTGTGGAGGTTAAGACAAAATTCCAGCTAGCTCTAAGAAGAGGTATTTGTCCTGTTGAGTTACTAGCACCTTAACCTTACGCTTGAATAAAAGAAAACTTTATTTACTTATTTATTTAAATTTGGTTTTGTTTGTGTAGTTATTTTCAGCTATAAAAACGCTCAGTCCTCGGGGATTGCTTATGCTAGAAATGGCATGCTTGATATTTCTGGAAGTCTTTATATCCCATCTGACGTTGCATTACACAGATAACTGTCTGGAGATGGTTTCTCCTCTTAGTTGCAAGTTCCTGACTCAAAGTAGGTGATGCTGAACATCACGTTGCTGAGAAACATTGACCCACACTGCAGGAAAGACTCGGGGGAGACATCCTACATTCACTTGCTCAGTTGTGACAATATTAAAATAAAAATAGGTATAGACAAAGATTTGTCTCTTTGAGTCCACTTTATAATTGCTTTTAGAAAGGTATGTCTTCATCTTGTAAAGTGTTCCAGGATTTTCTCATCCTGCAGTTTGCCTTGCTGCCTTTTGAAAAACAAATATAGTGGGTAGATTAGTCCTGTGCTACTGAGAGCAGGGTGCTGTGCTGCCTGTCAGACTGAAAATAATTGTGTATACTCAGAAGGAGTCATGGGGATGGTGCTTAGGGTTTTCCTTGCTGACTGGAAGTGGCAGTGCATCTTTGCTGGGCACCAGGCGTGGTACACTGGCGGACAGAGGTTTGAAGTTGGTGTTGGCATTCAGCTCTCAGAGAACAGAAAGCTGCTTTTACTGTGTTTTAGAGAGCAACGAGGCATGTGCAATAAACATGACACGAGCATTAGCAGCAGCACTGAGTTTCCACTGGCATCCCATCCTGCAATGGCAAGTATGGCAGTTTCTGAGCCAACAAGGGTTCAGGCTGTGATTCATACCACAATGACAGGAGCCAGCCTCAGCAGGCAGACAAAGCAGTTGTGTGCTGCTATGCAGTATGCCCTCCATTCCCCATTAAAACATTTCCATTTGCTTTGGATAACTGAATTTTTCAGAGCTAAAAATAGATTTATCTGCAGTTTTATTTCTACCTCCACGTGTGTAACTGGAGCTCTAAACACTGCAGCTTTTTGTGGTCATTTTTGCCTGCAGCCTCCACAGCTGATTCCACTGATGGTAACAGGGCCACTCACCTTACTTTGCTACCTCCTACACTGCCTTTCTTTCACTACTGATTGTAGTAAGTTGCTTAATGCATTATTGTGGCAGAAGGGGATATTAAAATAATAATTTGGGATGTCAAATAAATGCAGAGCCCATTACACTCTCGGTTACTTTTTAATAAACGAGTGCAATTGCAGTAAGCATAAATCAGACATAACAACGTGAAAAATTAAAAACCATTAGGAGTGTTTAAAAACCATTAGGACCTAAAATACAAAGTGCTGCATGCAGTAAACACGTTCTTTGAAAGCTTCTTACTTGTGCATGCACAGTGCCTCAGAAGCTCTCTGCTTCTGATGATACGAAAAAGCAGTAGAAAAACCTTGCTTGTTAGATGAGGGATTCAGAGGAATCTTTTAGGATCATTTGTTACTTGACACGCCATGGCATGTGTTCCTGTTTTGTTACAAGTAGTAATGCTTCTAGCCAGCTTTCATTATTAACTGTGCTTCCAAATGAGGGGTATTAAAGGCAGGTAGCATCAGCCCATGCTGGGACAGCACTGTGATCTCTGACAAGAAAGTCACCAAGCTTTCAGGGAAGATTCTTTGTTCATTACCTCCAGAGACAAGGAGGACAAAGATTTCTACCTTCTAATTTCCCAGGTAGATTACGTCCATTCAGCTCTCAAGCTGTCCTTCTTCCTGAGGTTATTCTGCTCAGTTGAGTTCTGTGAGTTATCTGCCTACTTTCTCCAGTTTATTGGGATCTCTCTGGGTTAAGCCTTACCAATCCTGGTGTCAGCCACTCCCTAGTCTGATGTCCGTAAATTTGCACAGAGTGCATTCTGTGTCATTGTCTGGGCCTGATCTAGATGTTGAACACTGCTCTTCACTGGCTATATGCCAATGCTTGGTCCAAATTGATTGAGTGTGGCTGTCCAGACAGTTTTCAGAACGTATGATTGAGTAGTGTCCTAGCCCGTGCTTTTTTGTGTGTCACTGTAAAAAATTAAAGTAGAAAAGAACTGAAAGTGTGTAACCTTTTAGGCATAGGTTCCATCCTGAGCACTGGCAAAATATTTTAAAGCCCAGGTGGCAGAGAAAAGATGTGCTAAAATACTCTGATAGGAATTATGCTCCTTTAATTTTACCATGAGGTCATGTTACATCGCAGATTCCTTATTTGATTGTTTGAGAGGCTTTACAGGGGCTATAGTTGCATCCTTTCGGTGACATTTAGGAGCTGGAGGTATCTGGGCTTAAAATTCTTTCCATAATTATGAGTTAATGAAGAACCTGGATTTCACAGCCCATCTCTGCTTGCTTCAGATTCTGGATTCTGTTGGTAGCAACATAAGATAAAGACAGTTGAATTTATCAGCTAGTAACAGCCATAGGCAAAATTTCCCACTTGTAAAAGTAGCAGGTGGTCCAGGGAGCTTTCCAAACTTGTGGTTGGTGTATTTCTTACTCTTATAATTTAAAGAGATATCTCCTATTGCAGTATTAGCTTACGTTCAGATTGTTTAGTTCATTTGTTGATACCGACTTCTGTGTTTGTGCAGCTTGTTAGGCAGAATTCCAATGGGACAGCACGTACCTCGTTTCCAAGGACAATGAGATCAGGACCTGAGAGCCAGACCACATTGTCATGTGAAGCTTGGCTGTGAAAATACCTGTCTGCTGCTGTGGGAACGTGCCAGAAGTTGGAACACCAATAGATCAGGCTGTAGGAGCAATCTGAAAGTGTGATACATGCAAGACAGTCCAGGTACCCAGTAAAGTTGTTTTTTTTTTATCACTCAGCAATTACAAAATAGTAGCTGCAGGACAGTGATTCATTTATACATGTTTGAGTAATACTTTTTCCAAAGGAGTTCTAATAATAGTGCATACAAAGCCTGAGAGTTCACTAAAAAAAGGAATTTCTTGATGTGAATTGTTAACTATAAAATTATACAGATTCACCCACAGTACGTTTCAATTGAATACAAGCTTTGCAGCTTGTCTGAGTAAACTGACAGTAAATGTAAATTAGTGTAAATGAAGATCTGTAGCATTAGTCTGTCAGATACTGCTTGGGGAACTGGAGTCTTCTTGGAAAACAGACTGTAGAGGAAAAAAAGGACAAAGACCTCCAAAGATCATGAGCAGATATGTGTAATTGAAGGGTCTTGCTGAAATTAAAGCGTCTCTCATAGTTCATGGGGTACTGTGAACTTGAACTATAGTCACAAGATTGGCTAAATCCTTTTCAAGTTTTCAAGTTCTTCATCATGCCAGTGAATTTTCTCCACCCCATCTTTATGTTTTTACAATTACTTTTCCAGGTTTTCAGTTTTTGTTCTTTTTACTATCATGAGAAAAATCCAAGTAAACAGGAAAAAAAAATACTAGATTTACAGAGTGTCAGGATGCAGAGAATGGTGAAAATGATTGTAGATCTTTTAATCTGTTTCAGTTCTAAGTTATCTTAAGCTTTATTTATGAAAGCAAGGTTCCAAGTTTTACGCCATTTTGTATGTCCTTTTTTTTTTTTGTATTTATCAACGATATTAAAGTGTTTTCTGTAAAAGCTTTTACGTTTTAACACAGTAACATAGTCTACAAGTAAGGTTAGGTTTATAGAAAGATAGTTCTTCGATCAAAATTAAGTGCAGGCTCTGCAGTCACAGTCCTGACATTTGTTCTGATTTCATCTAATAAAATATACTATCTGTCCTTACGAACTTAATTTTTTCAGCACGGATTTATACAACATGGCTGGAATTTCCTTCCAATTTATGAAACCACATTTTCAAAGGCAAACTTAGAGTATTTGGTGTGTGGTTGTTTATGAATTCTAAGGACATTGCTACTCTCTGTACCAACTGATATTGTATGTCCATTACAGGCATAGTAAATAAACTTGTAAACAGTTTTCCATGGCTTTTCAATTAGTACTGTTTGTTTCCCTCTGATGTGCTGAAAATTTTCTTGATCTTATTTTCCTTATTACCACCTCAGCAATAATTTTTATTGTATACTAACACTTGAGGTGACGATCTGATGGACACATTTACAGGGAGTTTCAGAGGGCATAAATTCACTTTACAAGTACTGTTTGTATCTGTAGATTCAGTTCTCACTGCAGCTGGATTTTACTGATTGCCAATCCCTGATAATTCTAGCAGTTTTATGAAGTTTGTACACATGACCCTGTTTAACATAAAGAGGGAGCTAAGAAGTAAGAGATGAAATGATGTTCTCTGGACCAGGTAGGAAGTCAGATATTTAACTCAGTTCTTCATCAACTGACTGATAATTTTTCCTCTTTGTTTTAACTCTTTTGAATTTTAACTGGACTAAACTTGGAGGAGAAAGCTGGACTTAAAAATACTGTTGTACTCTCCCAATTTGCAGTTGTATTAATGAAGGGGATGCTTAAATCCAGCTTAATCTGTTAATCTCTTTTTTTCTTAGGCTGATATGACTTAGCTTGAAGGAAAATGTGTTGAATTGGCATTCTATACAAGAGTTTTTGATGTACAGCTCTAAAAGCCTGTCTTAAAGCAGACATTTTAGACAGGTTTTCAGATTGATGGAGGAGGAAAGTGTGAAAAGAGGGAAGAGAAAAACGGGAAAATTTAAAAAAGAATGATTATATAAACATTTTTAACCTTTTGTAAAACATTCAATTATATAATGATAGCAATTTTCAACTTATTTCTTAAAATCATAGGTGTTTCTTTTTTTATAATCAGTGGGGCACCATCATGGAGCTTAGTGGTAAGATTGGGCATGGAAATGAGCACAGGGCACACTCTGAACACAGAGCAGTCTGTGTGTCAAGTCTAATCAACTCATGGGTACTAACTGCCCTGCTTCACTGAATAATTATGTGTGTATAATATACTGGGACTAGGTGGAATGGGCTGTTTGTACACTGACATGAGAGAAGCCCAGCAGTGCAATTGTATCTTAATTACATATCAAACGATTTAAAACAAGGAAGGTAGCTCCACCACTACGTACCAGCTCCTTTGCAAATTGCCAAAAGCAAGACTGCCAGATACCTTGTAAAGGTATCTGTTTAACACAGAAAATGCAAGCCTTGAAGTAGAAATACACAGTGCTAACTTGCAGGCTACACTGAACCTTTCCACAGTAGTTGGGAGAATAACGTGGTGAAACACTGATCCTGGAGGAGCAGGGATAAACCAGTCCTCTGCACGATTGACAGCGTGGCAGGAAAATGTAGAACTGGAAATGATCAATCAGAAGGAAAGCTGATCCCAGCCAAGTGTGGGACGGTGATAAACATGAAAATAATGATGAATTTGATTTTGTTTATTTGTGTGTTTGTTTATTGTCTTTCAGTTTTTGTTTTTTAGCTGTTAAAATGTTCACAGGTGAAATGTTTGTTCCAGGTGGTTCACATACAAACCTTTACAAACTGCTTCCAGAACCAGTTTTTAAGAACTTGCAGAAATTCAGAGAGGAAGCTCAGAGGAAGGCAATTCGGTCACACATGCACATCTTTGAGAAAATTCAGTTGAAGATCATTGGAATAGATATTTCTGAAAGCTTTATGAGCTACAAGGACAGATGAAAGTAGGCAAAGATCTGTGTAAAACCATAACCATGATGACACTTGGTGTTCTAAAAGCTGAAGTACAAGTGTGATACCCTCTTGGCTGATGTCCTGGGGTTGTGTTTTGCTTTCTACATCTTGAACTAAAGAGGCAGGATCTGTTGCTGACAGCTGAAACAATCCATATCCTCTGTGGATCAGAACAGTGAAGGAGCGTAACACCAACTCAGCGCAGTGCCACAAACACAGTGTGTCAAGTATACACTGAAGCTTGGGACATAGATGCCCAGGTATGTTAGCTACAGGCATAATTATAGAAGTGTGGTGCTCCAAAGGGGATAATTAGTTTAAGTAACAAGATACTCTATTGGTTTACACATGCTCTATTTCTCTAAATGTCTCTTGTTATTTTCTTAAGTCTGTTCATAACAGAGTTGCACTGCTTCAATACTGCTTGGCAGTATCTTAGTGAAGCTAGATCAAAACTCTGTGGACTTCTTTACAATTCTAATATTATGATGAAGCTTACACTGATATATTTATAGGTACAAATTAATCCACAGTAATCAGGGTTAAAACAGTTTCTCTGCTAACAAAGAAATTTAGAAATTAAATTGTTATCTCACTGCAGCCTCTGTGTGCATCAAGAATGGGTGCTTCTAGAATGTCAGTCAGTGTGCTTTTAATCTACAGGGATTCCTTTTATGGTT
Source organism: Callipepla californica brunnescens (assembly GCA_023055505.1). Taxonomy (NCBI): domain Eukaryota; kingdom Metazoa; phylum Chordata; class Aves; order Galliformes; family Odontophoridae; genus Callipepla; species Callipepla californica. The sequence goes on along the minus strand of JALIRH010000005.1, from coordinate 36,097,627 downwards.
CTTAATTCTTTTCTACATAAGGTATCTTTAAATTCCACACAAAAATGCTTCTAAGTCTTTTAAGGGTGCGAAGTTAAGCATTCTAAAGTTAGAAAATGCCAGAGGTCACATTGTTTGCAGAAACGTTGATTTGCCTCCTTTGTGTTCAATTAAATGGTAGTCATTAATAACATGAGCCCATTCAGTGCATGGAAAAGATGGTAGTTACTTAATGAGCAGCTACTGAGAATTTTGTTCTCTCTTTGTTGCTTAATGTGGGACTCCATGCCTTATCACCTACTGTTCAAACTCTGCTCTGAAGACAGTAATTTTGTGACAGTCTTTTGAGTGGTATACAATGTAGGAGCTTCACAGAGTTTCACAAACAGAATCCAATGCATTCTGATAACACAAGGTAAGGAGAACATAGCATTATAGCTACTGACATTACACTGCAGCCACATTTTTAGCAATAAAAGCACAAGGTTAGAATTCAGCTTTTTAGGAATACTTAGGACCCAGTTCATGGCCACCCATGAAAAATGTTTTTTTAAGTAATTTATTAGTCTGTCTTAAAGACAAAAATAGAATCCAGTCCTGAGCAGCAGCCAGTCTTTTTCTTCAGTGCAGGATCCACTGGACAACATCTGATTCATTACACAATCCTGACTCATCTACATTCACTCTGTAGCTATATATAGTTGGATACCAACAAGCCAGATATACCGCCCTAAAAATGACAGAACAACTACAGATGTAAGGAAAGGAAAACAAAATGCCTGCCCTTGAGAGTTTTTCTAGCAGGCCTGATGGTCCAGCTATTTTCCTTCCTCGCTAACCTCTGGACAACTCCATATCTTTGTTAGTGCTGAAGGTGCAGGACATTCCCAGAGGGCATCCATTTCCTGCAGTTTCTCTGGGGTCATCCAGCTTTAGGTGCACAGGAGCCAGGACACTGATGGCACGTTGTTACAGATGGCTTGGAGCGGTGCAAGGAGTACCTCAGCTATGGCATGATATGCATGTAGACAAGGGTTGTGGGTCTCCCTTTGTAGCTGGCAGCCAGACAAGGATTTGTATCTCCACACTATACATGCCATTACTTGTGTGTTGCTAGTGTTCTATCTCCTCCCACAGCCAGCAGAGTTGTATCATAGGGGCATAGGGTTTGACTTAGGTATGTTTCCTTCAAAGAGATTTCCCAGTGGAGCTGGAAGTTTTCAGCAGAAATAAGCAGATTGTATTTATATAATATATATATAAATGTATATATATATATATTTTCCACTAGAAAGGTGGAATAGCATCCCATGCCCTATCATAACTTTGTGGAGACAACATGGCACAGTGTTGTAAATTGGAGTAGAAACTTTGCCCTGGAAGATGGGCAAGAAAAAGTTCATAAGATATATGGAAAACATGTGTGAACCTTTAGGATAACAGGATGCCCTCAGCCTTGAGAGGTTGAGTCAGGCACTATATCATAAATCCATGCACCACTTTCTTCCTTATAGGAGGATGATAAAAGTTCCTCTTTCCCTTTCCTGATGATTGGTGGAGCTAAACTCCCTGAAGAATGCAGATTGGAGTTTTATACCTTGAAATTCCTGCCAACTACCATGTTTGCAGGGATCCTTCAGCTTCTTGATCCTTATCTGATGATGGTTATGAGTGCCTCTGCTGCGACTATCAGTGAGTGATCCATGCACAAAGAAGATAATTCTTAGTGCTTTTCTTTTGTCTGTGGTTCTCTGGGAACTCTTCCAAGTGGTAAGAAAGCACAGAACTCATAAAGGCACAAGGATCCTTTCTGACTCACAGATTTTGGAGGATAGTGCAGTCAGTAGTGTAGGGTGGCACCATTAGTATATCTGAGGTTTGCAAATCTTTCTTGAGACAGGGACATTTTGCATAAGCAGCCATGTGTGAACTGAAATGCGTGATGTAGCATAAGGACCTCGTTCAGGTCTGCTGCACAGTTTTGCACATGGTTAGTTGATTGACTGGGGCTGTGCCAGGTGGGACTGTGCCAAAGTGCAGTCTGTTGTATGAGCAGTGCCCTGTAAGGTGATCTGGCCAGGTACTCTTAGGGTATATTGGCCTTGTGTTCCACCTAGGAGACCCTCAGAATGCCCTGTCAAGTAATCTCAGAGCTAGAGCTTGCAAACTTTTGTTCCAGGGCTCAAGGACTAATGTGTCACTAATATAGAGCAATACAGACTTATCAACACTGCTTTGGTGGTGCTTGGAGAATTCCTGTCCCTTCTGTAACAGGCGTGCAAGATTCTCCTCTTTTACATTCCCTATGTGCCAGCAGAAGTGATTGAAAACTCATCGCTAGCCTTGAGAAACAAGATCAAGTTTTTGATGTGGATTTTTATGCTCCACAATAGGGCACACTCAGTGAGTCTGTATACACTGTAAATGTAAAGAGCCACTGGTGCAAAGGAGCTATCAGTAACAGAACATCGTGGACTTGAGCTCACAAGCTCCCATAAGTCTTTACAGAACATATTTGAACTGGGATTTTCAAAGGCTTATTGCTTGGTGCAAATTTGTGCAGTGACTCATAGGAGCAGTGAGAAGCACATCCCTGATACAGATAGCTCCTCTGTTAAATTCCAGGGCTCTGCCTCAGCACAGAAGGTGCACAGAATCTTCGATAGTCTTGTATTTCTTAGTACTGTGACAGACATTCTTCTGTCTTCTTACTCTCTTAGACAGACATTTTGATAAACGAGCAAGCAAAATACATTTCAGGTCCTCTGCAGTCAGCCAGTACAGAAAATCATTCCCAATCAGTTAAGGTTGTGACCAACTGATACTTAGGCTATCAATGCTGGTGTCAGGCTATTTTAAATGTGTGTATCTATATAACTAGTAAAATGGGAGTTTTAGCATGCAGTAATCATTGTAAACTACTAATCCCTGAGACCTTGCATAGTCTCTTTCTGTGGCTGTGTCCCTCAAATCTGTTTAGCAATGCAAAAGATTAGTCTTAGGTGTCTGATCTCAACGTTATATGTTTTAAATGAGATAAATTATTAATTTATTAATGATAAATACTTATTACTCCCCCCAAAAACTGAAAAATATAAAATCTATGTGCTAAGCTTATAGTAACAGTGTATAATGTAATGAGATGCTTCTCTCACTATATGATCTTTCTGATTGTTTCATTACAGAAAATGAGCACAGGTGTTCTTTAATTTCCACTAGATAGATCTTTCCAGATAGTACCTGTTCTCATTTCTGCAACCAAAAGGTGGCAGCATATTATCTACTTTCCCTTTCCATCTATCCTAGCCCCTAAATAACCTTACTTGCTCAGTCTGTAGGAATGCCAGGAAGTCCAGAACAATCATGCTGACTAAGGAACACTGATGAGATCTGATGTGAATTCATCTGTTTATCACCTTTAAATAGAAGCAGGAATAGATCAAGGACTGGTGATTTTATTCAGTTGTTTCAATGACAGTCTGACTGACTTTTGGAGATCACAGAATCAGAATCATAAGTGTTGGAAGGGACCACTAGAGATCGAGTCCAGCCCCCATGCTGAAGAAGGTTCCCTGCAGAAGGGCACAAAGATAGGCAGCCAGATGGGCCTTAAAATTTGAAGAGGGGTTACATTTCAGCTCAGGTGCGTAACTTCAGCAGGGACACATACCAATGGAGCCTAACAATTTTATCAACAGTATGATAGTTAAGAAGCCTGTGCCAAAAGTATCTGACAGATACTGTTGATCTGTCAGATTTGAACTCAGTTCTGTTCCTACTTAGCTACTACCTGCTGTGGTGACTAGACAAAATGCTGGTGGGCATCTGAAGGAGCAGCAAAGGGTGGAAGGGGGGTGAATACTTTGCGCAGTGTGAATGCCAAAGTGAAAAGGATAAGCATGTACCAGTAGAGTTTTGCTGCATGAGTGCATCAGTTTGTAGGCTTCTAGAAAAATACTCAAAAACAAACATTTCCTATTTAGGCTGGTACAGAGATGTGGAAGAGGAGAAAGGCATTCTGAAGTATCACCTGCTCTCAGATCTGCAGGGATACTGTATGCTAGGCACAATGGCTCAAGTCCTCAGGAAGCACAACTGCTACGCAACACTATCAGGTGTTTCCTTAACAACTCAAGGCACCCACAAACATATCAGACTGATTCTTGCTCTCTGCACTGACCATACTCAGAGTTGGGGTCTCAGTCACGATCTTCCAGCTGCTTTGTCCTAGCTTGGGGAAAGTAAAAGATGCTACTCTGAGGTGTTGGCTGTGGTTAATGACACTGTTCTGAGGTGTGATGAAGCTTCTTATCAGTCACTTTTGAACTCATTAACTTCCTGTAAAAGAAAACCTGAAGTACAAACCCCAGCAGCTGTCCAGTCTGAATCTAGAAGCTTTTCTAAAGTGACGTGATATACATAGTTTGTCTTCCTGCTGCAGCCTACAAGTGAGGGTAGTGGTGAGCAGCAGTCCCACATGGCACTATACCTCTTACTTTGTCATCCATAACTAGAAGTGGGACTTAATGAAGAAAGTTGATTCATAGACAGGGCTGGGTGAAGAAATAAGGAGCCTAGTGTGGAATCTGGTGTTGCAAATCATTATACAGATGCAGTGAAGGTCACTGAGATGACTAAGGACTTGTAATCCTTCGTTGCAATTGCAACTGCCAACATAATGCATTTCTTAGTAGCAGATAACAGGCTGAAGACAAACCTCTTCTAGAGATGGGGAAGATGCTGAGCCCCAGTCACACATTGTTAAATGCTTGCCATTGGAGAGGTGGCCAAAAGAGACTAGAACTCAATTTATTCTGTGTACTTAAACGTGTGCAGGTGGGAAGATCCTCTGTGAATTGTCTTGTCAACCAAAGGATGAGTTAATACAGTTCTGCCATGCCAGCATGAGCAGATTTCAAAGCTGCTTGCACGTTACTCCCTGTATTTCCCACCTCTAGTTGAACAGCTGTTCTCTAGAAACAGAAGAAATACTTCTGTTTGGAGATTTCAATTGGAGATTTCAAAACCAGCTTGAAAGATAAAGGACAAAGGGCACTTGGTGTGTACTCTGTCTCCCTCAGTGTTAGCACAGCTGGAAAATTAACCGTATGACCAGTAAATCTGAGACTTTTTTAGACCCAGAATAAATGTTAAGCACAGGTTCTATTTTGAATGGGAATAAATTTCCTCTAGCCCTTATTTTAAAAGCATCTGTAGTTCACAGCTATGCTCCAAACTGACAAGTCTGTGTGTCAAATAGAAATTCCAACATGATATGGTGTGACATGAACAGCACCCAAACATTTTCCTGTGGCTTTTTTTTGCTAGTGCAATAAAAGTTTTTTTTTTTTTTTTTTAGGCATTTTCCTGTCTCAGCTGAAAGTAGGGTCTTAAAAATATGTTTTCTTTATTCTCAGAGTTACCATTTCTTTGTACCCACCTCTCTTTCAATAGTAACATTTGCAATTTAATGCTATTTAGGTACTAGAGCTATTTAGATACAAAAAAGCTCTCTGATTCAGAAACCTTCCTGTAGGGAAACTTTTGAATCACAGCCTGATGGATCACCCGAGGCAAGCACTGTGTCAGCCTCAGGCTGAAGGCAATTCACCTGTGTGTCCAGTCTGGCTCCACCTCTCCTAAACACCATTTAAGGGCTGACTGCCACAGGTTAAGGATCTCTTCCTGGAGATTGCTCCCTTTGAAGTTTTCTGCTAGGAGCCTGGGGGCATGGGTGAGTGTTTCCTTTATACTTTATTATCTGTGGTAATCTTTCTAGTTATATTATCTGTAAAATGTCGTCTTAACTACAATGCTATTTAGAACTGTTCATTCTGTTAACTATGCAGTTCTACAACAACATCTGGTCTCTTTTCTACCTAGGTGAAAAGTACTAGCAAAGGTGTACAACCTGCATTAAGTGGCTGACCTCAAGGTGTGAGGTAACTTGTGATGTAGTCAGTCTTCAAAGCTCATTTTTAATGCAAAAGGTGACAGATCAATCCCCTGTTAAGCGAGGTGCTTGGAAAGGAGCAACCTTCAAGTTCCAGTTTAGAAGGAACTAATTGTTCAGTACACAGTCCCAGTGATGGGATCTCAAAGTGTAGTGTGTGTATTTGCCTTCAAAGATAATTTTACAGTTGAAGCAAGCCTAGCCCATTAAAAAAAGAAAAAAAACTGTTTTGGTAACTGCTATTAGTTAATAGGAAGCAGAAGGCTTTTTTGAGCAGTTAATGACTCTTGACTGTGCTTAATTACAGGCTTCCTTAAAAAAAGGTGCATCTAATGCTCTCCAATTAATAGCCAAGTAAATAAAACTAGTCCAAATAATAAAACAGTTGGGTAAAACAGCAAATATTTTGATCTCTTTAAGACTTAAAATTGTAGGAAATGTACATGTGATTGTTTTTTTTTGTTTTGTTTTGTTTTGTTTTTATTTCTTCTTAGCAAGCAGAAAAGCAGGGGTGAGTGTTGACACTGGGGAGAAACCCTCTTGAGGTCCAGGGTAAAGGTTGCTAAACTCCTGTTCTGGGGGTGCTTCATTTTTCTCTCCTTTGAAAGAGGTCATTGATTCCTGCAGAAACCTGACTGGGGCAAGGAAATCCTGCCTCTCATGTTAATGAGATCTTGAGGCAGGGTGGCTAATTGGAGATACTTTGCCTCTGAAAAACAGCAGCTCCAGTTGCTTGAGCTCAGAACTCAATCTGAACTCAATTTGAAAGCTATTGCCTCTCAAAAATGCATCTCTGCTGTGATTCCTGGCTCTGCCCCAGCCCAACAGCATGTGGTCTGCCTGCTTGCCATCTTGGGTGTCCTGTGCTGCTGATCTCTCTTCTAAATCATGCATGAAGCCCTTCCAGTAACGTTGATACGACAGGGCACTGAATCAAACTATGCGTGTCAAGGGAAAAACGTTAAATATTTCTAGCTTTAAGGTTGCTGAACATTTTTTTTTCTTTGTAACTCAAAACCATTCAAGTTGAAATACAATAACAGCTGAGCTAAGTGAGAGTGTTTCAGGCTTGTGAAGAAAATACCACTGGAACCAAGGAGGAATGGTAGGCTTGCTTTGTTCACAAACCAGTGCATCAATTCTGTTTAAAGTGATGTCCCTAAATTTACTTCTGTGTCAAGGCAGTCTGTGGAAAAATTAGCAATGGGAGAGGTTAAGTGAGGATCGCAACAGAAGTTGTAATTCAGCTGTAATTACCAAGGACACTGTAGCCACATTTGTCTGTCATGTACAGGGTGTTCTTTTCCAAACGCTATAGGGAGCCCTTGTGTTTCTTTTTTAAAACTTCTAGTGTTACTGGAAAATCTTTCTTTGCTTCAACTGTGCTGTAAAGTTGACATAAATTCAGTGAAGGTTTGTTTATTTATTTATTTATTTGGTCTTGAAAAATATTTGCATCAAATTGCCTATTAAAGTATCTCCCCCTGTGGCAATCACATGCCCTATATGTGAACCCATTACCCCACAGTGGTTCAGGGTTATATTAGATTAGACTGTAACTCTTGAGAGTTGTCTGCTGGTATTAGCAAAATTAGCAAATCGCAATTACACCACTAGCATAGACATCACAAGCACTTTGATTAATACGATCTTTTAACTGAAATCTTTTTTTTTTTTTCTTTTTTTTTTTTCCCCCTCCTGATGCCATTTCCAGAACACAGATACCTGCTGTTTGAGGAGTGGATGCTGCTCTCTGGGGATAAAAATGCAGGATGCATGCCCAGAGAGAATTCCTTGGCAAGAGAAAACTAATCCTGCAACTGAAAGCTCTGCCTTGTTCTTTTCTTTCCTTTTTTGAGATGTGGCAATGGAAGTAACTTGTGCTTTATTGCAGATTCAGACATAATATTTTAAATGATGTAGATGGTACTGTGGGATGCCCATGTTCATGGGCAGAGGGTAGTCCTCCCCACTGTAGGCTCCTCATCCAAAAGCAATGAACAGAAATAATTGGGTGGTTATTGCCCAGTCTTTCTGATCTCCCTAAAAACAGGTAGAAAGTCCTAGAAAAGACAAGGTGACCGTCAATGTGAAGAAGGTGGAAAAAATTCTAATAAAGCATTTTCAGCAGTCGTAAGACTGCCTATTAATGCCTGAAGGTTCAGCTCAGAGCAGATGTTGTTTGGGGTGAGATGAGTTGGACAGATTTTTTTTTTCTCCCAGCCCTTCCTATATGTTTTGTATAGAGTACATTTTTGTGCCTTACTGTCCCCTCATATCTAATGTGCACTGATTCAGCAAAGTCCCAGTGCTTATGGACTGATCTCAGGGAGCCCGTGCTACTGACTAACTGCAAAATTTTGAGTGACTTCTGTATATATCTGAAGTTCTCTGGGTGGTTACAGGATATTTTAAAGTAGGAGTCTGTCTTTTACATCCGTTTACATTGTTCTTTACAGTCTGTACTGCTTGGAGCTGGCCACGTTAGGAGCAGAAAGCCAGCCAAACTGATGCTAACTCTAACAGATGGGATGAGCATGCAGTCATCCAGTGACATTGCACGTTGCCCTTTACAGAGCACTCAGTGATCCATTCTGGCTTAGTATGCCAGGCTATCAACTATGAGGGAATAAGAAGCCAAAATGTTTGCTCCAGCCACTTTTCAAGAAAGCAGAGATCTTTTTGCTGGGGGATAAGGTGGTATAAGCCCTGTGTATACCTCTAAGTATGTTGTAAAATGTTTTTTTTTCTTCCTCACCTTGAGAATTTGGTAGCATTGTAAGTAATGTGCTCCTACTTTTAAATATAAGCACCATTTCAGGCTATTAAAATTGTATAAGCATCTGTCCAACTCCCACTCAGGCAGTGCTGAGTACTGGAGAAGGTGTTCAGCTGTTTTGGCAGGCACATTCACCTATCAGGCAGAAATGCTTAAGGCTTTCTGACAGTTCTGGGTTCCAGTGTGACAGTGAAAATCCTGTTTTTCTTGACTCACTGAGGTTTAAGTTTCTAAAAACAGTAATCCAGAGGAGTCATAGCAAAGGGTCATGTCTGTAGCGCACCCCATACAGTATTATAGTACAATAATACAATTTTTAATTGGGGGTGCTATCACAGATTGACAGTTATTGCTGCTACTCACTATGTTAGTGGATGGGAAGAGTAATATAGGTCCTTCATGCCCAGTACATTTTCCTTCAGAAGAATGTAATCTCTTGTTCTGAGGTTGGTATACCTACATGTTTTGGGTTTTTTTGTTTGTTCTTTTGCCAGTGGTTACATAGAAAAAATTGTAGAAAAAAAATCTCCCAGGAACATAAAATCCCTGTGTTCACTGTCTTCCGTTTCTAGAAAGATAATAAGGACTTGAGGAGTGTAATCTGTTAATGAGTGTGGAATCCCTGCCAGAGCTAGTTTTGACCTCCCATAAATTGAGTCTTTTCCAGCTCTGATCAATGATTTTTTTACTTAACCTGGAACCAGTTATTCTTTTAGCAGTGGTAGTTCTAGCTGTTCTCCATCATCTCAGCTAGGATGGTGACCTCTACAATGACCCTTCAGGAATATTCATTGCTCATTTTTTTTCTGGCCAGTGTCTAAAAGCATCCCTGGATTGCAAATGAGGAATTCATTAGCAGGAGGCATTCTGAATACCTGAGTAAACGTTTAGCTGAAAGCTGTAGCTACAGTTGGTGAAGCATCAGGTTAATGCTGTACTAACCAGCTTGCCATTTGTAGCACTGAAGTTGCAGAAAGGCGAAATCGTGTGAATCAGCTTGAAAATATCTTGTAAATATGAACTCAGGCTAAAGATACTGTTTTCAAACATATAGATGTCTTTAAGTCAGAGAGATCTTAATGTTAGAATTATTACCAATGAGATCCAGGTGCTGCTGTCACAAGTTATGCTGGATCAGTCTCAGGTGACTGGCTGCAAAGGAGTTGGTTCTGAGAGAAGGGAGTCAATTTAAAGCCCCCTGAATATGACTATTCTGGGTTCTGAAGCCTAAATGTCCTTGTAGAGTCTGTATATTTGGGGGCAGACTACATATACTTTGGGGCAAAAAAGGGTCAGTGATTATCTTACAGCTTTTTCGCTCTAATTTTCTTTAGTTTTCTCAGTTTCTATTTTTCAAGGCAGCATTTTCAAGGAGACTGGAATTGCTGTATGACTTCTTAGCTGAGAGAAAGCTCTCTAGCTCTGGTTCTGGAGTGGAAATCTTGGAAAAATGGCAGTTTATTCCTCTCTGGTTCAAGAAGTCATATATTTGTATGTGTGCTTATTTGTATAGCTGCTACAAAATACTCAAGGCATCTCTGTGGGCTTTCCAAAGTAGTTAAAGTTGCAACAATGATGTACCTAGAAATAGCTCAAGTGCAGCTTGGAGTAGTTTATTTCCCCAGAGGTGTTTTCAGGCTGGTGGATAGGAACAGCACAAGCCAAGGATAGATCAGCTAAAAGGAACCTTTCCTGCAAATTGCCTTGGAATCTTTAAATGCTTCCTGAATCCCAGGGAGAGGCTAAAAGATTTGACCTTAATCTGAGGTCTGATCCAAAAAGCAGTAAGTTGTTCTGACAGGGCAGGTCTCCCCAAGAGCTGTGCAGAGAAGTCAGAGTTGGACATGAGCCCAGCCTTGGGGTTATGCTGGAACTCAATGCTTTTGGGGCATTGTATTATTTCAGATGAGCCATACTCTGATGGGTAGGGCTTGCAGGAATCAGAATTGCTGACAAGGAGACTATTCCTAAAATTACTGGGGGGGGGGGGGTGGGAAGGGAGGAGGAATCATTTCAATTATTTGCCACAACCAAGTTATGCGATATGTGTTTGGTGAACAGAGGAAGGCTTCACTACTTCATCTGGTCACTCTGACACCTCCCATGAGCCTTAAGTTGGAAGGAGAACAAGCAGAGCCTTGCTCTGCAAATAGCTCAGGTGTCTGTGTGGGATGGCATGATCAGCACGGAGTTCTTATTCCCATGGCCTCAGCTGGAGCTGCAGCCACATGGTGCCACAATGACAGGCCCAGGCCCTGCCCTCGGCATCCAGCCTGGCAGTTCTGTGGGGTGGATGGCAAGAGGGAACTGGGGAGAGGGGTGAGGCAGAAATTTCTGGAACCAGCACGTTTGCATAGCAGCAGCAGCCACAGACAGCTTCCTCCCCAGGCTCTGTCAGGCTTTGCAGGATTCATGGCAGAAGAAAAGCTTTAAAGGGGGTTTGATGCAAGGGAAGATGGCACCTCTGTGGGGTGTTTTTATCATGATTCAGAGGGCAGGCTGTGAGAAAGCATAGAGGTGTCTGCAGGAGAAGTGATAGAATGTGTTATCTTTAGCGAGAGAAGAAAGTTCTCTGCTGTGACAGAGAATTAGATTTAAGAGCCAAGGAGAGCGAGACCAAGCGGTAGCTTAGAGGAAAGGCTTGAGCTTTTCTATCAATCCCACAGAAATATTTATAGTATTGAAACATGCACAATCAGGATGAAAAATGGAAACCACAGAAACAGTGCTTCATTGTTTTTTAGCTGCTGGGGCTCTCAAGAAGAAATCTGCTACGTTCTATTTCATCATAAAAAGAAGCCATGTATTCTCACTGCTCACCTCGTGAACGATCCTACAGGGCTGCTGGGCAGGCAGGAGCTTCCAGCTTTCACCCAGTGCCACTTTCAGTGCCCAGCCCAAGCTGCTGCTACGGGCACAGCCAGCAAAATCCCCAAGTGTGCTGTGTGGTGCAGCCACAGACCTTAGGGATGAAATTTGAGTATCCTAGTGCTAGGATCTGCTCCACCTACGCTTCTTACATGAGAGAAGTACAAATCAGAGGGATTTTTGTCACAGTTGCACTGTTTTGGTGCGGATGGGCTCTAATCTCCTTATGAGCTGCTCCCACTCTTCAATCTCATGAACTGAGCATGAAATATATTTTTACTCTTTTTAGTGTGGGTTTGAGAAGGAAATAATTTTTGAGTACAAACAATCAATTTGAAATGTCAGAATGATTGTTTTTTTCAAAACAATTTTTCAAGTAGAAGTGCCCTAAAATGGGGTTGCTTTCTTCTCTGTGGAAACCTTCCACTTTATTTTTCAAGTGAAAAATAATAGTTTACTAATGAGCTTCAGTGAAGAGCGAAGCTGGTTCTCAGCGTTGGTATTGGTGGAGGTGAATAAAAGGGAAATGTGATGGAAACTTCTGATGATACAAAACTGGGAGTAATGACTGGAAGGCTGTGCTGCCGTTCAGTGAGACCTGGACAGACTGGAGAGTTGGGGAGAAAGGAACCAGATGAGGTTTAGCAAAAGCAAGTGTAGAGTCTTGTACCTAAGAGAGGAGTAACTGCGTGCACCAGTACAGGTTGGGGAATCTCCTGCTGGAGAGGGACCTGGGTGTCCTGGTGGATGACAGGTTGGCCATAAACCAGCAGTGTGCCCTGGTGGCCAAAAGGGCCAATGGGATCCTGGGTGCATTAAAAGAGGATGGCCAACAGGTCAAGGGAGGTGATCCTCCCCCTCCACTCTGCACTGGTGGGGACTCACTTGGAGTATTGTGTCCAGTTCTGGGCTCCCTGGTACAAAAAAAGACAGGGATCTCCTGGAAAGAATCCATCAGAGGGCTACAAAGGTGATAAAGCATGTAGAACACCTTTCTTATGAGGAGAGGATGAGAGACCTGGGTCTGCTCAGCGTTGAGAAAAGACGTAGGGGGGATATGATCGACATCTATAAATATCTAGGGAGCGGGAGATGAAGGGATGAGGCTGAACTCTTCTCAGCAGTGTGCGGCAATAGGATGGGGGGAAATGGCCACAAACTGAAGCATAGGAAGTTCTGCACAAATGTGTGTGGGAACTTTTTCACAGTGCAGTGATGGAGGCGCAGGCTGCACAGAGAGGTGGTGGAGTCTCCTTCTCTGAAGACATTCCAGACCCGCCTGGACGTCTACCTGTGCAACCTGGGCTGGGGAGCTGCTTTGGCAGGGGGTTGGTCACTTCCAACCCCTACAATTCTGTGAAAACCCCAAAAAGGAGGTCAGCCCTTGTGGCTGTAGGATGGCTAAAGAAGTGAGTCTCAGCAGCTGGTATGAAATGATTAGAGCAAGGAACTTGGCAGCTAGGAATGACAGTTTTTTATTTTTTTATTTTTTTTTTTACATTTAGTGAGGAGTCAGAAACCCATTGCATGGGGGAATGAATCAGGGGTAACACCCAGACTGACAGAGGCTGTCTGCTTGTTGTTTCCATTGTGACAGGTGGGACAGGAGTTGGGAGAAAAGGTAAGATTTACTGGGAGTTATCAAGAGCACAGGTTAAGAAAAGGTTTATTTATATGTAGATATGTGTATAGGTATGTTATTTATCAGAAAGACAGGAAATGATGATGACCATGAATAAAGTTTGGCATTTGTGTGTAACAGATTCTTAACCAGACCAAATCCTATGTGGTTATCTCTGCCAGAACAATGCTAAATCTTGTTTGCCCAAAAGAACAGTCTCTAAAAACTATATTCCTCTTCTCTTTGATTTATAAGAATGGAAGTGCTGTCATTAATCCTCCCTGGACAGTGCCATGGATGCAGGATCTTCATATCACTTCATAGCTGTACACTGAACAACCGAAAATCTCAGCATCTGGCTTGAAAAGTTGAAGTAATGGAAGTAAAACATTTCCCTAGGGCTGTACAAGAGAGACAGGATTTAGAGCATGTTGGAGAGAAAAATGTTAGCCAGCAGTTTATTCATGACTCCAAAAAAGGACTTTCTGCTCATGGTAAGCAATAGATTGTTCCCAACCTTCCTGGGCACAGTGTGCCCCCAGATTTTGCTATAAGAGCCTTTAAGACACAGAGCACGATCCCTCAAAAGATCTCTACATGCTTCCCAGTGCTGCAGCTGCCCTCAGCTGTGTTCATTCACTTGAACAACAACTGATAGTGTCTAATTTTTTGATGGGGGAACCCCTGGAATTAGCTTTGCTTTAACAAAAGTACTTGATCATCTATGTTCCGTGCCTGCACTGCATTTAGCAAGAGCACCCTCAGTGTGCTGTTGTGGAATGAGGTGTTGAGAGGGTAAAAGAGATGCAGGTTGGAAAAGGGAGGTGAAGTTTACTCTGAATTCGGACTCAAGTTCCCTTTCAGAGTTTGATACCTTCTGACTTGCAGCTGTTTCTTATGGCTCTGAGGCTGGGATTGCAGAAATGTCCAGGAAGGCACGCACAAGCGCTTACAACCTTGTAGCTCAGAACAATTCACGTGGCAGAATGTGAACTGAACAATTCCTGCTTTTCCCAAAATCTCAGCTGTGACATGCACTGCAGTTGTTGAGTGCAATCCTTTTCCTAGTTTCCCATAAAGCAGGTGTAATTTGTCATGATTATTTTTCAGGCACGAGGGAGCACATTGCTTGAATTAGGCACTGCATCCATCTGAGCAGACTGGGGAAAGACCATTCAGTGAACTGAAGTAAGGTGATTCAAGTGGCCTGGCTTTAAAAACCATACCCACAGCAGGTAAGTCACTGTTGGGACTCCCATGCCAAAGCAGAAACGTTCATCCCCAGACCTGGGAGACACAGCCTGTTCCTCTTTAAATCTGTGCTCTGTGCTGCAGTGTTCTGCATTGTTGCCATGGCAGAAATCTCCCCATAGTAATAACCTCTTTCAGAGAAGGTTAAAAAGAGACAGTGCACATGCTCAGAGAGGCTGCACTTGTTCTGTTAGCAGTTTGCAGCGGCCATTTCAAAGAGACCACCACAAAGACGAGAGAGAGATCAGGTACTGATATTTTTTTTTCCTTTATTGGAGGGGGTGACTTTTCTCTTACAAAGAGGACTGTGCACATGTCTTTGTTCCTGGCTACACTGCAGAGAGAGAGGACCCTGGAAGCCTGTCGTGATTATTCCTCACAGACAGCAAATTCCCATAGAATTACTGAGAGGCAGTTGTTAGATGTGGCCTGAGGTGACTGCTGCACTCAGGGAGCAATTATTTGCCAGCATGGCTCACATGGAAAGCTGAGGTGAGGCTGGGGTGGGCAGTGTGTAAGGTACCCTGAAGAAAGTTGAGCTGTCTGTCTGCCTTGTTTTTTAACCTCTCATAGTCAACTACCAGTGCTAGAGAACAGCCTTCCCTGACCAGCATGCTTCTGCTTTAGGTGCTTTAGAAGGAGGTTGATCCTGTCCTAATGTACCGTTACCTGGAAACACTGCTGCATCCTGTTGCAAACCCTGGTATTTTTGATTGTACTTGCTCTGATCTCAGGTCATTGTTAATTAAAATGGAATAACCAAGCCACTTGTTAGGATTTTAATCCCTTTATTTTAAGGATTGTAGAAATAAGAAAAAGGGTTACAGCAGATTGATTCTAATTAGTGGGTGGAATAGGAAATCCTATTCTGGGGTAACAGAAGTTACCAGGTGTATTACTTGGTTTGGGCATGAATATGTCTATTACTCTGTATGTGCTTGTGTGTGTCTTTCTTCTGAGCCATCCTCTGATCCTACAATTTGACTGAGGTGCACAAGAAGGGGATGTGTATAATGCTGCACCTTTCCTGGATAAATTGCTGGTTTGCACAGGCTGCAAGTGTTTGTACAGAATTTTGCAGCTTCAGATTCACTGTGTCTGAAACAGTGACTTGGCATGTATCAAAGACTAGTCTTGTTCAATTCTATACTTGTGGCAAGATGGGGAAAAACCTTTCCCTTTCTGTCTCCTTCTATTGCACTTCCCCTGAGTAGCCTGTACTTCATATTTGGATGCTGTTCTGCATTCAGCGCACCTGCACTTGATGTTCGTATGCAACATCTTCTGTTTAGTAGGTACCTACTTAAATATCAGGAAGAAATGGCCTATTGTCCTGCTTTCCTGAACTTAGCTAAAGAAATATTTCATGTGGATTGTGCTGTGTTGTTACAATCTTATTTGATGCTTTCTTTTCTTTGTGCGTACAGGACCAGAAGGTAAACTTGGCTGAACTTAGGATCACCTTATTAGTTTGCAAAGATGCTTGAGGCTTGTGATTGAAATCTTTAACAGGCAGTTGTGGCTTGAGCCAATCCAAGGTTCTTGTGTTTCCTCTTGATGTGAATGTTGCAGGACCAGATCACACCTGTCTTCAGGACATGGTGTGGCCTGGCTGTGATGTTCAGAAGCAAATAGATGACTGCAAATTATCTGAAGCTCAGATTGGAAAGGGAAACAGAGGTTCAAAGAGTTTTGATGTGTTTACCACTCCACCTATGAATTTGGAGAGATTTAACAGAATTATTTTACTTCAACTGGTTTCACACTGTTTTTATGATCAGTGTGGTGGGTAGTTAATGATAGTGATTAACTGTAGTTTTAAAAAGATGGTATATCAATAAAGCAAGCCAGTGGGCAAAAAAACTCATTTTGAAGTTCAGGTCAATTTCAGCCAGCTCTTAAAATAAATAAATAAATAAATAAATCCTTACAAGGTTGGTCTCATGGTCTGACAGCAAACCAACAGTCCAGATTCATGTTCTGGTCTCTGAATGTGTAGTTAGAAAAAAGACTGAAGTCACAGAGTGGGCAAAGTTGCTGGCATCCTGGCTTTCACATGAAATCAAAACCGGGGTCTTCTGGCTGTCTTCACTACTAGGGACATTCCCAGTTGGGTTTCATGTGCAATGCTCGAAAAGTATAGAGAATTTGTCTGCACTATAGATCTTCTGATTACTTTTTTTTATTAGTTTTTGTTTGCTTGTTTCCTGTCAGAGGAGAACTGCCAATGCTTTAACCATCAGGAACGTAAAGTTATATGTAACAAGAGCCTTGTATTTGTGATGATCCTCCCTGACTTGTCTGTCTCTCTCTAAAGAGAGAAGCACCTGTTCCCATGATGCTGCTACCCTGCCTTCTGAGAAGACTGGTCCTTACAGTTCCTTTAGTGTTTGTGGCTGCACTACTTCTCCTGGAGCCTGCTAGATCTGATCAAGAAGCAGGAACAGCCATACCAGCTGAAAGTATGTATCATACAGCTCTCCCTTACAACTTGCACTGTAGTTTTAATGTTGCAAGGCACTATGTTATTGAAGGTTGTCCAAATAATTTGAACAGTTCTGGAAGTTTCTTGTTAATGTTGTTTTAAAACTGTGAGCAGAAAGTATATACTGTTTTCCTTCTTCATCCAAGGCTCTCTAGTCTCTTACCCTTGTCTCCTGCCTATTGCTGTCTTCCTTGTGCCTGAAATTCAGCAGTGTTCTGCACTTCTGCTTTTGTGCAGCCCTTTCAATGTGTTAGTTTTTTCTATGCCTTGAATCACCATCTCTACTTTTCAGATACGTTCTTGAGACTTGCTTATTTCAACTGATGATGACTTATTTTATGTGCTTTCTTGGTAAAGTTAGAAGTTCTTATATTAAAATTTCACAGTGAAGATGTCAAGAAAGCACAACTTGTCAACTGTCAGCCTTGGAACCTTCAACCACCTAAGCCTCCTTTGCTAACCTGTATTGAGTTTCTGTCATAAGCATAATGGCAGGTCCATTCATCAAGCTGTTTAAGTGGAAAGTGCTGTTCTCTCCTTTTATCTAGTGTGTATATATATAGTAACACTGAGGTTGAGTCATGGTTTAACAGTGAGAGAGAGTCTTTAATCTATGATGTTTATTTCTTCTCTCTAGCCTTTGTTTTTGTCTCATAACTAGTCAGTTGAAGAATAGGGCAAACTCCTTTTCTCCATGCAGTCAGGATCCCCCTCTGCAGGTTAGCACACAGGTCATGAGCTGGAGGCTCATGCTGCAATTCATCACAGGCATGTTGTAAGCAGTGAAATATCATCTGTTTGCAAAATAGGCTGACGGACACTGCAGGATATTCCAACCTCACTCTAGGTTTTATCCTTCCTTCTCATACCAGACTTCAAAGAGATACTAAGCCTGTGCTCAGAGTAACTCACTTGCCCAGTGTTTCCTGTAAAGCTGTCAGAGAAGCACAGGCAGAGGAGCAAATAAAAGTGTATGTAGAGCCTCATAATTCTAAAATATCTTATGTCTGTATTTGTTCAGTCTCTGTACCCCTGTTTGTTATAGGGCAGCTTTGTGGTACAATGATCAAGACAAAGCAAGCCTTGTGACCTTAAGTGTGGATTATCTAGATACCTTAAATACTACAGTTATTTCACAATGCATCTGTTCTGCATATCAGTAATACCCTCTAATGATAGGGCATTGTGTTTATCTGCTGCTTGCTTCACTAGCTTTCTGCAAAGCTGTATTGTATTCAAAGTTGGAGTTAAAGTGATCTATCTTAGTGATAATCATCTCAATTATATTCCATTAGCTTTGTGTTTTAAGTTCAAGTTTGTGAGATTAGGAGACAGAATTCTCCTGGGAAACAAGATCATAGCTTTAGAGATATTTCTGGAGAAGATGGGGTTGAATGTGTGGTCAGGGTCAGTGCTCAAAATCACTGTTCATTCCTCCTGCTTAGTACTTCATGCTGTATTCTCTACTAAATGCTTTCCTAGGCCGTCCCTGTGTTGATTGCCATGCATTCGAGTTCATGCAGAGGGCTCTGCAGGATTTAAAGAAAACAGCATATAATCTAGATACACGGGTAAGGAAACATTCAACTTATTTTTGGTTGTTTTTGTTTCCTTGTTTCTTGCTTTGATTTTTGTATTCTGTTATGGAACAAAATGCTGTCGATAGAAGTAGATAAGGTGGATGGATTTTGCACAGTACACTATCAGTTAGTGGTAATGTCCCTTCTACTGTGATGCTGTGTAACTGTATTTCACTCCTCTAGGCAGTACCCTCTGGAATTCTCAGTTGGGTTATCAGAGAAAATAGGAAACTTTGTAAAGAGTGAACTGACCTAAGCTCTCTGTCCTTCTCTTGGTCAAATTAGAGCCATTAGTATTGCAATTTTTATTCCAAATGCAGAGTGCACACCTCAATTTTTATGTTAGGGGGAGTAAGGTCAGAACATCATACTTACTGCCCAAAAGGAGAGAGTCAGCTCAAACAAAAAACCACACTAAAATAAAATATGCTATTGCACGTGTTTCTGTCCCTGGAGAGAGGCTAAGGGAGGAAACATCTCATAGATGTTCTCTTTTTTCACATCACTCTGATTCTGTAAAGATGGAGCATGCTGCAAATTAGAACAGCATTAAAAACAGAACTTGCTTGGCCTGTAGACAGTGTGGAGAATTTGCCAAGCATTTCCCCCTTCTGTGAGAGAAGATGAATCCTGGTACTGCAAGCCTGCAATGATGATCTGCGTCCCAGCTTCTGTCAGATAGCAGAGGCTTGGTAGGGTATCTTTTCCCCTACCTCCCATGCACCCTTTAGATGAAGTGCTATATCTGCATCTCGCACAGGTTTTTCAGCAGAAGGCATTTAAACTTCCTTGTGATTCTAATCTACAGTCAAGGGTCGTTCACAGTTCAGAGCCTGCAAACTGACATTTCTGAAGAGTACTTTGAAGTAACTCCAAGCAGAGTGCATGATGGAAACACCACTGTAGGAATAAAGATGGATTGGATTGTGACATACTACAAAAAAAGAAACAACAAAAGCAAACCAGGCAGAACTAAATTAGTATATAGTGGATTTACAGTTAAACAAAGTCTGCACAATACTTACAGGTCAAATGTATTTTGGGCTCTTCTATGAAGAAATCTTGTTAATCTGCAGAGCGCTGTATACAGCAAAAATAAGAGGTTCAGATTGTCCTCAAAAGTGATTCTATCACAACTTCTTCTGTTCAAAACTTTTTGTTAGAATTTCTAAATCCAGATGCAAAAATATCTGAAGTACATCTTCTCTGGATGTGGCTATGGCAGTGACCTTTATGGTACCTACAGTTTAGATGTTGAGAGTGAGACTTTGTAAGATACAGATAACCAAAGCTGAAAGCTAATAATGAGGACTGAGTATCTGAGCCCCAAAAACAGCAGCTGTATTTTACTATTTCCAAATAACAATAGAAGATGCCAAGGAAAGGAAACCAGGTTACAAAAAAGGTTCTGTTGGAAGGGAACATTCTGTAGTTGTTTCATAGTTGTAGATTTGATAGCGAGCCTGAAAAAGTACCTCTGTGATACATTCTTACTACAAATCTATCACTTTCTTACCACTTTCAAATCCTAACAATTGAATCCATATTGAATTCCTTCAGTGCCTCTGGATAGAACAGGCCTATTCCATTTACTAAGGAATTTTGCCCACATCTTCAAAAGACATGAAAATATTTAATATTTGAGGACTACTTGGATCACAGAAATCCTGCCTATGGTGCTCCAATTCTTAGGTTTATTATTCTGCTGTAGCCCAATTTGATGCAAATTGAGTACTTTAAGACAATTACTTTCAGGCATATTTGTATTTTATGTTTGACTGTCTTGATCTGTTCTGCTGCTGAGTAGGGCAGATTTTTCTGTCCTGAAAATACAATGCCCTTTGTTATTATTCCCGCTGGAGATGCTCATTTCCTTGAAAAATTCTTTTTTCATTGCAGGGAAGAATTTTAGTTGATGACTAAACAGCTTCTAACTGTGTTGGAGGGGGAGGGATTCCCAAAAGCTTAGAGAGGAAATTCCCATTAATTTCCTCCTGCAAATCTCACTCTGCAGTTCTGCACAGTGGAAACTCTGTGCACAGATCAGAGTTTTCTCACTTAATTTGGCCCTGTGTTGATCTGCATGGTGTCTAACAAAGCAGAATGACTCCAGCATAGGTCACATAACTTTTTGTGGAGGTCAGAAGCTATATCCTGTTCTTGTTATGAGACAAGGAATGATTATAACCTACACTGAAGCGATGATCACTTACTGATTGATTGGTAGATTAGATGCATATTAGATGCATTTTCCTCATGCACTGAGAGAAGGGTCACAGACCACCTCTGAGAAGCTGGCTGCTGCCTGTGCAGGTACCAGATTTGTTTGTCCCCTTCTGCATGCTGCTTTCCACCCTTTTGTTGCTTCTGGCACCTTGGAGCAGGCTGAGTTGTTCTGACTGCAATAAACAGCTCTGAGGAATCTTTCTGGAGCATAACTGTGATTTCCCACTTAATAACCAAATCTGGCAGGTGTAGCTCTGATCCCAAACTAGTAGACGGCTCTTGCACTGCTGCTACCATCAAAACAATTCCAGTAGCGTACAGCCAGCCCCCTGCTGCATCTGCAAGTTGCTCAAGACTGAAGCCAGCAGCAGGCAGGCAATAAAACAGCTCCTATAAAACAAATCTAGTCCATGGGCTACACAGTCCATTGTATCTGCACTATGAACACTTCCAAAATTCCACACAGTTTTTCCAGAGCTGAGCAGTGGCTATTGCATTACAACTTTAAACAGTTTTCTCTTTCTTTTTTTCAAGCTAGATCTTACCATCTTTTTTGTAGGCTGAGAGTCTGAGCCCTGCCCTGTTTTTCATGTTTCTTTGATGTTCTTTAACCTACCAAGGGGATAATAACACATCTCTGTGCAAATTACTTTATAATCATGCTCACAGAACAGTCAGTAAAGATGTACTTAGTGTCATTCATTCTGTTCTGTATTGCTTTATAAACTGTCAGTGGTTATTTGGAACATTCAAAGCCCATTAAGTACGATGTACCCGTGAAAGTAAAAACAAAGCTTAGAAATGTTATTAAAGTGATACAAGATGGTAAGCAGCCTTGAGGCTCGACTCCAAAGCTGTTGGCTTCCCTTACTCAAACCACAGCCAAAGATGTTGAGGAGATGGTTAGAAGGTGGTGATTGAGTATCTTTCAGGTAATTAGCAAAGCCTAATCAGATCTTTTCAGTATTGCAGGATAGCTGAAAAGATCAAGTGATATCTGAAGATAATACCACAGGGCTGTGTTGAGTGATTTGTCCTAAATATACCCTCCCAGTAGGTGCCTCTTCCTGTACTGGGAAGGCAGGCTTTAAGTGCAGTGGTTTAGCCCAGCTCTGCTCAGTGCCTCTAGCTGATGTAGATCAGTAGATATCATAACTTTTAAAAAACAGCCTTTAATCATGTGGCCGTCCCCTCTGATACCAAAATCACAAGAAAGGCAGGTGAAGGGCAGATTTCACTGGCACTTAAATCTGATAGTCTTTACAGTGCCCCTTTTTGTGTAACTGCTTACACTAGTAACTAGTAATCTGGTAGGTGGACTTTGCACAGCTAGTTTGTCCCATAGCAGTAAGGAGGAAGTTCTCTCTTGGATCAGACTGATTTCCAGATAAAGCTTCAGCTCATGATACAGATGACTGCATATAACAGATGAGGACATGATCTTGCTGTCAGGCAGCACTGTGCTTCATCAAATCCATTGACACCATAGGTTCCCCAACACAGACAGGAAAAGCAAAGCATGTGTGTGCTAGAGAGGAAGGATTCACAGATCTCCTTTGTACAGCTGTGCTGTCCTTTCCCTGGTTCTTAGCTCTCTCCTGCACAGGTGCAGGCATCCCAGATCATACCTTGCTCAGGGAAGTTCCCTGTCCACCCCTACTGCTCCAGAAAAACCCTGCAGGCAGTGTTCAGTTTTGGTGGAGGGACTTTTGTTCTTTAAAATATGAGACTTCCTTCTTATATATATATGTGCTAACATGAAAAGAATGAATGGGTACCAGGCTGAATTTCTTCCTATCATGTGAAGTGCAGCCATGTTTGTATGCCAATTAATCATGCAGAAGTTAAATTACTTTACAGGCAGGAAGCAATATCTGATTGTTATGCTAAGCCTCATACAATTCATTCCAAATTTCAGAACAGAAGTAAAACTGACTTTTCTTCAGGACTAATTGGTTGTACAGAGCTGACTTCTCATTTCTGGTGTTTCTTTTGTCCCTTCCTCTTACAGACAGAAACACTGCTTCTTCAGGTGGAAAAGAGAAATCTGTGCGACTGTGTAACTGCAAGTCTGCTGAACTGAATCCAGGAGGCCAACTGTATCACCTGTTCAGTGGTTTTTAAAATGCAGCTGTATAAAATACAGCTTTTTGAAGTTCATGTTGCAAGCACATACATCCCACTGTTGCATCTTGTATGTCTGTTCTCTTTGCTGGTTTTTAAATAGTCCTCTCTTTTCGCCTCACTGCATTGCCAGTAAGGACTCAGGTCAGTAAAGCTGCTACTTGGTGTTAGAGCAGGGAAAAAATTTGCCTGCTTTGATTTTTAAATCAGAGTTGGCCAAGTGAAACCCACAGGATAAATAGAGCCAACAATGCTCTAGAGACATTCACAGCTGGTTTTGGTCTCTAACATATTAGAGCATATCTCTGTGACAACTTACCCAATTATATGGAGACTAGTAGCTGTGGTCTCTGTAGGCTTTGCCAGTATGTTAAAGGTGATGGAAATTCTGTTTGTTGCTTACACTGTGACCATGTTCAGACATCCTGTTGGCTGTAAAGAGGCATGCATTATGAGGAGGTACACATCTGCTGTGCTTAGACCAAAACAGCTAATATGTTAGTGCTGACTTTCTGGCATCCTGTGCAAGAGTGTCTTGTCTTTAATTAAAGTATTTAATTTCTTACCCTCCTGCCCGCGGCCTTACCTCTCTAACTAAACTGGTGGACTTAACTGCAAGTAGATAAGGGGGGAGATGCAAATACTTCTCTGCCAGAAGAAATGCTGCCTTTAGAGGGCTTCAGCTGATTCTGGTTCGAATAGAACAGCTTTTCAGATTTTTTTTTGCTGCAGTCAGGACTTCCTCATCATGTCCTAGATTGGCTTTGTTTTCCTGCTTGCCCCTCTCCAGTGAAACCTCTGCCCTCCCTTCCAGACTGGTATTGCTTGCTCTCCAAGCCTAGGAATTTCTTGGTGAACCCCCGGCCCCCCATCCTGATGATGGGGAATGTGAGTTGCTGCATACGTGGGTGGTGGGACTGATATTCCTCAGATTTGGCATCCCTTTAGATCCATCTAACAGCCCTGCAGGAGCAGTGTGTGGCATTCTACTGTGGACTGAGTAACACTGACATCTCACTCCCAGTCTGTAGGTGGAGGGGAGGTGGGAATAACTTTCTCATTCTTTTGTTCAGAACCTGAAAAAAAAAAAAAAGAGATCCCTTTCAGTCTGCAGAAGATCCATCAGAACCAGGAACTTCCTCATGGTAATTGCTGGATGCTTCTTCACAGCCTACCTAATCTATTTCAATTTAGTTGAACAACTGTCCCCCATTATTTCTTGTTCAAAACCATCATAATAGCAGAAGAGTAGAAAACAACTACCATGGCACATAGCTATGAGAAAGGATTGTCGAGATCTGGAAGTCATACCCAGCAACCAGAATATCTATTCTGGGCAAATGAACAGAGACTTCTGAATGATTTCTGTATGTGTGCTCAGGTTTAATGTGACACAGCAGCAAGAGTCAAGACAACTTTCACAGGGCAAAAGAATACAGTAGAACTAGGCAAATCGCAGGCAAAAGTGACTAGGATAATACATAATAACGTGCAAAGAGAAAACAGAATGTCTTCAGTCTGGACAAGAAGGAGAGCAGTTTACAAAATCATGAGTGTCCTGAGAGTGACTGCTTGCTGCCCCCTCCAAAACAAGAAGAGGGGTGCAGCAAATTGAAACCAGCTGGTGGCAGTCAGAGCAAATAGAAGGGTGACTCTCATAACCCACTGCATGTTTAAGTCACAGAAGTCCTCACTGAAGGATGTTCCTATTTAAAATATTTGTACAAGTTCAAAAAGCTGATGTTCAGACTCAAGCCTGAAAACTCCACTGCAGACTGTTAAATAAAAAAACAAACAAACAAAAAAACAAAACAGCTAAACCATAACTTGTTACCATTTAATTAGGAAGACACCATCGCCCTGGCTTTATACTTCCCCAAAAATAAATACTGCCAACGATAAGACACTGGCCTTAGAATGAACTGTGGTGTGATCTGCTGCAGTTGTCCTTACATGTAGGAATGAACTGTGCTTCCTAAATTCATAACACAAACCTTCCTCCTTAAGTAGGAGAGCGCCTGTGCTTCTGCAGCCCAGTACATCACAGAGACTGCTCTGAAGCAGGAGTAATGTTTCCTTTTTGTAAGGAAATGGTATTGCAGACCATTTCCTACTGCCAAGAAGGAACTGTACAGTTACTCAGATATTAAAGTCTCCTTCATATTACATAAACCTGGTCCTGCCTCACTTCCTTTCCCTGCCCTATGATCTTGCCATGAGAAATTGAAGTTTTAATCAAAGTCCAAATATCCCCTTTTAAATCCAAACTACTGTTCCATATACACTTGACAGAGCCATCAGAGCTTGCATGTGTGCTTCTCACTGTTCACCTTGTCCTGTTTCTTTCCCTTTCCTGCATTACATGGCTGTCTACTGTTTTGGGACCACATTGAAAGCTGTTCAGAACAAATTATTTACAGCACTGGATAGTAGCCATCACACCTTCAGGTGTTGTGAACTTACACAACTCACAAAGTAAAATAAGCTGGACTGTTGCTTTAGTTTCAGACAAAGTATTTATCTTTAAGCATTGGTTTGCAGTTTAATCTCCATGTAAATATTCTGTAACCTTGCTCCAGCTTCCATTCCAACTATAAGTTCGTAGTGTTATGGAGAGTTGGGAAAACAGTGTTTTCAATGCCCTCAAATGTTAAGAAGTGGCTTAAACAAAAAAAAGTTACAGGGTTGTATTTTATTTCTGTAAAGTGTCAGTTGTTTCATTACAGCAGTTTGGGTCTTGTGTTGATTGTTACAGAAGGTGGAGAAGTCACAGCTTTTATCTTGCTTTAAGTGCAAAGAACTTTCCATGCACACTAATTCAGTGGGATTATTAGGTTATCCAAGTGGATCTTCTAAGAGACAAAGAAGAAGTGTAGGAGCTTGTATAACAAAACTGTGTCTAGTCCAAATGAATGGAAAGATGTGCTATCAAAGTACATATGTCAAGCCTGGACTAACTTCTGAGCAAAAAAGTTTTCATTGACAAAATGTCATTTTCTGTGGCTTCTGCACAGAAGCTGGTGAAACTTGACACTTTCTTATGCAAAAATCCCAACTAACTTTAAAGTTCCCAATGGTGGCAGGCTTAATGAAGCTGCATCTGTTGAACTGTCACTCACAGCCTAAAAAGATACCCATCTGAGAAAGATCCTGAGAGTTTTTCCAGGTAGTACTCTGAAACCTCTTGGGTTATTTCTCTTCCCCATCTAAAGATGAATCATCCATGTGGTAAGTTTGATACACGTGCACCTTGAATTCTCCCTGGACTACATCTACAGTGTAATAAAGCATCCAGTTCATGAAAAGTACTTGGATTCAACTAGCAGCACTGAATATATATAATGCACACTTCAGTCTCATGCTGAAAAGCTGAACAATATTTGAATGCCATTTGTCAGCCAGTACATTGCACATATGAAGTATGTTTTATATAAGATGTAAAAATGAAATTGTAGTTCAACCCTTCATGGGTAAAATATGTCCTAGGTGTCAGTAGCTTCTAAGAAAAGAAATGAGACCTTCTCACCTTCCCTTTCTGTGCACATGCAGTCTGCTCAGAGAGCTGCCTGTGCCTTCTGCCACGCTGGTCTTGATAGCCACAGAATGGTCTGACAAAACCCTTATCACTTGAAAAGAAAAAAATGCCAGCAGGTACGTCCTGAGCATCAACTGCTCTCCAAACACATGAATTCAGGAGGGATTCTCACATGCAGTTCTTAAGCAAGTAAAAATGACATGCTTTTATCTTCTCAGGTAGGGATAATACAGGGCAGTAGCAGGGCAAATAGGTCAATTTTACCATCCATGGTTCTCAGGCTGTGTGTGGAGATATAATACACAACTCTTGCCTATACTGTAAACTTACACCCTGTCCAGCACAGGGAACAGCGGTTGGATTTGCAGCAGTCTGATGCAAGCCTTTGAATGTAAACTAGGAGAACTCTGATATTTGGCCAGTAGTTCTTCCTCTTGGAAACAGATTCATTAACTGACCTTCATTTCACAATAACTGACTGCTGCCCCTGCTGTGTAGCATTCTGGGCTTTAGGGATCATTTTAAGGTGCTCATCACCTTCGGCTTCAGTAGATTTTCAGCAAATTGATCAAGCCTGGATCTTTCTGCAGCTCTTATGCTGCAGAACTTCTTGAACTGATTATTTCCTGCACCAAAGGGTATCTTGGTGCTGAATTTCTATCAATGCTCCCTGTTTGGGGTCACATCCTTGCTTTGCAGTGTCATGTGGGTTTTGTTGGAACAGCTGCAGTATCTCAAAGCCTCACAGTCTGACCAGGGTTCAGCTTGAGGTTGGAATCCTGAAGGGTTTTTTCAGGAAGCCCTAAGATGAGGAACTTGACAAGCCATGTTGACAGGAGCAAAATAATCATTTCATATGAGAGAGACTTTTTTCCCCCTACCAGAACTCTGACAGCATTTAAAGCCATCACACCAAGGTGAATCATTGTCTCATGGAATGAAATACAACATGCAGAAGGTGCTTTGACTTTCTCAGGGCTTGAGATATCTGTCAGAACAAACAAACAAAAAAAAATACAGTGTATTCTGCTTATGTGCTGAAACATCTGCAGTGCACCAGCCTGTCAGCCCTCAACTAATCCGCAAGACCACAAAATAATAATTTAAAGGAGTGTTAGGACGCTGTAGACCCTAGCAGCTGCCCTGCAGCCAAATATCTCTAAATTATTTTACCAGTGACCCATGGAAAATTGGGAATGCTCTCTTGATACTTAACTTGTTTAGACCAGAAAAGCATTGCCTTTGCCCTTCTAACTGAGGAAAAAGGATTTCAGTTGCCGCATAAAAGGCAAGACTTTTTTCTCCCAGGAGTGTTTGTGTTTATGCTGGAATTGCTACACAGCTGAGAAGAAACAACTCTGGAAGCAAAATGCTTCTTGTAACCATATGTAGAATCACAAAAGGCAGGAAAGGAACTGTATCCATAAGAAATCACCAGCTCATCATCATCCTATTGCAGGGCAAACTATCCCCCATGCTTATTCTAGAAGTTCTCACATTCCTACCTGATTTTCTTTTTTTTTTAAGATCATGTAACTGCAGTTCTTCCAGCTACTTTGGGAGAGAACAATTCCTAAATCTCAGTCATTTCTGCCAGTTTCTACCATTCTTCCATTGCAGTACTGCAACCACCAAGATCTCATGATGAAAAAAAATAAGCTCTTGCACTCTTTGCACATCCTAATAACAGTAGCAACAGGACCAAAGCAATAAGAAAGTGTTACAAAGAAAGAAGAAAACAGAATGCTCACCTGTCTCTGAGGACCCAGGCTCACAGGAAAGACTCCACAAAAAAAGGACCTCCAACAAGAGACCCTTCCTCTGTGGCAGTAAGCCCTTAAATGAGGTCTAAGAGGAATGGAGCCTGGCTCCACCCCCTCTGGTCACACAGGTGAATTGCCTTCACCTGTGCTCCCAGGGCTGAC
Source organism: Callipepla californica brunnescens (assembly GCA_023055505.1). Lineage (NCBI taxonomy): Eukaryota > Metazoa > Chordata > Aves > Galliformes > Odontophoridae > Callipepla > Callipepla californica. The sequence goes on along the minus strand of JALIRH010000005.1, from coordinate 36,069,301 downwards.
TGGGTCTTTTCTTCAGGTGCTCAATCAGTGGTTCAGGCCATGACTCAGCAGTTGCCATACAGTGATGTAACTGCTTTTTTTTTTTTTTTTTTTTTTTTTTTTGTTTTGTTTTGTTTTGTTTTTTTTGTTTTTTTTTTTGGCAACGACACAACGTTGCAGACTGATTTCAGCTCAAGATTCCCTAACTCCTCCATAGAAGTGCCACTTCACCTGCTTTTCCCCATTTGAAATGGAAGCTCTTGATTATTCCTGATGAGGTTTAGCAGCTTGTCCTCATCCTTATCAATTTTTATTCTGTTTCTAGACTTTTTTTTTTTTTTTTTCCAACTTATGTGCATGATTTGCAATTCGAGTCCTCTCCTTCCGTGTTTCTTATAATCTCCTAGGCTGGTGTTACATCTTAAATAATCACTTTGCTTACTTAATACCCAGATGACTAACAAAATGCTGAACCCTTGAACTGAGTCTTTCTGACTGACCCTGTGTGACATCTCCCTCCTTGCTGATAGTGACCCACTGATAACTACAAGCAGTTACCCAGTCAGTTTTACAGGCCCCGTAACAGTTTTGCTACTTTTCTTCTCACAGTGATGTGTGACACCACAGCAGAAACCTGCCTGAAGTTGATTAAATTTGGCTTTTCCCTACCCATGAGTCCTTTATGCTTCTCACTATTTGAATCACATTTTTTCTTGACCATTCTGGTGTTGTGCCTGCGTTCTCTTGCCTCTTATTATTCAAGTAATAGTAACCAGACCCAGATTCTTCTGTCTCTGTGCTTTCTTCTGAGTTCAGCAAAGGACCTATGGCCATATTAACAGATCAAGATTAGCACTGCATATTAGACTGAGATATCATCTTTGCAATAAATGACTGGATGTTTCTGATTATTTTGCAGGAAAACGCTTTTTTGTTAGCATGTGATAATTAGATATGGATTAGATAGAAAAAGAAGAAGAAATATTTCAAGTAGCCTTCTATGACCTTCTTCAGACAGCAAATAGACTCCTGTGATTCTCTTGGAATTTTCTCATCCTTCAGAGTAAATTTATACTGAAATCATTTAGTCATAGAGGTATGCAATAGGGAATGTAATAGCAAAGGAAGTTGTTCAAGTACTTTCCTTCTTTCTTCTTCAGCTTTGCTGGAGGTGATAGAACAACACAGATTTCTGGAAGTTATCCACAGACACTGGCTCTTTTCCCTGTGAATTGAGAAATGCACCTTGGACCACGCATTTGAGTTAACAAGAGCTGTTGGGAATGTTTTTCATGCTTCTTAAAGACCGTGACATTTGAGGCAAAAACTGGATGGACTCTGCAAGTGCAATATCTGTGTGTTTTAATACAGAATTAACACCTTTTGCCCCATTAGACTGTGGATAGAGAGGGCCCTACTGTAGATTCCCCCAATGCTACAAGTGGAAGCAAGTTCCGTGGTGTTGCACTATTTGGATGGCGATAGTCCAATTCAGCAAGTACTCCTTCTGTGGTGCTATCACAGTGTTAAGCCTGGATAGTGGGTGGCTGAGCAGTCAGAAAACATGATAAAGTTAGTCCATCCACTAACAAATAAGCTTTATTGCATGTATACACAACTAAGCAAAACTAAGCTGTGATATCTAGACCCAAATAATAGGATATGGCCAAACTATGTGTAGATATCCTTGGAGTCTTGGCATCCTTGGAATGACATCTTTCAGGACATCCAATTTCTCTGGATTTTCCCAAATTTTCCAAAGATTTCTGCTCTGATCCCCTTTTATACTTTTCACAGTTAAGATGGGAAAAACCTCTGCTTAACTCAGGTTGCTTTCCTTCCCCAAGATGTCACATTCCTTTCCTTATCTCATTGTGGGTTGTGTTGCTTGTCCTACCTACCTCCTGAAAAGACCAAGCAACTAAGAAAACGATTTTATACAATCTTTACAACTATAGAAAAGACTATATTGGTAACTTGAAAAATATTAGGATAAACAATGCTTTCCACATTAACAAAGGCCATTGCACATGTAGGTAATGGCTTCCTATCCTCCTCTTAAAGTTCATGTATGAAGAGCGTGATATGGCCCACAGGACCAAAATGAATGTATGTGCTAGAAACACATATGCCAGGGTAAATGGAAGTGTAAGGTTTAGATTTTGTGCCAGAATTTCCATTTGGTGTTATTTAAAACTGCAGATCAGGGCTAGACTATGTGACCAGCCCTAGATGAGTGTACAGTCAAACTGTACAATGTTGTTCCATTACATTCTGTCACTTGTGGAGCTGCTCATTTAGCAGGCATCTGCAGCCTGTGAAGAGACAGGTGGTGTTAAACTGGGCCATCTCAGCCTCACCTCAGACACCCAACTGCAGAGCTTGGGCTGGAGTCTTCTCATGGTGTCAGTGGAGACACACTTTGGTGGACACACGTGCCTTGAATCACCTCATGAAGACCCCAGTGACTGGGAACAACATTTGGACCTTCTACACAAGGCAGTTTGAGACACCACCAGCAGTCACTGGATCTTTTTTCCTTCCAAGCAAACTTCTGAGTTTTCTTCTTGTTTGAAATCTCTGGGAACAAAATCTAACTCTAAGTGAGTTAGAGTTAAAGCAGAGTTAAAGCTTCATGGTTCAGCACAGCCCCTTCAAGAATAAAAGCAGCCAACCCAAACATTGCCCAAGACCCTCTGATGTGGATTACAGCAGCTGGTGTCCTCTGAGGAGAGGAGGTGGCCTTGGAAGGGGTGGAGGAAGAGAACAGCAAGTGACCATCCACAGCAATGTGGTCCCTTTAAATCTTTTCCTCCACTTGGCAGCTCCGATTTTCCCGTGTTGCTATAGCAAATCTCCATGGCAATGACCCTAATCGGGGAAAGGGGGGATGCGGGGGGATGCAGGGGTACGCATGCTCAGAGTGAATGCTGGAGTCTCGCCTGCTTGTTTCAGCTGCTCCACGGGTGAAGAGAAAGCTCAGGTACTGGGCAAACTGGTCCTTTGGGAATACTGCAGCCCACAGTATGTCACCACCGTGATGCATGCGTGTGGCTTTGTGCGTACATGAGGGTCTTTGCATATCACAGTTCACCTCCTTCTTTGTAGGGAGGAAACTGCTGATTTTCGCTCTCTCTCCTCATTCCAGGCTGGGAAGACCGCTTGAATTATTGACGCGAGCAATGGCGTTGCCGTCTGCCTGGAGCGTGATGCGTGTGGCGATCCCGTTCATCTCGGTGCTGGGCCTGCTAAGTGTGAGGCTTGTGGGGGCCAGCCAGGATTCGGGGAGTGTCATTCCTGCTGAAAGTAGGTACTGCCGTGCTGCGCTCATGCCTCGCTGCACGCATCCTGCTTTGTGCCCTCCTCTTACCACACAGACAGCTGCGGGTGTACCCTGCTGACTGGCTCAGGCACACCTTGCAGGTCTTGGCTTTGGATCACGGCTCTATTTTAATTTATTCTATCATTTTGAGCGAGTCTCTAGTTCAACTTCTTCATCTCTAAAATGAGGCAGCAGTCAGAAGACACTAGGGAACAGAGTGAGTGTTCTCAGGGTGTTTTGGTCAGGAGGTTTGAAGTAGCTGCCCACTGGAAGCTTAAATACCCTCTGGGGAGTTCTTGTATTTTTTGAGAACAGCGAATTTAATTGCATACAAACCAATTTCTCATTCTTAGCCTCACTTTGTATCACAGCTATCCTTTCACTTTACTACTCAAATATCTAGAATGAGATCTAACTTAGTCACCGCATCTTATTCTCCTAAAACTGCATTTTTAATTACATTAATTATAATTAATACACCCAAGACATCCTCCCTAGGACTTGAGTACTAACTTCCCTTCTTTTTTTGTTCTGCTGGTTTTTTTTGACTAGTGATAAGTGTTGGTCTGTTCTAAAAGAGGCCTCACCTCTATCTTATGTCTGTTTTCCACGCGTTAATTCATTAACTTTAATAAGTCAACTGGTCTATACTGTTCTCTCAAGGAGAATATCATGCTTAAAAATAAATTACGTGTGATTTTTGTGTGTCTGTGTTAGCAGAGGCAAGGCAACATATCTTGGAGGGAAAGTACATGATGGTTCCTTGTTCCTCCCATGTAGTGGAAACTCCCATTTTATCTGTAGAGCAAACACTTGGCCACCATCTCCAAATCAAATCTGATCTTTCTGATATCCTGTGACCAGGCTACTAAGTCCCTTAAGGAGCCTTTGAAAAAGATTGCTTGTCTTGTTTTGTTCTTGCATGTGAGAATGAGGAATGAGGAGCACCCTGTTTCTGCAGAGACGCGCTGCTCTGCCCTGAATCACAGAGGCCGGCAGCACTGCTGTGGTTGCATGAATGGTGTTTATGTCTGAGGGCAGGCCAGGAGGAAGGCCCCTGACTCATCGTTAATTATAAATCTTTTTTTTCCTGCTGGAGGGGCAGAGTTTTAAAGCAACAAGGAGCTTACTGTGCTTCTCATCAGCTAGTGGTTGAGAAAATGCTGCACAGTTGCCCAGTGCTTCAAATACCCTCCTTTGCCCATCAGTGCCAGCTGCTCTAAAAGCCTGGAAATGCTCCTAGACACATAAAATGAGGTGTAGTGCTTGGAATCCAGGACACTGGGCCAGAGCTTTGATGTGGTCTAGTACAGACGTTCCTGAATCTTTCTCTGCTTGATATCAACTCCGGAGGCTATTTCTCACTGAGGTCTTTATCCTCCTGGGTACTGACCCTTTTTGGGGACACTGCTGCTGATATGCTTAAGTCCATGTTATCTTCTCAGTGCTGTGGATGTCCTGTGCTGTTGTGTGACACTGATCTCTGGTCTGGGGTGTCACCTCCTATGCTCTACTTTGCCTCCTCTGCCAGTCAGAGAGCCAGGCCCAGATCTTGGTGAATAATTCTAATTAGGATCAGTAATCAAGTCCTAATACTTTATACACACTACTTTGCATCTACAAAGACTGTTCAAGTATGAAGTGGTGTTGCTAATGCTTTCAGAGTACTTTCTTTAAAGTTCAGAGCAATCCACTAAAAAATAATTAAGCAATTTCCCCAAGCTACCATAGCATTTCCAGCCCAGATCACCCACTGTGAAGGCTGAAATGTGGAACTGAAGAACAGAAGCTGGTCAGTCTGGTTGCATTAGCCAAGGTGCAGGGAATACAAAGAGTAAGTGCCATGTGCATGTGAGGGAAAGTAAATTAGACTTCCACAGTGCTTTCAGTTCCAGTTTTTCCACCAAGAAGCGTATTCGGAGCTCTCCTCCCCCACTTCTCCCCAAACACACAAAAGCAGACACAGTCTTCATGCTGACAGGATCCATTTAAAGAATTATAGCTGACTCTTGATGATTCTCATTATGTTAAACCACAAACCTGTTAAGTCTCCCTATGAATGATAGCCTGTTCCCAGCTGTCAGCGAGGAATTAATAGCACTCTGCTGTACTTGGCTATGATGGGACTTAAGTTTTGGTTCCACAATTGCTTTAAGCTGATGTAAGCCTGTGCTGCTTCTGCCCTTCTCACCATAACTTTCTCCCTTGTCCTCATTCTGGCCACAGGACTCGTGCATTCAGGAGCTAGTCTGGAGAAAAAGTAATCAGCAGTTCAGCTGACCAAGCAACAGCATGGTCACTGCTGCTGTGAGCAAGAGAAAGCGTGGGAACTGTCAAGGACAGAAAGCAGAATGTACTTAGATTTGCTTAACCCTCTTGTGAAACCAGGCAGTTACTTTGAGGAAATGTCCACAAGCATCTTATTGAAAATGTAGTGAGCATTAAGAGAGGATGATCCCAGCTAGGCAGTGCAGCTTGCAGGCCAGCTCTTCAGTCTGGAAGGGTGACACTGAGGCAGGGAGTGAAGGAGATCAGCAGAGTCAGAAGTGGGACGAGGATGGTGATTATATAATAAATGTCTCTCTCTGCAAAAATTGGAGGCAGAAAGCGACACCAGTAGAAGTTAACTTCAGAGCCAGCAAGACTGACAATTTGCTCACAGCGTGTGCTGCTGAGCTGTGGAACTCATTGCCACAGAGTGCTGCAGATGCTGAAAGTTCCCAATGGGTTCAAGAAGTAATGTGTCAGATTAATGTGGGAAAAATCCATGGAGGACTTCTCAGGTCCAAGACTCGGGATGTCTATTTTCACATCTCTGGGTAGCCCAGAACAACACGGTCTAATCTAGAGGTTTAATCACAGAATAATGGAGTTTTGGGGGTTGGAAGAAATCTCTGGAGATCATTTAGTCCAACCCCCCTGCTAAAGCAGGTTTCCTACAGTAATTAAACCCCATCCCATTCCATCCCAGCCCACTCCACTATTATTCCCACTGAGTGTTTTTACATCAGTTGTCTGCTGGACCACACTGTGGCTACCACTGTGAACCTGGGGGGTTATTTATTCATTACTGTAATTATTTTTATTAATTCCCGTCTCTGAGAGTACCACAGGTTAATTTTAGGCTCCTCAGACTCCAGCAGTAGACCCCATGATGAGCACCCCACCTGCTTCACAGCAAGCTGACAAGAATCACTAACAGTAATACTCATAATCACTAACAATGGTACACAGTTTATGGAGGAACACTCAGTGAACACCACCAGCTCCACAGCAGTGAGATGGACACAGCACAGGGGGATGGGTAAATCCTTTGCACGGACACATGGGCCAAGGCTCTGACCCTGTGGGGCTGCATGCCATTTCCCACAGCTTTGCTCAAACAAACTAAAAACAAACAAGAAAAAAAAAGACAAAGCCAAACCTCAACCAACCGAGTTCTTAATCTTATATATCAGCAAAGTATCTGATGCTGTCTACTATAAGAACCTGCCTTGTTGGATAGTTTAAAAGCTCAGCCAGAGTCAGGGCTTGGGTGTTTCTGCTAATGAAAATCAGACTGTAGCTGTATAATTGCCAGATAGTGGGGATTTGCTGCCCCTGTTTTATTTGGGGAACTACATTCAGGTTGTTCTGTGCTAAGTGCAGGAAGTTTGATGGTGAGTTCAACAGTGCCTTAATTTGCAAAGCTGTGCTCAGGGCTGCATGAGAGGAAGGTTCACAGCCAGCTTCTTTCCTGGCTGTCCTCCTCCCAGGTACAGCTGTCTCCTCATCTGCAGTGGTGCTGACTCAGTGAATCCTCTTGGTGCCACCATAAGTCAAAGTGACAGGTCAGCTTGAACAGCTGGATGTTGCCATCCTGGGATACTGCAGAGTCATAGACTATCCTGAGTTGGATGAGACCCACAAGGATCGTTGAGTGCAGCTCCTGGTTCCTCATGCAATATGGTGACAGTCTCTTCAGGGCAGGCAAGTCGGCCAGGGTAGGCTGCTTTCTGAGAAGAGCACTGTAGTGAGAAGGAGTAGGCCATGGCCCCAGGCAAATGGCAGATTTGCCAACAGCACACTGACTATTCAGGTTCTTCCTCCATGCTCAGAAGTGAGAACAGTTTGACTGTCAAAATCCCGATAACAGGCTGCAGGGAGCTCTGTAGCCATCTCAGCAGCAGCTTTGCACTCACTTTGCTTTGTCAGAGCAGCACGAGTGGCTGCCTGGGGACAAAGATTTTAGCATTCCCCTCCACACACTGTCAGGGGTCTGTGATCAATATAAAATATCATCTCTCTCCATTCCCCTTGCATCCCCACCTAGTGCCTGCCATTTCTTCCTCTGAAAGCTCACACTCTGTAACTACAGGGAACGAGATCAGTGAAGGGTGAATCCCAGCAGAGCAGAAATGCCCAGGCCCAGGAGTGAGCCAGAAGGTTGTTGGCACATCCCTTCCTCCTCCTCCTCTCTCTGCCTTCCTCCTGCCCTGTCCCTGTGTGCATGCACATTGGCACCAGCTGCAGAGCCAGTGGGACACTTTGCATTTCTGGCAGAGAAAAAACACAGCAGCAGGTGAAGGAAGCATATACAGATCTGGTGCTGACCCTTGCCAAGCTGTTCTTGTAAGAGCTTCTGTAAAAACAGAGTTGGCTGTCTGATTTTTGATCCGCTGCAACTGCTGTTTGCAGCCAATCTGTGGAGAATTAACTCCCATGAGGAGGAGCAGGGGATTTCCATTTCAAAGAGGGAGGATGGGGGCTGAAGGCATTCAGCATCCGGCAGAACAAAGCTTGGGCTGTGTTCAGAAAAGGCCACACAGCAAAGCACTCTCCAGCGTTTGCTAATCCTCACTCAAGAAGTGAGCACTTGCACAGTACAGGTTCATAGCCCTGTTCATAGGCAGCCCTAACTTTGTGCAGATGCAGGTGTGGCTGCTGGTAAAGTGGGTTTTCTCCTGGCATTACAGGGCCTCTGAGCGTTCCTTCTTTGCACTGCTGCATTCCAAACTTCATGCTGTGACAGTGATGTCTTTTTTTCTATACCTTTTTTTTTTTCCAGGCCGTCCCTGTGTTGACTGCCATGCGTTTGAGTTCATGCAGAGGGCGTTGCAGGATTTGAAGAAGATGGCATATAACCTAGACACGCGGGTATGTGCTTCTATAGAAAAACTTTCCTTAGCCTTTGTCTCCAAGCGGCCAGGTCTGCCTGTCTGCGTACAGCAGACACGACATCTCTGCTGACTCACTTTCATAGCAAATAGGATTGTACCAAGTGCAGATTATTTTCCACCCGGTTGGAGAGCTTCAGTAGCCTGACGCCTTGCATAACAGGCTAAAGAATTACCCCAGACAATTCATGCATAAAGAAAAGAAGAAGATGCGTGCGGGAGAGAAGAATGAGAAAAGATGCTTTATTCTCTATCTCATAGCATTGCTTTCGAGCGATAGATTCATCTCTCTCAGGGCAGGAGCAGCAGATGAATGGGATAGCAAGAAGGTGGCAAGCAGGGCTGGCAGAGAGGAAAGGCAAGCACGTATATTCCGTGTTCATGTATTGAAACTCTCCAAGAAAAAGGGGGAAGTGCCTTTGCTTGGGCAGTTTTCACAGCAGATGGAGCATTTTGCCTCCTCGCTTGCCTGTCTTGTGCTGCAGAAGTTCCCAGAGTCAAAACACGAGGGTGTAAAAAACCGCCCTGATTTTAACATTGCCTATGTATGTAGGTTCATAAATATACATGGATATTGGCTGAGGTAGATCTGAATGAAAACTCACAAGTGATTCCGTGCTGTCCAGTGTGTGCAAGGAGCAGGAGGGTGCAAGGAGCACCCTGGTGAGCTGGAGGAGTCTCTGTTCATTGCAGGGCAGTTGAACTACATAAAGTTTAAAGGTCCCTTCCAACTCAGATAATTATGTGGCTCTATAATAAAGCCCCCCACATGTCTTGTACTACCTCTGCTTTCCTAACAGTTCCTTATACACTGGCAACATGATGGTAAAGCAACTTTGGGTAAGTGCAGGCAGACTAGAGCCTCAGCTGCAGTTCCTTTGGTGGGCTGCTTTTGTCCAGTGCCATCTTTGTTGTTGGGGGGAGGGAGGACTCCTTGGTCATTCAAAGTCACTTTCTGCTCAAAACGTCATTCAGAGCAGTTGGCCACAGAGAAGTAAATCAATTAGGAGGTACTGAGACTCTGAAGACCTCTCTGGAATTGATACTCCAGTTAAATACAAATTATTGAGTGGTGCAGAGTTACAAAAGTGAAAGGCCGCGGCCAAGCCCCTACCAGTGGTGCTCTGCTCTCAGAAAGGTACAGCCTTCATCCCTTCACTTAACTACTAGTGCTTGGCTGATACTGACCCAACTCTTACGCACAAGTAACTTCATGGAACGACTCTCTGAGTCTTTAAAATTCTCATTCCAAGGGCAAACCCCATGGAGGACTGATCAATCAGGGGCTTCCTATGCCAGTGCCAACGTGGCCACAGTTAATTTTGGTAACTGACACTTCTCTCTCATCATCTTTTACTTTATAGTTGAGTGGTCCCAGAGCTGTTCCTCCTGCCTGTAGACAGTCATGACTGATGCCTAGGCAGGGTTGGTGGTAACACTGACAGCCTGTTCACATTACTGTGAAAACCAATAAGCCTGTGTGACGTTAAGATGATTCTGTGATTTCTACTGGGCTCCCAATAATGGGAGCATTCACTCTTCCAGGATTGCATTGTATAACCAAGAAGCAGTGCTTCTTGAGTGTACAGTAATAATGCCTCCCATTGCACTAAGCTGATAAGTGAAAGCAGACAAGGAATGCAAGCAAGTCCTCTTTAATGCAAAGGTAGATGTCAAAAGTTAGGGTTGAAAAGGATAAAGGAAAGGGAAAAGCATCTCTCAAACAGCCTCTGCCTGCAAAGCTTGCACTGTGAGAGCAATAGGTGAGTGGCAGAGTGGGAGCAGCTGGGGACAGAAGCACTGGGCTGCTGGGCAGGGAGCCTGGGCTTGGCAGAATAAATCCTTAGGTAGAAGTGCCCAGCTACTGCTCTGGGAACTGGGTATCTTCATTAATAATGCCTCTGCTGGTTTTAATTTGTCAGGAAGTATCATGTAAGGTGAACACCAGCTAAACGGTTTATGTTTCACAGAACTTTGTGATCTTTTGTCAACAAGAAATCTCCAAGCTTTAGTGTTTTTAATTTTTTTTGTTTGTTTTGTTTTGTTTCATTTTGTTAATTTTCCAGTACAATTGGGAAACACATTTATGTTGAATTTAAGCCTGGAAAGGCTTAAGGATTTTTTTTGTTGTTTGTTTTCCCCAATAAACTCTTCAAAGTTAGTCTACAGACTAAAGGGACCACAGACCACAGGTTGATAATCACAAATTTATGCTCAGGAAGATGTCACCCTTCATTTGTGATTACACTTAGAATCATTAAGGCTGGGGAAAACCTCAAAGGTTGGTGCAACTGCCCACCTGACACAAATGTTGCCCACCAAACGACGTCCTCTCGCTGCCTCCCTGGGCAGCCTGTTGTTGCTATTGTTTTGAGTCTTTCATGCAGACTCCACTTCTGAAATGGTGGTGGTATTTCAGGAAGTTCAGTCTTTGTTTCTCAAACAGTGGGACCAAGGCCAACAAAAATCTAAGCTGTAATAATACATGATATTTAAATATCTTTGAGAATCTGAGATAACTTTTTTTTTACTGGAATACAGAGACCAAAAGCTTGGAAATGATTTTCTACCAAGACACTTCAAAACCAAGAACAGATAACTGTAAATGATTTGCACAGAGAATGATTATTAAGCTTTTGATGGGGTTCTGGAGGCACAGCTCCAAATGGAGTTGGTAAGAAGGCGACTGTCACTGAACTAACTCAGGTTGAAAGAGGAGCCACAAGTTCAAGTCCAGATCTGCCCTGGGAAGTGTTGAGTTTCAGTTTCAGACAACATGGTTAGACTGACAGCTGGATTAAGCCCAGAATTATTCTGGTGAAGTGGCAGTGTAAGGGAGAGCACCATCAGCCCCTTAGCACATGCTATCTGGCACAATTAAATTACACAGTGCTGAAGGCTTCATCAACAGGAAGCCATCAATCCCTGGGAAGGAATTAAGAGCAGTGCAGCTGAAAGTGGAATTCTGCTCAGCGTTTAGAAAGGACGTTTTAATAATATTGACAGCTCTGTCCCTGGAAGTTAACTATGGAAATGAAAACATCTGGATTACAAAAATACTCTCCATGCCTCTTGAATGTGAATATGCTTATCTTGTGTCACTTTTTCTGGATGGAAACCAGCTCTAATAACTATGATTTTTCACCCAGCAAAGCACCTTGACTACGGCTGTGTGGAGGAATTAGGTCTAATCGACTGTATACTCATACCTTCTTCAAGTGCTTGTTTCGGGTTTTCTATTTCCTTAGTTCTTTGTTTCTTTTTCTTCCTGCAGACAGAAACCCTCCTCCTGAGAGCAGAGAAGAGAGGCCTGTGTGACTGCTTTCCTGCGATGCACTGAAACGAGCGCTGGGATTAGGCCAATGGACATGCATTAATATCCATTTTTAAAACGGTGTTGAGTAAATTACAGGAAGATACAGAGTGCCACACCACAAGAAAACAATTTTTAGCCAAACAGGTACAGCCCAGTTATATCGTTTTTGCTTTGATGTGTTCTACCAGTACTGTACGTGATATTGCATCTGCTGAAATGTCAAAAGAAGAAGCGGTGTTAGTGTCTCACTCCTGGGTTTTGTGTAAGGACAGCATCTCACTTCCTTGTTATTTCAAGCCAAAAATTGTCTTTAGACTCTCAGGCCAACCCCTCAGATTATGTAAATTGCCATAGATCTGTGAAAGTAAGTGGAGTCAAAATCTTTTAAATATTTATGTTACGAATGCATCCCTAAAAAGAAAAGGAAGCCGCTTTGCAGTGATGCTTAGCTGTAAATTTGCAAACAAGCAGTCATGCTTTTATATAGAAATTAATAGTTGTTGCTGCCTGCTTGGCAGCCCACAGAAGGTATTTGTTCCCAATTGTATCAATAACCCAGTGCACAGCAAACAGCAATCTGTACCCAGCGTTTGTTTCTTTAGAGCCACGCAGTAGCTGTGATCTTTTCGGAGGGATTTATTAAGTATCCAACGCGACTGCTAACGTTTACGATCACATGAATGCTGCCTGGCAGTAGAACCCATTGCATCTGCCAAAACCTTCTGGAGAAGTGTCTTTCATTAAAGCAAATCACAGCCTGGGCTGCACCGCTCTCAGTGGCCGCTGCAGAGGGTTCTGGCAGAACGCCTGTGCATGCAGGACCCCCCTGTAAACTCTGCTTTTTAAATGTTTTGACTGCAGAGAAATGCAGAGAAATACCTTACGCAGGGAGGAATCTCACTCCACGCTGACGGGCTGCAGCGCCGATGCTATTAATACTCCTGCTGCAGTCAGTGGGAGAGGGGAGGGCAGAACGGTTCAGGCAGTGTAGCAGTAGTAGACAAGATTGCACCTTGTTACGCTTTGAAAAACGGTGGCAGATCCTTTCCCCTTGTTTTCCCTTTTTTTCCCCTTCTTGTTTGGGGTGGGCGAGATGGGGAAAACAGAGGATTCCCCCAATGGGAAGTTAATGTGCAGAATAACAGATTGTGTCATAAAACTACAAATGTCTTCCCCAAAGTGTAATGAATGGAAATGTGTGGATGAGCTGGAGCATCTATGGTACGAACTCGAAGTTTTACACATGCAAGAGTGTGGGAGAAGCATTGACAACAGTGGTTTTCAAAGTTATTTTATCAACCATTTCTCCGTAAGCAGCTGATATTCTGCTGCCAGGCTGCTCAGTGACTTACAGCAGTAGCTAGTAACCTTTGTGTTTCCAAACCTCTTCTCTCCCATTTTATTCCAGCACTGCAGGCACCGGGAACTGTGGCCTGCTGCCAAAATATTTTGTGTGCAGTCACAGTCAGTAATATGCAGTGATAGAATACACTGTGTCGAAGTCATCTGAAAGGCTGCTGGTTCTCAGGAAGGAAAAGCATCCTTCTGCCTTCATTTGAAGTGGGAATTTTGTTGTCATATGCAGTATCCTAGAAAAACCCTTTTACAGGTCATCAGGACTCTGTATAAAAGAGAAGTATCATTGCACAGCAACACGTTGCTCCTAGAAGCATTGCACTCCACTAAAGCACTGGAAACAGGCTGAGGGGAAGCAATAGAGGTTCTCATAATGGAGTGGTTTATTTTACAACTAAAACAGTCAACAGAACACAATTGCTTTCAAATAGCAGCCTTAGCTTGCTTTCCTCCCACTTCGATTTGAACATAAGCAATGCACAGGTCTTGAACTGATTTTTGGCAGGAGACAGAATTCCAGCGCTGAGCCTGTGGATTTTTCAGCACAGCTCACTTTCTGGGGACAGCAGCATGTCTGTGGGCTTTGTATTGGCTGTTGTGCATGCTTACTTACCCTGCTGGTACCTTAAAGAATGCAACAAAGTCCTGTTAGCAAATGCTGGGGGGTTTTTTTTGTTTGTTTGTTTTTGGGGGGGGATGGAGGGCTGTGTTTTTATTTAGAAAAGTGGTTGCACACAGCTGAGTTTTGATATGCAGCTTACTATGATAAAAAGGTGGAGAGACGGACGTGTGCGTGTGCTCTGGGATCAGAGTGACACTGAAAGTTTACAGCTGTGACAGCATGGATGAGATGTACTCCTCTTTGTCTGTAACAATAAAAAGGCAAGATGCATTGCTCAGTTTGGTGTGCTCTGTTACTTGTTTGTGACTTAAGAGTGCTCACGGAGCAATAAAAATCTGCTCTGTAATTAGTTGGAAAATTCACAGAGGGAGAAGTGCTATTTTGAATAAGAAAGTGAAGAAATCTTGTATTTGAGCTGAATTTATGAATGTATTTCTATTTCCTGAAGCACAAAATTGATCTCGTTTGAACTTAAAAGTACTGCAAAGATTTTTGTGAACTTTTCGAAAGACTCCACTCTCTGAACTCGGTAGCTGTGATAAAGCTCCATGTAATTAACAATGTAGCACTAACTAAAAATTGAGCTACATAGCTTTGATTTATTACTGCTCATGAAGTCAATGTACTAGAAGAAACGGTATATTTTACAGCAGGTTTTAATTGCAGGAGGTCTTAATGCAGAAGGTATTTTTGCTACACGCCGCTCAAAGCACCATTTTGCTGTGGATCCAAGATAAAATTCAGGACGTTTTGAAACCAAGCTGTGTCTTTTCTTTTGGTGCCGTGCTGCTGCAGGTTGCCTTGGGCACAGTGCATCTGTACACAGTGGAGTGGAAGTGACAGGCTGCAAAAATGCAGTTATATTCTCTATGCAAGAGAACTGATCTAATTGTGGTGGTGTGGTGCTTCCTCTGGGTAGGCAAGATGGTTAAATCCTGGTGGTGTATCCCCACAGTTTCTCTGCCTACCCATGTGCAGGACCTTGCACGTGGCCTTACTGAACTTCATGAGGTTGGCATGGGCCCACCTCTCAAACCTGTCCAGGTCCCTCTGGGTGGCATCCCTGCCCTCCAGCGTGTCATCTGCACCACACAGCTTGATGTCATCTGCAAGCTTGCAGAGAGTGCACTCAGTCCCATTGTCCACGTGTGTCAGGGACCTAAAGGGCTGAAGAATGATCCTTGGATGGAACAAAGCATTCTGACACTTTTAAGGGAAACAATATTTGTGGCTGTAGTCACAAATACATGTTTTGTAGAGTGAGTAGTTTCTCTTGTTTTTGCCTGGACTTGTTTTGAAGATAGGAACTTACTAACTAACTTCCCTTGACTCCAGAGAGAAGGAATGAGAAATATAAAAAGTCTGTGAGAAAACCACTTAACCGTTCTCATTATTCATGGAGAGCCTGAAGCACGTAGTAAACTTTTAGCTTGCATGGGACAGGAGGTACCTGCTCAAAGCAGGAAGACAAAGAACCAAGCTCTTCCTTCTGGGGTCCCTGTACTCACGGTCCATTCAGAGCTAAGTGCTCCAGACCTGTCTCCCCTGCTCCATCTCTGAGGTGAGTGGAAAAGGGGAGATAACTGGATCCCTGAAATACGCAGGCCCAATTGGATGCTGAGCTCAAAGGTGATGGAAAGGAAAGGCAAAAAGAAAAGGACCAGGTACAGCACAGCCATTTGTGATGGAGCTCTGCACTGAGGGAAATCCAAGTAGCTTTGTGCTCTGTGTAAGCTCAGCCCTGTCCCTAGTATATAAAAAATAATTACTGTAAATGATGATGATCATTATTATCTATTATTAAAGCTTCAGCTCACTACATCCATTACAATGTTTTCCATGCTGTAGCTCTTAGGAGAAAAGTTTCTGGTAAAGTGTGGACTTTTTGTTCAATCTGACTTGTGTGAATGCTTTCTTCGAATTCCATATGTTTCTGTTTATTCTGAAGTCAGAGCTGTTCTCTCAACACTGTGACCCAAATTCTGCACTTGCACACCCACATAGGATTCTTCACGAACTCAATGGAAAGCACAAAAGGTGACTCAGGCCTGTTTCACCCTAACACGGTGCTATGTTTACTCAGTGTATTAATTCTGATGTAACTGCTGTTTGGATTTCTTACAATCCCCTCATTGTATCGTAAAAGACTTTCCTGGGGAAAGCAGAGTTCCTGTGCCCTGTCCATACAGCAGCAGTCTCGGTGTTAAAGAATTTGGATCCTATATCATTGTGTTTCTCAAGCCAATCAAGAACTGGCTTCAGGATGAAATGTTATCTGTTGTTTAAGAACTGACAGTGTGAAATAACAAATAGAAGTCTAGCATTTGCACAGAAAGTATTCCATCATCTGAAAAGCAAGAAAGTGCAGAAGATAGATGATATCTGCAGCACTGGTTGCGGAGAATGGATGTTTTTTCCTAGCTCTCAATACAGCAGCTTGCTTGTAGTATTCTATACATTACAGATGGAGTCAGAATGACACTTCTCCAGAGGACAGGCTCTTGTTATACCAGATTTCATTCCATATAAATAAAAGAAGAAATTGAAGTAAAACATCTATACATCGTTTGCAAATCCATATTAGTCAGATTCTAACAAGTCTATCTTTTCCAATATTTAATCCTTTTTTTTTTTTTTAAGTTGCTCAAGAAACCGTGCCTGCATCTGGTGACACAGCTGTATGTGGGTGCTGAATGCATAGCAGACCAAAACACAAAGCTCATCTGTAGCAGTTACATGTAGTGTAGGTCTGAAGAAGTTAGAAACCAGGAATTTTTGAGCTCTGATCTGCTCAGAGACTAGATTCAGTACGTGTCCTAATGTAAGCTTTTGTAACAAGACTGCTGTACATTGCCTGCGATGAAATACTCTATGCCCAATAATGCACTGAATAATTGTGATTCTCCAGAATGTTTCATTACTATGCAAAAAAATACCCAAACAAACAAACAAAAGCAACCACATAAACAAACAAACAAAAAATCAAACAAAAAAATAACAATTGCAAAATTTAACACATTCTTTATTGCAAATAATTAGAATTTCCCATTCATACGGTTGTATAGCTGAAGCAATTTTATTGCGATAGAGTTTGAATGAGTCATATGTAAACAGTTGTTGAGGGGATCTGGACTTGGGAGTAAAGACTCAATGGATTTAATGGGTATTGGACCTTGGCCAGCTCTCTAAGAACAAGTGCAAATATGAACCACTTGAGAAAAGAGACAGACTAGTAGCTACAGGATGAGAAGGTAAACATGGGAAACTTGGGAAAAATGCATCTTGTTGCTTTCCCTTTGGCATGAGGTCTGATTTATACCTTGTCTGTTTAAAATTTTCATGGTACCTGGTGTGAGAGAAAGGTTTTGTATTGCTTCCTCAAGGTTAGTTTCCATGTAGACCTGATGTTTATATGTGAAAGGCTACCAGATATCTCGCATATACCAGCAGGGATTTATCTACTCTGGAGTCTGGAATAAGCTGTTGTGAGGCTTTCCAGCCATGGCTGACAAACAGCTGGTTCCTTGAACACCTACATACACCACTCAATCATTGCCAAACTGGAGAGAACATCCAGTAGCTTCTGCCTGGATGACTGAGTGGCTCATCTGAGAAGAACCCCACTGACAGAATAATCTGTGAACTACATACAATGCCTGGAAAGATGGGCTGCCTCACTTGAGGAACCTGATGGCATGGATGTCTTTGATCCTGACCAAGTTTGGCACACTGGCTGGCATGGAGTGACCTGGCTGTGTATTGAAGATGAAGAGCAGAGGGCTGTAACCGGAGTAGGTGCTGCTACCGATAGCGTGCAAAGTTATTTTTATCCCATCTTACAGCTCCTTGCCCTAGCAGGAAGACAAGGATTCTTGCATATCAGAATGCTGGTCTATTAAAACAAGCTGCCATTCCCAGAAACTCAAACTTCCTGCAGGCACATGCACTCAGCCTTCTGTTCTAATGGCCCATCTGGTCATTCACCTCAATTCATCAGACAGCTCTTCTGAAAGACAGAGGCATTGCAGATATTATGATCCAAACCTCACTGTAATTCATTAAAATCAGGGAATGGGAAACCAGAAAGCCTTTAGAAGCCAGAAGGACCCATGAAGAATTTGGTAGTTCAAAGAGTAGGTCATTAGTAGGGCCAGGCTGTCAGTACAGAACGCTAACAAGCAGGTACAGTCTAATCTGCAAGTACAGCACTACAAATGTGAAAGAGGGAAACTTCACAACCCATGACGTGAGTACCCATGCTGCCACCCTGTGTACCCTAGACAAGGAGCTGTTTTGCAGGTCCTAGATTGGCCCATACAAGGGAGCAGACAGAATGACCAATGCTGGGCAGGATCTCAGGGTCGAAGTTCTGCTGTCACCATGCCGAGAGCCCAGACTCCATAGGCATAAAGTTCCAACAGAAGGTTGATGGGTTGTGCGTTCCTTGAGATGTTAAGAACCGAGCAATGGTGCCTATCTCTGTTGGCTGTGAGCCAGCACCTGTGTGTTAATGAGCAAACTGAAATAAATGCATCTGTTTTGTTCTGATAATTGAATTTTCAAACTTTAAATCAATCTAGCTAGAGCTTGCAGCACCAAATATTGCAGATTCTTTTTTTTAATGTGAAAAGCTGGTATTATCCAGATAGCTGAGATACGTTGTTAGAGTATATCAAGCATGAAAAGTCTTGTTCTACTGCAGAGATCCTGGCAGTCTGTAGTCACAGAGCTCTATTGCCTTTCTCAGAGTTCAGCTGGTGATGAATTTGATCTGGCGAATCATGCAGAATTTGCTTCTGCAGCCAGTCATTCATTACACTTTGAGATAGACTTGGAGATAGTTGATTTTGTGCCTGACAAAGAAAAGCAAATACTGCTTTTGCACACACACACAGCTTATCAAATGTTTCCTGAGGATGTGGCTGTGGACCTCCATGGGCCGAGATGTGCTAGCTTAAAATCTATTAAATTTTAGATGCTTTAACAAGTTCTGCTCAAAAGACAAAGCAGGATAGCTGGACATGGGATACTGATGAAGAGGTACAAGAGTAGAGAGACTGCCTAGGTAAACTGGATGGAACAGTGAGCCAAGATACAATGCTTCAGGTGTAATACCTCTAAATACAATTTCTGTAATGGCTGCTTCAGTTTTGCCCATGATAGTAATCAGTGTGTGACTTTGACACACTAACGATAAATCTTGCAAGGTGTAATAGCAGCTTGCTTAAAACAATGTACATCCATGCTTAACAGCTTTGCAGAATTGGACCTGGAGGGTTCAGTGCTCTTTGGATTCATCAGTCAGTGAGTTTTGCTCCCTATTTGATGGTGCCATTATTCAAGCTGCGACAGTTGGGTCCATTATATCTCAATGTGTTTGAAACTGCTGAAAAAAAGATCTGCTCCAGATGGAAGCATAGTGTGCAAACTACCCAAACACTATTTTTGCGAACAGCATTTCAAGAGCAATTGTTTGGGACTGTGCAATATGGGCACTAACAAGAACAGGAAAGCAGATTTCAATGTGGCTTCCAGCAGCTTTTTCCAACTTACAAAGAGTGCCATGAGGGCACTTAATTTCACACTGCCACTGAGCTGCAGAGTTAGGCCAGCTAACGTCACAGAACATCTCCTCTTTCTTGGGAATGTCCCATGGAGCAAGGACCAGCAGAATGTAAAGGGGAGCTCAGTGATGAGCTGGGAACCCCAGCAGGACTAAGTAAGTGTGAAGAGGCAGGGAAGAAAGGACCCAAGTAGATTACAGTGGCATTAAAGTTGTGTTAAGCATATCAGACTGTCTGGGAAATAATTACTCTCTCTGTTTCTGCAGGTTAAAATGGTGGCATGGTGACTTTGTCATGTCAGTGGGTGCCATTTTTTCCCCATGAAAGAATTAGATGACAAACCATTGCTCCATATGCACCTCTAAACACCAATTTGTCAGGCTGCCCCTCTGCTGCCATCTGTCACACAGCAACAAACTGTAAGGGAATAATGGTGGGAAGGTTCAACCCCTACTGCTGTCCCACCAACATCTGCCTCCGATGTCATGGGTCAACATCGTAAAATAGGAGGCAATACTTTCAGAGCAGCCCTCATAAGATATGTAATACAGTTCATGTATTGCATGAACTGTATATAAATAACAAAGCATATTTTAACGTCTTTTATTAAAACAGTTTAAAAAGACAGCAGCAAGAAGAAAAAAAAATGGGATATTTTACCTTGTGTTTATGAAGCTAACACATTGCTCCAGTTCAACAGCTGTGGTGACAATTCTTAGTGAGTTCTCTAGGTATTCATCAGAGATTTTTGATGAAATTTTACTTTTCCTGTGCTTCATCCTTGACAATAATTGTTGGCACAATGGCAGGGAGTGTCTGCAGGCCAGGCTGTGCCTGGCCACATGCGAACAGTGGGACACAGATTGGACATGCCTGAATTTCATTGCACTGATTATGAAACACACCTCATTTTCAAGATAATTGCAAGTAATCTCCTTAGTGGGAATAGGTGTCTGAAACATGAGCAGCTTCTCACCAAAGCACACACGACTGCCCCAGACCAAAGCATTGTTAAGATATCTGGAGAATTTGAACTGTGTGAGAAATGCTTTTGGTTCTGGCCGTATAAATCCAGTTGTCAGCCTCAGACTGATTACTACTTCATTTTTGTTTTGCAATTTTTGTTTGTTTGTTTATTTGCTTTTGTCAAGGCCTGGAGTAAATTTGGACCTCCAAGTCTTTCCTGTACCCGCTTACTCTGCCTGCCATGTACATGCAGCAGTCCAGGCTGAAATTTCCTATATGCTCATGATATCATTTCCATGCCTCTGTTAACTTCAGGCAGTTTCACAGTAACCTGTGAGTTTTTATGACAGTAAAGTTACATTTCACTTCTTCCTAAGACCCTTGGGGAATTTAAAAACCCAGTTCCTACTAATTTCTAACAGAAAGCAAGCAGCCACATCTTTCCACAGTCTGTCGCTTTCCCATCCGTCCAGCTGACTTCAAGAGGCTCATTGCTGTGTAAAACCTGTGAGTTGTCTTCCATTGATTTCAGCCTCTTGATCAGTTCTCTGCATCACATTTCAACAGGAATGTAAGCACCCAGGCTGGAAACCTCTTCTTTGTCACACTTGTTCAAGTCTACTTACATTCTCCCTTTGGGTATACACAATAAGGTATTCTTATACATAATGTAACTTTTACTCCATAGGTTTCTGCTCCAAAGCCTTGATATTTCCTTGTCAGTGAGGTTTAGCACACTTTCAATCACAGTATTTTGGAGCTTTTTTCTTTTGTGGCTAAGAGAGTCACTGCTAGAAAATGCCCAAGGAAAGCACAGCTATATGTGATAATGAAGATTTTATGCCATTACAAATGGAAGCTTTTCTTAAATATTATTCTCCACAATTGTAATAATTAGTTTGTGTTAGTCTTTCCCATTGCTTCCTGGGAAGAGTCTAACAGTGGTTACATGGAATGAGCTGGAGAGCACAAAGTGGGAAGGATGTAACAGAAGTCTGCTCAGTGTACTGACAACAAACTTCTTAATGTTCCACTGTGGATGAGAAGGTATAAGAAGTGTGGAGGAAAGTGCTGCAAGCAATTGTACTCTGGTGATCCAGAGCCAAATTTTTACAGGGATAGATGGGAAGAACCTAGCATTCAGGAGGCGAAGTACCTTGTAAATGGAATGGCAGCAATGAGACTGGTGAAGCCCGGACCTTCAGGACATGAAGCTGCCATGATTTATCAGCCACATTGCTTGTATCTGTTACTGTGGTTTCTCAGAGTGCTCAGCTAATCTGGGATACCTACAGCACAGTGTATGGTGCCAGTTTGGGACACGGAAATACTGGAGACTGCCAGCAGCCAGTGCTACTCTGGGCTCCTCAACCTGCTCCTTCCATGGCCAACACTGTCGCTACAGAAGCAGAAGGAAGGAGGAGATCTACCATTCAGAGCACCTCTACCCTGTGATACTGCTTTGCAACAACCTGAGGAAGAGGACAAGGGACCAGCTTCTACGGTTCCAGGAGAGGAAGTTGTTAATGGTGGAGAAAAGCTGCACCTTCTGTCCTCCTACAACTTAAGATACTGGGAAATATGATGCTTATGTAGTCAGGAAGGTCGTGTTGTTACAGTGCTTTCCTATTGTTAATTGCCACTGAGGGAAACAAATATCAGACAGTACTGCTCCATCAGTTGCTATCTGAGAGCTGAACAGCTTGACTGCGGTGGTCTTCTGCCACTGAGATCCAACCGCAGTGCTCAATTCAGACCTTGCTATCTCTGCAGGAAAGGTGGCCAGCAATCCACCTCTCAGGGCAGAACAGGGGGTGGTAAGAGCAAAAAGAGAATCCTTTTGATCAAGTGATTCCTCTGGCATTCTGAGAAGCCAAGTGTGCTACCTTTCCTCTGTGCTCAGCCTCAGAGAGCCTGCAAGACCAAGTTGGTTGCAGTGAGTACTCCTCTGGGTGCTTCTGGATCTGGCAGGCATCTGTACAAATGTCACTGAGCTGGTGGAGGTTTGCATGGCCTTATTTTTTAACATTATCACCCTTGTTTTTAATATCTGTTATGTTGTTGTGCAGAAGGAATGGGTGTTTTCTCAGGCACTCGTCTGCTTCAGGGCCATTAGCACTCTTGGTACAATTACAAAGGCACTGCGGCCCAATTCAGACCTTATGAGTAGCTGTGTATTCCTTCCACTCTGGGGACCTCTCAGGCATGGATGTGCAGTATTCAACCACACACTTGAATTCCTGGAGTAATCAGTGTTTTGCTAGCTAGAATGATTTTTCAGCAGGCTCTTTGTCTCCATCAGCAAAGCAAACAGTTTAATGGAACAATAGCCCTTAAATGTACAAGTCTTACATTTCTGTGTTTGTTTTACAGCATGGGATTGCACATATGTGCATCTCAGGCAATTATTCACGCTCTCCTGTACTGGCTCAGCACCAATCTGTAAGTCACCAATCAGAGGTAATTAGGTTTTGCTTTATAGGAAAATGTCTGATTTCACCTTAGAATTTCTACTCCCGACTTGTAGCATTTAAGTGCTAAAGTCAGTGTGATAAAGTCAAGTGATAAAATCCCTTCCAGTGATTACTGTTATTTGGGACACCTTTTCACAGGTAGTTCCATTTTTCATTCAGCAACCTAGTTGAACTTCTTCTCCAATCTTTCCTAGTAAGGAGATTGTACGCTTGAATTTATCCCAAGTCCATTCCTGTCTCAAGTATACTTTGCTTCCATGCATGACTATGGTGTTTAAACTTAATTCCCTGTAGTTGGTATCAGCTGGATTACTCATTGTTCTTGCAGCGTATCGTGTTGTGTCCATGTTGCCATGGCCATGTCAAATCCCTTTGGCTACTGATTTTTCCTATCATAATTAATAGAAACACTGCCCTCTTCATTGTGAATTTAGTTTGTCCAATTGGCCAATTCTTCACAATTTGTAGTTCAAAACAACAGATTGGTTTACAATATGATATTCTATCATCCATTCTTGATTTAACCTTAATACAAACACACAAACAGTCAAAAACATTAATAAACCTGCCTCAGTCATAGCAGTCCACATTCCTTGAGGGATAACAAAGAAACAGATAACCTAAGTACATAGTTCTTAAGGAACTTATCTTTGGTTTTGAAAGTGGGCATCTCTCCACTCCCTCCCAAGTACAGTTGCCCAAATAGCATTTTTTATGGTGATACTCCTAGATCTTTTCTGGGAGCAATTTGTATTCTGAGGAGGGCTAAAGGTAAACAATTTTCCATGGTAATTTGGTCTCTAAAATCAATTTTGACAAGCGCTTTTTCAGCGTCTGATTCATTCATTCTACTTTCCCTGAAGAAGGAGGATGCCATGGAGCTCCCACCTGATTCATAAAGTTTCCATTAGCTCCTGTAGGATGTGTGAAGTGGCTTCCTTTATCTGAGTCAGTGTTCTGCACAATCTCATATCTAGGGACTATTTGCTCCAAAATTGTTCTTGTCACTACACTAGCGGTTGCGGACACTGAGGGGTAAGCTTCCACCCAACCTGACAAGTGATCTACTAATACTAGCAGATACTTAAATCTTTCTACCTTAGCTGATTCAGTAAAATCTTCTTGTGTACTTTGGAAAGGTCTAAGTCCTGGTTCCCATACACCCAGGGGTTGTTTTCTCATGGTCTTCCTGTTTATTCACTGATATGTCACACAGCTATTGCATATCTGCTTGGCTACTGTATATAATCCTACACATGCATACTTTCTCACTACAGCATCACACATTGCTTGAACTCCCCAATGACTCCCCTGATGCAAAAGAGTTAAAACTTCTCTCATTACTTATTTGTTTACCATTTCCCTACTATAAGAGAGAATCCACCATCCTCCTGACTCCTCTACTTGTAACTCTCTAAAAATTCCTTTTTCCTTCTCACTGAAGATTTGATTTTCAGGAGGAGGCTTTATCTCTGGCACCCGTGACAGTTTCATCATCCTTTCTGACTGTAAAGCAGCTTCCTTTGCGTTTTCATCTGCAATTCTGCTTCCCTGTGCTTCCAGGGAAACTCATTTTTGATGTCCCTTTATATGTACTACAGCAATCTCTTCTGGCAGTTAACAGGTTCTCTAAAATCTGTCTGATTAATTCTTCATGTGCCAATTCCTTTCCTCTACTGTTTATCAAACCTCTCTCTTCCCAAACCTTTCCAAATGTATGTACCACTCCATATGCATATCCCAAATCCGTAAATATAGTTCCTTGTTTTCCCTGTAACAGTCTCAGTGCTTGATTTAAAGCAAACAGTTCAAAACTTTGAACTGACCAACTATGTGGCAAGTTTCCCATTTCTGCTCCTCAATAACTGCATAACCATTACACCACTTTCCATTTACTACCTGGACACATTCATGCCAACCTCTAGCCATAGGGTCTAATAGCTTCGACAAGTATGCAGTGGGTTTTCTCTTGTCTCCCCATTCTTGTGTTAGAATTCCTAATGCAACTCCTTCACTGGCTGTTAAAAAAGCTGAAATGGTTTCTTTAAGGCAGATAGTTCTAACACTGGTGCTGTGATTAAATCCTGTTTCAGTACTTCTACTAATTCTTTCTCCTCCTCTGTCCATTTCAATATGTTGGTTCTCCCTCCAATAGCTTGAGATACAGTTTCTTCATTTTCTGCGCATATGCTTCTATCCACACTCTGCAGCATCCAACTAAACATAGAAGTTTTCACAGCTCCCTCTCAGTCTCAGGCAGAGGAAGCTGCACAATGTCCTGGATTCTTTCAGAATTTATTCTCCACTCACCTTCAGAAATTACATGCCCAAGGTATTTGCCTTCTTTTTCCACATACTGCAATTTATTTTTGGACACCCTCAGTCCGTGTTCCCCCAAGAAATTCAGGAGTAATCAGGAAAACAGGAAAGTCAGAGAGTAATTTCTCTTACTTTAGACTACTCTGACCCAGAAATCAGCAAATCATCCACATACTATAACAACTTCACCCCTTCTCTATACTGTAACAGCTTTACCTCTTCTCCAGCCTGAAACTTGTTCAAACCTCTCTCCAGCGCTTGTCCAAATAGATTTGGTGATTCCGTGAACCCTAGTGGCAAAACAGTCCATGTATATTGCTGTTTTAACCCTGTTTCTGGATCCTTCCATTCAAAAGCAAAAATATCTCGACTCTCTGAGTCCAAAGGACAGGTCCAGAAAGCATCCTTTAAGTTTATTACACTAATCCATTAATGTTCAGATGTGGGATCTGACTCATTAGGGCATAGGGGTTAGGAACCACAGGGTGTCACTTGAGAGTTATTTCATCAATTTTTCTTAGATCTTGCACCAGCTGATACGTGCCATCTGCTTTCTGTACTGGCAAAACTGGGATGTTATAAAGCAACGTACAAGGTTCCAGGAGACAATCCTTAACCAATGTCTGTATTACAGGTTTTAAACCCAGTCTCCCCTCTAAAGGTATGGGATATTGGTGATGTTCCATAGGTTCATCTTCTTGTACAGTTATTATTAATTGTGAGTCCACCCTGGTTTTCTTCCCCTGCCCCCACCTTTGGATTTATTTCTCTTCCATCAGCAGCTGTTAACACATTCATCGACACTTTTATCCCTGTTTCACAAGTTCTCAACTGCAATCCTAATTTAATTATTAAATCTCTCCCCAGTAAATGAGTCCCTGCTTCTGGCACATATTACAATTGCCCTGTGATTACTTTATCTTTCCATTTTAATTCAATGGTTTCAAAAAGTGAAGCTATCATTTCCGACCCCTCAACTCCTGTTTTTCTTAAGGTTTTCCCATTTAAATTAAGTCCCAGTTTTCTATCTGCTAAAGATGACCAAAGCTGCCCCCGTATCCACTAAAAACGCAACTTCTTCCCTATTGGGTCCCACTTCCAAATTTATCAAGGGCTCCCTGTGCGACCAAATTCCAGGAAGCCCCTGATGCCCCTAGTGTTCATTCATAACAGCAATCAGCCGCTCTTCCTTTTCTAACTCAGGGCACCTCCTTATAAGGTGGCCCTCCTTTCTGCAGTTAAAACATGTTCTTGTTGTTTGTTTTTACTGTGGAGGTCCAGGAAACGACCTCCTCACCTCCCTATTTTTGTTTTGACTGCCTTGATCCCAACTGCCCCTTGAATACTGATTCCCTTGGGGGCCTTACTTTTGCCAGCTCTCCATTTTCTGTTTTATCACTTTATCTGCTTCAACAGCAATCATTTTTATCTTTTGTCTTTGCTTCTCTTCCTCTCTCCTGACACACACCTTCTGTGCCTCTCTCAAGCGATTCGCTATTGGCTGCTCATGCCACCCCTCTATTTTCTGTAGCCTTTTCTATATGTCTGGCCAGGATTTAGCGACAAAATTGACCCTCAGTATTCCCTGTGCTACTTGATCATCAGGATCCAACCTCGAATATCCTGTTTATGCCATGACACCACAATGTATTTAAATCACACCAAACTCCTTGCTCATCAGTATTTCCTGAGGTCAGTACATTTGCATGCTGGCAGTTATGCATGCATTATGAATGTGCTTTATAGTTCACTCACTGAGAGGTGCACTTTGGCTCTTGCTAGAAGCGTATACCTGCCGTGTACAGTCATTTAATTTGCTCCCCTGTTTGATTTCTGCATTGAACTCTTGGTGCCATTGACTCGCAGCTATTACAGAGTTTTCTGCCAATTAGGCAGTGGTGATGGGCAGCAGTGGGCTCCCAAGCTGGCACTCAGTGCTCCTGCTGCTCAGCCCACTGCTGGGCTGCCATAGGCGATCACTTGAGCTGTTGGCAGTAGCATTTTTCTTCTGCTTGCTGAGGGCTTTTGGGTCAGCCTGCAGACTCACAAAATCTATTCAAAATAAAATTAGAGCTGAAGTCAAGTTCCTTGCATAAGACTAACACACAGAGAGAGACCCAAACTAACATTCTCTCTGTAGCAATTATTAGGGGATAAAATTATTAGGGAATATTCTCTTTGCCTTCAAACCATCATCACAGCCCACAGAAGAATACAAGCTGATGTTCCTCACTTTCTGATCAGCTGAATGAAAACCACATTATCTATTTCTAAAGCCTGCCCTGTTTCACCTGAAAGCCATCTGGGCTCAAAGCTGTCCTGTCATAGGCAGCACCTCCTGGTGGACACCTCACTTCAGCTGATGGCCAAGATGCACGTGTTGCAATAGTAAAACAAAATCTGCACGGGTGCAAAACCCACTGCAGACCAATAGCCCCCTGACTAGAACAGCATTCAGCGTGCAGCCATAGACAGTAAGGGCTCAGCAGCAGTTTTTGCAGCTAGCACCAGCGACCTGCACCATCCTTCCTGCTCCAGAATATTAATGGTGTGTATTTATAGTGCCTTCTCATGAGTCATAGTTCTATAGGGTCATCTGTTCTCTTTAACTTTTTGAACATGCTTCTTTTGCTTTTCTTCTTCTTGTTCCTTCCTGTTGACCAGGAGGCAGTTGTTCCTTTTTTCCTACTGTTTACAGAGATACAAACAGAAGGTGTTCTGGCTAAATTCTCCTCTCATATCCATCTCAGAAGATCAGGAAGACCTCCCTGTGCAATTATGCACTGTAGAGCAGATGTTGCACAGCCCTTGTGTTGTTCAGTTATTTCCTGCTGGAGTCCTCTCTCCTTGATATTAGTTGGATTTTGTGTTTCACTAAAATATTCATTTACCCATGCTTGTTAAACTGCAGTGAATTCTGTAGCAATGCCTTCTTTTATCTACACATCAGTTCTGCCTTGAGACTTCCCTGCAGGATTCCTGTTCTCTATAGGCACAAATGTGAGATGGATTTACCAACAAACAGCCCCTCTCATGTAACTGGCCTTGTATTGCACTACAGTGATTTCCATGACACGTTTTATCAATGCATGCCTAAGGGTACTGGCTACCACCACATACCAAAACCATTAATTCCCTTACAGCGCAATAAAGCAAAAATTCTCCTCTGCATCAGGATATTTGGAGAACAGAAATGTTACAGTGAGAAAAGGTGAGTGTTAGAAATTTTCTGATGCACAGTCAAAATTGACAACTGGATATAAGAAAAAGAGTTTTTTACGATAAATGGAACAAGTTGCCAAGAGAGTTGGGGGATGCCGCATCCCTGAAGACATCCAAGGTCAGGCTGCACCAGGCTCTGAGCACCCTGATCTAGTGTCCCTTTTTATTGCAAGGGAGTTGGATTAGATAGTCCTTTCCAACTCAAACAACTCTATGATTCTATGAAAGTCTGAGCTCAAAACTACCTCAACTGCCAGCTCCAATTACTTTCCTTAACCAGCCAGCTTCAGTCCAGTTGTACCTGACTTCTCTTCCTTGCCCAGAGTGGTCAGGCTCTGAATAAAGCAACAAAGCAAGAAAGGGAGGCCAGAGAAAATAGTGTTAGGACTGTGGTTAGGCACTGTGACAGTGATCTCTTCACAGATGATGTCTACATTTACCTTAGGTATGTGCCTAACATGATGGGTGTCTTCTAATGCACCCACTGCTCAGCACCAATTGAACCACATCTGGGCTGAAACCAGGACAAGGAGAGGATGTGGTGCAGTGCTGGCTCAAGTTAAGGCAAACAATGTTATGGATTTTGATGCGTTGGCTAAATCATAAAATCATAGAATGGTCTGGGTTGAAAAGGACCTCAAAGATCATCTAGTTTCAGTCCCTCTACCATGGGCAGGGTCACCATCAATAGACCAGGCTGCCTGGAGCCACATTCAGCCTTGCATTGAATTCCTCCAGGGATGGGTCCTGTGAACACTGAAAAATATGCACCCTCACTTTCTGTTTTGATAAATGAATTTGAGAACATGTTACAAAACTGAAAAAAAAGGAAAGAAAAAGAAAGAAAGAAAGAAAGAAAGAAAGAAAGAAAGAAAGAGAAAGAAAGAAAGAAAGAAAAGAAAGAAAGAAAGAAAGAAAGAAAGAAAGAAAGAGAGAGAAGAAAGAGAGAAGAAGAGAAGAAGAGAAGAAAGAAAGAAAGAGAGAAAGAAAGAGAGAAAGAGAGAAAGAGAGAAAGAGAGAAAGAGAGAAAGAGAGAAAGAGAGAAAGAGAAAGAAAGAGAAAGAAAGAAAGAAAGAAGAAAGAAAGAAAGAAAGAAAGAAAGAAAGAAAGAAAGAAAGAAAGAAAGAAGGAAGGAAGGAAGGAAGGAAGGAAGGAAGGAAGGAAGGAAGGAAGGAAGGAAGGAAGGAAGGAAGGAAGGAAGGAAGGAAGGAAGGAAGGAAGGAAGGAAGGAAGGAAGGAAGGAAGGAAGGAAGGAAGGAAGGAAGGAAGGAAGGAAGGAAGGAAGGAAGGAAGGAAGGAAAGAAAGAAAGAAAGAAAGAAAGAAAGAAAGAAAGAAAGAAAGAAAGAAAGAAAGAAAGAAAGAAAGAAAGAAAGAAAGAAAGAAAGAAAGAAAGAAAGAAAGAAAGAAAGAAAGAATTTTTCAGTTTGTGACTCCATTTCTCATGCAAAAGGTATAGAGTTGCAATAAAAAAATAACCTATGCTTATCTCTTTCTCTCCTAGTTCCTCACTGGATGAGTACTTTAGGTTCACAATCTTCTCGATGCTTCACTAAATGTACAAATACTGGATAAACATCAATCTTTGCTGGCTATGCATAACCCTCTAGTTATTTAATTAAGTTCTAACACTTACTCCACACTTGGTCATTGTTTCTGGATATCTGCTTGTCCTCCCTTGCATAGAGAAGGAGAATAGAGGAGAGTATCTTGATGCCTGCCTGTTGCATTCCAACCTTCCCACAGAGTGAGACAGTCCAGCCTTGAGTAGAGGCCCTAGCTTCTTTGATGTTTGTTAATTTGTTTTTCTTTTGCTGGGAGTCCTATCCTAACAGAACAGCCCTACAATATGTTTTCTAGTCCCTAATACTATACCCATATTTTATTCTGTTTGCCCACAGCATCAGTGGCAGATGGTGGTGGCACGGCAGGAGGAGTTGAATTCTATGAAACAAGAACAGCCGGGGTTGGTATATAAATTATACCCTTCATACATCCCATATCAGCTCTTTTCACCCTTTCCTCTCTGTCACATTATTTCTGACTTCAGAAGGGATTTTCCCTATAGGAGCAGAGACAGGAGGAACCACCCTAATTCGTTAATAAAAAAAAAAAAATGTATTTTCAATTAAAGCAATGGCCAAAATCTGCCTTGGAAGCAACACATAATGATTATGGGACTATCAAAACAAACACTGAAATGGAAGACAGGAGTCCCTCGCACACAGCTGTGCCAGGCACTTGCTTTGTGAGGGAACTTGGAAACTGTTCTTAACTTACCAAGAAATGCTAGAAGAGAAAGTAGAATTTCTGGTATCTGATATATGTTGGTTTGCTTCAGAATAGAAATTAGTACATCAGTTTAAGAACCAATATATTAGTTTGACAAATGATGTCCATAAGTAATAGTTCTAAAAGTTTCCATTTCAGCGTTAATGGATGAACAGTCCTGTTTTTCCTCAGTAACTTTGCACTGGGGACATAATAGAATATTTTAATCTTCTGCCTCAGAAAGTGCAAGGACATCTTCCATGGATTCCATATACTCTGTTATTAACTGTGGCTTTATAAGCAATGGAAACCTTCCGAACTGGGGAAAAGTGAATGAAAGTGAGTCAAAGGTTTCAGTGATGAAGCATTGGTTAAAAAAGGAGAAAAAGTAGGTGGGCACTCAACCACCATTGTGCCACAGTACACAATTTCTGATGAAGCGTTGAGGTGGAATTTCTGAAGATATTTTGTGTGTGTAAAACAATTTATTTTTCTCACCCACATTGCTTATGCCACAGACATTGAACTTTTACAAACTTTTGCTCCCCAAAGATGTGAAGGAACAGTAGTGTGACTACCTATTGGCTACCTCAGCAGATTTTAAAGGAACAGAACATGATATGATGAAAAGGGAAAGCTTTGCTTCTCAAATCTAACTACTCCTGATGTCATGTCAAGTGATACTAGTTAACGAGTACGATATTAGGGTGTATAAAAGCTGCACTGATACAGATGCTCTTTGTTTATAACCTGATGCTACTTGAAGGTTATGGAAATTACCAATGACTCAAATAAGGGATTTGAAACTTCCAAAGGGGGGAAACAGATGTCTCAAAAGCTAATTATTTAAAATGTTTTTCTGTCTGAGGTATTTTGCTCAAGGTTGAAGCTCCACTTAAAGTTCCAGATGTCCTGCTTATCTAGGATAAAAAAGAAACCTTCCTGAGATGAAATGTTTCTCTTCAGATATCCAAGACCAGGTTGGATGAGGCCCTGGGCAGCCTGATCTGGTGGCTGATTTAGTGGTTGGCAATCCTGTCAGTGGTAGGGGGTTGGAACTGTATGATCTTTGAAGCCCCTTCCCACTCAAGCCATTCTGTGATCCTATGAATATTAGGTAGTTCTTTCTGCTGGTGGCTAAGAATTGCAATCAAAGCACGCACAATGCTCAGTGCAGCATGGAGCCTTACTCTTCCCAGAATCAAACCCAACAACAAAAAGCAGCTGCTTCGCTTCAGTGGTAGTTCCATGTATCCAGCTTCAGACAGCTCCAGAAATGTAAGATGATTTGGGATCAGCTTCCTAGCATGAACATCCCTCACTCAGAGATGCCAAGAATCAATTTAGCACGTCTGCAATAAGACACATATCACAAAGACCGCTCTTGGCAATGCTTTGCTGTCACAGCAACACCAAATTTCTCTTTCATAATGTTCAAATCAGTCTCATTAGTTTAGTCAGACTTCATTTTTTTCAGTGCTTGGGGCCTTCTTGAAGTAAGACGCATTAACTTCATCTTGATTTATAGCCCATGGGTTGGTTTGACTGGTTTGTAAACTGAACTCCTACGCATTTTTCCTTCCTTATGTGGTATTCTCTGTCCTAGTCCCTCCCAGAGCCATCTGCCTGTTCAGCCCGTGTGCTGTGTAGGCTAGTTAAAGCTTAACACGGCCCAACTGTGGCACAGTAAATCCCAGATATGCACAGAAACACAGAGAACAACTTTGCAAAACTAACTTTGCAACTTTTGTTGACTGATCCTGCTTTCCACAGTCACACACGTATGGGAGAGAATAGCCAGAAGTCCGTAAGAATTAACTTTCCCTGTATACCTACCCAGAGTCAAGCCCCAGCATTTACCTCCTCATAGCCCCACTTCTTAGCAAATGTCTTGCAGGCCCTAGGGAGACAGCATTTTTTCTTCTGGGCATTTGAGTATCAATCCCAAGTGTTAGGGCACAATTCCCCTGTGCTAAGGTAAGGTTCTTAGCAAGGATCCAAATTTCTTGTAGGACACAGCCTGTAATGATGGTTAACTAACATATTGGGCAGCACTTGTGCACAACCTAGGAAAATTCCATGCCTCCTGTGTTAAACCCACACAGAAAAAGGCACTTGCATCTGTGCCAGGGATCCCTGCCTTATACCAGTGTGGACATTACAAAGCTCAGGTGGAAATGTCAAAAATGTTTAAAATCCTATTTTCTCATGTATTCTGTGTTTTATCATCCTGCCACAGTAACATGCCTGAGGTTCCTCTCAGTGATTTTCTTCTTCTTCTTCTTCTTTTTTTCAATTGTAAATACATTTTGTAGACATTCCTAGACTGATATGATATTACTGGGGTAATGTCTCTGCACTACAAACCTCAAAGCAAAACATGTCCTGATAGAGTATCATGCTGAGCCACAGAAGGTTTTTCCAAGACAATGTCACAAGAATTCAGTCAATATTTGCTTCTCTTCTGTCTGTCTGCTTGAATCTGTGTCAAGACATCCCACAGCATCTAAACCCACTTTCTCTTCTCCACATTGGCTGATTTGTCTAAAGAGCACCTGTATGTCCTGTGGGGCTACACTACATGATTGGACTACACTAGAAGCCTTTCTTCCTTCCCCACAGAGAGAGTGGAGCATGCAGGGACAAGGGTGGATGCTCCATCCCCGGACATGCTCAAGACAAAGCTGGGTGGGGCCTTGAACAGCCTGATCTGGTAGGGAGCAACAAGCCCATGGCAGAGGATGGAGCTGTGAGGTTCCTTCCAACCACAGCCACATTGTGATTCTGTGATTCTATGATAAGATTAGCCCTGTGGCTTTGTATCTTACTGTGGCAGTGCCAAAGCTGGGAGGAGCATCCTGAGAAGAGGAGCTGGTATCCTCCAAATCCTGTTTCACGGTCAGGGCTGGAAGGATGGGGAGAGCTGTTGGTGTACCAGGTGATCAAGGAAAGTGTAGGGAAAAGGGACTTCCCAACTTGAAGGGCAGATGTTGCAGTGATGGGAAGAGCCTGACTGGAGGTACTGAGTAGGTTTTAACTGCTGGAAAGCAAGCAGTTTTACAGGTGATATGTTATGTTTTGGGACACCCCACAAATTCCCAGTGTACTGTAGCAGAAGGAGATCCCAAGGGTATAGACTACAACAAGGAAATGGTAAAATAGCAATGTTGAGAGGCCCTAACTCTCTTTAGCACCCAAGTGGGGATGAAGTGTACTGATTTTTCATTATTCTGTCAGTGTCAGCTACAAACAATAAGGCACAAATGTCCAAATGCTCACGGAGACCCACAGCGTTACAGAAAAAGTCCACAGCCGCTGCTCTGGCAGTGGCAGCACAAATAGGAGTAGTTTCACTGCGTGCCAATTTCCTCTTCAATCTCTTCCCTCAGGGATCTGAGTGCTTAGGAAATATTTAAGAGGACTGGAAGCTTGCTGGCTGCTTGCTGATGTAGGCCTGGAAATCTCTGATGGTGCTCCAAAGAATGTCGCGTTGCAGTGATGGGCCAAGTTCCTCTAGACCAGGCAGAAATTGATGCTTTGGCAAGAAGAAACAGAAATCCAACCAGGTGCCTCTACAGAAGAAGGTTTTTGTATTTGTGTAGCATGTCACACAAATCCAGATAGGACCACTTCCAGGATTGGGGAAATACTAGATTCTGTCTGAAAGCTGAGATGAGGAGTGCCTGCAGAGCGGGCAGCTCTCCAGGAGGAGACAATGGCTGGCTTTAACATTTCTCACTGTTCTATTTCCTTAAACAACTTGACTTGTATCACCCTGCAGCATGCTGTCTATTGCTCATGCTCAGCTCCCTGTTTATATCCAGGAGACTTCTCATCCTCAGGAGTGGGATGTCGCTGGGCTGGATTTCCTGCCTCTCCTGCTCTGCCTGTAGCTGTGTATATGAGTGATTGAGGTAGTTAAGGATGATGGATCTTCACAGTCAGTGCTGAGGATTTTTCCCCTACTCCGTTGCTTTTCAGTGCTAATTTTAATGGTGGGTTGGCTTTGGTTTTACTCTGCAGTTTGCTAAGAAAGGAGTGGATTTAAGCAAGAGCATGACTCTTGGCAGTGCTGGTGAAGAAGAAAGGTTTATTTCATAGATTCTTTTGAGCTGAGAGAGACCCTTAAAGGCCATCTAGTCCAAGTCCCCTGCAATGAACAGGGACACCTATGGCTCAGTCATGTGCTTAGAGCCCCATCCAGCCTGACACTGTGTATCTCCAGGGACAAGGCATCCACCACCTCTCTGGACAACCTCTGCCAGTGTTCCATATTCAATAGGACACCACACAACAGAGACTGGTACCCTCTGACACAGTGTGGCTTTTACACAAAAAGTTTGCTTCTGCTGTGTAAATATGAGGAATTCTTTCCACTGTTGGTCCCAAAGTTCCCTCCAAAATATTCTCTGACTGTTTTTCAGAAGAAATAGAGAGCTAGTGGTGAGAGATGATCCAGAGACGACAAGCAACTTTTAGAGAGTGAGAGATGTTGGTGTCATCCAGGCATTACAAAAAGCCAGAGCTACCTCTGTGTTAGCATTCACCTTCTACACAAGGTGGATGTTATGAGAGCACTGGTGGTAAACAAATCACCCACCCACTGAGCCCAGAGCCCCATCCAGCCTGACCTTGGGTATCTTCAGGAATGGGGATATACCTCTATGGGTAACCT
Source organism: Callipepla californica brunnescens (assembly GCA_023055505.1). Taxonomy (NCBI): domain Eukaryota; kingdom Metazoa; phylum Chordata; class Aves; order Galliformes; family Odontophoridae; genus Callipepla; species Callipepla californica. Next base: position 36,034,061 of record JALIRH010000005.1, on the reverse strand, counting down.
ATGCTAGTGTCTCACACAGTGGCAGTGTGGGTGAGCCATAGGTGTCCCTGTTCATTGCAGGGGAGTTGGACTAGATGGCCTTTAAGGGTTTCTCTCAACTCAAACCATTCTATGACTCTTTGAAAAAGGAAACACCTGTTTTCAAATAAATGCCCTCCTGTTGCACTGTGGCGCTGCAGATCTGTAAGTGAGGTGAGCGAGAATCACAAACGAGCCTGCCTCATTGATTTTTATTCTTGAAGTAAGAGAAAATCAAAACCCAGACTAGAGCTTACCTACCCATCTGCCATCACTGCTGCAATTGGAAATGTAATGGGGGCTGCAGGCTGTCAGGGCTGCGATGTGCTGCCCATACAGCGGCACCAAATCTGAGCTGTAGGAACGCGTGTGTTTTTGCCACGAGCTTTGTGGTGCCTGGGTGGCCCTCTGCCTCTCCTGATGCGATCTCACCAATCACTGCCCGACCTAGTTAAATCAAAATAAACAACCGCTGCTGCTCCCCGAGTACCGCTTTGAGGCACTGCCACCTGGTGGCATTGCGCAGCCAGTGTCAGTGCTCAGCACCACTGACGTCTGTCCTCAGCTCTCTGCAGGGACCGAGCATCGCCACCCAACTCGAGAACTTATTCACCCTTCACCCTAAGGACGTTTGCAGTCATTCAGTGGGATTTCGCCTCCGGTGCAGCCCTCGGTTTCATCCTTCTGTGAGGGCATCCCTTGCACAGAGCCCTGCTGTGCTTCCACTACCCACCTCGGAGTGAAGTTTTAATCTCATAGCAATTTCGCAGTGATTCAGCTTAATTAGCCCAAGCAGTCAGCCTCCAGTCTGTGGCTTTCATTTCAGTGGAAGTCCTGGGGACTGGATCACTTAGTCAGCACTCCCTGATGTCATCCAAAGTCTTTGCTTCAGACATTTCAGATGAGGCTTGAAGCCTGCTGGCTCCCCTCTGCTCTAATCTATTTTTAATTAGCACTTTGGGCCTTTGCTGTTACAGCCGGGGAAGGTGATCTCCAGGGCACAGTCACTTTTGTCTGTGTGTGTGGGTGAATGCCGCTGCTGGGAGCAGAAATGTTGTCCAGGCAACAGCATGTCTGAAAGCAAGGTGGGGGAGCATACAGCCTGCACTTGGGAAGAGGTTTGCTGGATGCTCCAGGACTTGGTGCCAGGACACCAAGCTGGAATGACAGCATGCCCCTGGGAAAAGGACAGGTGATGGAAAACTTGCTGCTGTTTGATTATGCTGGAAGCACAGTTGTTGTCAATGTCCACAAAATCTCTGCAAAGCAGTCAGAGAAATGCAAACTATCTCTATAAGTGAAAATGAATTGATGGTACGGTGCTGTAAGGTATGGCATGGTGTACTATGGTTTGATATGACATGACAGGGTGTGGCATGGAATGGCATGGCATGGTGTGGCATTGCATAGTGTGACATGGCGTGGCTTGGCGTGACATGCATAATCTCCCATTCTTTCAATTTTTCCTACCATCAGGATAACTCAGCGTCCACAACTTGGTAACATTTATCCTTCTGATCATGACACAGCTACAATATCAAGGCCAAATCCTGCATGGGGCTGAGCATCTCTTGAAACCTGCTGAGTGCCTTTGGCCATACCCTTGTCATTAAGAGGAGTCAGGCAGGCTCAGCACTTCTAGCCAGCATTTTAGCAAGGGCTGAGACAAAGTCATGGAGTCCTTTGGCACTGTGAAGCCCAGAAGGGCACAGAAGAGGACTACGGGGAACTGTTAAACCCAGCCAAAATCTGTGGAAAGTCTGGCACTTCTGTTTATGGTGTTTACAAGGGATGTTCTCATTATTTATTGATTGCTTATTTATGTTGCAGTAGCATTTCAGCCAATAATTGAATACAATAAGCAGTGGCGAGGGAAGGGACAAGGGATCAATATTATTAAATATGGAAAAGAATGAATATGCAGTCAGCTATTGTTATAAAGTCATTGCAGAAATGGTTGTCTCTTCTGCTTGCTTTCCAGACCCAGCTGGATTTTCTGCAGAGCCAGAAACATGCCTGTTGCCTTCCATGTGCTAGGTTTGTTATGCGTCTTCCTCAGAAAGTTCCTGACCTAAAATGTGGAAAAAGGTGGAAGTGTGGGAGTTGGACTCGATGATCTCTAGAGGTCCCTTCCAACTCCTACAATTCTGTGATTCTGTTTTTGCTGGCTTCGGTTTATCTTAGATGAGCCAAAAATCTTGAATGGAGAATACTTCAGTGGAAATGAGATACTGTGTTTTCAGTCGAACTATAATCAGCCTAAAGATCCATGCCTCAAAAGATTTATTCAGGGACTTCCTTGTTTACTGGCATTACTCATGTCAGTGACAAGTGCCTTTCCGTATCTGATCTGTAGGAAAAATCTCCCTTTTCCCCCTCAATTATATGTAGACCAAAACTAACCGCATCTTCGTACTGGGATTGTCTTCTCCTTGAATCAAAATATTTTGCTGTCAGTTCAGCCTGTGTATTTTCACAAATCGTAGCTAAATCACAAACCATTTCCTTTCAGTAGCACCACCAGGCTGACAGATATTTCGCACAAGGAGCTTTTCAGAATCTTTTTCTCTGTCACTACAGTCTGAACAAGCACCTGAACACTTCCTAAGATGACATGGGTTTGTGCAACAGCTATAGGAGCTGTAGGAACAGCTGTAGCTGAGGATGCAGTAGGTATTTGTATACCTATACCTTATTTCCATATGCAGTCACAAGGATAGAAGTGGAAAGCTATGTGCAGTGTATATCTCTTTTTCCATAGCTGTTCTCATGTATTTTTCTGCATAACTGAGATGAGAAGACAGTGAGAGCTGCTTTACACACATTCTTTCCATTCTTTCATTTTGCTGTTCCTGAAGTTTGCAGGAATGAGGACTCAAATTAAAAAAGCAGGCGTCCCACAAGTAACCATTGCTGCTGCCTGTCCCTCCATTATGCATTGTTGTGTTTATAGCAGTTACAGAAGCAGCTTTGATGGTGATTAGAGGTAGCAGCAATTCTGCTCACCACTGCCAACTGCTCATGCAGGGATTCAGGAGGAAAGCTGTCACTGTGCCACTAAAGAATATATATATATATATATATATAAAAGCAGTGGCACAAAGGGACTGTGACTGTTTTAGAGAAAAAAATAATCTTCAAAATCTTAAATAAGTACAACAATCTACAAGAGAAAGGGCTGAATCTAATTGCTGCCTTCAGGGAGCATCACACCAGTTGAAGGCACAAAGATACAAGTGAGAAAAATGAAGCTCTGAGCAGTGTAAGCCTTTAATAAGTGCTGCATCTCCTTGGAAGGAGGAAAGACTTCTCTTTTTGATTCAGCAAAAAAAAAAAAACAAACAGAAAGTCAACACTCTGCCAACACTCTGGTGCTGACAAGCCCAGCAGATGATTGTGATCAGGCGAATCAGGTGGGAGTTTTATTGAATGCTGACTGCAGCTAAAGATCTGATGTGTCTTGCTCACAGTCAATCAAAGCAAGCACCTGCCCAGGCACTCAGTGCTTGGTTAACTCTGCAAAGATGAGAAAAAAAATGCCAAAGTCAGAAATTTGTAACACTTCACAGGAGAGGCTGTTTAGTTAATGTGAAGATCAGGAAAAAAAAAATGGGAGGAGAAATGGAATATAATGGTTCAGAGACAGGGGCAGCCTCTTGTACATGAGAAGTTATGCCCCCTTCTCCTGAAGGTGAGGCACCGCTGTGCTGATAAGAAGGCAATGAACTTGGGTCTGTGCCAGCAGAATTGCCTTTACAGTTGTCTCTCCCAGGTTCTACTCTGTTTCCATGATCAAAAAGACCATTTAATCTCTGGAGGTAATTAATTTATGTTTCTAAAGGGGCTTTTATAGTCCTCTCTTTGCGTTTTCTGGAACGTGGTTGTGTTATGTGAAAAGGTATTATTCACCTGTGCTTTTACATGAGCCAGTTTGAGTTCTTCTTCTTATTTTTTCTTTGCATGCGTCATGGATTTTTCTGCTTCTCTGGTTCATTATATAGTATGGTTTTGATATACTTATACAATAGATGCAAAAGATTGCTAGTGGCTATTTTTTTTCTTCCCCTCCCTTTTATCTGAGCTTTTGCTCAGTGACTCAGGATTTATTTCAGCTCTAACAGTTCATTTCAGTTCTTGGAAGAATTTGGGGTGAATTGTGCTTGACTCTTTGTAGGTTAGTTGCTTAGCTACCTAGCTTGGTCTAGGAACATCTCATCTTGTCTTTTCTCTATATTTAGCTTGTCCACTATAGTCTGGTCTTCGTTCTGTCTCCCTTCATCTAGTACATCACCAGGCTTCTATACAGTTTTTCTAGCTCATTCTATGGCAGCCTACAACAGCACGTTTTCTTAGTTAGAGCCTCATTGTTCCAGCTGCTGCTCTTCAGTAGTCACCACTTCTGTGATTTTGTAGTACCATTGTGTTGTTTCATTTTCTTAAGGAGCTGTCAAATTTTCTAGTTGTTCTGGTTGGTTTAGACTTAGTGGGTCAATTCAAATTTGGCCTGAGAATAAACAACTCCTTTGCCTTCACACAGAAGCATAGAGCAAGTTTTAATGGCTTCTGGAATAACTGCTCTTCACTGTCACTAAAGCTACTTTGTTTTAGAAAACAACTAGCATCTCTCAAAGGGCCCAGGCTTGTAAATATATTCAGCAGGTCACAGCATCCTGAGCCCACTATGTCATCTCTCGCTAACTTAAACATAATCTGCTTTAAGGTCTGCTTCCAGGACGCCTTCACATAGACAAAGATTTGGAATATGCTTAGTGGCTTTGGAGGTGTTCTCAGCCTGGAAGTGTGACCTTCCTCAAGGCTGCAGCTGGATGGCCCTCGCCTGTAGGGCTCCACAGTCAATCCTGCATGGAACTGGGTGCATCCCAGTTAAGAAGGTGGGTGAGACAGGGAATGAGCTGTTGCATCGTCTCTCCTTGCATATGAGAAGACATCTTGTCAAGAAGACTGAAACCTTCCAGCCTTCACCACCAATTCCAGGGTAGGCTGTGGGTCCCAAACCCTCCCACTCAGAAGCTATTCCTTCCCTAGCCATGTCTCCAGCCATCTTTTCCTTGCTGCTCCCACTGGCTTTCCCCTTCTGCTGTCTGCTCCTTCTTGTTGCCACTTAGCAATGTCAGCTCTGCCATTGAGGGACTGCATCCTCTCTTCTGGCCTGGCAGTTCCAGCAGGGCTCCTTCCAGTCCTCCCTACTCAGGATCTCCCTGATGGTCTCAGCAATTTATTCTGAGTGTACTCAGACCTGCTCTGCTGGTCTGCTCTGGTTTTACGCAGCCCAGCTCTCTGAAGGGTCACCAGGGGAATCTCACTTTTCCCATTGCAAAATAAATCAGAAATACAGCTGAAAACCTGTTAATTGAAAAGAAAGTTTCTTGCCTCATTCCTTCAAACTGACAGAGTCTCAGAGTCAACCAGTGGTAGCCAATGTGGATACTTCAGATTCTCAAGAAGGGAAAGGGAAGGGAAGAGGACTAATCTAAAGTGATGAGCACAACTGTCAGGGGCAAAAAATACCACAACCCCACCAGGTGCATCCTCAGCAACAGAGGATCTTCCCTCAGGTTTGTTCTCATCAGATCTGTGTACGGAGCAGTGCTGGATCCAAATCTGGGTGCAGGAGTGAAAGCTGAATAGGGAGAACTGAAGCGGGTGGCAGAATGTGATGTGCTTGATGCTGCACCCAGCATTAGAGTTTGCTCAGAGGCAGTTTGTGGTGTTAGATCATTAAAAAATAAAAAATGCCACGCACAGTCAAATGCCAGCCACTGGGAGCTGTGGAGACAAGACAAGGCAATTTTAATGAAAAAAAGATTTCTCAGATATAATTCCCAACTGATCCATACCATGCAATGAGTCTTTTTCTCAGGTCCCCGTGCTCAGCATGGTTCTGAAGCTGCTGAGGTTCTCTGGGACTCAGGCTTTCATTAAGCAAAGGGAAAAAAAGATAAAATGTCTGGCTTTTATAGTTGCGAATAAAACCTTCTGAGCATGAAAAGAATGTCAAGTTCTGCCTGGGCACGCAGACATGTTTCTTTAACTCCTTCGAAAGGATGAGTCAAAGAAACCAGCTTGGTATAAGGTTGTTTTACGCTAGTGTAGCTAATCCCACACAGTGGGGAAGTGTATGGCCACAGCTTTCAGATGCTGATGGCCTAAGAGAAGACTCTGCATGCAGGAGAGGCCTTTGGGTCCAGGGTGGCAGCCAGGGACAGCCTGCTCAGCAGAAGTGATGTAGGACCTGCGTCTGACACAGAGTCACAGCCACTCGTTCCATGGCTTACAGAGTGTTACACCAACTCAAAACTCAGCTGCAACCTTACTCTGACCAAGGCCACCGTGTCCATTTCAGAACAGATCAACTCCAGAAATGTCTGCCAGTGTCACAGCATTGGTAGGGATTCACTTTTCCTTTAAAATAACAGAAGCCTTCGTGCAGACTTACCTGGGGTAACAGCAAGTCATCCTGTTGGCAGAGCTGACTGTTCTTGGGAACTGTTCTGACCTTTCAGCCAGAAAGAAAGGATCATTCTGTCTGCAGAAACTGTTTTTCCCCTAGAGAGGGTGGCTGGTAGGACATGAGTAAAGCACATCCTTGCAAGAGAGCTGGAGCCTGAATCTGAAGCTACCATGAAATGTTTGTTCTGACACAAGCAGGTGTCGTGGCCCTTCTCCTGGGGGGCATTAACCCTAATGAAGACACCATTTCCTCATATCAGATGGATAAATCCTATGGGCTCATCCTAATGCATTCTCCTGTTCATCCTGTGACCCCCACCAAAGACTTTCTCAGATGTCCTCAATACAAAGGAGCTCCAGATGATTTCCACAGCTTAGATGAGCTCTCTGTGGCCTGCAGAAGAAAGTCCTTCTGATCTTCCTCCAGCCCAGCTCCACAGCTCACTGTGGCAGATGGCAGGGCTGGATTTGTCCCAGCTAGCTACTCTGTGCCAATGCCTGGAGCTTTGCCTAGAGGTGTTGGGCCCCAGGGCTCTGCCCTTAGCCTGTGCTTCCTTGGCATATTCGTCTTCTCAAATGATCTTCAGCTGCAAGCACAGAGAGTTTGCACTGGTGCTCTAACAGCCAGTGCTCACGGCTTACAGTATAGATTGTGTATGCCATTTCTGTATTTTATTCAACAAAGAAGTGTCATTACAGAACCCCCAGGTATGCTTCAAAATTTCTTGCCTGACCTTTGAGACCCTGCATTTACTTTTCATCTGCCACCAGCATGACACTAACATTATTGAAAGAGCTGGAGGACGGGATTGCATTTTGCAAGGGCCCTCGAGAAGTTCCTTACCACTTGGCTGTGAATGACTTTTCAAAATGGGAATGTTCACAGTGTTCACTGTTACAAGTGAAACAGTGCTGGTGTGCCTCACTCCAGCAAAGTGGCTCCTCGAGTAGCATCCTCTCAAGGTGAGGCTGCACCAGCACAGTGTAGAGCATGACAAAAAAAGCAGCAGATGCTTTCCTTGGAGTCTGTTTGCTACCTGAGTGCAAGCACAAGCCCTATGGCAAACCTCACCCTGCTCCTGTTTCCTCCCTGTACCTCAAGGCCAGGGCACAGGGCATGGCAGCCCTCCTTCCTTTCTCAGGGCTCTGCTGCTTCCAGACCTGCAACATGTGCGTCCGCTCAGCAGCGGGTGAGAAACACAGAGGTGAGCGCCAAGAAAAACAGGCCTGAAGGGACCGATCTCTTTCGGAAATGCCAGAAGACTGAAGCGTATGCAGTGTGGTTCATGAACTTTGGTGGGGAGGGGTGGCTGCCAGGCGTATGAATTAGAGGGGTTCAGAAATCAGAGTGAGCTGCAGAAACATGTGGAGCAGCAGCAGTGGAAACCGAAGTGGTCAGTGGAGGCTGTGCAGTGCCAAGGAGAGCTCTGAGCACACACGCTGGAATAAAGGAGGGCTCCAGAAAGATGGAAATCTTAGAATCTCAAAATCGGTAAGGTTGGGAAAGACCTAAAAAAACATCAAGTCTGATCATCAGCCCACCCCCACTTAGCTCACTAATCATGTCCCTCAGTGCCACATCTCCCTGGTTCTTGAACACCTTCACGGACAGTGCCAGTGACTTGCTGCACACAGGCAGTGGGAAGCATTAGAAGGCATGCAGGTGAGCCCGTGGCACCAGTACTGCTTCGAAACCAAAGCAGAATCAGTTAGTCACAGATACATCAGACAGACCATTTTCCTGTTCACACTTTTAGACACTCAGTGGGAGCCTGTGGCATGTTCACCAGAGGATGAGCATCAGAGTTCACGCACAGTCCGTATGCTCTGGAGCAAACCCCGGTTCCTCCTCAGTCACAGCCAAAGTGGCATGAATTTTGGAAAAATCATCTGCCTCCTTATCACTAGGAGGATGAATGTATTCCCTCCCTTACATTATAACCAGTGCTTTCTTCTTTTTTAACCTCTTAAACTGAAGCAGTTACTCCCAAATGCAACACTAACATTAACTCCGTTAATACTGTCGCATCATCAAAGCTTTGATCTCTGCACCCAGACAGCTTTTTTTGTTTCAGTCTGTCCTTATCTGCAGCACAATTCTTTGATCCTATCTCCCTTGCTCAGTAAATCACAGTTTCTCACAAGCTGCCACAGATGCTCTGTGTGGCCAGACTTCATTCTATTAATGCTCCCTTCAGTCAGACACAGCGTGCTTGAGGATTCTGGCTTTCATTTTTGATGAGGACTCAGCAAGGAGAGATGTATGCCTGTCACCAGCTCATGCCACTTCTCTCAGGGCTTTAATTTCCTCTGTGCCCTTTTGTAAAGTACCAAGCAGTAGGAGCCTGGGGGAGCTGCCACGTGGTCAGGAGAGTCTGGCAGCATAGATTTCCCACCCAAATAAATCCCTGATGCCCTAACAGAGTAACTGGCCGCAGGACCTTTTGAGGATTTCTTGTGTTATCCTGTTGTCTTCCAGATCTCTCTCTCAGAAGGCACTGGCAGGAATGTCACCCTCTCCAAGGGCAGGTAGCCAGTTTTGGGATGGATGCTTATTCAGAAAGTAATTTCCCTCCTCTGGTTTACCAGCCCTGGCCCTTCTAGTCTGGGTTTTACATTGTGTCTTGCAATGCAAACACACCTCTCTCTGCCAGCAGAGGAAGAGATTGTCTTGGAGCCAAGAGAAATGAATTGTTCTCTCTTCATTGCCCAAGCTGAGTGAGATAATGAAAATAAACAGTGTATGTGTCTAAAAGTGCCTGGATTTACCGTTTTCCAGCCCTGATTACCCTGGTTTGATGGAAGATCCTTTGAGGTGTTTTTTTAGTACCCTATTAATGAAACAGGAATCCAGAGTGCAGAATCTGAACCAAGCAAACATGGAAATTGGAACCTAATGCAGTGTGATACAGTGCTGCCCTGAGCTGAAATTTTGCTATTGAATGGATGATTCCTGCAGTGCCCTTCCAGGATCTGTCACTTCCATAAGTTTGCCCGAGTGGGAATGGCCATGCATGGCACAGAACAGGGCTGAAGTGGAAACGCAAGAGGGAGAACAGGACACTGTTTAATGATGAACATCTGGCTCTCCAAGCACAGACTGTGAGAGGCTGATTTATGGGAGCTAAGACAATAGGCTATTGTGCTGTGTCACAGAGACCATTTGACTTGAGCTATTCATTCTTACAGATATATGAACTGCTCATCCCTTATAATTGATCTCCTCCTTTCTTAGGTTCTTGAATTCTCACTTCTTTTCTCTCCTGCCCTTCCTGGAGGATATTTTTGAGCTGAAATATATACACATTTGACATTGGTGCTTTATTTTTTTCCTTCACTGTGACCAATGGCAGCATGTAAGAGTGTTGTCAAAGGGGAATTTTCCTACTTGTAGCAAAACTAGATCATCTCACCATGCCTTATTCTACCTTTTCATATTCTGGCCTGAGCTGAGGGTAATGTACCCAGTCAATCAGTGGTAATGATAATTGTGTGAGCAGGTGTTCCACTGCAAACTGGGAAGCTGCTCTTCCCAAGTTCTTGATGAATGGTGTCACCAAACATTAATGAGGCCTTGAAAATCCCTTGAGAAAATTAATTTTACATTGTTATTGTGTAACTAGGAAAAGAAAGGCAAAGCCAAGTCCCAACCCAAATTGTGAATGGTGATTCTGGGATACCCCAGCTCCTGGGTTCCCAGCACTGGTGCCAAGGGTCCCATTCTCATTTGTTTTGTGCTGTAGTTCCCACCAAAGCAAAGTGGAGGAGAAATGCTGTTTGAGAATTGAAGGAAGCATTCATTTTCCACTCTGTTTTCCACTTCCTTTGGTCCAAGCAATGCTGCAGAGGAGAAGATCAGAAGACAGACACTGCTCTCTAACAAAGTATGTTAGAAAAGTCGCTGGAAACTTAGCATGCAACGTACAGGAAATGTCAGCACTAATACTGTTTGTGCAATGTTAATTCAGGCTCCTTCATGCGTATACATTTGAAAACAGACTATAATTACACACATTGTTTCCTCTAGTCCCCTGTCTCATTTAGTACCTAGAAAGGATGATGCTCAATTAGTGAGCAGCTAGTCAATAATCTCTTCCATCCTCATTGTTCAGTGGAAGGGTCCCATGTCTTATTTATTGTCTATCTTTCAACCCTGCTCTGAATTCAGAATTACCAGCATTCTCCTGGGCATGTCTCTGGAACTCTTTGTTATTTGGGTATTTCACTAATCTTGTTTTTTCAGCCCACGAGTTCAGTACCAAGTCCACCTGCTCCCCTTGTACCAGCAAGGAAGGTAAGACAAAGACTGAGGTTGGATATACTCTTAAAATTCAGGCATCCAGTTTGCAATGCCACTGAGTAAATTATTTCATTTTTAAGCTCTTGATAAGACCAAAGCCAACAGACAAATTACCTCAGTTTGGAATTATCTCCATTCAGGTCTTTCCTCACAGACGAGCAGTGCTGGACGCCTTGCAGTTGCTTGTGTATGAGCTGGGGAGATGCTGTGCAAGAGTTCTGCACTTGGCACTCAGCACTGTTGTGTGCATCAGGCTCGCAAGCATGGAGCAAACCCAATGGATCTGCTTGGACAGGCCCAACCTGCTAGAGCTGGAACTACCTGAACCCTCCTGACTGTAGTGGGCTGGAGGTGAATGTGCTATGGTGACCCAGGGCAGAGTGGTCAAAATAAATAGAGAAAACTCATGTTATTTCAAGATTGAAGAGGAAGTTTCAGTCCTTGGAAAGCATCTCGCAGAAACTGTAGGTCAGTTTTGAAAATTCTCTGTGAGTGATTTGTCTGCAGGCATGTGGGAAATCTGACAGGTTGGAAATACAGTGAGGACATATCCCTCCTAGCCCTGTGTTTTAATAACAAAGCTGTACTTCCCAGGTACTCATCTACTTCATTATTTTTTTCCTCTAGCAGAAACATTCTTTATGCGCATCTATTTTTTTTTTCCTCAACAGCTTTACAAAAGTGGATCTCTGCTACAGGCCATTTCTTTACACAGAGAACTGAAAGGTATTTTAATGAAGATTGTTTGTAGAGCCCTGTGAAAATATTTTTGATGTTCATTTCTGAATACATTTGCTGTCCTGCAGGGGCAGAATGTGGTGAGAATTTAATTCCCAGGGAGATGTGATGCAGAGTGACCTATAGCTCGTCTAAAAGGTTTTGGCAGTGTAGGAATCACATCAGAACAGGTAAAATATAACAGTGTGCTGTATGCCAAAATACCAGTGAGTTAAGGTAAACAGAAATGCTGTTCTACTGTGTAATGCTTGGGAAGTAGCTAATCAAACCTTTTTACTTTGTGTAATAGATACTCATGGAACCACAGAATGGTTTGGATTGGAGGGGACCTTACAGACTTCCCAGTACCAACCCCCTGTCAAGGGCTGGTTGTCCCCACCAGTTCAGGCTGCCCAGGGCCCATCCAACCCAACCTTGAGCACCTCCAGGGATGGGGCACTCACAGCCTCCCTAGCAGTATGTGCCAGGGCCTCACCACCCTGTGTACTGAATACCTCCAGGTACAAATCAGTCTTTTTAATGTTTTCTAATGAAGAAAAGTTTCTGACTTTTCTTGGTAGTTTCTTCTGAGCGTGTTTCAGCAAGGTTAACCTGCTTATTTCAACCAGCACCTAATTTTTACAGAAACTGAGCACTTGATGACTCAGTGTGGAGCTGAGCTCGAAGAAGACACCAGTCCACATTATTGGCTAGGGGCAGCTGAACCAGAGCTTCATGACTGCCCTTACCACTTACTACTTTGAGTTTGGCATGCATCTAAGAGAAGCATAGTTAACCCCCCACAAGCCTGAAAAGGTTACTGTGAGAACTCTCTCTTTGACAATTGCTATTCTATTTCTTTACCTGCATGCCATAGAGATAGTTTAAGAGCAAAGTCATCCTCTCTGCGGGGTGTAGAGCTCTGCAGACTATTTTAAGGCACAGAGGCAGCAGGAAAGGAAGGACTACTGATGATCTGAGAAATGACAATCACCGTGCAAGGGCAAGAAGCACAAGTGCCACTGACTCAGAATATTGTGTGCCAGCTGAAGGGCTGAGAGGCAAAGGGGTGGTGGAGTGACAAGTACCACACAATGTAATCTGGGGAGGCTGCTGTTACCATCAGATGATGGCAGATTGCAGTTGAGGCTGAGTATCATGGCCGCAGTGTTCAAATGTGAAATATTTCCAAGCAGGAAATCAATTGTGAGCAATCTCTTCCAAAGCCTGCATCTACCACTTGCAGAGATGTTTGTGGTAGGAGAGAGTTGTGATTTAAGGACAGGTGATTTAGGGGGATGAGCCAGGTGGTCTTTGGAAAACTGCTCATGTAAGGTGCTCTAAGTAGTCACTTAAGGATTAGTTGGAGGAAAGCAAACCAAAAGACCAAGTAGTAAAAACTGTAGATGTCTTTTGGACCAGTTTCTTCCTTTCAGAAACAGAAAAAGCTAAACCAGCAGTAGGCAAGTCAGGTGAAAGAACTAGCCACATGAAGGGGCCACTTTCTCCAACACAGGGAACAAAGACAGATTAAGAATCTAACTTTGAGGTTAGGTGGGATGTGTCTGACCCGTGCCATCAGATGGAGAACATGAGGTCAAGAGGACTCAAAGTCATTGCACTCAGTGTCAATAGTGAGGTGCAGGTGGGTCTCTGTGTCATGCAGAAGACAGACCACTTGATAAAAAGTGGTTGAGAAAGTATCTATAGGAATTCAGATGAACCACTACAAAGATGTTTAGAAAGTGCAGTAGTGCTTATGATAATTCATAAGTGCTGAAACACAGAGGCAGGGATAAAGATGATGAGAAACGAACACACAGATTGACAGACATTTTCCAGCAATGACAGCTGTATTAACTCTTGATGGACTACATAGTGTCCTTAGAGCAACACAGAGCATGAGCCACTTCAGTGCTATCCAAAAATGTGAATTGCCTGGATGTTCTGTGCAGCTACATCCCCACCCATAAAATTGGTGAAATGACTTATTGATTTTATCCCAAATGGATGTCTTGCCTGGGGTTATTCCCAGCTTCATTATTAGCATGGTTTGCAGCTTCTGGATCTCATGATGAATTTGTAGGTTGGCAAGACCAAGTTGCTTTTTCATCAATCATTCAGCAAGGCTGGGACCAACTGGCCTTGGTATGAGCCTGTATAACTGCGTACAGAGCAATATGCTATGGTAAAAAAAAAGAGGGGGGGAGGTTGGAGGGTTGAAAAGTATATATACTTTTTTCCATATTGTCCAGAGAAAAATGGGAGAGAGAGATCTGGAATAAATGTTAGAAAAGTGTTAAGAAGCTGTCAGCGTAATGCTGTTATGTGTTAATTAATGCAGGGGAGAAGATGATTATACTGAAATTATACAAATAGCCCTATCTCAGGTTAGCAGCAATTGAAGTTTCAATCACTCACCAGAATTAATTAAACATTGCATCCAAATGCCTTGGAAATTATCGCACTGCAAATCATCCCAGAACTATAGAAGGCCTCATCATTAGTTGATGTGAATTGGTTTACTCCACCGACTTCAATGTACCTTATCAATCCAGTGCCTTTGAACAAAGGGAAGCAGTAATCAGAGGACTTATTTCAACCACCGAACAATTCCATCTGCAGCTCATAAGAGCAGAGGATATTGTTATCAATTTTGTCAGCATGAAGTCCCAGTCCTAACTCATGTTACCAGTCCGAAAGCTATTACAAAAAGAAAAGATAGCAGCCTCAAGGGCTGCCCTTTTGAGAAGAAACCCACTTTGTGCTTTGTGCTAAGGCAAGTTTAGCCACCATATTCCCAGAGCCCACAGTCTGCCTGTGGGTATTTCCCCATGGGTATCACCCACTTTTGTGGCTTTTATGACATGGAGAAAATCAGCATCACCCATCAAGAGCCAGTTGGGTGGACTACTGCAGATGGGGTAGCCCTCAAAGTGCTGAGAGAGCTTGAAGTGTCTTTGGAGACATCTGAGCTTCAGTGACCCTTGGGGATCCCTGAGCTCCAGATGTGATGTAAAAGCTTTACCAAAGTTAGTGGGATTGCTCAGTACAGGTCGGAACGGGGAGGATGGTTCAGGTAGGACAGGAGTGGTGAATGCCCAGCATCACAGCTTGGTATGTGCTTATCCCCTCTTCCACTCTGCTACACACCTCCTTTACTACCCAGGAGGGTTTCTGAGAAGAAAATCCTTAATCCTCCAAGTGGCAGGTAATGCTAATCTGAAAAGCCTCCTGTGGCTGTAAAGGTAATTCAAAACTGTAAATCTTATGGCTGCATGCAATCCCAAGAAAATAAACAGGAAACCCACATACCCGTCACCAGCAAACAAATTAAATTAGCAGCCTGCCTGTTACCAGTGTCCTTGTGTTACAGACATCTCAAACACTCTTATCCATCAGACATCACAGTGACTTTTGCAGTGCTCTTCCACTCAGTCTGCAGAGCCTCCCGCTGAGTTAGTCAGCCCACATAAGCAAAGCCTTCCATCTTATGCCCACCACTTCACAAGCATGCCCTTCTCAGCTCTTTTTTTTGTTCCTGCTTTGACTTTTTGACACAGACTGACTCCTTCCAGCAATGTTTTCTTCTCCACTGCCTGGAGATTCTCCAGTGACAGCTGATGATTTGCCCTACATAAATGATGGTTGCTGCTGTTTACATTACCCAGGGATTATTGCAAGGCTTCTGGCATGGCACTGCCTGTCACAGGTAGGTGCTGCCAACCCTCATGACTTCCAGCATATCTCTTGGCTCTGCACTCCAAGGCACTAGCCCCCACTCCTTATGGGTTTGATGCTTGGGGTATTGCAGGTAACTAGCAGCTATTGGTCTATTGCAGGGACTCCACCAAGTCCCTGGGGCAGCCAGTTCTAATGCATTAATACCTTTTTAGAGAAGAAATTCTTCCTAATATATAACTTGAACCTCTTCTGGCATAACTTGAGGCTGCTACCTCTCATCATATCACTAGTTTACCCCCCTAAGATCATATCTCAGGGTATAACAATGTAGGTGTTAACATGATCTTTGAGGTGGCCTTCTTCAGAGTGCCCTTGCAGCCACCAAGCATGGATCTCCATCTCATTCCCACTCCAACCATTTCTCCTTATTCATTCAGCTCTATCCTCCCTTGGCTCAGTGGCCAGTACCCATGGTGGAAAGTGCATACTGACCATCAGCCCAGAAGGCATCATCTTCAAATGATTTCTTTCACCATTACTCTGTCAGATGTGCATTAGAAACTGTTTAAATTGAGTAGTACTTTGTATTTTCTCTCCTCTCTAATCACTAAGTTCTCATGCTGGTTTGCAAGCTGAGTGGCCTTCTGCTGCATGCAGTGGGGTTCCATACAGGGTACTCTTGTTGCCAACAGTGCAACAGGGGACAGTGGAAGTCCAAGCACTGTGTCCTCCTCCCACCTATGGCTCTGAAGTGCCTTTACACTGTGAAGCTTTCTGGCATGCCCAGAATCAGAGCCTGAGATGCAAGCAGATGCTGGAATGGTGCTGCTTTTCAGAGAGACATGGTAAGCAGCCAGGGCTTGGTCATCCCATGTGTGCATGTGAAAGTCAACACAGGAAGGCAGCCCTGTGGAAAAACAACCTTCCTCTCCACCAGTCACCTTTGTCACCTCTCCTACAAGTGATCAAACTCCCAGCTTTGCTCTGGAAACCTTCCAGAACTCTGCTAATCTCTGCCAGTTTTCTGTCTGCCTTTTCCCATCTTTGTGGTGCTTGGCACTTTTCTCATTCAGTTATTAAAAAATGATCCTAGTATGCAAGGGGAACTCACTAAAACAATGAAAGAGGTGTTTTGTCCAAGAAAAAGAATGGATACCATCAGAGAGTTGGAGGAAAACTGCAACATATTAATTACATTGTGAATGGAACACACAGAAGGACATGCTTTCCACGCATATTCAAGAAACCAGCACATTTCTGTGTAATTACTGTGCAGCTGACAGCATTAGGCATAAATGGGAGCAGTAAGCAGTGTCAGGAGGTTTAGGAAAAGGAAATGTGATTTCTAGCAAATAAGGTTCAGAATAATACATCATGCATTTTAAAAATAAGTATATGCACCAAATAAGGAATAGAGAGAGTGGAGAAAGGAGTAAAATAATCAGATGTAGAACCAGATGGGAAAACTGATGAGACCAGGGAAATGCTTTTGTTCTTGTTCAAGTGAGTGATCTGTCAAGAGGAGAACTGATGCAAGATCATAAAAACATAGAAACTAGAACTATAGAATCATAGAATCACAGAATGGCTTGGATTGGAAGGGACCTTAAAGACCACCCAGTTCCAAGCTGCTGGCACAGGCAAGGTTGCCAGCAACTAAATCAGGCAGTAGGATGCCCAGGAGACTTCCTAACCACCAAAACCACACCAGAACGTGAGTTTTTTTCTCTTTGGCATTAGTATGGCACAGGTTTGGGTGCAAGCCTGGTCCCAGTCTGTTCTTTCTGTGTCAGTGAGATGAGCAGTGCACCTTGCTCTTGAGGCTACTGTAACCACCTCCATCAGTTGTCAACCTTTGTTGCCTCTCACACTCTTTCTTGTAGCTGAAAAACTGGAAGGAAATCGGATTTTGTGTTTTCTCTACACTTCTTTGGTGGCAAACAAAACTCACTATTTTTTGCTCAGGGATAGCACAAAACTCTAGCAGAAAGGAATAAAACTACATGAAATCTTGCTTCCAGAAGTCTTGGTTAAAAAGATGCTGTGATGCTGAACGCAGTGCTTCTGCCCTGTAAGATCTGATGGTTTGTGCTGGTGTGACTGGGGCTGAGTGGTGTGGAAAGCAGTGAATGGGATTTGCACACATCAGTTTCATTTACAACTCAGATGCAAGCTAGTTACCAGCCTGTTATTCTCCACCACTCTCCCATAGGAAGGCATCAACAATTTCAGTCAAGTGATCAGGATCCAACTGATGAAAAGCTGGTTAGTGTGTAGCTCCAGGAGCTGATTTTGGTTTGGGAAGTGGCAATTGAGAAACGCAGGGCTGCTGCTGTGAGCCTCACTTATAGGACATGAAGGAGAGCTGGAACAGGTCCTCATATGAAATGGCATTACATTAAAAATCATTCCTTTTCTGCTGACTTGTTCTTCTCCATTGAGAAATATGTCACTTATCACACTTCTTCTGTTGTTTAAGTAGATATCATTAATTATTGGGAAATAGTGACTTTTCAGTCTGAGGGCAAATGGAGAAGAAAGGCTCTGGGCTCACAATTTACTGCTTGAATGCTCTGACATGCTGTAGTGGGCTGTGCCTGTCCTCCTGGGGTTGAGTTATTCTCAAGTATCTCCTAAAACTAGACTAAGTTTGGTGGATAGCTGGTGGCAAAGGTAGTTTTGGGTCTCCTCTCTGCCTCTGGTTATTTGTTTCCTGCCTCAGGGGTGAGGATGCAATAAGTTCACCCCAGTTTACCTTTGCTGCTGGGAAATGTAAAAGCAGTTCTATGAACACAGAGTACAGATATCCCTCTTTATACGATGCCTGCCACTGGAAATAAAAGCAGCACTCATGACATCTAGTCAGGATTCATAGTGCTTCTTGACTTTTCACCACAAGGGCCTTCTTCAGATTTTTAAGCCCACATGAGGAATCTTGTATTGATCAGGGTACTTGCAAAGAGTTGCAAGTCTAGAAATCACTGAAATATCTGTTAACTGAAGAGGAATGTGTCACCTGCAGGCAAGCAGGTCTTCTGCCTGGGCAGTGCTTGATAGGGACCAAGAGGCTCATATGGTCCTTAGCAGGGGTCTGAAAGGTCTCTTTGTTTTAACGCATTGATAGCTGGTAACTTTATGTCCCTGAGAAGCTTCTACCAGTAGCTTTGATTTGGGTACATAGTTGGTACCAGACATGGGTGGCAGATTTGGGCTCTCTCTGACACAATTCGGCCTCCCTTGTTTTGCCTGCCTTACATGCTTGCCAATATGCCATACATTCTCTTCAGAACACTGTAGACATCTGTCTTTGTTAGGGGGAGACATTTCTGGGTAGAAGGTGTTTTAAAACAATGCTAATGTTTTGATACATATTGTATTAAAGCCTATTCAGAAGAGAATATGATGCCTACCATACATAGCCCATTCTGGAGCAATAGCTTGCTGAAGCCTATGAATAAAATGTATTACTTTACTTATTTAAAAGTGTTTTCAGGCAAAGGCACTCTGGGATAACGCAGAGGGATTTTTTCCAAACTAGGCCACTGCTGCATTATGCTGTAGCTGCACTCACAGCACCCGGGGAGTCAGTGGTTTTTGGCTGAGTCATCCCACAAACCTTCTAGGTGTGGGATAGAAAATCTGCTCATGTGTTACCAGGAGCTGATCCACTATCCAATGGCCACTATTCAAGACAGATAAGCAACGTGTCTCACATGGAAATCTCTCTGACACTTATTTGTGTAAGACTCCAGCATCAGTGCTATGGTGGGACGTGGCCTCCTGGGAGGATGGAGATATGTTTGGACAGATTAGCGAGGCTGGTGCTGGGTCTGGTCCTGTTCAACATTTTCATCAATGACCTTGATGAGGGGATAGAGTCCACCCTCGGCAAGTTTGCTAATGATGCAAAGCTGGGAGGAATGGCTGACACACCAAAAGGCTGTGCTGCCATTCAGTGAGACCTGGACAGGCTGGAGAGCTGGGCAGAAGGGAACCAGATGAACAAAGAGCAAGTGTAGAGTCTTGTACCTAGGGAGGAATAACTGCTTGTACCAGTGAAGTTTGGGAGATGAGCTGCTGGAGAGGAGCTCTGAGTGGTGGATGACAGGTTGGCCATGAACCAGCATTGTGCCCTGGTGGTCAAGAAGGCTGATGGCATCCTGGGATATATTAAAAAGTGCATGGCCAGCAGGTCAAGGGAGGTGATCCTCCCCTTCTACTCTGTCCAGGTGAGACCTCACCTGGAGTATTGTGTCCCATTCTGGGTTCCTCAGTACAAAAATAACAGGGATCTCCTGGAAAGAGTCCAGCAGAGGGCTATAAAGATGATAAAGCACCTGGAGCACCTCCCTTATGAGGAAAGGCTGAGAGACCTGGGTGTGTTCAGCCTTGAAAAAAGAAGACTCAGAGGTGATCTGATCCACATCTATAAATAACTAAGGAGAGGTAGGCAAAGGGATGAAGTCAGACTTTTCTCAGCAGTGTGTGGCAATAGGATGAGGGGAAATGGCCACAAACTGAAGCATGAGAAGTTCTGCACAAATGTGTGTGGGAACTTCTTCACAGGGCAGTGACAGAGCACTGGCACAGGCTGCACAGAGAGGTGGTGGGGTCTCCTTCTCTGGAGATGTTCAAGACCCACCTGGACACTATCTGTGCAACCTAGCTAGGGGCTAGGTCCCTTCCAATCCCTACAGTTCTGTTTCTGTGACACAGATGGTGGCCTTGGGTTGCAGTGGAAGGCCATTGTGCAGTGATAATTCCTGCACTGAACCTGTTACTGAGAAATACCCCATAGAATAATAGAGTTGTTTAAGCTGGAAGGACCTTTAAAGGTCAGCTAGTCCAGCTCCCCTGGAATGAACAGGGACACCTACAGCTCAGGCAGGTGCTCAGATGTTGCAAACTAGGTTGCAACCCTGTCCAGCCTGACCTTGAATGTCTCCAAGGACAGGGCATCCACCACCTCTCTGGGCAACCTGTTCCAGTGCTTCACTACCCTTATCATAAAAATCTTTTTTCTTACATCCAATCTAAATCTCCCCTAAATCAGGGAAGTTGTTCTACCCCTTGGATCATTTTTATGGCCTTCCTCTGGATGTGCTCCAACAGGTCTATGTCTCTCTGCACTGCGGACTCCACATCTAAACAAAGTACTCCATGTGAGTCCTCAGCAGTGCAGAGCAGAGGGGCAGGATCACCTTCCTTGTCCTGCTGGCCACACTTCTTTTGATGCAGACTGGGATATGATTGGCTTTCTGGGCTGTGTGAGCACAGTCCTGGCTTGCCATCCACCAGTACCTCCAAGTCCTTTCTAGTAGGGCTGTGCTCCATCTTTACATCCCCCAGCTTGTACTAGTGGTGGAGGTTGCCATGACCCAGGTG
Source organism: Callipepla californica brunnescens (assembly GCA_023055505.1). Taxonomy (NCBI): domain Eukaryota; kingdom Metazoa; phylum Chordata; class Aves; order Galliformes; family Odontophoridae; genus Callipepla; species Callipepla californica. Next base: position 36,013,486 of record JALIRH010000005.1, on the reverse strand, counting down.
CAAGACCTTCCACTTGGATTTATTGAACATCATGGGGTTCTTCAAAACAATTTGGTGACATAGTCATGATCATGAACTGATTTGAATAGATGGGCCAATAGAGACATTCTTCATTTTGTGGTGGGGTGCCCAGCTGCCCATATACTTCATCTCACTGGAGATGCTGTTTGCAGGCATGGAACTGTCTGCAAATCCTCTGGGAGCTGCTCCTGAGAGCTCCTTAGTGGGCAGTGCCTCCTGCAGGAGCTATGCAGGCTTTGAAAGCACCTGCCTACGGCTGTGTTTTTTAACTTGCCCATAGTCATGCAGTGCTTTTTTTTTTTCTGCACTTGTGCAGTTAATGTGCAGGGAAAACAACTAAGCCCTCTGCCCCACTGTCAAACTGAAAGTACATAATGGAGAGAAGTCGGATCAGGCCCATTCTGTGCTATGCTGTTACATGGGGAGCAAAGGGGAAGCCAAAGACATATTTCAAATAATTAGCTTTAATAGCCACCTATGTTTTTGCAGGTATAGACTCTGTGACAGTGCTCACCTGCATTTTGTGAGGGGCTGAGTGTAAAGGCAGCACATGGATGTCTCAATACTGCTTACATCTTACATCCATTGTCCCTGCCTGTATTAATGGGGTCAGTAGACAACTTAGCAAACTAGCACATGAAAAAGCTGTGCTCTAAAACAACAGTGAATCAAGACCCCAGTGTGTCCATGTTCACAGGAGACCAGCTCTGCCTTGTAGAAGATGTAAATGACAATTGGTTACAAGTCACTTCTCCATGGGAAAATGCCTGCACTAGCCCAGGTGGGAAGCAGCAGTATAAGTTCAGGCAGCAAAGCAAAGGGAAGCTTCCAGGACAATATGGGTTCATGTGTGTAGCTGAACCAGAAGATGGAAAGACTCCTAAGCTGTGCTGCAGCACAAAGGGAGAGGAGGCGAGCTGGCATTTCAGCAAGTTTTGGCATGGCAGCAGCGCAGTTCCCTCTGGAAATCCGAAGTTTTACAAATGTGTGCTCCTCTGGAGGCTGCAAGCTGTTCCTCCTGACCATGAGGTTTTTGGTTATCTTGGCATGAAGCATTTAGGACTGAAATAATTTCTGACTGAAACATCGACTTCTTCATGAGACCTCTATACTTCAGTCCAGTTGAAGAAGTTCCTTCCAGTATCTAAAGGGGGGCTTTAAGAAAGAAGGGGACAGACTCTTCAGCAGAGTCTGCTGTGATAGGACAAGGAGAAATGGTTTCAAATGAAAAGAGGGGAGTCTCATATTGGATATAAGGAAGAAAATTTTTGTATGGTAACAATGGTGAGGCACCAGAACAGGTTGCTCTGAGAGGGAGTGGATGCCCCATCCCTGGAGACACTTAAGGACACACTGGTTGGGGCCCTCAGCACCTGATCTAGCTGTGCATGTCACTGTTCACCGGAGGGGAGTTAGAATATATGGCCTTTAAGGGTTCCTTGCAACTCAAATGACTCAAAGGTCCTTGCTCTTGACATCTTTTCAAAAAGCCTTTGTTTTCCCTGATATTTTTTAACAGGCATTAACCAATTTTCTACACTTCAGAACATTACGTTTGTTTGATCAGCTCTGATCTACTTCCCCTCTTCTTCTTTATCATACACTTCTTTTTCATTTCTAATTGAAGCCTCATTTTGCCACAGAGCCTGGAAGGGATTTCAGCCAATGTTATTTTCTTTATTGACTGTGGGACTGCGGTTATTTTGGCTTCAGAAATCATTGATTTCCATTAGCCTTCTGTCTTTGCCTTTCCCCATGCTTGCTCATAATTTGCTTATCACTCACTCAGTCTGGAGGAATTAGTCTTCCTGAATCACCGTACTTGTGTGCCTGTGTGTGCATGCCACCTACTGAGCGGGATTGTCCCACATTACCTCTCTTGAGCAGAAAGACCTGGAGCATTTGTAGCATGAGATGTACCACAGGAAAGTATAAACACTCTCCAAATGTCAGCAATACCTTACTGTTACTCTCTTAATTGCCGCCAAACCTACCTGTAACTCAAGACCTGTGTTATTTATTCTTGTTTGTCTTGATGATCCTTCTGGGTCCATTCCAACCTGGGACATTCAATGATTCAATATCTAGGATCATGTGAAGATTTGCACTCATTCATAAACCCTTTTTAGCTTCAAACTATCTGAAAAGGGTCATGACCACGAGGGAAATGTAGATTTATTACCTGCAGCCCCAGGGATCCCCTCAACTCATGACTCAATCTCCCAAGGCAAAGGACGGGAGCCCTGTGGGCTCTGCACTGCTGCTACATAAGCAGAGAATTCCCACTACTCTATTTCATAAGCACTAGTTTTAAACACTCCTATACCCCCTGGGGCAGAGTTTCTCAGCATTTGAAGGCTGTAACCTGCTCTGTGAGAGAGCAATTATCCCAGGACAGAAGCATATGTCATGAGTAAGGAAGCTTTATTGGGATCCTACAGACTTTCTCCTTCATCCGTGCGCCTCAGCAATCAGCTGAGTGCCACTGCACTCCTAATCTGAGGCAACTTAGGGACATAAAAAAGCCCAAAATATATCTGCAGTTTACACTTCAGAAAACCTTACATACACCTGCAGACAACTGCATTGAATGCCAAGCACAAAAACAAGGAGAACTGGCCTTGTCTCTGGAGGAGAGTAACCAGCACTTCATTCCACCCACAAGCACCAAAATGTCATTCTGCTCCAACAGAACTGGGAGCTCAATGCCCCTGCTAGCCCCACACATGCTGCCCAGCCCCAGCACACACCCCACCCACAGGATGTGAGGAGTTGCTTCACTGCTCCCTGATACACAGCACCTGATAAGGCTGTTATCTGAATGTCTACCTGCAGGACACAACAGCTGAAACTACTGCACCCAATGCCTGTTAAAATTGGGTGAGGGAGTGACCAAGTAGGAGCTGTAGTACTGTCTGAAGGGTACAGAGATAGAAAAAGAAAAAAAGAAGCTAGGTCTGAGGTGGACCTTAGCAGAGGCTTCCCAACCCTCCTGGAGGCTGCAAATAAAGCTTGTCAAGAGGCCAGGCTTTGTTTCTGAAGTAGTTAGTATTTGGATTGATTGCAAGATTACCTGTGATCCCTCCTAATAGAGAGGGAGATAAAATCTTCGTATTGACTACGGAGAAGTTGTGAACAGGAACACAGGGTATGGTAGATCTGCTGGAATAATGAATATTTCAGGTAAGAGGCTGAAATTTCATTTTTGTCTTCCTTCTGGGCAGGGATGAAGCATACCCAGCTTCATAACGGCCTGGAAATGTTTATGTGAAAACTTATTATGAAAGAGAAGAAAAATACTTCAAAGTCTGAATTACTGTGTGCTTAGTGTCTTAATAGACAAAATCGTGGCTGAAAAAATGCTCTTCTGCAAATTACAATCTCAGCAACACTTCATTTGTGTCACAAACCTCTCGTTTTCCCCAAGAAAAATACTGAAATTCCCCTAATGTTGTCCAGTTTCACCTGAGCAGGACTATGGGAGGCTGGAACTGGGAGCTGCAAACAAGAGTCACTTGCTACATATCCTTGCTAGATCGGCATCACTCCAAGGAGAGGGTGTGGAGGGGTCTGAGAATAAATGCTGTTTTGTACTGAGTAGAAAAAGCATTGAACAGCAGGTGCTGGAAGGAGAACAGGAGAGTGTTTCTTTTGGAAAGGGTGTCAGCTTTCAGTTACAGGAGTAAAAGACCAAGAAAATGCAGTTAAGCCGATGCTATCTGAATCACAGTGGTGTTTGCAAGTACCTTTGTATGTAGGTTGTGGAGTGGAGTGAAACTGAGCTAGATCCAAGGATAATAAAGAGTACATAATGGCTTGTGCTAGGAGCCAGCACTCTGTTTTCTATATGCATCAACAGCTCTTTCATCAACAAATTGTATACTTTGTGAAATAACAGGACATCTCCATTAAAATTGCAAGACTCACAGCTGCAGGTGCATACGTTATAGAACATTATGGTGTCATCAAGCTTCTGCCCCCTGTGTGGGAAAGGCAAAGGAACATGAGGGTAGTGGCTTTATGGCCCTTGGGAACCTGCAGCTAATGGGTCTACAGCCACCAGTTCCCATGGCCTTGGTTCACATCAAGGGCTGTTGCTGGTTGGCCTTGTCCCCAAGTGTCTGAAAGTCTTCTTGAGGAGCATCACCTTCCTCCACATCCAAGAATCACAGAATTGTAGGGGCTGGAAGAGACCTCTGGAGATCATCTAGTCCAATCCCCCAAGAAGACAACCTCTTTGGATTTTACTCTCCAATAGATACAAGCTATGTTATATCATGAAGCCACAATTAGGGGAGGTTCAGGTTGAATATCAGAAAAAGGTTCTGCACCAGAGAGTGATCAGGCACTGGAACAGACTCCCCTGGACAGTGGTCATGTACCCAAGTTTACCTGAGTTCAAGAAGCATCTGGAGAGTTCTCTCAGATATATGGTCTGATTTTTGGGTGATCCTGTGTGCAGCCAGGAGTTGCATGCAATGATACTTATCCAACTTGAGATATTGCGTGTCTTTGTGCTGGCCTCCTTCCCAGGGGTCCAGAGCACTACAGCATTTCTTAGTGTTGATGCTGTCAAATTACATTAGGAGAAAGGGTCTGAGTGATTGTATCTTAGCTTATCTCTGCTGGTGGCTCTTGTAATCAATTTGCTATCTGCTGTAAAGTTTCTTGTGTTCACAGAGTGGAAGACCATTGTGTCCTCTCACTTTCTGGGCTGGAATCAGATGGGGTGTTAAGGGGGCAGTGATTTGTAAATATTTTTCTTCTTGGTGTTGTTATTCTCCAATGTGTTTTGTAGGCAAGGGAGCTTGAACCCTGTAGTTTCTGAAGACCAGCTCTGAGCTGCTAGTTACATCAAAATACCACTTTATCATTTATGTAGCAACCTAGGGGATGTACACTATTACATCCAGCAGAGTGGGGCCTCAGCTTTTTTTTCCTACTTAGAGCAGCAGTGCAGATGTAGAAGGTGATATTCCCAGCCTGGGAGCTGGGAGCTGACTAGGGTGGCAGCTCTGTGGTTGCAATCTGGGTCTTCTTCCAAAATGTAATTAAATCAAGTTTTGTAAGCTCCACTGTGCTGCACAAAATCATGTCAGGCAAAGGGAAAGTTGAATAGCCAGAGCAGTTAGAGAAATAATGAGATTTTAAAGGTCAATTGGAACAGAACAATGAATCAGAAAGGTCCCCCAGAATGTAAAGAACTAGTTACATTTCTTGTTTCTGTTCGAACATATTTTTTACTTTATTCTCTTCCTTACATTGGAATTAGATAATCTTTCTAATGCCACATGGTGTTAGCAATGTGCTCTTTCACTTCATTTAGTTCTGATGCCATGAAGTACATACACAAAGGTGTCCTCTTTTCTACAAATCTCTCTGCTGTGCTCCAGTCTGATGTAAGGGGCTCCAGAACTGCACACGTCCTCACTGAGGAAGGCTGGTCTGCCTGGATTATTTTTGGGGATAATGTTTCAAGGTGACAACACACCTTATCTAGTAGTTGTTACTGTTGTAATCATCTGCAACCAGACACTGAAATAAAACAACTTTGCCATATTGCGGTGAATCCTGTGTGAGTCCAGTGAGAACAGGATTAGCCAAAGATGTGGTTCAGCTCATTTTCTGCTCTTCCAGGTTTTCTCCAATGTAGGAGCTTAAGATGGATGAAGAGAAAACCTGGAAAACCAGAAAATGAGCTGAACCACGTTTTCAATCAATCACATCTTGGGACAGGATGTGAGGCAGGAGACCGATTACAAAAGTGCAGCTGGGCAAGGATGATGGTGTGTACGAAGGATTAAGATGTCAGCCCTCAGATAGGCAGAGATGCTTACAGTCTGCACTGTCTACAAATGACAAGACCTAAGTGTGAGATCAATATGAAGCTGACATGCTAAATCAATGTAAAAGATTATATCTAAACAGTGTGTCACAAATGGCATCCAACTACAGGCAGTGAAAAAGAGAGAGACAAGTCATAGTGGTTGAACAATTACATTTCAATCTGATCTGTGTTTGCTTACAAAGACATTTGCACTTGTTCCTACCTGCTGTCTCAAGTGACAAGCATGAAGGCGAAGGATTTGAAGGCTCAGAAAATGAAGTGGAGCAATATCTGGCTGACATGGGGCTGACCCAGTAGGTCTTTCCTCTTCGTGACCAGCATGGAAATTGTTGCTGTCTCACATTTCCCACCTCGTGGAGATTGGATGGGGACAGAAAATGACTGAAAAGATTAAATCAAGAGCGTGTTTTTTTTGTTGTTGTTGTTTTTTGTTTGTTTGTTTGTTTGTTTTTTCTGACAAAAGTGCAGAGATTGTGGAGAAGTGCACAGCCCTGGCCACTATGGGCCAGGCATTGGGATCTTGTTACTGTGGATAACCTGCTTACCTCTGCAAGGAGGGGTTTTGAGGCCGGTGAAGCAAGGATATGGCAACCACTGCCTCAGTATTTCTGACATCAGCCTGGTCTCTCAGGAAGGGTTTCTGTCCCATCTGAGCAAGGAGGCATATTAAGGTTAACTTGTCCTGAAGGTTAAACTTAATGGCATGCTGGCCCAACATAACAGATACAAGTAAGAGACAAAATTATTCTTTTAACAATTAGAAATGGAGAACTGGGTGAGAACAATACCTCTAGCCCAGACTGCACCCAGTGACATTTTCTCCACATCTGTTATGGTCTTCTGTTTCCAACTTTGCTCAGTTCTGACCTTGTAAATAGTGTTGTTCAATGTTATCTAATCTTTCCTTTGTGCATGGTCTGTGGGTCTGAAGCTGTGGAAGCTCAGGGAGAGCTATGCCATTGTGAGTTGCAGTTGTAGGGCAGTTACCTTGCTATCTGTGAGACAGATCCAGGAGTATAAAACACCTATTGTCCCAGTCCTGAGGGAGGCTCTGCCTTAAAGGATGGTGGCTCTTCTGATCAAACACCCAAGCTTTGCATCCTCACTTTTGCATGACAACTACTGACATTAGTGCTTGCTGGTGGCACTGGACACACGCTCTGGTGATTATCTCTGAGTGCCACTCAGAGCCATCCACCCGTGTCTGTTCTTGAAGGAGCTCCGTCAGCTCATTAATCAGCTTGTCTCCCAGGTGTCCCCAGAGCATGGAGAGGGTCAGTTGGTGTGAATTGTCCTTGACAGATCTTGTGGCCCAGAATTTTATTGGTCTGGGGATGCCTCACTTGGGTTCACCAATAGAAATAATTTTATCCCAGACTTCATGTGAGCCTACATAAATCACTCTGGCAGGGAAACATGAATCCATAATGAAGGGAGCTAGAAGGAAGGCAATTTGCAAGCTGGTAGGGAAAGTCTGCATCCTTGTGGATTTTGCAAAGTATCTCTGAGTTCTTAGTGGGCAAAGATCGGTGGGTGGTGAGGCTCTAGCTCTTCCGTGGGGTTTGACCACACCATCAGGCTAACTCAGTCCCATGTCATGCTGTTTCCTTTGGGTGTGTTTTGGTGTCAGTGGTAACTGATACAAGCCTGAGGAAGAATGCACCATTCATTACAAAATCAGTTGAAAGAAATTGCTGGCTCCGTGTTTTTGGCCTGAAGGAAATATCCAGAGAACACACTTCTGCAGATCAGACATCTTGGCAAAGGGCCATCGAGAGACTGAAATTTAATTCTGTGGTAACTAAACACCCTAAAGAAGCCATGATGGGGAGCTGAAAGATCTCTTATTCATTTTGTGGCAGAACCTGGCTATATTTAGGTTTCTTAGGAGTCCCAGTTTTGAGTAAGCACATCGTGTGTTTTTGGTGTATTTATTTCAGCCACAACAAGTGAACCAGGAGTGCTGCCTGCCTCCGTGTCAAAGGTTGGAAAATAGAAATGTAATCTGATAGATGCACACAGACAAAGGCATACACAATGTGGAACACTGCTCTTACAGGAGCAGAGAGTTGATGATGATGTGCTTCATGGTATCAGGCATAGGAGGCCTCCAAGAGAAGGAGCAACTCTTCAACTTGCCAAGGCATCTATGTAGTCTTTAGCAACATAAAAAACTCTACAGCAAAGCTGTAGGATTTATTAATGATATATCAGCCTCCACTACAGAGAATGATGGGAAATACTGGCCCAAGAAATATTTTTTCAGGCTAAAATTTTAGACATTGAGAAGTTAAAACATGAGGTGTTGAACAAGCTGAAGAGCCACAAGCTGCTGGGAATGAAAGGTATATATCCCAGGAGAACTGAAGGAATTTAAGAAAAAAGAGTTGCTGACAAAAATATGCTGTTTCTTGTTATATCGTATCTGCATTTTAGAAATAGCTGATGCTAGGAGCAGGGGACCAGCGAACCCTTCTCCAACGCCAGCTGCAATGGTTGAAACTAATCAAAACCAGAAGTTTAGCTGGATGAACATGACAGAATGAGGACGACTTGGTCTGGATTCACTGAAGGAAAATTGTGTCTCTAATCTACTTGAGTTTTTAGTACATTGACAGAAGAGTGGATGTGACTTTCTTGGACTTTTAAGAGGCATAGGACAAAGTCCTTCACAGGAGGCAATCTGAGAAACAGAATAGCCCTAATATATGAGACTGAATATTGTCACGGACTGGAAACTGGCTAAGAGAAAGCAAAATAAAGGATCAGTTGCAACACGGCAAAGAATGAATATGAACCTTCCCCTACTGTATCATGCAGATGAAAAAATATTTTATATTTAAAATGCATAATATTTTAAAAAAGGACTTAAAGAATCAGCAGAACCATGAGATGAACTGTAAGTGCTGAAGGCTGTGAGGAAGCTCAGACAGCTGGGGTGTGTTCTGCTTGCTACTTTTACTGTAGTTTTTAAATACCCTATGCAAAAACAGTGTAGCTAAGCTGTTCAGGTTTATATGACCCATATGTTGCAGAGGCAAAATACCAGCACAGCAGTTTTGAATCCTTCTTTTTATTTGCTTTGTAGCTGAAGCTGATTTAAATTAATTTCATCACTTTTCTATGAATAAATACATCTCACAGCCCTTTCTCAGAACTGCTGCTCTGTTAAAAACTTCACTTTTCTTGCAGTCTCTTTGGCACATGTGTGATTCGTACACAAATGAGCATACCCCTATGAAATGGCAGGATCAGACTGTGATTCAGCTCTCACCTCTCCTGAACTAGCTGGCAGCATAGTTGCTATTGCATTTACTCAGGCTCATTGCAATTTGCCAGACATTGCATGATCCCACATCATCAGCTCGACACAGTGATCCTTCATCTAAAGGTTTCTGCACTTCTTCTATCTGAAACACCTTGAGAACCATATATATGTATATATATATATATGGAGCTGTTGTTAATGGAAAACTTTCTTCTCAGGAGGAGTGGTCAGGTACTGGAATCAGCTGCCCAGGGAAGTGGTGGAATCACTGTCTCTGGAGCTGTTTAATAAACATGGAGATATGGCACTGTGGGACGTGGTCAGTGGGTGTGGTGGGGTTGGGTTGGGGTTGGACTAGATGACCTGTCTTCTCCAACCTAAATGGTTTCTATAATTCATGAGTTAGAAGGACTAGAAAATCTCATAAATGCATGTCTTCTTATTCAACATTTATTATCAAATCATCTTGAGTTCTGAATCAGGTTCAGATTTTTGATTAAGATTTTGCAGAATACTATTTCCTATTTCCAGAGACTTTTCCCCACACCACACTGTGTATTTAAAGACCTTTATCCAGAAAGTATCTTGGTGAAAGAGCAGATGCTGCCGCACTACATGTTTTTCTGGTACTGCTTCTGTTATCAGCTACTTATGGTCTTCTAGAATTCACACAGACATTATTCCCTCTGTGTATTTGTTCCTCATTCTTAGATAGTGGCAAATTCAAAACTGATGGAGAAAAGTTGGGAGTGAAACAGACAAGTATTTCTACTATGATATTAAGTGCATCATTTCAGCAGCTAAATTTGTTTCAAAGCTTCTCCTGAGAAGGCCATCTCAGCTTCCTGGTCTATTAAATGACCAGAAGAGACAGTTGCATCTTTGTGGAAAAACTAGCCAGTTTCCAAGAAGTTCTTTGTGGACTTTGACAGATCAATTCATATTCTCACTAGAAAAAAAAAAAAAATTAAGAAATCTGGAACCAACCAAGTTCTTTAGGCCAAAATACCAGTTTCGAGTCTAAAATTCAAAGTCAAAGAAGAGCAGTATACTTGGAGATATGCTGTTTTTTTAATGAGTTTGCTGTTAACAGTAGCACTGGAAATAAAATAACCATTGGTAAAGATGGAACAGTAATGGCTATAATTAGGAAATTCTTTGTAGAGCATTAACACTGCTGAAAATGTTCAAACAAGTTTTCAATCAATGGGAAGCCCTGTACTGGGAACCTCATATTAGTTTGGTAGGTGGAATGGACACTGGAGTGAAGGAACAAAGATAAAAAAATCAGTCTGGTAAGTATTTTGAAGGAGACCCATGAGGAGCATTCCCAGCAGTACCAGCGCTGAGACTGGACAGAAAAGCAGCTAGAGTAGCTTAATATTTGTAGGGCTTTTTTTCTTTGTCGGAAAATCTTCATTGAGCTCTGCTAACTGCTACTTGCCAGCTGACTTCTCACAAAATTCATAAATGACAACAGTTCAAGGGACTCAAGTTTGTTTTGCCTAACACACAAACATGTACACTGGTATCTCTGCAAGTGTTAGGCACATGCATATGTGCAAACTGACTAAAGCCAGGCCAGTCCCTGTTGTCAGCCTTCTCCTTTCATTCCTCACTCTTTGTCTGCAATTAAGAAGATACCATTCTTCTTTTTTAAGTTTTGACAAAATCTTAAAGTTACTGAAGTCAAGAGAAGTAATGCTATCAGTATGCACAGGCTTATGTCACTCTTATTTTTCTAAGCCTCTTGCAGTAAGCTAGACAGCTTGAGGCAAAGGAAATAATACTAAGAACAGAGAATAATGAGTGCCTCCTTTTATCTGGATTTGACAAATTTAACATGATAGAGCACTGCATGCCTTGCTGTTAAATCCCCTGTTGCGATAGCAGTATCGTGCATTAGGACTGCACTCTGTTCCCATAACAGGGTGAAGGTGACTGGTAAGGCTGTAATTTTAAAATGTGTTTATCTATTTTAAAAGAGTCACCTACGGTGCAGAAGTGACAAAGTTTGAACATGAGCTTTTGGTTCTCTCAGTGAAGTGACGTTTCGCGTTCTCGCTCGTGCTGTCAAACACAAATCATCATGAGGGGGCACTAAAGAGCTGTCAATAAAGAAGTTATTTTGAGGCAAGGTTTGTAGGGAGAGGTAATTATCTTTTTTTAGATCACCAAATATTTTGACTGTGATCTGAATTAGGCTGATTTCAAAATATCTTCAGATCGTGAGGAAGATAAAGCTTTTCATGTGCATTTCAAGACCCTTTTCCAGAAACGGGGCCTGTAGTGTTTTTGGTTGGTAAAACTGAGGAGTCTGTGAAAGGTGGACAAACTCTTTTGATGGTGGATTTTGAATACTTAAATATTCTATGCAGGAGATCAGGGATAGCACGAGGCCTCACAAAAATAAATGAATGAGAAACTGGACACCTTGACTAGAAAAGATGGACTATCTCCTTCTTAAGATTGCATTGTGGATGGCATGCTGAAGCTGGCGTGGACGGATTCAGTGGAGCCAACCCTGAACTGTAAGAAAAATCCCCTTTCTCCCAGACAAAACAGAAGATTTTCAAAATTATAATCGTCCATTTTACAAGAAACTTGTGAGCATTCCTATGAGACTGTGCTGCTAACAGATGTCCTCAGAATTGTTCTCTCAGGCCCCTTGAAATGGAATGCACACATGGCACAAAGTGCAACCAGACACTCTCGGTGCAGTGCAGGCTGATTTAAAGCTGGGCAAGTGACTTGATGGAGCAAGGTCATGTCATGTCTCAAATCCCAGTGAAGCTGATGAAAATGGAACTGAGATTCAGACTAATCACAACAAAAATAACCAGTAACTTCTTACACTTGACTTGCTTTTTCAGACTTCTGCTTACATAAAACATTTGAGGGAATTATTAAAAGTGTTTCCAGTCCCAAGATATAAGAAGATGTGTTAGAATATAATTCGGACTCCACTTTTGTGGGTGATATACCTAGAACGTCATGATCGTAGTGTTTTAGTTCGGCACCTTCCTTCCCACAGTCCTGTTCCAACAAGACTGCCTCCTTAAAAAATATCTTAGTTTTGATTTAAAGTCTTTAAAGAGAAGAAGGTATGAAAAATCTCAGAGGTTGGACTCCTATGCCTTTATCAATGACACTGAGTTCCTTCCGTGTCAGACTTCAGCTAGAAAATGATAGAACAATTCTGTCACCTCCTATTTTTTTTCATATACTACATTAATGTTTTCTTTCGTGGATATTTCTTCAAGACATCTTCAGCCATATGTTAGAGTCCACTATTCCTGACAAAATTTCTTGACTCTTTCTTGATACCTGATCCTGAAACATGAAGAGCCCAAGGCATCCAGCATGTCCCATTTACCTTTTCCATAACCTTAGTAGGCCACAGCCAGCAAAATACCTACTGCTGCTTGCTAGTGCTTTTCTAAGGCAGTTTTCCAGGGAGGTGTACTCTAGCCTGTGAGAACACACTTCGAGACTTTGACTCTAAGCACAGTATTCATATTTGGTATTTTACCCGTCTAGGTTCATCTCCTGATACAGTCACATTTACAAAAAAGCACTGTTCTGTCTTAGTTCTGTTTGCCTGCCCTTTACTCTTTGTATCTCATACATTTTGTGGAGAGTTGTTTTGTATCTCTTTAACCATTGATAGAAATGCATAATAGCACCGGGACAATCCCTGTGATGTCTTGTTGGAAGTTTACTTGGTTAATTCTGATGATTAAATCACAGATTGTCTAAGCTAGCCATGTTAGTTCTCCACCCTTTTACTGTGTGCTGTGTGTACTGTGCTGATTATTTATTTATTTGTTTTGGCCATTTGCTGTCATTTCTAATGGATATTTTATGTTTCTGTTGTCAATATTCGATGTGAATATTCAAACACAAATGGGCCATCTGATTTTACTTCTAAGCAAAATTCTCAGGAGTTTTGAGCCTTCCTTTACTCATAATGGGTTTGGGGTTATTTTAAGAAAAAACTTAAATTTTATTATATTTTCCATTTTTTTCCAAGTAATTTGGATTGTGACTCTTTCCTTTTGTAAAACATCCTTCTAAGGAACTGTTTATATAATAATAATTATAACTTTGTATTGCCTGTACACAAGAAATTCAGTTAAATAAGACAATTTGTATCTAAACCATTACTAAAATTAATTCAGTGGTGAGTTTTTGTTTGACTGTCCAGATGAGATCTAATAGTAAGTTTCTTGGATTAAATGAAATATTTTTGAGTGAGGAAACACAAGTGAGGTTATCCAGGGGTTCCAACCTGTGATGTTCCCAGCCATGTCCCTCCTGCCCCTGAGCTACTGTTTCTATGTGCACTGTATGTGCAAGACAGCCTTTTCTTGGAGGCTGTCAGAGTAGAAGCCACAATCTGTTCCTTGTAGGTCACAGTGCATATCAGCTGTGGCGCTGAGACTAAAGCTGTACATACAAATCATATACTTACAATTATCCAACCAGCCAAGTAGCTAACATGACCTTGCTTCTTTTGCAGTCTTCCTCTTATATCACACACATATATCTTACAGCAGGTGCTCCCAAGGACATTCAGTTTTTATGTTTGTTCATATTTTTTTTTCTTTCTAACTTCCAAGAATATTTTATTTGTCTTATTTTTACTTCTTCATCATACCTAATTTAGAAAACAATAGAACCTTATCACTAGCAAGGTGAGAAGAGTTGTTTAGTTAAATCTACAATAACCTATGATTTCATTGATGGTTGGATGAAGTATAGTTTAGGTGATGGATTCATTGAAGATAGGTGATAGACACATTTAAGCTCTTTTTGGAGTGAGTGAGGAAATATGGCCTTAAATCAAATACGCCAATCATTCCTTACATTACATTTTACAGTCACAGGGATTTGATTCTGGACTGAAGGCAAATGCAGTGAGTTTGGCATTATTTTGATATGTGGTTGAATGAGGAAGAGAGATAGATATCTAAGCCACAAAAACGGACATAAAAGATGGCAAAAAAAGAAAAATAAAACAATTAAACTGACACAAAATAATAATAATAATAATAATAATAGTGGAGGCTTTAGGAAGAAAGCAAAGAGATCTGAAATCTGAGGAAAAGACTCAAAGTCATGATGTGGGATATCTGTAAAGTTACTAGTCTCCTTGCAAGCAGCACTATATGACAAGGATGCTGTGCGTGTGCATGAACATTAGTAAGACTGTAGCAAAGAAGGTCTTGGAAAAAGCACTTAGGATCCCAATTATGTATAACACTTCACATCAGTAAATGTTACACTTAAGTAAGTATACTCTTAAAAACATTATTTGCGATTTCATCTGGATAACTATTCTTTGCCTCCTGACCTACATGTTCCAATTGTTACAGTCGCTGTTGTTCAACCAGAAATACTCCAGTGCCACAATGAAAAATTCCCATGTGTAACATGCAAAGGTGTGTTGGAATCTTTCCAGGCAAAGCTGCGCAACTGTTTGCAGGTATACAGAGTTCCTAAGTTTGAGAATAAGGTGCTGAAATGACTGAATGAGTGCATACTGCTGCCTTGGAGAGGTAACATATATGCAAAGTGTGTATTTGGATATTCAGGTCATTCATGTTGCAGCTTATGCTTTTAGTACACACTTCATACTGCTTTAGGAAATCCACGCAGGTCATAAACCCTGGGTGCTTCTCACCTGCTCCAGATTAAAAACAAAAAAAAAAAAACAACAGCACCATAAAACAGAGGATTACTATTATTAGCAACAAGATTAGTTACTTATTAGTAGCATATGTCTCTTCCTTAGTGAGCCTTTCCAAGCAGGTTATAAATGACCATAGAAGATGGTGTGCTATCAGCCTACATGGTTTCACACAGTTTGTCTATACATGTATGATTATCACCATGCCTTCAACATGATGATAGCTCTAAAAATATCCAGATGTGAAGGGGCGTAAGTCATGGTAAAACGCAAGCAGAGGGAGCAGAGCAGGGGTAATGGGAGAAAGGGGCAGGAAAGGAGAGCAGAGAGCATACTTCACATATCAGCATTTGCTTGATCCAATTTAGGAATGAGCATCACCCCGCTGTGGTCATGGGCATGCAGTATTTATAGAATGCCATCTCCTGTCTCACAGACTTCTAATGACAACTAAACATTTACTCCTGGAGTAAATTGGGATTGGATGGCCTTTGGGTCCAATGCAGTATTTCATAGATCATCGAAATATTTTGTTTACTTGTGTGATTTCCCTACTCCCCTCTCCCTCCCCCCGAAACCCAGATGTTTAATCTTTCAATGTGATTAATGGAAAAATAATCAAAATCAATATTGTTCCCTGGCCTAGGTCCAAAAAGATACTTAAATGAATGCCAGACTTCACTCACGGAAGTGATCTTACTAATAAGTGCTCCTGATGAATTGGGATTTTCATTTGGAAACACCTTCGACTTTTTCATTCTCCAGTGCTTGTTGTAGCATTAATTCTCAATTCAAGCTACAGTGTACGTGTTAAAAATATGGTTCTCTCTGTTTCATCTTCTCTGTACTCCTCTCACCATAAAGGGAATTGTGATGGCACGCATCTTGCTGGAAAAGGACATGATGTACATGTTGGAAATCTTCATCAGCTTTTGGAACCATAAGCCCATCAAATTTGCTAGGCAGCCTCATGACCCAAAGAGAATATTTTCTTTTCAAGCATCACATTGCATTGTCTCTGAAATGCAATTTTCTTAGAATTTTCAGCTACAGAGTTTCAGTTCTGAGTTCAGTACACTTCTGACCACAGTCAGACTTTGAAAAAGAGCAGCAAGGACATTTCCTACATGCTAGAAATTCTGCTTTCTCTTCTGGTCCATTAATTCAAGAATAGCTCAAGGTTTCTGTTAGGGGCAGCCAACACAGGACTAGGCATTTTTTGCATTTTATACAGCTAAGTTCAGTTCTTGGGATCATTTTAAAGGGACTGCCCAGGTGGAATTAGAATCATAGAATAATTAAGGTTAGAAAAGACCACTTAGGTCATCAAGTCTAACCCCTTAGATCATCAGTCCATCCCCACCATGCCCACTAAACCATGTCCTTCAGTGTCACATTTATATATCTCCTGAACACCTCCAGGCACGTTGACTCCACTACCTCTCTGGGCAAAACGGGTGCCATGTCTCCTTTTGCACTCTGTAGAGAATGACTGGCCACAACCCTTTGGAGATGCTGAGGATATGGCTCATTCACTTTTGCGTTCCTATTGTACACACCTTGTCCAGCCCCTGCCTTTCACCACTGCCTCCTGCCTAGCACAAAGGCTGGCTACATGCAGACCCCAGCCTACCCTGCTCTGGGACATCCTGTGCATGTCAGTCCCAGCACTGACCTGGTATGCGGCTCCATTCTGTCAAAGCTCTGCCATTTGCAATAGAGCCACCTCACTGGGAAAGGTCCAGAGCTCACCATGCAGCTCTTTGCAGGCAGCAAAGCACACATTTAGACAAGGGCCTTTAGAGGGTGGCTGTGGTTTTGGTCTACAAAGGAAAAACAGGAGCTGAGATCTTATGCCAGTGCACTTCACAGAAGTTAGCACTGTCTTCTATTAATATCTGCTCTGTTGCTGTTGGATAAAAATACGTTGCACTGTAAATACGATGTGATGCCTTCAACCAAAGCCACAATTTTTGGAATCCTCATTATGGATACTGATATGTTAATGGATGTGGAGTTCACGAATTGAAAACAGACAAACTACAAAACATAAAACACTGGAGATGCTTATAAAGCAGTGCAGGACACCTAGGGCAAATCAAAATGCCACACAGTAATGCCTTTGAGTCAGTACAATGATTTTTTAATATCGAGTGGAAATACATCTATTCAACACCTGTGTGTACTATTGAGGAAGCAGGCTGGGAGGAGCATAGGGACTGAAGTCTTCACACAGTCCGACAGCATACAATATCCAATTAGTGAGATCCTGACAATGAAATGTCCGTGGTTACATATTTCAAGATACAGCAATGCCAATTTCAAATATTCAGAAATCATGAATTAGGCTCCTCTGAAGCTTGTCTCAGTGTGGCACCAAGCAATTTCTATGGAGGAAATCACCCATAATTGCTATTTCCCAAGATTTACAAGATTCTAGCTTTTTAAGTTGGACTTGAAAGTAACGAGACACAGACAGAAGTACTATTACAATTTATCTTCTGGTTTGCAAGCTGCTGGGATATTTCTGATCTGTGTTTTACATTTGCTCTTTAACCCAGAGGACTACAAACTTACTCTTTTAAATAAAACGTGACATTCTTCTGTAACCAGTTGCCCTGAGAGCTAGATCTTAAAGATAAGCACTGAATTATATGAAACATATGATAAGCACCAAAGAATTGAGATCACTAAATCAAAGAACAAAAGGATTACAGAGGGGTCATATTGTAGGGCCTGTGAAAAGGAACTGAATGGTGTCAGAAAATCAGAGAAACAACTTCATCTTGTAAAATGACAATGATGGGCACTTTCCTCCCTACAAATTGAGGCAAGTCTTAGACAAGTCTTACAGACATGAAAAGAGTACCTTGAAATATTTTTCTAAAGGTACCTAGAGGACCAATTCCCACTTAGAAAGAGTAGGTATGAGCAAAGTGCTACCAAAAGCAGCAGACTTTCTGACCGTCTGAGTGATTACAATCATTTTGCAGGGTTTTTGAACTTGAACATTTGAACTTGGGCCTCTACTTACCTTTAACTACTATCACTCCATGCACTTAAATCTGCGGAAACAGGTGGCTCTTGTGCACTTCCCTACTGAGGCTGTCCTTTGGTAAAAGCTCAGGAGCCATTCTGCTATACACGGACTAGACCTCTTTTGAGAACTGCACTGCTTTTGTCTGCTGTTTTGCGCTGCTGAAATCTGATGACTGTAACATTCTCTATTTCCTGCCCAGGAATGAGAAACCAAGATGGGGCAATAGCTAGAGAGTTTTTCAGAAATTGCTTTT
This sequence comes from Callipepla californica brunnescens, assembly GCA_023055505.1. Classification (NCBI taxonomy): domain Eukaryota; kingdom Metazoa; phylum Chordata; class Aves; order Galliformes; family Odontophoridae; genus Callipepla; species Callipepla californica. Next base: position 35,995,364 of record JALIRH010000005.1, on the reverse strand, counting down.
CGTATCTGAGGGGTTGGTGGTGTGAAGGATGGCTGATGAGTGAATGTGTTTTGGTGTCTTTCTCAAAGCAGTATGACTATTTCAGTTTGCATTGGACAGACTTATTATTCTTCCTAATGCATTTTCCAAGCATCTTGAGGTTTGGCACAACTGGCAAAGCTACATTCAGGCAGGCATTTTGAGTGGAAAATATATTCTTGTCAGGTACTACTTTCTTTCCCAGTTAGTTCCATACATACTTGGCTAGTTTCATCATTGTAGTGTGCTGACAGCTCCTAACAGGAGCAAAATCTCCTGTCTGATCTAGTGCCTGGGCTGATTAATTGGTTCACTATGCAAAATGGCCCTATCGAGATCTGACTTTATTGTGCTGATTGAGAAAGAATAAGAGCCTCATTTTGTCCCCATTTCTGCAGCGAGATTTCTATAAATGTTATTTGTGGTGTCGGTAGAGGGATTCAAAATGGATTTTGCATTATTCTTGTTGGAACTATTTCCCTGGATGTTTCATACACCAAAGTAAATTTACGCAGCATACTGCTGGGGTCAGCTACTGAGTATTTGTCTACCACACCATCTCTCATATTTTCCTCTCTCCTGGAATGGCAGTAATTAATCACTGCCTAATGTAGGCACTGCCTCAATGAGATTTTAGATATTCAGCCTGTGAGGGCAAATCCAATTCATCTTGTATTGAATTTCCCTTTGCAGTCATTTTAGTTTGGCACTACAGAAACCTATGAAGGTAGGTCAGACCTCCTTAAATAATCTTTTTCCTTTCCATGTTTATTCAATAGGACATTAGGTATCTCCAGAACATAACCCAATCCATATATATCTTAGGAAAGCATATCTTTTGTGGCAGGAATGCTATGAAAATCAGTAGCTCTTCCATGGATGTACCAAGGTGGATCAGAGATGCAGACAGACATTTTGTTCTTGGGGTTAGGTTCTTCTGCCTATCATGAAGTTCAGCAAGGTGAAATGCAAAGTCCTTTACCTGGGTAAGAACAAATTTAGAACGTGCTAGGGTCACTTAGCTAGAAAGCATCCTTGAAGAAGGTCCCAGTGCACACCAAGTTGAACATAAGACAGCAGCATGTCCTTACTGCAAAAATGTCTAACTATATTCTGGGCCACATCAGGCAAAGCACTGCCAGCAGGTTGAGCGAGATGACCCTTCTCCTCCACTCAGCATTGATGAGCCCACACTGTGTCCAGTTTTGGGCTCACTGGTACAAGAAAGGCATGGAGCGACTGGAGAGACTTCAATGACTGATGATTAAGGGAGTGGAACACCTTCACTATGAGGAAAGGCTGAGAGACCTGGGGTTATTTAGCCTGGGAAGAAAAAGGATTGTAGAATATCCTAAACTGGAAGGGACTCACAAGGATTAAGTCCAGCTCCTGTCTCCAAACAAGACTACCTAAAAGTCAAACCATATGTTTGAGAGTGTTGTCCAAACATGTCTTGAAGAGAAGGCACAGGGGAAAATCTTATCAATGTCTATAAATACTTGAAGAGGGAGTGCAAAGAAGATGGAGCCAGGCTCTTCTCAACAGTGCCAAGGGCCATGTCCAGAGGCACTAGCCATAGCCTGGAGACCAGGAGCTCCCCCTGACCATCAGGCAGCACTGCTATGGTGGGTAGGAGCCAGAGTGCTGGCACAGGGACCAGAGGGATGTGGATTCTGCTACTTGGAGATCTCCAAAAGCCTCCTGGACATGACTCAGGGGTTACTGCCAATCCCAACCGTTCTGTGATTCTGTGATCATTTTTGGAGGAAGGTTCTGGATAGTTTGGAGAAGATCAGAGCCTTGCTAAAGAAGTATTTCCAATAAAACTGAAATTGCAATCTATATAGGGAAATGTTAAAATGTCAATACTGATGTTTTAGGAGTTATGCTGAATGGTGTTTGGAAGAAAGAATGCAAATTTTAGAATTGTAAATAAATAAGTGCTTTTCTTAAGCACATATGCTTTCCCACTTGAGTGAAATATAATAACAGAATTATTGCTCCTGAGACCTCAGATCTGGCTCAGACCTCACACTGTCTGATGCTTACTGGGCAGTCAGTGGAAAAACCTGTTGAGACAGCCTCTCCAGGGCTGCTTGTACTGTGCCACATCAGCTGAACACCATCACTGCTGGCAGCTCTAGGCACACTCCCAGATGTCTCCACACATACTCTGGTCCCGGCTTTGGAGAAAAGGATAGACTGTACAACCTTCTGGCAAGATTCCTTCTGATTCTTCAGTTACTGTGAGGCTGTGCCTTTGATTATGACTACATCCTTAGACTGTGAAAAAAACAGAGGGTAAGACTCTTAACTTGGGACCACAGTTCAGAGCCTCGGAAATAGATGGGTTGTACTGAGGCTTTAGCTGCTCAATCATTAGGGAGTTACTAAAACCTGCCATTTGAATTACTTCTGATTGGAATGAGACAGCTAGTGTCTGGTGACACCCATTCATATTCAGCTCGTGTTTGAATGTTTGCAATTGCACCTTAGAAGGATGTAGTTCACCAGCCTGCTTTCTGCATGCTGATCCTGCTCATCAGGATGCCAGCATGGACTCCTGGCTGTAATTACTCAGCTGTATTACACGAGCATGTTGGAGAGTGAGTGAAGGCAGGAGAGGAAGAGGACACGATTAGCAGCCTTAGGTTCTGGCATTACTTCTTTCTCCATTAATTCAATAGTTTTCCAGCTGATCTCTTTGAGGTCAGGGAGAGACACAGTGTTTAAGAAAAACCCCTCTTGCTGATGTTGACAATGAAGTGAAAGCTCTAGAGGTTAGTTGTACCCAACATAAGTGATTCATCTCTCTATTTCAGGGCAAGTCCCAGCCATTTGCAGAGGTTGTTTTTACCATTCCCTTGCGAGGCAGGAATGACAGAAAGATTCCTGATGCATGCATCAGAAAGCAAGCCCAGGTCCCCTGGCAATGCCTTATTAATCATTAGAACACCATATTCATGCTAGGTGAATAAGTAACACTGCTATTTATCAAATTTCTGTGGCTTTTATAGTACCAAGAAGGCTTTAATACACAAGGAAATCCAACTGGTCCAATCAGCAAATAATTTGTCTGAGATTTCCTATAACAGGAAAGATCTCAATTTTTGCCTCTTCGCATTCACCTAATTACCTGACCTTGTGCACCTAATTAACTTGTAATGTTGTCATCAAGGGAATCCATGATCTTTCCAAACAATTTAGCAGCAGCCAGAGATGAGCCCTCTCTAGGAAAGAAGCAATCTGCTCTTCAATTGCTGTGGCCATTTTGTTCTGTTACTTTTCCATATACCCTTTTGAAAGAATCACAGGTGAGAAGGAAAGAAATTGAAATAAGCACAGAACATGTAACATGCACTCTGGAGATAATATTGGTCTTTTCCTTGATGAGCATGGTCACCTTACAAATGGGGATGCAGACAAATCACAGATACTTAATGCCTTCTTTGCCTCTGTCTTCAACAGCATTGATGTTCTCTGGGATCCCTGAAACTCTCAGCTGGTGGACTGTGAACTGAAGGAGTGGCATTAGACTATTTCAGGAGGTGGTCAGATTGGTTATTAGGAAAAGGTCATTCATAAAAGGGTGGTTGGGAACTGGGACAGGCTTCCCATAGATGTGGTCACAGCCCCAAGCTGCTGGAGCTCAAGATGCATTGCCAGAATTTGGGTGTTCCTGTGTGGAGATAGGAGCTGGACTTGATCATCATTATGTGTCACTTTCAACATAGGATGCTCTATAGTTTTATGATTCTGTTCTCCTTTACATCTGATGGATCTAACCAAGGTATATTTATTTCCATGTCTGCTTTCCATCTTGTCAGGAGTGGATGTGCATCTGAGATGATGTTCTTTTATCTTGCCAAGACATTTCAAGAATTTGACAAAGAGCAAGCCCCAGCTGACATCTTCAAAGATACTTAAAGGCTCTTGTACATGAATGGTAACAGTCAGAGCCAGGAGTTTTGGGGACTTTTTCTGCCTCTGGCACTAATTGCTGGGGGAGGGATTCAATGAGTCTCTGACCTTTTAAAAGATAACATTAGCCTCAAGTATTCATCAGGAGTTCCTCTGTTGAGAGATGGAAGAGAAAGCCACTTGTGGATGTGTCAACTCACACTAAATAAATATGTTTAAATAAGTATCTCACCCCCAAGGTTAATATTGAGTCTCCGTGCTGCAGTGGTGCTCCATGTCAAATGAAGACAATAACGTTTATTAGCTATAGTACAAGGGTGGCCATGAAATTTCAGCTGCTAATATATATCGAGTGTTTTTAAATCCCTGTGCAGCAAAAAATTGAGTTTGTGGTCATTTGTATCCAATACCAGAAAAAGCAATGATCTCTAACAAACTTTTCTCCGATGAGAGGTTTCCAGAAGAAAATGGTCACTACATTAGTATCTCTTCTGAGCAGAGACAGTGACTGTAACTGGGAGAAGGAAAATGGAGAGTTCTGGTAACTCAGGTACAGCTGTGTAGGCTGTATTCACTTGGAGGTCTCCATCTTGCCTTGCTCCTGTCCACTGGTATGCATCAGGTTACGTGGGTGGTGGCATAGTTAATCTAAGTAAAGTTAGGACTTCTCATTTTCTTTTCCTCTCTTTTTAATTCTGGTGCCCTATGTTTATCATCCTCTCTGTGACAATGGGTTAGTGTTCATTCTGTTCTTTTCAGAACTGGTCTGTATTTTCCTGTCTGTGTCAAGTCATTTCCTTGCCTCTTTCACCAAGTTGTCTTTTTACACTCTTTGTTCCTCACAGGACACTAATCCCTGGCAGAAATGGGCTTTTAAGTCAGATTTTCTTTGGGGTTATATTTAACCTCCCTCTTCTTGACTATCCTGAATATTTTGAGCCAGCAGTGTGTTACAGCACCTGGCTGGCCAATGCTGAGTAAACACAGCACCAGTCTGAAATCCTCTCCTTGCATCTAGCCACAACTAATCTCTTTCCACATTAAGAATTGGCCATTTGTTCCTCCTCTTTTCTTCTTATCTCTCCTCTAGTTTTTAATCCATGACTGGACTTCCACCTCTTGATTGCCAAGTTTCTCCATCATCTTTAGTGTGGGACTTTATCAAAAGCTTTTTGAGAGCGGGTTGGTCCTTTCTGAGCACAGTTTGGTTAACCCTTTCAAAGTATTCAAGTCAAAAAAGAGCATGAGAGAAGGTGAAAAACTATCACATGTGGGAAGTTTGCTGCTTGGCGTATTTGCCATTGCCTTTGTCACCTGTATTTTCTTGGTCAAAAGGCTTCCAGCTGCAGGAGTGATGTGTGGTTTATATTAACTTACTTTTCTTGGCAGTGGTCTTGCTCTGTTTGCTGCTTCAGCCTGTTTGGGAGGAGGCTGGGGAAGGCCACGTGTCTGTATCTTTAGGTTACAGACCCATCTTGGCTGGATAGACAGCTGAAAGTAGACTTGTGAGAGATCTCCAACTTCCAAAGTTGGTTTTGCCCTGGTGCTTGTGAAGATGAATCCACCAGAGGTGGCAGCAAGGAAGCCTTGGTAGGTATTTAAGCCAGCCCCTTTCTTAAACCTTCCAATGTTTTCTTACATATGCTCTGATACAGGCTTAACAACACTTGGCACTTACTGGCATTTTGCTTTTCCTCCAAATCCCATTTCAAAGAGGACAGAGAGCTCCCGGGTACATCAGGACAGTCCTCATTGTGCCATCTCAGTGGGTGACTGCTGTAAACGCTGTGGTTCTGTGCAGAGCTGGCAAAAACCAGACCCTGTCCTCTGCTCAGAAGCTTCTGTTTGTGGTCACTAATGTTTGCAGTTTTGCATAATCATAACAATGCCCTTTCTGAACACTATTCTGCCACTTTAGCACGTCTTCTTTGTTGTCACCATGTCAGCTCTCCATTGATGATGTCCCAGTTATTGCTGTTATTTCTTTGCTTCCGCAGAAGCAAAATGTCTAAAAAATGCTGAAGAACCTCAAATCTACACAGCTTAAAAGAACACTGAGTGAATGTCAGTATCTTTCAGGACATGCCTGAGTCTGCACAGCCTCTGCCCTTTGCTGTCCCAACCTGCCATTTCACCTGTTGCATTGTTGTGGCTGGACTTCCATTCTCATTTTGGTTTATTATCACAATAAACTGGGAGAAAGGAGATAGTACAGTGAATCCTGGTATGTCTTCCTTTGCTTATGTGAACCATGGTGATTTCCTTTTCTCTCTGCAGACATGACACTTTGCTGCACTTCTTGGGGTTCAGTTATAGGCACTCCAGCACTATTTTTAAAGTAAAGTAAAGCCAGCAAATTTAAGAGCATCTGGACCGAACATCTCAGAACCCTTGGGGCAGGATTTTTTTTTTATTTAATTATTCATCTCCCCCTGGCTAGCATGCATACATGTACTAGTTATATACAAAGTATTTTGATGGGACAAGAAGGAATGGCTTTATAGTAAAAGAGGGGAGGTTTAGGCTAGATGTCGGTAGAAAATTTTTACACAGAGGGCAGTGATGCCCTGGCACAGGCTGCCCAGAGAAGAGTGGGTGCTCCATCCCTGCAAGTGCTCAAGAATGGGTTGGATGAGCCCTGGGCAGCCTGATTTGGCAGGGAGCACCCAGAACACAGCACGGGGGTTGAGACTGGTTGATCTTTAAGGTCCCTGTCAACCTTAGCCATTCTATGATTCTACAATTCTATGCTTCAAGCACAGGCACATATTCAGTTTTGCTTTTTGTAGCACAGTGACCAAACAACGAACAAAGCAGGAGCTGCAAGGCATGGGTTGGAATATCTGACTCTCACAAGGAATGCTGGAATTCCCAGAAAGAGTACAAAACTTAAGGAGAAAGATAGCAGCATATTTCAGCCCCTGCCTGTAATCCTCAGGGGTATTAAAGGACTCTGTGGGGATCTGCTGCATATAGCGAAGAGCCTAAAGAAATATTGCTGCCAAGAAATCTATTCCCGGCTCAGAAACAAGCAGTTAACAGTTTGGAGAGAAATGCCTTCAGCGTGGATACATGATGTACTTACACAGCTACCTCTCCTGAGGCACCAGATTACAAGAGCTGTAACCCTTCAGGCAGTGATCAGAAAGCCAAACAGTCCCAGGAGATGTCTCTGGGAAATCACGGGATTTAACCATTTTGCCTCCTTAGGAAGCAAACACCACAGAAGTGTTTCCAGGGCACAAGCCAAGGACTCATTGAGGACAATGGTTTTACCACAGATTCTTGTATGGGAGTTAAAGCGACAGTAATGTTGGATAAATAACATCAGAAGTTGCCAAAACAACAAACCTGATAACAACTGATAATATAGCAGTTTGTTTAGCTAAGGAGGAAAGACACTGAAATCATTGCTGTCACTGTTAGTGCCAGGCAGGGACCCTGGAGGAGAGCAATTCTGTCATAGCTGGAGCCCAGGACAACTACCCTCCACAGTGTGACCCTTCTTTTGTCACCTTTTGCCAAGGCTTGACAGCTTTTCATTAAATTCTGACATGTAGTTATGTTAGCATTCCAACTGCTGTGCCATTTCCAGATCATCCAGTCCTCACCCCCTGCCGTGGGCTGGTTGCCCCACACCAGATCAGACTGCCCAGGGCCCCATCCAACCTAGCAATGAGCACCTCCAGGGATGGGGCATCCACAGCAGTATCACGGCCTCACAACCTACTGTCCTGGCTAGGAGAGGGTTAGGGAAAGAATAGGTAACATTTTCTGGAAAGGGAAAGGTTTTATACACAATGGAGAAACTGAACATCATTTCCTTAAATGTCACCAGAGTGAATAATCGCATAAAACAGAATAAAAAGTCTTTTCTGCACCTGAAAAAATAGAATACTGCTGTGGGATTCCTGCAGGAAGTGTATGACTTGGGCTTAAATCTGAGTAAATCAAATTTTGCTCAGCTCAGCTCGAGAGCATTCACAGAAAAAAGAAAAAAGAAAAAGGGGTTCCTCTTCTGTTCCATAAAAACACAGCTTTTTATCACTTTGGGACTAATAAAAGAGGAAGGTTATTATGAGTTGCTTTAATATGATATAATTCTCATTAAAAACTCACTGACCTCAACTGTTTTAATTCATCTTTTTTAAGTGCATTACAGAGAAACTTTACCCAACCTTGATGCTCTATGTCTCAGGCATTATGTTGTCAGATTCAACTTAAATCACAGATTTTACACATCATGTGTTAGCTTTCAGCACCTGATAAATGTTATGGGTTTCTTAATGCTCTTGCAGAACTGGAACCACCAGTCATTTGGCTTTCCAACTGTTGTTTTATTATGTGGCATTAAAGGCTGAATATTTTATTAACAAAAGGAAAACAACACTTAAATTAAAACTGAATACTCCAGACAGTAGCCTAACTGCATACTGCTCAACCTCAATCCAATTTGTTCTATTAGCTATCCAGAATACACAAATTGGATAGTTTTGACAATTAAAAATGTTTTCTGTTACTATGTTCAAGTTGGAAGAGATTTGATAACCTGCCAAAAGTTCCATCCACTATGACATTTTTTTTTTCAAAGGAAAAATAATGAAAGCAAGAGAGTTTGGGAAGCTGAAACATTAAAAAGCTGCAGTTTGCCAAGAGTAAGCACTTGTTGGGAACTTTGTGCAGCAAGACTGAATCAATCAAACTTAGACGTAAACACTGAGATTGAGAGGAAATGGTCCCAGGATCACAGACATGATGGTTGGGAGGGACTAGAAGATATTAGAGGTCTTTTCCAACCATAATGAACCTGTGATTCTGTGACTTCTGGAGGTCCCTTGTCCAACCTCCTGCTCAAAGCCAACTCTAGATCAGGTCAGACGCAACTTTGATGGCCAAATTTTGAAAATGTCCAAAGATAGATCTTGAGCAGCCCTTCGGTATGACCTCCAGTGCTGCACCACGTTCATCATTTAATTACATTTTCCTTGCTGTCCCTCTCAAGCTGCAACCTGAAGTCACTGATTTCTTTTATACCACTCTGCATTACTGAGAAGACTTGAACTCCATCACTTTTACCACTGACCTTCAAGACAACTTCTCAGTTTCTCCGTTTCGTTCTTTTGTCAGGCAACATCCTCCTCCCTTTGTTTAGAAGTTCTGAAGGTCCCTGAACACCTGGGTAGAAATACATTATTGAGACTGGGGGTCCAAACAAACCTAAGCATGGCAATCCCACTTTGCATAGTAAGCAAATACTGGTTACAGAGCACACTGAGCAGTTTTACATTCCTCTGGAGATGTATGCAGTGCTGGAAACCTCTGACCAGCCCCAAAAGGCAGCACAGGCTGTTGAGCAAAGCAAAAGTGAAGTCAGTTTGTGGAGAAGAGGAAGCAAAGGGCCTCTGACAGAGCCAAAACCTGATGGGTAGGTGGGGACTCGAAGACTTTTGTTCCTCTGAAAGCATCTCAACCCAATTACCTGTAATTTAATCTCCTATGTTTCTTCTCAGAGTGATTCAGTTTGCTGTGGGTTTTATTTGCATATATATGACCTGTAGTTAAAGGAATGCCTGCTCTCTGCCTACAAGGGCTAAGAGAACTGGCTGAACATTTGGCTGGCATGTGTATACCCACAGTACAGTGAAACGATCTCTTGCTTTTCCAAATTTCTGCTTTTTTCCTCATCCTCTGCTAATTTCTCCCGACTTCTTCATTTATTTCTGGCTTACTACTCTTTTTCTTCTTTAAGATAAAAACAACCAGACGCCTCTTTTTCCCTTGTCTTAGTTTCTCTCCCCATCCTATCTGCTCCCTGTCCTTTACAGTCATGCACAAGCATTGACATCAAAGCTAGAACCAAACTTGCTAACCCACACAGTTCACATCCCAACCGCATTTATAAACTAATGGAAAAACTCCCACTTTTTGCAGTGGGTCTGTTAGGTGTAAGGGAGATACATTAGAATCCATGACAGAAAGCACTGACTGCATGCTGAGAAAACATCCCCAAAAGGGAGAGGCACCCAGCTCCCTGGGTTTGTGTGGGCATGATCTCTGTCTCTGCTATGGTGGGAGTTCTTGATTGTAGCACATTTGTCTGTAATTTACAGACAGCCCGGCTGGGACGGCCGCTCTTGTCGGGTGAGCAGATGTCCAGAAATCCTGACATCTCTGCTGTGTGAGGGAACATCTGCGTGGTAGCATCGAAGCAGTCAGACCGAGGCTCCAGGAAGCCACAAGGGATCCTCGGCTCTGGCAGTAACATCAGCTGCTGTCTGACCCCAGCTCAGTGGGTTCAGAGGGCACGTCCCTGTGCTTCTGCAGGCATTGCTATCACTAATGAGCAGGCAGTGTCAGAGCGGCATCAGGGACTAAGGAGATTTTTATCTATGCTGGAAGCTTGCTGTGTTGCTGTGGTTATCACTGCATTTTTGGAGCTTGGATTCAAATGTTTCACAGAAATTGTGTTCCCTTTCTGCATGGCCTGGATAGTGATATCCTCCCCAACAGAAAACGCTTTCTATAGCAAACCAGGCAGCCAGAAATATTGCATCACCTGATGACAGAGAAGGGGCAATCACCACCCTAAATCTCCTAAATTGCATCCAGCAGCCTTGATCACTGCAATGACCATCACTGGACAAGGTGCGACCATAGCAGGAATTAGAGACTGAGCCTCACCAAGCACTGTCCTCAAGCAGTCAGCAGTCCACAGACCCTGTGCATTACAAAGTACAGGCTGTGGGTTAGCGACAGGTCCAGGCCAGAGAAGCTGTGACCTGATGCTGTTCCTATTCCATGACCTCATTGCTGGCATCTGTCAGTGCCATCCTCCAGGGAAACCCCTCTCTGATAAAGTGACAAAGTGCCAGCAGTGAGGAAACCCAAGCTCCCCACAAAGATGGACTTCCATATTTGGTTTTCTACAGTGGTGTCTCCAGAGCAGAACACTGAGGTGGACCTGCAAGCTTCTCTTCACACTGAAGAGCTCCAAACCCAATGGTTCTCCAGTTGGGTATAAGCCTGCTCTTATTTCACTATCTAGGCCTTATACCTGGTAGGATGCCCTGGTGACATGTCAGGTCCAACGTCCAACCCAGCCACCAGCCAGGTGGGTGCAGCCCTCAGCAGCACAGCTGAAAGCTGATCAAAGTACTCTGCATTTTTTGCCATACCCTATTATTTCCTCATGGGAATGCTCAGGGTCTTTTGACTAGTTTAGAGGTAAGGTTATGTCTATTATTGATACAGATATAGGTGATATAGATTAAAAGTATGCAATTCTACTGTTGTGGAGCAATTTTTGTTTGTCTTAACGCATGGAAAGCAAGCGTGGCTTTGCCCAAGATTTTTTCTCCGCTTTTAGCCTTCAATATCTGCATTTTTTATCCATCTCCAGGGTTTTGCAAAGCCACCTGCATAGCTCCCTGGGCTCCTCTTAGGAAAAGCGTCACATGGGGCAAAATGCTTCACACAGGGTCTTCAGAATGTGAGATGTGCTGAAAATGAAAGCCACTCTTGGAAAAGTTATCTTATATTAATAATCACTCCCTGCTCTTGCTAGGCCCATTGAAGTGCTGTCTCCCAGTGGGGGGTGCATACCCCCATGTCACAAGCAGGACATCCCAAATTAGCTGAGGGGTTTGAAGCCTTTGTCAGCAGTTCTCACACTGCGTTACCTCCTGGGAGGGTGCTCAGCACTCTGTCCCCATTCACATCCACAGCTGGCCATGGCTGTCAACCTTTCAGGCTGTCCTCTGCTGCCCTGGCTGAGACAGAAAATCCCAGGGAGCCCTGCAGGTGAGGAACTCCAGGAGAGCAGGCTGGAGGCTGTGCTGGAGGGCTGCCATGACCATGGTGTTGGCCCATGGACAGGAGAGTCCCACCAGGCCATGCAGAGGAGCGTAAAGGCACCATGGGGATTGCACGGCTTTGTTCTGAAAGTGACGACTGCCAACAAGCAGTGTAACTGAAGTTGCTGAGCACTGCTCTCAGCAGTGGATAGAGACTGAAGGAGCAGACCTGCTGCAGGGAACCTGCTTTAGCTGGGGAGTTAGACTTGATGGTTCACAAAGGTCTCTTCCAACCCCCATGATTCTGTGATTCAGTGAATACCTTCGTTTCCTGCTTGCAGGGACCTGGTTGGGATTATGGTTGGACTTGATGACCTTGAAGGTCTTTTCCCACCTGATCAATTCTATGATTCTGTGACTCTATCACTCTCAGATGTGTCCATCCATCCTCAGGGACTCAGCCTGGCAGCCATGAACAGCCTCTTCCTGCCTTCTCCCCTGGACAATGATGCTAAATATTGTCTCAGTCCAGGACCTGAATTCATCTCATCCTTGATTTCATAACTTGGGCTCATGGGAAGCCTTGTGCATCTCAGAGCTCATCAAGGACAGACTCTTTAGCAGGGTCTGTTGTGATAGGACAAAGGGAAATGGTTTCAAAGTAAAAGAGGAGATTTAGATAAGGGAAAAATTTTATTATAAGGGTAGTGAGGCACTGGAACACATTGCCCATAAATGTCGTAGATACCCTAGAGACATCCAAGGTCAGCCTGGATGGGGCTCTGAGCACCTGATGGAGCTGTAGGTGTCTCTGTTCATTGCCAGGGAGATGGACTAGATGGCCTTTAATAAGGGTCCCTTCCAACTCAAATGACTTTATGATTCTATGAATCTAGTATCTCCTGGTCCTTTTGGAGTTAGCGATTCTTCTTTCTCGTGCTGCCATACCCACAGCAGGTGGGATGGCCATGCACTTTTTATCTCCCATCCTGGCTCTCAGACCTCTGTGCTCACTGCAGGGCTCAGTTTATGTGATGACAAGGGTGGGCTGGTGGACAGCGACACAGACAGAAGCTCCAGGGAGCTGCCTGGAAGCACAGCAGTGGGGCAAAGAGCAAGGGGATTCCTGGAGAGAGCCAGAGCTGCAGGAGATTGTGAATATGTATAAATCACTCCCCATGCCACATTTGTTCCTCCAGCACTCACAGAAGTGGCGGAGTCCAGCTACAGCTTGGCGCTTATTGGCTTGCTGCTGGGCTAACAAGATTAATGGGAAAATTAAAAATTGATCAGATGAGCTAGAAACAATGTGTTCATCTGGAAAAAAAAAAAAAAAATGTTGGCTTCAACCAATTTCACAACTTGGGAAAGTATGTCTTTGAATCATACTTGACATTGCTGAACATGTATTGTTGTGCAGCTGGAGCGGGTGTCAGGGACAATCGCTGCATGTTTGAAATGGAAGCGAAACATTTTGGTTAAGCTCCCTGGAATCTTTCTTTCAGGTTCAGAGCTTGAAAAATGCTTCTGTGATTGTGGCTTTTCATTGCAGCTCCTGGCAGATTTATTATCCTTCTCTTTGATACCCTAACATGTTTCACAGGGAAAGAAAAGTGCTTTCTGCCCAGCTCTGGCTGCATGCGCTTTGAGGCCAAGCACTGTTTTGCATAGGAGGCTGTAGTATGTATGCTCAAAACAAGGGCTCCCCGTTGTGCAGTTGGCTGTTTAACCCAAACAGGAGTATGAACAGCAAACAAGTCAAAGCAACTGTAGCTGCTCAAGGCCCTATCAAAGCCAGCTTTTTGCACAAGGATCTTGAAGCAGGCATCCCCACTGGGTCCAGATCAGCTGCTGATTTTGCACAGCAGAGGCAGGATGAGTCCATTTGGCTGCCCACGCAGAGGCATGTAACGTCCTCTGGTTACTGGGCCATCCCAACATGGCTGGTGGCTGTGGCAGGGCACCTGAAGCACATTCCTGCCCATGCAGAGCAGATGGACACCAGGCAGGCTGTGAAAAGGCACCACCCACCTCTGTTTAGGCAGTGACACTGTCCACATCTGCTTATGGAGAAAACTCTTCCCTACCTGAGTATAAAAGGCAAGTGAGGTATAACTGTCTTCATACTCCTTAGAATGGCTTCTCCCCCTTGCTAGCCAAAATTTATGTCTGATGGGTACCTGACCTTAAACACCGTGATTAAAACAAACACTTAATAAAAGAGTTCAAAGTACTTGCAGGGATGGGGGATTGTTCCCATGTCCCAGTGCCAAAGCTCTGGCAGGAGGTTTTGGTAGCTGATGGTAGCATCTCAGGTGATTTTTTACATTTATATCTGCTGGGCTTTTGGCCAAAAGCCCCAAGAGATTTAAATTTTTGTCCCCTCGCTACAAGAAAGACACTGAGGCTGTGGCTAAAGAAGGGTAACAAATTTGGAGCACAAATCTTATGAGGAATGGCTGAGGGAACTGGAATTGTTCACTCTGGAGAAGAGGAGGCTCAGGGGAGACCTTATCACTCTCTACAACTCTGTGAAGGGAGATTGTGGTGGGGTGGGGGGTCAGCGTCTTCTCTCAAGTAACAGAGATAGGACAAGTGGGAATAGCCTCAGTTTGTGTCAGGGGAAGTTCAGGTTGAATGCTATGAAAAATTTATTCTCTGAAAAAGTGGTGAGGCATTGGAACAGACTGCTCAGGGAGGTGGTAGAGTCACTGTCTCAAGAGGTGTTCAAGAAACACGGAGATGTGGCACTGAGGGACATGGTCAGTGGGCATGGTGGGGATCTGCTAGATGATCTCGGGAGGTCATTTCCAACCTTAATGATTCTATGATTCTACGAATTTGAGCATTTGATCTTGCCTTGCCTTTTCAAGGAGGGTTGTAGCGTGCAGCAGGATCTCCCAAAGAAGCAGGAAGGTAAGTTTGTGTCTTTGTGTTGTCTGCTGTATGATTTTTGTAATGAGGCCTGAAGGATTTTCATAAGGGGCTGTTAGAAAATTGAGGTGGTGCAAGCAAAAATCCAGGGAGTTGCTGAGCATCAGGTTGCAGAGTAGTCAAGGTGCCTGGTCCTTTGAGTAGGTCCTTCCCCGTGGGGCCAAGAACCTTTTTGAAGTGAAGGCGCTGACTCTCATTTGCTGCTCACATGGGGGACTCGCGTGGGGTCATTTTTTGTTTGATCTGTTAGACATGAGAGGCAATTCGGGACAGCCCTGTTTAGCCTTACTCATCTGGCATCTCACTATCGCACGTCTCTCCTCGCTGGACCAGCTGTTCCCCACAATCAGTCCCACAGAGATAGCAAAACCAGCAAAACGTGCTGTTCCTGGTGTGTCCCTCCAGCCTGCAAACAGCCTCACGCCTTCCACGAGTCACTGAGAGAGGCTCCTGTGCAGGACACAGACCCACTGTGGGGGCTCTGAGATGAGCACAGGATGACTGGAAGCAGAAAACAGGGGTTTGCAAAACTTGTCCTCTGTGCTGGGGACCCAAAGAAGCTACAGTGCCATGGAGAAACCAAGCCTCACCATGGTATGGTTGTGCTGCCTGGGTGCTGTCCTGCCTCTCCTTGTCTAGACATCCCTTGCCCAGAAGGTGCAGGATACCAAATCCACAAAATCTCTGATCTACAGAAAGGAAAGGAAACCCTTTGGGGAAATGCCCATGAGAGCAGATTTCCATCCAGGTTGTTTCTCCTCCTGGGAATCCTCCTGGAGATGTTGAGCAGTGGCAATGATCATGGAAACCAAGGCAGAAACTTGCTGCAAACTACCATGGCTGCAACAAAGGAAGGAACCTCACAGTCTCTGCTCAAAAACTCTTGCAGAAGGGCTGTGCTGCCTCTTCTTCGTGGGGAAGCACCAGCAAAACACTCTGTCATATACAGAGTGCATTTGCTTTGATCAATTTTCCAGCACAACTGTAGAGAGGGAGTTTTCTGCCTGTGGTCTTAACTTGGGCACATCGGCCAAGAGTTGTGTTCTAAATTAAGCACAAGTGTCTCAAAAAAAATAGTTCTTGGCTAAAGTTGAAGGAATTAGAACTGCTTTGTCTACAAAAGGAGGTGAAAAAGCCGTAAGATAATAGGTTTGCAATGTGCAAAAGGTTGCTGTAAAGCAGGTGTTCAGTTGTGGTCCCTCATCTCCTGGCAGGAGGACAGGATGTAATTGGAGTAATGCACAACAAAAGTGACTTAGGTTACATATGAGGAGTAATGAGATTTCAATGCTAGGCAATAAAACTAGAGATTACATTACTGAAGGAAGCTGAAGAACTCCCCATATCCGTGGGGTTTTAAGGACAAATGAGACTAACTTTAACTGGGAATAGTCTGTGAATACTCATTTCTTCCTCACTGAAGGAAATCTGGATAACTTCAGATTGTACTTCAACCGGAGATTCAGTTTTGGGGTGTGAATGCTGAGAAATAGATGGGTAAAAATAAAGGAAATAAAGCTCATTTGAGAAATCATTGCCTACAAGAACACATTCCTCTAAATTTTATTCTTTCCTTACTTCCCACCTCCCGCATTTCATTTATGTGCATCGGTCAGACTCACGCCCTGCCTTCCTGTCCTCTCCCCTTCCCCAAGCCCCAGGCGTGCCTTCCCTGCAAGCAGGGCTGCCAAATGGTATTTCAGAAGTATTTTTAGCACGTGCATCACCATGGCATCTCCTCCTGCATTGGAAAGCTGAAGGCAGAACCAGGTCCTGCTGTGATTTGAACTTATGATTCCTACAAGCTGGGGCACGAGTGGCTGAGCTGTACGTTCCAGGTTACAGAGTTTACTGAAACTTCGGGGCCAGACTGATTTATTGATGCTGCAGACACAGTGGTGGCCTTATGTAAGGGCCAGCTGAGCCTCCAAGGTACTCCTGCTCAGAACAGGTGGATGAAATGCCTCCTCACCCCAACAGGATGGATGTGAGCCTTGAAGCTGTGTCAACCTCACATCTGATGACCTCTGGTAGCCACGCGCTGAACAAGCTGAAAAGGTCAATCAGCATATCAGCCCGAACAGCTGGATCTAATAGAAAATGAGTCAACATGATACATAGTTGGCATTATAGGAATAACAGATGTAGCCAGGGTTGGCTGCAGCAGCGTGTTGATGTGCTGAAGCAACTGAAGAGACTCGTATGACGGCGACCTATCATTCCCATCCTGTCCACTGAAACTGAGATGGCCAACAGATGTTAGGCACAGATTATCTGATGGCCAGCTTTCTGCACACAGCTGATAGACAGCAGACCGCAAAGCAAAATGCCCTATGGGAATGGCCACTTGCAATGGGTTGTGCAGAAGCTGCAAGGTAACGAATACGACACACATTTTCAATCGGAGCAAGGACTCCTCACCTTCCAGCAAATCAACCATCAGCTGTCACTATTCCTGGAGGCTTTTGAGAAATGTGTAAATGTGGCACTCAGGGTCATGGTCAGTGGGCATGGTGGGGATGGGTTGATGGCTGGACTAGATGACCTTAGTGGTCTTTTCCAACCCTAATGGTTCTGTGATCGCTGCTGCCACCCTGGATCAGGCATGCCAAAAAGTCCAGATTTATCTTTTTGTCTTCTCTGCTGTCACAAGTGAAATAAATAAATAAATAAGCAAGCAAGCTTTTTTGCCCAGAGCATCTATTATTGCTCACTTAAAGGTAATAGCTGGGGTAGGGCAAGGCTTGCGTGGAACAGTGTGACATTGCACCTTCGTTCTCACAGCAGAAAAAGGAATTAAAGTGAGAAATGTAAAAAGAAAAGGAAGGCTAAAATGGGAGTCTAAAATAAGAAGCAGAATCCCTCTGGTAAGTTGCTGAGTTTGCTCCCTGCCATGGAGAGCCAGCCCTGTGGGGGGGGGGGGGAGTAAGCTATTTTCTGGAGATGTGCTGGAAATAGCACAGCGTAGCAGCAGCGAGTGAACGTGTGGTCCCCCAGAAGCTCTGCACTGATTCAGGTTTCCCAGCTGTGTTCTCAGCAAAACCACCCCAGTATTCGGGGCAGGACCGTTGTCTCAGCCCCGTCCCTGGAAGTGGTGAGCAGCCAGTCCTCCAACAAAGCAATTACCTCCAGCCCCAACGTGCCACCGCCAGTGCAGAAATTGAATTTCGAAGCAGTCAGCAGCAATTCCCCAGAGAGAGCTGCCGGGAGCATGGGGGACGGCAGCAAGGAGCTTTTCCTTGTCAGGCTTCAAGCCTCCCTTCGACAGGCTGAAATGAGATGCTAAGCCTGGAACTCAAATCCTCTGATCTTCCCCTTTGCATTCAGCACTGCTGCTGGCTTTCCCCTACAAAACCCATTAATCAGAGCCGCACCAAGCACCTCCGTGGGAGCTGGGCTCCAATCACTGCTTCCAGCCCAGCCCCAGCAACCCCCTTAGCTATGTTACATGCATGGATGTTTCGGGGGACCATGTTCTGAATGCTGTATTTCTAATAGCAGGGCAACGTGGAGGGATGAAATCCTGGCCCACGCATGGCGCAGAGCCACTAACTGAACAAGCTGGGGCAACCGTCACGAGGATGGATGGCTGTGCAGATGTCCCGGGCAGCAAGCACGGGGCTGGGAGTTAGTACAACAAATGGTTTTTCACCATGCATTAGCCTGGGTGGTCCAGGCTGAGGCAAACAGGACAATAGCCAGGAAGTCATCGGGAACAAAAACCACCCAAAGTGCATTTTATTTTGCTAAGTTTTAGTAGTAATAGTAGTAGTAGTGTGACTATTCTCCCCCAGGAGCAGCACATTCAGAGCACTACTTTGTGAGCAACTTGCCATTTCTTACAGTGACGTTTCTAACAGAGGCACCTGTAGGACTGCTGGTTGCTGGAAGGCTTTCAGCTGGATGGTGTGAAGGTAGAGGATGAGCTCACACTTTGTGTCTGTTTAGGGGAGGCCACCAGGAGGAAGGGCTGGGCAGGAAAACCCCAAAGGGTCACAGAGAGGGTGGGGGGTGGCAGGTTTTCCTTCCTGCTCACTTTCTAGGGGGAAGCAGGGTGGAGAAGAAAACCCAAACCAAACATGTGCTCTTCTGCAGATCTCCTCGCTGTGCACCTGAGCAATGGTAGTGGGGATAAGGAGCCCCACGCGGGGCAGCGCAGTACTGGGGAGTGCTGCTGGTGGTCTGTGTGTGTTGGTTTTCTCCTGTTCTGCCCAGAGGTGGGATGGCTCTTCCAGCTCACTTCTTCCAGGCTCGACTGATCGTGGTGATTGCCACGTGGCCTTTCTCCCACAAGGACTGAAGGATGGCATCTCCCTGTGCAGGGCCCATTACTGGGGTGGGATGCTGTAGGATATTATCAGGCTTCTGTGTTTTGTTTTTTAATTTGACCAGAGCCATGACTAAATCAACTTTACTGTTAACAAAAAATACCACTGGAGCTCTCAATCTTCACAAGCTGCTACGACATTGATTTTAAAGAAAATATGGCAGCCCAGGAATACACAGAATCGCAGGGGTTGGAAGGGTCCTCATGCACTGAGTCCAACCTCCTGCTAAAGAAGGTCACCTACAATAGACTGCACAGGTAGGTGTCCAGATGGGTCTTGAATATCTCCATAGAAGGAGACTCCACAACATCCCTGGGCAGCCTGTCCCAGTGCTCTGTCACCCTTAGCATAAATAAGTTCTTCCACATGTTTTTATGGCACCTCCAATGTTCAAGTTTTAGGCCACCACACCTTGTCCCATGGCTACACATCACCAAGAAGATCCTGGCCTCATCCATTTGCCTCCCACCTCCCTTTAGAGATTTACAAAGATTTATCACAGTGGCAGCTACTGCTGTGTTGTGACACTCATCAGAGGGGAAAATCACTGAGTTGTAGAATTACAGAATCATTAAGGTTGGGAAAGACCTCTAAGATCCTCTACTCAGAGAACCTCTTTCCATTTGAAAACACTCCTATAAAAATCTCATGCCTCTGCCCAGCTGGTGCCCCCAATCGCAGCCCACTGCTTTACAGCTCTTGCAATTTTTGGTGTCTTCCTCAAAGTTACGGTTTCTGGAACCAAGTGCCTGCCACTAAGTCCCACTTAAAAATAAAAAGAACAGTTAAATGAACAAATAAGAAAAACAGAAACAACAAAAGGAAACTTTTCCCACAGTGTAGGTGTGGTGGGAATGGACTGATGGTTGGACTAGATTATCCTAGTGGTTATCCAATCTAATGATTCTCTCTGAGGAAAAGGGGAGCAAGCAGAAGTCAGCTGTGGGGAGTGTGACTTAAGATCCTGATGCCCCCAGGGGATGGGCAGATGTGTCTCCATGCTATTGGTTTTCCTTCTGCACCTGGAGCAATTGCTGTCCCCATGTGCAGAGGGAAAGGGACCCAGGCCATGAGCACAGAGCCCAGAGGCATCACTGAACAGCAAAACTGGAAATACTGGAAAATTTCGCAGTATGCAAAGGCAGGAAAACCTCAGCCCAGGCAGGAAAAACTACAGCTGTGCTTCAGCCACCAGTTAAAATCACTGCTGTTAAAAATGCCAGCAAAATAGCTGTTGGCTGAAAGTACAATCATTAACCTTAGGTTCTTCTTTCCTCCCTTAGCAAAGACAGATACTCATTGACAGAGCTGTTCATGATACAGCACATTTCCTAGCGCTGTTACCTTGCTGACCCAGCAAATAACCAAAATCTGGGTGGCTGCAGGTTAATCATAGCAAGAGGAAAAACTGATTGCAGAGACAGGTACTTTTCCAGGAGAGAAGGAAAAAAAAAAAAATAATAAAGAAATAAGCATTCTCTGGCCTGCACCACCTGTGGCATTCCCACATGCACCTGGCTTAAAGCCCTGGTGCTCCTCCAGCCATGTGTGGTCTTTGTTCCCACCATTTCAGCGGTGTCTCCTTCACACCCTATTCAAACACTTCCCAAGTTGTGCAGGAGAGAGCAGATTCTAATTAATCACCCTTTAGGAAGCTATCTATTAGGCAAATGCCTCACATTCATATGCACATCTGCAGCCAACAGAGAGGCTTTCACTTCGTCCTGCAGCCCAGCAAAGCAGAGGCTGCTGCGGCCAAGCCGCTATGCCAGGCTGCTCCTCGGGTTGAGCAGATTCCTGTGCCCAAGGCATGGCAAAGCTACTTGTAACGGAGGCAGATAAGAACAACAGCTTGATATCTCAGCACATGCCTTGGCCACTCACTGATGGAGATATTGCAGAGAACAGGGTCAGAGCCACCAGAATGCACAGGGAAACTCACTTTGGTTTGGGGTGTTGAACCCCCAGGGATGGATACAAACCCCCAGTTTCAGAGTGAGAACAGAGCATGAGCTTCCTGCAAGGCGGTGGCTCTGCTCATGAGTAAAGGGCCAATATGTGACATCACATCTGTTGGGTGCATCCTACAACCAGGCCATGGCTTACTGGGTCGTTGTGCTACTCAAAAGCAAAGCCAGTCCAGAGCAGACCTGCTGAAGGCAAAGCAATTTCTGATTTCCAAAAACATATCAAATTTTAAAGCATGCAGTATTTCCTGCCAAAGATTCTTCCAAGTTCCTCAGCCCTCAGAGCCACACAGCTTGCCCCCATTCATTCTATGCAAACAGATTGAGCATCCATGCACCGAGTGCCCTTCTTTATGCTACAGAGCGAGCTGCTGGGAGCACTGGCATGAAATGCAGACTCTGAAACGTCCGTCTTCATTACATTATCTCTTTCTGTGAGGTTCAGCAGTGGGTCATGACATGTGGGTGACTTCCCCCCAGGTCCTGGAGGAGTAAAATCCTTAGTGACTTGGGATGACAACTGCACTTTTTACAGACTGAAAGCTCCGGGCAGTGCAGTTGCCTTGCCAGGAAGCTCTGTTAACAATATTCTTTTTATTCCGGGGGCCCAAATCTTCTGTCTGGGAACCTGCCTGCCTTGTGCAATCGATTGCAGCAAGGCCCTTGATTTTCACTGACATTTGCTTCCATCCGTCACGGCCGCCTGCTCCGTCCCCATCCCTCCTTGCTGTTCTGCCAGAGCCCTGGAGAAACCTGAAAACCTGTCTTGGCAGTGAAGAAAGGTGAAGTCTGGCATTCAGACAGGGCTCAGGAAAGCTGGTGCCGTGCCCGTGGCTCCTCTGAGTCGTTGCATGATGGTGCACAAAGCCCCTCCGTGCCTCAGTTTCCCCACTGCAGCAGCATGCCCTCACCTCGGGCAAAGGGAGGATGTTCATTATTGCTTTCGAGATGCAGCAGAAGTAGTAAACAAGTGTTTGGAGTCTTTCTAAAAATAATCCATCCGCCAACACTCCGGCCCATAGAGCGGGACTGGAATTGGGAGCTTTCCTGGCTGTTACATAACTGCAGCAGTATTTTTTTAAGGAATGAGTTGTTTTGATTACTCTCGTTATTTCATAAATAAGCAGCGTAGAAAGGACCAAATGAAAATAAATGCCTGCTTCACCCAGGCATATGGAGCTGAGTGCTACTTGAATTATATTTTTAAAACAGCAGCCTCCTATCTTTGGCCTGGAGCTTTCGCAAGCCGAAAACGAATGCTACCCCATTTGTGGGTCTGCTTTCCTCATCCGCTGCCTCTTTGCCTTCACCTTGGCAAATTCTGCTGAGGGCGAGATGTGCCAGGGACATGGGGACACAGGGACATCTTCCTCTCACAGGAGCCTCCTGGCTCGGGGACACAGCTCCTTGGCACCGTGACCGACGCGTCGAGCTGCCATCAGTGCCGCTTCTCATCACCCCAGCTCTGAGAGCGGATGGGATGCTCTGGCTCGGATGCTCTGGAGAAAGGACAGCTCCGTGGCCGCCCCCTATCCCCCCCAGCTCCCCGCGAGGCTGCGGCTGCAGGCGGCACTCAGCGGGTGGGAGGGCTTTCCAAGCCCCGGCCTCATCTTTCCCCCTCCGCGGTATCGCTTTGGAACGGTTTTTGACCATAATGCGAAGGAGCAAAATCATCACGGCGGCACCGAGCTTGGAGCAAAGCCCCAGCTGCCCGCACACCGTCCTGGGGAGCTCACCCCGGACGCGAGCCCGCAGGGTGCCGGCGACCCCAAGGGGGGGACCAACTGAAGCCCGCAGGGGGATGCGGGATCCATAGGGGCGGCTGCAAGGGGGCACCGGGACGGAGGACGCGCAGGTGCACCCCGCGGGAGGATGGGACGTCCAGGGGCACACCCCACGGGGGGTTCACACGGAGCTCCGGGGGTGCAGCTGGCGGTCACTGCCGTGGGTATCCGCGTCCGCCGCTCCGCATCCCCGCACCTCCTCCCCGGCCCCGCACCGTCCGCGCACGGCGCATGCCTGGGGCAGATGCCGGCCGGTTCCAACCGGGAGAGAGCGAAGCTTTTCGGGTCCCGCGAAGAGGAGGAGCCCGCCCTCCTCCTCCTCTTCTTCCTCCTCGCTGCGCATCCCCCCCCCCCCCCCCTTCTTTCTCCCTCGGGAAAAGTTACGGAGCCCGCGTGGGGGACGGACGTGGGGCCGCGTGGGCTCGATGCGTGGATGGGGCGAGGTGTGGGGGGGGGGGGGTCCGCGCCGCATGAGTCACCGCGGAGCGCCCACGCCGCGCCGCAGCCCGTCGGGACGCGCAGCCCGTCGCACCCACCCGCGATCGCGTCCGCCCGTGGGGCTCCGCGCACCCGCAGCGACTGTTCCAGAACGGAAAGAAAGAAAGAATGAAAGAAAGAATGAAAGAAAGCGGCGTCCCCGTGCGCGGACGCGGACGAGAGATGCGCGGCCCGCGGGAAGAACCCACGCCCCGCGCAGGGACGCGCCGTAGTAATTTGCAAAGGGGCGGTGCGGGTGATGGGGGGTTGGGGGGGGGAGGCAGGCGGCCCGCCCCCCCGATCACATGGCGACCCCGCGCAGCCAATGCGGGGGGCTTTCGGACCCCGAGGACCCGCGGCCCCCCCCGCCCTATAAATGCCTCTCCAAAATGCAGCGCAGCTCCTTTCTCCCGTCCCGCCCGGCCGCGCTGCTCCGCGCCCCGCGCAGCTGCCCGCGGGTCTCCGGCCCTGCTCCGCGCTCCGCTCCTCCCCCCCTTCCCCCCCCCCCTTTTTTTTTTTCTTTTTTTTTTTTTCCCCTTTTCTTCCCCCCCCTCCCCTTTCCCCTCTCCCCGTTTTTCTCCTCCTTCCCTCCCCGCGCCCCGTTTGCATGCATTGTCTGTCTCCCAAGATGGTTTGTGAGACCAAGATCGTGGCGGAAGACCATGACTCGATCCCGGGAGCCAAAAAAGACACCATCATTGTTTCTTCCTCCCAGATGTGGCCCACCCTTTCGGGCTCCCCCTCCTCACCCCCCGCTCCCCTCGGTACCCCAAAAGAAGAAGCCAAACGCGACAGCGTCTACATCCGCGAATTCCACCCCTCCGAGCAGGAGGTGGTGCGCCGCATTTTCTACGAAGGTATCATGGAGCGGATCCCCAACACGGCCTTCAGGGGGTTAAAGCAGCAGCCCCTCACCCAGCTGCTCTACGCGCTGCTGGCTGGTGAGTAGCGGCTCCGCTCGGGGTCCCCGCGGGGATGCGCGGAGCCGCAGCGATGCGGAGAGCGCAGCGCATCGCGGCGGAGGGAGAGGGGTGGTTTGTGACCGTGCGGAGGTTTTGGAGGCCGGTGAGGGGCTCCCCGCGGAGGTTACGCGTCCTTGCGGCTGTTCCGTGCCCGGGGTTGGGGTGGGGGGTGGGATGGGGGGGGGGGGGGATGTGGGATGGGAGCGGTGCGCGCATCGCAGCGCGCAGCCCTGCGTGCCGCCGTTGCTTGGAGACGGCCGGGCCCCCCTCCATCTCTGTGTGTGTGTGTGTTGGGGGTTCGCCTCCTGTGTTTGCGATTCCCAAAATAACCCCTTCAGGGTGCTCCCACCCCCCCCCCGCAAATAACGCAACCTTCGCAGCCCCCATCTAAAATGATAACGTGCGCCCAAGCCGCCCCCCCCCCCCCCCCCGCCCCTTTCCTGGAAGTAATGATGTGAGCTCCGCTTCTGTGCGAATAATAATGTAATAACGCGTGTTCCTCCCTCTAAAAATGCACTCTCCGCCCCAAGGCTCGGTTCTCAAGCCCTAGGTGGTCGCACGTGCCCCCTCAATCTCTGTATAAGAGAGGGACCCCCGGCAGCAGCAGGGTGCTGGGGATCAGCTACTAAACGATCCCCCCAGAAGCCCCATAGGCTTTACAAGGACCCCCGGGCCCCAAGACTATGCCCCTCCCCAGCAGCCGGTGCTTCCTAGGCTGGAAATAGTAATGCCGCAGTGCCAAACACATGGCTGCGGAGCGGCGTGCCCGCAGCACAGCCCTCCCTCCATCTCCCCCCAGCTGACAGCGGGGTGCAGGGGGTGCTCCCAGTACCCCCTCTCCCCCTCACCGGGCACTGCGGGAGCACTGAGATGCACTGTCACTTAGCACCGCTCAGTGAGAGCTGCACCGCTGTCGCGTATGCGCTGCAAATGTCTGTTTTGCTCTGTGTTCTTTTTAAAATTTGATTTTATTAAATGAGTTTGTATTCTGAAATCAACACTAAATTCTCTTTTCTGACAGGTGTCGTTTATTTCTCTTCCTTATCTCCATAGTAATGTGCTTTGTTGTGACCAAGTCCTTCCTGCTGACCTGCTGCTTGCCCATCTTTCTGATGGGCATGAGGTACTACTTCAGCAGAAAAGTTATCCTCCACTATCTTGATTGTGCGCTGCATACGGACATGTCTGATATCGAGCAATATTACATGAAACCTCCAGGTGAGTGTGAGTGCCCGTGGGGGCCTTCCCCCAATGGGGATTGTGGCTGCCCCATGCTGTTGGCACCTTGTCCTCTTTGCAGCAGCACTGAGCACAGCACTAGAGTTGCCAGAATGCAGCTTTTAGGGCACGCCAAGCACAAATCCATCCCATTTTTTTTTTTTTTGTCCCCCTCCCCCTACAATGTTTAGTCATCCATGTCTGCAGCCAGGCTCTGGGGGCCGTGCTCTCCATGCTCAATGGGGGTGCAGGGAGCTGGGTGCACCCCATGTTTCCTGAGCTGGGGGTTTCTCTTTCCCCTGTGTGTATCAGGGAGTGGAGGGGGGAATGGTGTAAGCCCTTGTAACCTCGGTGCCCAGAGCAGTGTTAGTGGCTGTGCATGTTTTGTGGTATTATTCTAGAAGAACCTTCCTTAATGCACGTGTTTTGGAAGAGGCATAGATCAGGTATGTAAAGGGATATTGCTGGTGTTTGATATATGCCTTCATCTGCTTGTTACGCAAGTGCATGTAATTAAAAGCATAACATCATAGTGTTTAACTGTTTAGCTGCAAATAGCTCCTGCGTGATTAATAATGATAAAAAGGAGTCCCTTTGACATTTGTCGAGGTGCCATTCCCGTTCAGTAGGCTTACATCCATGCTGAGTGCAGTGGGGGCTCTCAGCTGCCAGGGGGCTGTCCCTGGTGTCGGAGGTTTGTGCTGTGGTCATATCATGCTCATGGAGAGCAGGCAGGGCAAGGTTTGCCATTAATCATCTGCTCTCTCAGGGTACCGTTTGTGGGTTTCTCTATGTGATGGTTTTCGCTGCATCATTGCTGTCCCCAGTGTGGCAGACCTCTTCCTAGGACTCTCCTCATTGGTAGTAAGAGCCACAAACTTTCGTTCTCCTCATTCCTAATATTGTGTCCATCTAAAATGCTGCTCACCCTGTAATAAAAGTCTCAAAATGCCTCAACAGCACTTCCTTTGGATGATGCATCCCATTGTCGTGTCCGTCTACATGGGTTGTATTTAATTTCCAGTGCCCGTTCTCATGACAGCAAAAGTGATGTGTAACTTGTACATGTCCTTAAAAAGCTCAATATTCATTAAAGCTGTTGTCACAAAAATTAATGGGCTGTGGCTTGACGTTTCTGAACCTGTGCGGTGAGGTCCGACAGTGCTCAGTGCTGGGAAGGAGAGTTGCGGGAGAGCAGGAGCAGCGAGTGTGGGCTTGGTAGGTGCCTGAACCTTGTCTGTCCCTGCAGCCTGAGATGTGCACAGGCACAGTTTGGGGTGTGCTTACACTGGCATTTGTAGGAAAGGCTCAAATGAAGAGTCAGGAGTGCCCCCACTTATGTAGGGTCAGCAGCATTGTGTTGACAACGTGCATTTGAGCCATCAGCATTGCTGCTACTTGATATCTAACAGGGCCGATTTCAATTTCAGAGCAATGTGTGGGCTTTCATTTTTGACAGAGTCTAATTGTGTGTAATTAGGCTTCTGCCATGCCGTATAAAGCAGATTTATGGGGCTGCTGGTGCTTGTGAAGGGTGCCCAATGATGGTAGCATGAAGCAAGTTCGAGTCGTAATTCAGTAAAGGCCAAGAGGAGGCAGCCAGGACTGCTTCATCCATGATGCCAGTGCCTGTCCACGTGCTCTGAAACTGTGTGGTGCTACCTGCATGAGATACAAACCCAGCATTCTGCTCATTTCCCCCTAAAACACAGCTATCAGATTTCTGCCCTAAAAGACAGCAGCATAAATGAAGATGTCTCCGAAAGCTTTGAGTTTTCTACCTTCCCAGGGCTGATTTCACTGTCTATTGAATAATGTGCTAGGAGCAGGTAGTATTGTGCCACATCAGCTCCCCATCCCTGCACTGGGGACAGAAATGACAGTAGAACTGTTTCCAGCCCCAGGTTTTTCTATTATTGTGATAGCTTGACAAATTAGCACCCAGGCATGAATTGCTGCAACGGGAACAAGAAGGGCTCTTTCTTGTAAGTAGTGTCTGTTGTTACAACTTAGTGAAAGCTTTCTCAATCGAGTATTACAGAAGAATCATAGAATATCCCAAGTTGGAAAGGGACCCATAAGAATAATAGAGTCCAACTCCTAACGCTGGAACAAGAGCCCAGCAGGCTGTAGGTACTTGGCTAGATGAGCCACAGCAAGCATCTTGCTGGTGCAACTTGTGGTCAAACACACAGACAGAGGCAGAGCTGGGATGTGGTCTTGGAGTCTTGGATTGGGGTGTTGGTTTTGGCTTCATTGAGGTATTGCTCTCAGCATTTGTGGCACAAAGAACTGGTTGTGGTACCCAGGTCAAGGCTGTGCTGTGCAGAGCATCAGCTGCAAGCAGCCCTCTGCTTAGGGGCAGAAATATTTTTTAACTCCTGAAACGAATTGTGCCTGGTGGTTCTGCCAAAGGATCTGTGCAGGCTGTGGGTCAGCTCAAGAGCAAAGATCAGGAGGACAGTTTGTAGTGGTATACTGGAAGCGCCATGCTTCACGATTAATGTTACTTGCCTCAAAGTACCTTTATTTCTGCTGTCTGTTACTTATTGTCTTGAATTTTTCCCACTGAGCTTTGTATGAACTGAAAAGCATGTGCTGACAGCGATTTTGAAGTACACAAGCCAAAATCTAAATCTTTGTTTGCTCTTGTCCTCCTACACTGGCACCAAGGATCTGAAAGAACATTTGGGCCAGAGTTTAAGGTGGTTGATTGACTTGAAATTGAAATTGTTGTTGGCTTCAAAGGAATTGTTGGTGTTGAGTTCTGTGCTGGGTTGGGATCTTAAAACAGAAGAGTGAATGGCCCAACATTCCCCAGCTCTTTGTTAGCTTGCTTTTCTCATTTTGAAGTAGCATTTACTGGAATTTATCTTTTTCTGTATAAACTATGAAAAAAGGCATGGGGGTGGTAGAAAAGGAAGGAATTGGATAATGGGCTTAATTGTCAACCAGAGTAACTTGGGTTCTAGTAAACAAAAAAAAAAAAAGAAATTAATTTTAAATAGAGAAATGCAGGAGGCAGGGCTCTACGCAAATAAAGGGAGCACAGCTGGAGCTTCTTTTATGGTCTGATGGTTTTGACAACTAATCAGTTTTACAGCATCTCTTCAAGCTTCTGTTGCCGTGGTTCTGTGTATTTTTGCAGTGGTTTGTGTGTTGGAAAGATTCTTGTGAGGTTGAGGTCTCCACCAGAGAGCTGATGGAAACCAGAGCTCTGTGCTTCTGGTGCAAAACCACTGCTCCCCTGAAGGAGCAGAGCTTGGCTAGATGAACCAGCACATTTTTCTGGGGTGGTTTCAGCCCTTATCTCCTGGGGCTGTCTGTCTTGCCCTTCTCCTGGGTGTCTCTGCAGAGGGATGTGTATATGCGTGCAGAGCCCAAGTAGGAGGACAGCAGACAGCATGGGCAGGTGAGCTGGAGAGCTGTGGCTGCCAGACCTGGTGGAGGGCTGAGGGCATCTGCCCTGCACAAGACAGCAGGTTAATCCTGCAGGATTGCTGCAGGAGGTATCAGGTTGCATTAAACACGCCAGTCTGGTGACTGTGGTTTTTGTTGTGGTGTGAGCAGGACTAGAGGGAACAGTTCTGCTGTCTTCAGTGAATCCTCATCTTGGGCTTTCTCCTTGCAGATTGGGTTCAGAGAGCCAGCCAGTCCAGCGGGCATGCCAGACAGAGTCTTGGGTGTGTTTAATGGGGAGAGGTGTCTCTGTTCACCTAGTCCAGCCTGGTGGTGAGCAGAGCATCTCAGTTTCTGTTGTCCCCAGGTACATGATGGATAGATTAATCTTGAGGATCAGTATTGGACTGTGTCCTGAAAGAAGGATGGCTTATGAGGATGGCAGCCCAGGCTGCTCTTGGGTGGTGCATTCAGGTTGGATATTAGGAAAAATTTATTCTCTGAAAGAGTGGTAATGCATTGGAACAGACTGCCCAGGGAGGTGGTGGAGTCAACTGTCCCTGGAGGGGGGTTCAAGAAAAGAGTAGAGGTGGCACTGAGGGATGTGGTTAGTGGGTGTGGTGGGGATGGGTGATGGTTGGACTAGATGATCCTAGTGGTGTTTTCCAACCTTAATGGTTCTGTGGTTTCTCAGCTGAACCCGCATGATGCGTGTCTTGTCCTTGGCAGAGATCTTGGCTTTGTGTCTTTAACCCAGGATTCTAGTTGAGGTGGGGGCAGGAGGTGTCAGGTCCTGCTTGTTTCTTTTTCATCCTCGGTGGGGTGTCTAGGTGAAGAGCAGCAGGTATTTTAGTTGTGCTCTTGGACTGAGCTTGCTCATTGGGTTTCCATGCTGGAGAAACAGAACTGACACCAGATGGGTTGAACCCAGGAGCACGTGAGGAGATGTGCACCTGGTTCTGAAATCATGCAATTCCAAATTTAGCGGGGTACTGTTAGGATGAGTCCCGATCAGCTGGAGCTTCTTCCTTGTGCCTGGGCATGCATTATGCTGGCAGGCCACCATTTTGGGTTGCTGGGCTGGTGTGGGAATCATGAGGAGAATATAGGGATCACCTTGAGAAGAGCTGTTGCTCTGGGAGCTGTGGTTGCTCGGCCTTACAAGGCAGAGATTTCTCCCCGTGGGAGAACAATGGCCTGGGCAGGGAGATGGAGGCAGGCCCCAGATGGCTAATCCCCATAGTGGGGATGGAGGCTGGGAATTGGATGTACATCCCCAGGCACAGGGTGGGCTGTGCTGCCCAGTTCTTCCGCATTCTGGGTAAGGTAAGCAGCTGAGCTACCAGATAAGCAGGAGGGACACTGCCCACTGATAACATTGTTTTGAAAGAATAGAGCAGCTCAAGCTTTGCAAAGCCAGGGCTTAGTTACCTGACTCCGGGATAGGGCTCAGAGCTGCTGCTTCCCAGTGCAGGAATGTGTTTTCAGAGAGCCCTGCCCAAAAGGCAGCTGGAATCTAAGGCATCCCTATCTCCATCATTTCTTGCTGGATTGTACAGCACCCTGACCTCAGGCATCTGTCAAACCCCTGCACTGGTTTTTGTGGGTTGGGTTTTCTAGGGATTTTCTCAGACATGCTTCTCCTCACGGAGAGCTGGGGAGTGCAGCCTGGGGCATGGAGTGGGGGTAGGAAACCCAGGAGAGAGGTAGTGTCCTGAAACGTGGTGTTTCCCAGCTCTGCTCCCGGCAGTGCTGGAAACAGATCAGGTCTTGTATTTTGGATAAGGACCTTGCTTTTCTGTATGTTGTGTGTCAGCACCTCTGCCTGCCAGTGGAGATAACTTCGAGGGATGAGGTATGCACGTTGGATAGATCCTGCAAGATTAGGATGAAAGATCTTCAGTGTATTTTAGAATGGAAAGCATTGTGCCTCAAGATATCTTGGACTGACTTGCTGTGAAAGGACTGCAAAGCAATTCTCAGTGTTGCTTTTTGGTTACTTATGCCTTAGCTGAGTGGAACTACCTGCTTTGGCATTTCTCACATTCAGTGCCTGTATTGAGCTGAACTTGTTGGGAAGCAATAAACAGCAACTGGTGTTCTCAAGTGTTAGAGATGTGTGTTGTCCCAGACTGGTAATCGACCAAAATTTTTCATTATTAGAATATGTCATTAAACTTAGAATCATAGAATCACCAAGGCTATGATTCTAAGACCTCCAAGGTCATCCAGTTCAGCTGTCCACCTGCCACCAGTATTTGCCCACTAGCCACGTCCCTCAGTGCCACCCCTACCCTTTTCTTGAACGCTTCCAGGTTTGGTGACTTCACCATCTCTCTGGGCAGCCACTTCCAATGTATTACCACTCTTTCAGAGTTTTTTTTTTTTTTTTTAACATCCAACCTGAATCTCCTCTGGTGCAATTTGAGCCTGTTCTGTCTAATTCTACCACTATTTACGTGGGATAAGGGACCAACCTCTGTCTCACCACAGCATTGTGTCAGGTAGTTGTAGACAGGAAGAAGGTTTCTCCTGAGCCTTCCTACTTCCTTCTGGTGAAACCTGCCTCTTCAGATGCAACTAGCATTCCATCCCATGCTCTCATATCCATTCTCTGGTCCTGCAGCCAGCAGGACTTGCCCTTCAGGATGTACCTGGCACCTCACCATGCCACTTTTCTGGGGCTAAGAATCCCCAGGGTTTCCTCCAGCATGTGACCAAGCATGGACAAACCCAAGGCTGTCTCTGCTCAGCCTCAGCTGACATCATGGCCAGTCCCAGCCCAGCCCTGTGCTTGTTCTGATAAGCACTTGGTGGGGCTGAGTGGGGGGAGATGACACCTGAGTCTTTGGAGTTTTTTCCAATTTTAGGGGTGCTCAGGCAATTTTCTTATCTTGAAGAGCAATGCTGTAAGCCAAAAGTTTACTGTGGAGAAGTTGTAATGGTGTGATCAATAGGGCAGCCTGAGGGTTCTTCAGGGCTGTTGTATGGTCACAAATGGGATAAACACATTAATGGGGAAGCCACTGCAGCCTTGCTTCTTTTATTTATTTATTACTGGAGCAGGAACATATGTACAAACCCGTTCCTCAACATGCAGATCCATGAGGAAAAAATACCTCGCTTCAGATCCAGCTTTGGTGTATTCCCATGTCAAAATGAGATGGAATTACATTTCCTAGTAAATTTTGCAGAGTGCTATAACCTATATACGTATTTACCTTGCATTCAAACTCTTGAGGTATTCCTAATTCACATGGCTGTCAGTTCATGCAGCAGTGTTGAGTTGGTAACCATGCCTGGTTGGATATGGCACTGCTGGAAGCAAGCTCCACATGCAGGAGTTTAAAAACCCCAATATGTGCAAGTGCTCTTAATCACTCTGTGATGTAAGGAGTAGTAAGTTGTGCAAATTGCACATCAGCAGTTTATAGACACAGCTAACTCCTCAAGAGCATCAAACATGAGCTGCACAGGGCCTCGTGAGGATGAGTAGAGTAGCAACATCAGGTGTTATGGTTTTGTCTGGCTTAATTTTTTTATGTGTTCTCCCATGTTGGAGGGTTGCATACAGCTTCTTGTGACCACCTCAGTGAACAAACACAAGGAGGAATACAGAGTTTTCACTGTGAGTTCAGCTGCTAAGTACTGAGTCTCATACAGGGTGCTCAGTGGCTCTTCTTTTCCTTCTCTCACTTCCTTCAGAGTGGCTGAGATTTAAAACAATTACCCAAAGCTGTGTTTCAGCTTAAGGCTTTCAAAAAGGTTTAAACTCAAGCTCCACATTGGGTACCTCAGTAGCAGTGACAGATGGAAAAGTCCAGAGCTTTTGAGCCGCTCTGATGCTGAATTTTGGATGTAGGAGCATGAACTGAAATCTTACTGTGGTTGGACTAGATGATCTTAAAGACCTTTTCCAACCTCATGATCCTATTCCTAAGCACCGGAGGCACTTTATAAAGAGGCTCCTTAGGGTTTTTCAGAAGTATGATCCCCGTGTGCACAACCAGGTGCCCAGATACTTTAGGAATGATCAATAATCACTGTTCTATGTCTTAAGGGATCTATGCTTGTTTGTTTTTGAAAGAAGAAAATACCAAATAGGTTTCTGTGTAAAAGCTTAAATACACAGCTTAATTGTCAGAAAGACAGAACCCTCCACATTTCAGAGTGGGTTTCTGAAAATGGGGACATTTCTTCTTGCAGGCTTAAGTCTCCAAGTTATGAGACTGGTTTTCCCTTTCCCAGCTCTTGGGAGGCTGGAGGCCTGGCTCGAGCTGGCTCAGCTGCTGCTAGTGGAGTGGGGGGATCATGCCTTGGGGTGCTCACTGCTATGGATGGGCATTCAGAATCCACACCTTGGTAGCATGGTGCTGAAGATCTCTTACAAATACCAGCACATTTTTCCTTCTAAAGGAGTGACTCCACCGAGTGCTTTGCCAGTGTGTGGTTCTGCAGTGCACTGAGTGATGCGTGGCCTTTGTTGATTCTGCATCGGTGAAATGTGGAATTTCAAAGTGTTGTTTTAGATTGTTGTTTTTTTTTTTAATTATTGTTACCTTTTTACTCCCTCTCCCCCCAGTGAAGCTGAGGAATCTTTTTTTACTTCTTTTTTTCCCCCCTGACAGCTGGCTAATGAAAGCAGCATTCACGGGAATCCAGAGACAGCAGAGTGCCTTGCGTAGCTTCTGTTCACAAATCTATCATTTGTTACTGGTGCCAGTAAGAGGATTTATTCTTTTCTTTTGACAAAGGCAAAGTGGAATCACCAAGAAACCTCTGCCGTGCTTTTATCAAGGCATCACAGCCGGTTTGTACTGGTCTGGTTGGAGACCGGTGTGTGCCACGGTGTCTGTTACGGATGGCTTTGAGCCCTGCATTTAAGTAGTCTATTGACCTGCTGGACCCCAGCGATCAATTAACTATTTATAAGAGCACATACCGTATCATTTCTTGCCTTCAGTAATTGCTCGGAGGGTGTTTCTTTGCAGAGCTGAAGGTGTCGTTTCTTACAGGATAATTCCAAAATGTTGACCTGGAACTGCCACCGCGTGATGCCAGGCAGGGTTTGTGTTTTAAGAAAGATTCTGAGAATCAAAGACGACTTTTGAAAACAGCTACTAGGGAACGTGCATTGCAGGTGTATTTTTTTTAAATGGTGGTGTGAGATGGTGCTACTTAAAACTGAATTTGCAACAGTGTAGAAGTAAATACACAAATGCAGCATGTGTCTGGTGGTAGGGTGTGCTGCTTGAAATGATGGCTTGCAAATAATACTTACGTCACTTGGCATTTGCTTGCTGTTTGTAGGATTTATTTAAGTGATAAAGCTGAAAACTGGAGCTTTTATGAGGAAATGATTTTTGTAGTGGATGTTTTGAAGTGAATTTAATGCTTTCCTTGTCAGTCAAAAGTGTTGGTTTTCATACAGGCTTTCTTCTGTAGCTGAGGCCAGCCCAGGTGTGTTTAAAATAAGAGTTTCTGATTATAGTGGAGCTCATTTTATCTCCCAGGCAGTACGTACTTGCTGGGCTATTAAGAGGCTGTGGTCTTTGTGTGGCATTATGAGATACACGTGGAATATGTGCTGAGACCACCTGGATCCAAGCCCTTTTTTAATGACAGGGGCATTTTGTACCGGTGTAGTGGTTGAGGAGCTGGTACTGTGGGAGACATCTGAAATCCCAGTAGAACCATGGAGTCACTAAGGTTGGAAGAAGGCTGCTGAGGTCATCTAATCGAACCATCAGCCCATCACCACCATGCCCACCAACCCATGACCAGTCCAGCAATGCTGTGGGGATGAGCTGTGAGCAGGATTAGTGCCAGTCTGGGCTGACAGTGTATTTGCTTTCTTGACCTTTGATGAATTCAAAATTAAAACCTGTGTTTTTAAGGGTTTATTCTGCCAGGATTTGTTCTCCAGTGCTAGTAACTGCAATAAAGACTGCTCCTGTGCTCCCTTTCTAACATGCTTGAATCCTGACTTGGAAACCAATATCAGAGGTGTGGATTGATTTATTATTCTGCTGGTTGTGTTGGGCTCGGGCCAGCTGGCCAGGCACAGCTCCTTGGTGTGCCCATCACCCAGCAGTCACATACAGTGCTACCAGATCATAACAGTGCTATGGGGAACTGACAATGGCTCCCTGATTTTTTTTTCCCCCTGTCTTTTTTCTGCCCCTGACAGTGCCATTCTGCAACCCACTTCTCCCGCTCTTGTGTCAAACTTCAGTGCTTGTGTTTTTTCTTCTTTGATTCCCACTCGGCTCTCTCATCCATCCTTGTGCTGAACTCTCCAGTGGGTTTGTGTAGGCCAGTTCTTGCTTCATTTGTCTCTTGTGGCAGTTCCCCAAAGCAGTGGTGTGCGTCTTCCATCCTCCACCCATTGTGTTTTTAAATGTTGTGCTTATGTCCCTTTGCTGAATTTCATTCCATGGGTCCTTCCTTTTCTTTCTTAACGTGCCATTCAGATATCTGCATGGTGAGCGCAAGCACTTATTTTTGTTGGTAGAATGCTCAGAATAACAGAAATGAGAAAGCAAACACAAGTCAGCAGCATAAGGATATTGTGTCTGCTAAGCTGCAAACACAGTGCGTCAGTGCAGAAACCCACGTGGCAGTGGGGAGAGAACATTTTGCCTGAAGGCAAATGTACAGTCAACAGCAGGATTTCTTACACCTTCTTTAAATCCTCTGACCCTCATCACCCCGATCCAGATCTGGGTATGTCCTATTGATCTTTTCCACTTTGACTCTTTCCTTAAAACCCATTCTGACTATTTCAATAGGTTGTATAAAATCATTATTGCAGGCGGAGTGCAGAGAAAAGTTGTTTCGGCTGCTGAGATCAGGGCTTTTGGTTCTTTTTTTGGAGGTGCCAAATCTGTTCATCCTCCCTGGAACTAGCTAACAGCATCAGAACCCCGTGTAACACTTC
This sequence comes from Callipepla californica brunnescens, assembly GCA_023055505.1. Taxonomy (NCBI): domain Eukaryota; kingdom Metazoa; phylum Chordata; class Aves; order Galliformes; family Odontophoridae; genus Callipepla; species Callipepla californica. The sequence continues at coordinate 35,959,623 of JALIRH010000005.1, read as the reverse complement.
CTGTGGGAATCCAGGGAAGACCTAAATATGCCATCTTTCAATTTAAAATAATGCAAGTAGTAGAACAGCAAAGAGAAGCTTTTGAAATGGGACACTTTTGGAGCACTTGCTGTTTCCAGCACTAAGCAACTGTAGATGTTGTTTAGTCAGAGGCAGAGCAATGAAAGCATGCTGGGTGCTCAAGCTGCTGTCTGCCTGGCAGCAGTTTGGTGCCTCAGCCCTGGGAGTGCATTGCTAAAGTCACTGCTGTTGTAACAGTGATGGTGGTGCTGCTGATGGTTTAAAAGAGGAGAATGCAAGTAGGAGCAGTTGATGGTAGAAAGGGACGATAGTGAACGTTTGGGTGGATTTTTTTTATGAAGCAATCTGAACTTTCTGACAGACGTGCTCTCAAAACACCTTTTCAAACTATTGCTGCCTGTAAAATACATTAGGTTCACTTAGGAGCTGTGGAAATACACATCTGATCTGATTTTAGAACCTGCAGATGTTCAGAAGATAACATCTAGCTGTGCAGAGATCTCCATTCAGGAGTAAGCCATCACTGGGTTTTGCAGTGTTTTGGTTTTTGGGTTGTTTTTGAGCCTGTAGTTCTCTGAAAAGCATCAAAGTACCTGCAAGGCTTCTTAAGAAGTGGGAGTGTTTTTCATGAATAACTCAAACAGCTAAGGAGAATTTCAGTGAAATTATTAAATAAAAGGAGGTGGTAGAGTCACTGACCCTTGAGGTGTTCAAGGGGAAAACCTGTGTAGATGGAAAGTGTGGTGGCATGGCGTAAACCTGCCTTCAGTTTTGTGTGTGTACCTTTCAATTGGCTGAGGAACAGAGTGATGTTTTGGGGGAAGTTTTTATATGTCATGGAATCATAGACTGTCTTGGATTGGAAGGGACCTCAGAGATCATGTGTGTCAGCAGAGGAGACACTAGACTAGGTATTAGGAAGAAATTCTTTACTGTGTGGATGGTGGAACAGGTTGCCTAGTGAGGTTGTGGATGCCCTCTCTATGGAAGTATTCAAGGTCAGCCTGGATGGGGCTGTGAGCAACTTGGTCTTGAAGGAGGAGTCCCTGTCTATAGAGGGGGAGATCGAACCTAGATGAAGGCTGACCGCTCTATGATTCTGTGGAGGAGTTCTTCCAGCCAGGATCCTGTTCTTAGATCATTTGTTCTGCTCTGCCTTAGCATTGAGGTTTAATATATTATTTAGCATTGCCTTGATAGATGTAAAAATCGACCTGGATCCTCAAAGTACAGCATTTCTCCCCTGATTGTATGGGTTTGCACCTCTGCTGGCTATGGTTCCTCTCATGTGTAAAAGGGGATCCCTTTTCAGCAAAGCTCAGTGCACAGCTGTGGGACTACCTGCCATCACCAGCCGTAGGTGCACTATGTGGGACTGGTCAGTGTGGTCATTGTCTGGTAATCTGAGCAGCATGTGGCAAAGGTGTTGTTTTTTCTTTTTTCTTTTGAGATGCAGACATTCACGCATGTAATTTTCATTTTATGTTAATGCATCATTCACAACACATCCATTGTCTGTGCCCAACCTGACAGATGCTCATGTATTTACGGATGCTGAATTTTCCTTTGGTGCTGCGTTCAGCAAATGTGCTCATTTCAGTCTGGATGTAGTGGAGTTTGGTGTAATTAAACCCAAGCCACCCTGGCCTTGATGTGGCACAGAACGTTGTTTTTAACCAGTGCTTGATTTCTGTACCTTGACAGTGCTGTGACTTTACACAGTGAATGGCTTGTTGAGAGTTGAAAACACAAGCAATGTGTGATGGTTGGGGCTCATGGTTCTCCGCTATGGAGTCTGCAGCATGGTGGGATGAAAGGAGAAGTGCTGAGGCTTTTTGTTTTCATTCCTCACACGCTGGAAAGAAATGTTGTCTTACCCACGTTTTGGTGTCTGGCCTTGATGTGTAGTACTTCTGACAGGATGTAAGAGAGGAAAGAAGAACCCTTCACATTGGCACAAGCAGGTAGAATGCAACCGAGCAACCTTACCCCAGGGCTGTACTTGGTTGTGTTAAGTATAAATAAAACAGTCCTCCAGAGATTAAATATTTATGGTAAATCTAGAAAAATAAAAGATCCACAAGCAAGAAAGGTGTTAGCTGTCATAAATATTCGTTGTTTGCCATAGGTTTGAGGAGATCAAGCCATGTACTAGCTGCCATCAGCCTGTGGTTTGTACCAAATCTGTGCCTTGAACATGCTCTTTTTTTCTGTCTTCCTCTACTCTCTACTTCAAGCAATGAGCTCTTCAGTGTGGTTTCAGAGAAAATATAACTGCTTATGATGGCCGTTTCGCTCCAGCAGTTCATTAATGCAGTGGTTGGGGAGGTTTGGATCATTGTGTTAGTAATCAGACAAGATTCTTGTGAAACTTGAGTCATCTGCAGAAGGAAAGGCTTTTGGAGGAGTGGAGTTGTATATTTATTGTTAGGTTTTGGAGAACACAGTGGTCTTTTTTATTTCTTTTTTTTTTTTTTTGCCATTGTGTCTTAAATGTACAACTGCTTTTATTTTCATCTTCTTACATACAGCCAGGTGGTCTCTCTGTTGAGTACAGGCCCCTTTCAGCCTTACACTCTGACTTAAAGATCTTGTCTGTGCAGGTAGGTTATTCTGCCCTAATACATCATTATACCATAGCCCACATTTGTATCTGTATCTGGGGGGTAGTTCACCCCACTGCCCTTGTTGTGATCACAGAATGGTTTGGGTCGGAGAGGATCTTTAAGGTCATCCAGTCCAAATCCCCTGCTATAGGCAGGGACATGTCCTTCTAGACCAGGTTGCTCAAATTCCCATCCTGCCTGGCCTTGAATGCTTCCAGAGAAGCTTCCAGGGAACTTACTAATGCTTCCCTGAAAGCATTTGTGTGTTTGCAGAATGCTTGGTAGGCTTTGCTACAGCTGTTTGCAGGAGGGCTTCTCCTGGAGGATGAGTCACCATAAAGTTTGTTGACCTCTTTTGGAATGGCATAAAACTTCTCAGAAGTCCTTGTAGAGATCAGGATTGCTTTTATTGTTTAACCTTAAGTAAATGGAGTGTTGGTTTCTCCCTTTGCTCTGAAGCATTTGGTGCAATTCCTGTGTAGGTACATGCACTTCTATTCAACTGAAGGGAGGCTTGGCTAAATTTAGACCAGACAAGTAATGATGGATGGCTAAAATAAGATCAATTCCACCCATTTTCCCCTTATGATTTATGTCTAGGCCAACTGCTAAGCTAAAAAGAAGTCTTGATATTGCTCAGTGCCTTTTTACAGTAATGCACATGAAGTAGAAGCCAGCCAGCAAATGACTACTAAAACATCCAATAATTCTAGATTTTCCAGGGTTTTTTTCAACATTTCAAAGCGGAATGTGCTGCAATGTAACTCTACTACCTTTCAGAAAGCAATAAAGCTGCACAGTGAATGATGAGAAGATGGAGAGTGTTAACGATGCCCTTTCAAGAAGCTGGCATAAAGTGCAATGAACAGCACGTTTTATTTTGTAAACTAATTTAACTAATGAGGAACTCATTGTCACAGCTGTCATTTGAAGCAGTGATAGGGAGGATGCAGGCTAGCGAGGCTGACCTTCTTACTTCTGATTTATAACACCCTAAATACTGAAGCATTGGCTTACCTGAGGTCTGACTCTACAATTTCTAGGCTTAGTGAGGATTTTGGATGCGTAGGGAACATCTGCTCTCAAATTGGTTTAAATATTCTTTTCTCGCTGCTTAATGCAGACCGGTCTGTTCTGCTTAGCCAAGGTGTGTCATGCTCAGCAAAAAGAGCTGTGCAGAGGATTTCAAATCCTGCTATTGCACTTGTTAATATAACAGCCTCTGAGATGTGCTGGAAGTGCTGCCTGTGTCCTGTGTGTGGTTCTGGGATGATCAGAAATGCCTGCTGGGTTTCATAGGAGGTGGTGAGCCAAACCTGGCCACTTTCTGAAGTCTGTTTGCTGCAGAATGTTTGTTCTCTTCTTTTTCTGCAGTCAAGGAAATTATGTGAAAGTGAAGTGTAGCTAGTTGCCAGCATTTTAGGATTTTATGAGGGACTTTGATACCTCAAAATATAATACCTGTCACATAGCAGGAGGATGCTTTTGAGGTCAGGCCAGCTCCATTGGGAAACATGGAACAGGCACTGGTCAAATTTGGTTTTCCCGTTCTTACTCAAAGCGTCAACCTCACCATTTTTCCCATCCTCATCTGAAGGTATGAGCCTAGCATGTCTGCTGTTCTGGATTTGGTGGTGGCATGTTATAACACAGATGTTTGAGGCTGAACCCAAAAGTGCTTTTGAGTTTGCAGAGATGCTTAGGTTGGCCTGTAGTCTATAGAACCCCAAGTTGGAAGGGATCCACAAGGATCCTTAGATCCAGCCCCTGAATCCAGAGAGTGAGGATGAAAAAGAAGGCGGATGGAGAAGCAGCTGGGTTGGTTGGTGTTAGCAGCTCATCCATCTCTCCTGGAGCTGTGTGCACGTTGGTGATCTCATTACCTGCCCCTTGGATGCCCCATGAATCAATGGTATAACCCATTCTCAGCATGCGGCCACGTGGCCCAGTGCTCTTCCAGCAGAGAGCTATTTGTGATGGTGCAATGAATCCTGCCGTGGTAGGTTGTATGGAGTTATTTATGTGGAGGAAAGGGTCCCACAGCATTTCTAATTTCATGCATGGATAATCCTTCTGTGCCCCTGACATTTTTTGCTCCCCCACACCTGTGTCAGCTGTACAGGGATGCTCACGAGTGTCAGGAGTGTCAAGGCTGCGCTCTCACATCTCATCCAGTTTCCACCACCATAAACTACTCTGAAATGCCATTATTTTGTAGGAGCCCTCCAGGAATGCCTTTTAACTGAAGCGTAGAGTTATTTGTAGAAGTTGCTGGAGCTGTTACTTGGCCCTGCTTGAAGTCAAGGGGAACTGGAAAGGTGAAAGGGAGAGGAATCAAAAGGCCTGGAAAGGATAGAGGTAAGAGAGGTGATGCACTGAGCTTTGGGGCTTTTTAGCCAGCTATCTGCAAATAAATCAGAGTAGCACAACTAGTGTTCAGTGCAGCATGGCCCTGCCAGGCTCCCCCTGCACTGCCCTGCTTGTGCTGCCCAAAGCCACCCTGGAGCTTCCAGGGCAAGTGACTCCAAGGGCAAATATGTAATGCAATGCAGCAGTGTGCTGCCCTGGTATTCCTGTGCAGTGGTATTGCATTGGGACACAGGATGTCAGTGGGTCATAGCAAAGAGTCAGTTTTGCAGCTGGCATTACCAAGCCTGTCAGTTTTGGCAAGTTTCTGTGTATGATATATGAGTGAGGGGCATGAGGACCTGTTCTATGGGAAGTGCTGGGCTGGTTTTTCTTTTGTTTTCTTCCTTTTTCCTCAGTGTAATGATCTAGGGGAAGATGTAAGATGGAGGATGGCCCTTCTTGGGATGCTGCAATGTGAGATGAGGCCCTCACTCCTCCCAGTGAGCCCTGAAAACACACGAACCTTCATCCCCCTCCCACAGTTCACACCTGCACATCACTTTTCTCCCAGCAATGCAGGTTTGTGATGTTTAGTTCTGGGGAGGCTGGACAGAATTCTGTAGGTGTTGGCTTCCTTCTCTCTCAGTGACCAGCCCTGGGATCACCTCCCTGGTTGGAGGATGCTCTGAGGGCATTGCCCACAACAGCTCTGAGCTGAGAGGGGAACTGCTCACATCTGTGTCACAGTAACGTGCTAAATTAGCACTGAAAATCACTGTCTGAAATGTGCTTGTAGAGATATTGTCTGTCTAGAAGTGAGGTTCAGTGAATAATGTGAATATCATTGCCTCTGAAAGAGTGTGAATTTCTCTCATTTTGATTGTGGTGTGAGTTGGTGGCATCACATCTCTGGGTGTCATCTCCTTCATGGAGCTGCTGGAAAGGGAAGATGGCTGGAAACCAGTGTGCCTACACCTAACTTGCACAGAGCAGAAGGAGTGGACCCACAAGGGTCACTGAGTACAGATAATGGTGCTGCATGGGACTATCCAAATGCTGAGTCTAAGAGCCGTGTCCAAATGCTCCTTGAGCTCCAGCAGCTCAGGGCTGTGCCCACTGTCCTGGGCAGCCCATTCTGTGCCCAGTGCCCTCTGGTGCAGACCCTGTCCCTAACCCCCTGCTGCCCCTCCCCTGACACAGCTCCATGCTGCTCCCTCAGGCCCTGTCACTGTCACAGAGAGCAGAGCTCAGCGCTGCCTCTGCTCCCCATGAGGAGCTGCAGCCACCTTGAGGTCTCCCCTCAGCTCTTCGGCTCTGGGCTGAATAAATTGAGGGTTGTCAGCTGCCCTTCATTCATCTTACCCTGCAGAGCCTTCCCCATCTTCACAGTTCTCCTTTGGATGCTCTCTAGTAGTTTCTGGTCCTTCTCATGTTGTGTCCCTCAGAGCAGAGTTTATTTGCCCATCCTTGTGCCACCTGTATGTGAAATGAGAGCTTGACCTTCTGGAAGGAGAAATGCCAGCAGTGAAAAAGAGGGAGAAGTCTGATCTGCTTCAGGAGTGGAGTTCCCAGAAGTGTCCAGTGTTGAGCTCCCAATGAAAATGCTGTCGCAAGGTTGCAAAAACTACACAGACTGGCACCAGCAGTTGGCAGCAGCTGATCTCCAGCCCTGCGGAGCGATGGGATTGCTGATCTGGCTCTGAGCCCTGAGTATCAGCACAGAGGAGGCAGTTCTGCTCCTGTGGAAATCAGAACAATCTCTTTTGGTCCTCAGAAGCTGGGAATTTTCTTTAAATTTAGAGCTGTGCCTTCAGCTGAGGAGTCTAACTTTTCTAGGTGGATCTTGCCACCAGCTCATTGCTGTGCATTTTTTTTTTTAGAGCAGTTTCAGTATTACCGTGGCTCTTTTTGGGTACTGTAAATAAAATACATCTTAAGTGATCATCAGTTCACCATGGTGATGTCCAAGTTGGCAGACAGCTACATGGTTTAGGTTTCTTGCTGATACTTTGGTCCAGCTTGTTGCCAAGGCAAAGGAGAGATGCTGTTGCTGAAAGGCAGACAGTGGGAGAGCATGGGAAGCTAAAAACAGAACTGCTGGCCTCTTGCCATCCCAGGTATTTCATGTAGTTTTATGGAGGTAGGATGTATTTTGTAGATCTACTGTGACATCTCTCCTCTACGGGCTTGTGAAAGCAAAGCTTTTGGAAGAGGCTGCCCTGCGTGCCATGAGTGGGGACATGAGGCAGAAAGGCCAAGCTTCAAGGGGGAATGTGGTAGGAGTACCAAGGTGGGAGATGAGGACATGGTTTGGAGATGGCTTGCAGTGAGACTGCATTCAGATGGGAAGCCTGGGCTTAATGGTGTGAGATGGAGTGTATTTGGAGATGCCTGAGGTGCTGACAGCATGAAGATAGAGCAGCTGAAGTCAAATGCAAGACATCTGTGCGGAGCAGCCCTCTGAATGAGTCTTCTTGCAGGATCAAAAATCCAGAGAGCAGATTTGGGCAGCATGATTTGAAAAGACTTTGGATGTCTGCACCAATGGGTGATGAGGGGACCCAGAAGATGGAGGCAGGTGAGAGTAAAGGCAAATGCTGACTGAGATGAGCATCTGAAGGACAGGGTGAGCCACGCCATCAGGGTGTGTGTTTATCTTTGCAGCTGTGATTATTTTCAGATCACAGTTCAAGAGAGTAAAACGTCAGGGCCTGCTATTAATAGCGTTGCTGGCAGCGAGGCTCTTGCTTATTGCTGACAGGTGAGAGGAAGATAATTTTGTTTCACCCTAGGTAAGAAAAAGTACAAAAATAAGATGGGCTCTGATTCAATCCCCTCAATCCTGAAAAGATTGAAAGGAGATTCCCCCATAGACCTTAAAGGTGAGGATGTCTCGTTTTCCCTGGGCACTTCCCTCCTGCTCCAGATGTGCTGTGCATGTATTGCTGGAGGAGGAATTGGGTGTGCAGTTGCAGCTGGCTAGGATCAGTGAGGAACAGTGAGTCCAGGCAAAGAGCAATCTAAAGAATTTCAGTTTCTTCTCAGAAAGAGTGGTGATGCATTGGAACAGGCTGCCCAAGGAGGTGGTGGAGTCACCATCCCTGGAGGGGTTCAGGAAAAGGGTAGAGGCAGCACTGAGGGCCATGGTTAAGTGGGTGTGGTGGGGATGGGTGGTGGTTGGACCAGATGATCTTAGTGGTGTTTTCCAACCTTAATGATTCTATGATCTAATTTCTCTGAAACTTGAGGGGCTTGCTCAGAGGAGAGAATCACAAACCTGAGATCGGCAGCATGCACGGAGATCCCCAGAATGACCTCTGGTATCAAATCCCTGTTTGCAGGAAGCACAGCTCCCCAAGGAAGGGATTTAACCACCCCAGATTGAACCAGGCAGCAGTGGTGGGCTTGCAGCTTCAGGATCCAGGCATCTTCTGCAGTGCTGGGGGCTGATCACGCCGGTGCAAATGGGAGCCAAATACAACTTGCATTGTTTGAGCAGATGTGTCCTGTCTGGCACTAATTACAAGCGTTTCATGCAAAACACACACCGGGAGATGTGCCAGATAGTATTTCTTTTCACGTTGAACTTGAAATCATTATAATTAAGCTTTAAAGTTGTAAGTTAAGACTAACAAGATGTGCGTGTTTGGCTTGGTTCTTCTTGTGGTGGAGCTGGTGTTTGGTGCAGCGCTGGGCACGTCAGAGGAGCAAATGGAGTTTCTGTGCCCTCCTCTGGCAGTTATGTCCAGTTTTGTTTTTAAAGTAGATGGTAAACCTAAAAAAAATTGGGAAGTACACCGTTTTACAAACTTAGGAAGTGTATTGTTGAATAAGCTTTGCTGGCTCATTGGGCACACGAGCTGTTTGTTAAGAAAGGAGAAGCATTAATATACGCAGGTAGCAATGGAGAAGGAAGCACAGATGAGTGCCTGCTCTGGAGAAGATGAGCCAAGCATACTGAGGAGCCACTCCCAGGAGCAGCCACTGTGCGCAGGGCTGGGTGGCAGAAACTTGATGCTATACGGCACTTTTCTGGGGCTGTGCCAAATGGGATATGTCCCTGAGAGTAGTTCTTGTCACCTCTGCTCCTCAAATGCAGGGAAAATCCCCAAACCCCATTTTTGGGCTATGCCACCAGAGTTGAAATTGGTGGCAGTGTATGTAGGGATGATGAGCACGTTACCCAGTTCAGTGATCCAGCAAGTGTGCTAGAGAGGCATTGGATGAGTGATGGAGGGCTGGCAGGGTATCGTCATGCTGTGCACATGATGTACATTTGTAAAAATAAAGTTGAAGAGCGAAGAGCCACGAGCCAGCAGAGCCACTTGATTTGTGTGCAGAGGGAAAGCAGCTGCTGGTCCTCAGCACTCCTGAGCCTCGTCTGGGATCTTGTCTGAATAAATTACACTGAGATATGGGCAAATGCAGTGGGACAAGTGGCAATGTCATGGTGGTGGCAGCGAGGGGATGCTTTAACTGCTCATGATAAGTGGGTCAAGATGGGTCCCAGTGTGTTAAAAATTAGCTGTTGACCTAGATAGCTACAGTGTGATGATGGCTCGCAGCGGGAGCAAAAGAGAGTGTTACTGCTGGCACTGTGCGTGCCTGAGTGCAGTGGCAGGGCTTGGAGCTGATTTATCCTGGGTGTTTTGTTTCTACCCCACTGCTCCTTGGCTGTTGAGCCATGGATTGTAGCCATCTCCTTCTGATGGGGTACCTGAGTCCTAAAGTCACAACACACTGAGGTGTGTCAGTCTTCTCCATTGAAGACCACATGCATCCTATGCAGCAGAAGTCCACGTTTTCATTCTAAGCAAGAGATCTGTCATAGTATCCCTCATTAGCTGATGTAATTGAGTAATGGCTTTCTTGGCTGTTAATTAAGCAGCATCCAAGCTGAAATCACTTTTGCCCTGCGATGAAAGCATTAATCTTCTCAGATCAATTAAAGGCACTTCTTTACATGTTATCACACTGCATGTTATGTGATGCTCTGCTTTAGTTAAGACCCAAGTAATTCTTTCATTTAACTACAGTTGTTCTTCCTAACCCACCTGGATGCCTATCTGTGTGACCTGGTGTAGGAAACCTGCTTTGGCAGGGGGGTTGGACTCTATGATCTCTAGAGGTCCCTTCCAAATGCTATGATTCTGTGATTCCAAGTTGCCTTGCTAGTGGAGCCAAATGGTGCTGCAGTGCTCTGGAGTTGCAGTAGTTTCTAATTTCACTGGCTCCTGTGTGGACTGTCCAGCCTGAGCAGCTGGTTGGGATGGTACCGGTGTCTCTTGGTGAGGTCCATGCCACATATGAGCTGCTGAGTTGGACGGCCAAGTGAACACATGGCTTCCTGTGCTGTGGTTGGATCTAAGGGGGTGCAGCGAGGAACCAAGGGTCTGTCCTGCTGGGGGCCAGGACTCAGTGTGGTGAAGTTGCTGGTATGACAGGAGAACATGACTTGCACATCATGTCCCCCCACAGCTGAGGATCACCCTCATTATTGTGCCAGTGGCTGAGGCTGGCAGGGGACCGGTGCAGGGGCACCCAGAGAAGGGTGCCCAGTTCCATCTCTAAGCAGCCTTTGTAGATCCTCTATGGCAGCACATAGCCATATACTTGAGAACTTTACAATTGTTGATATCTACATTTTGTTTTTTAGCAACTTTATGTATCTACACCTCTGGAAAGAAACATTTCTCTGGCATTGCCAAGGGGAAAAGCAAATTGAGTCCGTGCTTTCAGAGCACTTTAACCCCCAGGCAGATACATGTGGTGCTTTGTCTCCCGCAGGCTCCTGCTTCTGGGTGGCTGTCCTGGATGGCAATGTGGTGGGGATCGTGGCAGCGCGGGGCAATGAGGAGGACAACACGGTGGAGCTGCGCCGCATGTCGGTCGATTCCAACTACCGTGGCAAGGGGATTGCCAAGGCCCTGGGCCGCAAGGTGCTGGAGTTTGCCATGCTCAACAACTACTCCTCCGTCGTACTGGGGACCACAGCCGTGAAGATGGCGGCCCACAAGCTCTACGAGTCCTTGGGCTTCAAGCACGTGGGTGTGGTTGAACATTACGCGCTCCCGGGGATGACGCACTCCTTGCTGGAGAGAATGTTCTTCCAGCTTCGCTACCACCGCTACCGCCTGCAGCTCCGTGAAGAATAAAACCCAACCACCGAGCAAAAAAAGCTATTTTTCTCCTCCCCCTTCCAAAAAAAAAAAAAAAAGAAAAATAATAATAAATTACCCTTCTCTTTCTTGCCACCGTTTATTTGCCAATTTTGTCCCCCCTTGCTCCTTCATCTCATCTTGGCTTGCTCCGTGCAGCCTGGTGGCCCGGCCTCGCGCGCTGGAGGCGGTGGGGCTGGAAGTCAGTGTCCTGCAGCCTGGCCTCCAGGGACCGACAGAAAGCACAGAACCTTCCCTGCAGCATCGCTCCGGTGCTCCCAGTGTTCTCCTTTTCCAAGTGTAAGATAACATAGCGATGCGTTCATCATAGTGCAGAGAAAATTACTTGAATGCAGTTTTCAGTATTTCACACACCAGTAAGTAGAGAATATGCATTCGTCCTACCGTTATTTACTGGTCGATAGTTTCCAAGGAAAACGTGGGGGGCAGCCCCCAGCCCAACCCGCTTGCTGCAATGCATGAAGAGGAAGCGTGTGCACGCGCTCCAACACATCGCACTGCCACCGCAGCACTGGCGTTGCACTTTCTTTGGATGTGCCTCATCCTGCCAAATGTCTGAGAGCCCCTCGGCGTGTCGGAACCACAGCTCCATCCTCATCTCCTTCCTAAGCCAGCAACCAGACTCGATCCGTCCGAACTCTGAGCCCCGTTGTAACATAGCCGAAGTGAAGATCAGCCCCATCTATCTCCTGCTCTCCCACCGTAACCCGCAGTCCCGGGCCAGGCTCCGCATGTGACTTTCTCTCTGCTGCCTTTTGGGGTGGGTGTTCTCTTTTTGTTTGTTTGGTTGGTTTGTTTTTATTATTTTTAATTTTTTGTTGTTGTTCATCTTTAGTTCTGGCTCTTGCTGAATGGTGTCATTGAGGCATAATGGAGGCTGCAGTTCCTATGGCAACACATTTGCACATTAATGTGTGCACCAACTCTGAGCACTTTCAGAGAAGCGATGTGACAGATAATAGCATTTTGGGGAGCTCTGGGGGGTGGGGGGCACGTACTTATTATCTTAACCAGCTGCTTGTTTGATCCATGTAGATGGCCTCACTGCAGCCTGCCATAAAAGGTAATTAACCGCTTTAATGATGTCAGATTTGTGAATTGTACAATGCAAAAAGCAATGCAAAGCAGATCCGGCATGTGTCTGTACCCGGTATGTATGTACAGTGCCTGCCAACTAAGAGTAACCAAGGCTACAGCTTCTCCTAGCCTGAAATATCAACTTTTATAACTTATTTAAACAAATAGCAACTTTGCATGAATTACGTCTTGGGGGGAGGGTGGGGAAAGAAGATCCGTAGGCTTTACTTTTAAAACGTATCAGAAATATAAAGAAAACCACTTCTGGCTGCACTTAATTTGGGGTGGGTGGAGGGGTTCAGCTCTGTGGCCACGTTTAAAGGGAAGAGCCCTTTCACTTAGTTCCTGGTGGGGGGGGAGAAAGAAAAAGTTGCTGTTTTATGAAGTATTATGGTTTGGTGGGGGTGGGGGGAATGTTCATGATCCACTCGGTGAGAAGATAGGGGACATATTAAACGGTGATGAAAGCATCGCAGTGTGGGAGGGGCAGTGGGGTTGGGCAGGGTGAGTCCCATCCCTGGGCAGCAGCAGGGTCAGCCCCTTCCCCATATGTGGTCCCAGCAATAAGGGGGGAAGGGGCAGAGGAGGGCTGCTGCAGCGCGAGGTTAATTAACGCCATTTCTGTATGGGGCACTCTATTTTTAAAAGTCTTACTATGCTGTACATTTCTCCTGAAGCTGAAATAATGTACTTGTTGGTTGGGGGGTTTTGTATAGTGTACAGAAATGGGCAGAATATTTTCTTGCTGCTTTCAGTGATTTATTAACCTAAGGAAAATAGACAACTATAAAGTATTAGTGAAAGGGAAAGGAAAACAAAACAAAACAAAACACACACAAAACGGTTTGTGCCTTTTTTAGTTTATTTTTCTGTTGCTATATAATCACTGCACTAAAATCTTTCCAGAGGGAAAAAGACACACACACACACACACACACACACACACACAGCTAGTCTCTTAGTAAGGGAGGAATGCATAAAGCCTGAATTGAGCATTAGTATTTTTATTGGGGTATTTAATTAAAAGAATGTCGCTGGTTTTGTTTCATATCTGTGCCTTTGTAATGAAACCACCGCATCATCCTATCAGAAAAGCCAAACCTGGAATCAGCAGCACCAGATCCCACAGACAGAGAAGTACCATCAGGGCTTTTAAGATGTGCAAACTGAAGCTGGTGATGGCAGAACCTGCTGGTGATACCTGCTGGATGCTGAATCTTTGACATTTGGCTGCCAGTTGCCCAGTGAATTTCATCCCATGATGAATTGTGTTGCTCTGTGACCTGTCGCTTTTTGGAAGAAATCCATCCCTTGCTCCCAGTGCCATCCATCCTGGGCAGCTGATTCTGGGAGGGAAGGGCTGGCTGTCATGTGTGCTGCTTTGTGTTTGCCACAGAAGATGGAGAGGGCTCATGCTGTTTTTCACTGGGCAGCCCTTAGGTGCCAGCGTGGCACCCAAGGTGCAGCAGTGGGGAGGAGCATTCCTACCATGATGTTTAGATGCTGACCTGGCAGATCTGTCCATGTGCTGTGCCCTGCTCAGGGTGCACCCATTCAAGTGGTGCCAACGTGGAGAAGTTGGAGCCTGCAGCTCTCTGCATGTGCCCTCAGTAGCAGCTCTGTAGCCCCAGTAATGAGCTCCTTGCTCCTCCTGCATGATACAGTCCTGCAGGAGAACCAGCTCTGTGCTTCTTTTCCTGACTTGAGCATTGCCTTGCTCTCAGTTCAGCATCAGGGTGGCACAGAGCAACACAGAGTGGTTTTGGGCTTGGTCCTCACTAAAATATCTGGACCCACTGCCTGGAACTCCTTGAAAACCTCTTGCCAGTTGTCATCTAATCCCAGCAGCGACTTTCAGCAGGGGCTGCTCCTAACTAATGGTGGTGGTTTCTCCCCAAGCACATCTCTAGCAGGAGCAAAGGGAAGAGCAGCACATCCCTTGTGAAGTTTGGCTTGGATTTTAGCCTCGCTTGGTGAATGTGAATGCCAATAGGACCACTTCAGGGCCAGGCAGAGCAGATGGATTACTGCAGGGATGCCCTCCAGCTGTGCCAGGCACCTGCACTTTGCTGTTCCCAGGGGTTACATCTGCTGCCATCACATTGCACAGTGACACTGCCATCCCTTTAGCACCACAGCTGTTCTGCTCATCCCCTCACAGTGAGCTCTGCTCACATGTCCTCAGCTCAAAGCCAGAGATCACCTGGGAAATCAACTAGGGGTGGTGCAGAAGACTCTTTCTTAAAAGATAGTAGGAAATTTTGCATTGTAGTGGCTCAGGAATTGCCCTGAGAGATAAGTTCCCTTGGAGATGAGCAGGGACACATCTCAAGCAAACAGCATCCCAAGCATACATTGTGTTTGGCAGAAAGGTCTATGGGGAGCTCAGCCCCTGGATGCAAATGGGCTACTAATGAAGAACGTGGTTTCCAATCTTACTTGCAGCCCCTGCACTACTATTTGCTGTCAGATCATGCCATGTCCTCCCTTGAGTGAAGGCAGCAGCTCCTGGAGATGCTCAGAGCTGTGCAGTGCTCCTGGCTGCAGGGATGTGGCTGCTTCTCCCTTGTGCTGCTGTCACTGCGTCCGTGGCCAGGACAGCACCAAAGAGGTCAGTGGGAATCCCAGGGCGAGATTCCCCACAGAAATTGGGATTTTAGGAATCCCAGTCAGGAGTGTCCAGTGCTCCCTGAGTCTTTTCCATCCTCCAAGCAAGCCTTTTAATTTGGCACATTTCCTGGCTGAGGTGCAAATGGATAGAGAGTGACTGCAGGGATCCCAGAGCTGCCAAATACACGAGGCTAGGAACCAGCTCCGGTTACTTCTGAATTAACAACCTAATTTTAAATTTGCTGGGAGCCTGTGTTTCATTAGCGCTGGTATAATGCTGTTGGTATGCACTCTATTTAAAGCTTAATAAAGGCATTTTAATTCCAAGCTAACTGGAGTCTTGCGGTGGAATGTACTGTACCGCATAAAGAAGATGAATGGATGCAAGCTATTAAATAAGCTTTAACGTGCAAAAGGATCTTTTTTTTTTCCTTTTTTTTTTTTTCTCCCTGAAAAAATCCTGAGCAAAAGTGTGCTCTTGCACTCCTCAGTAACACAGACTATGCACAGAGATTAGTTTTTATCTCCTGCTGAAAAGCTGCTGCCTGCGATCTCCTGTGAGTACCTTTCATTCAGAATCAAAAGAGCCAGAGAATCCTTTGAATGAGTTGGTTAGAACACTGTGTGGCTAAAAGCAGGAGCTGTAATGCAGCTTAAGGAAGGGGACAGATGCTTTAGCAGGGTCTGCTGTGACCGTGGAGGGGAAATGGTTTCAAACTGGAGCAGGGGAGATTTAGATTGGATATAAGGAAGAAGTTGTTTACAATAGTGGTGGTGAGGCACCAGAACAGGTTGCCACAAGTGGGGAAGCCCTGTCCCTGGAGACAACCAAGGTCAAGTTGGGTGGGACTCTGAGCACCTACCGGAGCTGTGGGTGTCCCTGTTCATCGCAGGGCAGTTGGACTCGATGACCTTTATGGGTCCCTTCCAACTCAAACAATTCAACGAGTCTATGATTTGGACGTGATTGCTATCATTGCTGTTCTTTGTGTCACGTGATGGCCAGCTAGAGGAGAGAGCATGCTTTTAACATCAGAGTAGCTGGAGATGGGCTTACTGAGACCAAGAGTGTAGCGAATACCTAACGCAACTGTAAATCCATTCACAAATAACACGTTTGGATGCAGAAGCAGCTACTGCTATGTAAGCGTAATGAGCATATAGCTAACATAGTTTTCAGTTTCTTTGCCTTCAAAGCTTAGTCTTTTGACTTGTGATATGTATATTTGCTTTTTTTTTTTTTTAATTAATAAACAACTATGATTAGGTTTAACAAAGCACCCTTTGCTTTGTGAGTTGTACTTACAATTGTGCTGGGCCGTTAGCTTTAAGCTGTTTGTGTGCTTGTATTATTTTATCAAAGCAGAAGTCTTCTCGAGACAAATGCAGTAAAGATAATAATAATTATTGATTTATTTTTTTTTTTATAGCGTTAAGCAGATGTGTGGTATGCATTTGGAAAATGTCCAATGTCAGCTGGGGCTCCATGGCTCCCCGTGCCCATGGCGGTGGTGTCGGTTCGCGGGGCTGCCTCTGCACCTCCCCTCTGTTGTATGAGACCGATGTGAAATTAGTCTTGTTTTCTCTATGTCCAGCCTCGTATGTACTGTATTTGTAACGGGAAGTGGCTACAAGTCCTCAAAGAAACACGAACCTATTTTAAAACAGCAATAATTACACTGTAGAGCAGGTGGGGGCGAGCGGGCTGGGCCCTACTGGGCCAGGGGCCTCGTGGTTGGGCTGTGAGTTGCAGGGCCCATACATACAGGACCCAAACATGTCAGCACCACCAGGCATCGTGTGGGGTGGACTTTGAGCGCTGGTTTTACGGAAAGCTATTGGAAATGCCATTTGTGGTGGGAGACAGGGAGCCTGTGGGCAGGCAGGAGGCAAACCCAGCACTGTCACGCAGAGGAGGACCAACGTCTCATAGCCCGGTGTGCTCTGCCCTGCCCTATGGCAGAACGCAGGAGGAAGGAGCACACAGGATACGTGTCCATATATCCACGTGTCCACACGTCCGTGTGCACGTGGCGGGGTGGAGCGGGGAGAGCGAGGCGTAGGCACTCGTGTTGTGTTCCCGATGGCCGCTGTAACTGTGAAAATTAACCAGACCTGCTGTGATAAATTTGGTTATATAAGGTTTATTTGGTTAATTTTTTATAAGCGAAAACTGAAAAGATGAAAGAGAATTGTAATATGAAAGCAACTGCTGTAAATAATGTATGAATGAATAAAATCTAAAACTTATGTCAGTTTTTTCCTAAACTGTATTGCTGTCGAGTTACTGACTGCTGCAGAAACATCCTGTGTTTTTCCCAGCTCACACCACTTGTTCCTGTTTCCACTGATAAATAGGACTATTCCTATGTGTGTATCATGTCCTTGGATTCTATTTCCACACTGTCCCGGCTCACTGACTAATGCTGTCAGAAGTGTCAGTGTTCCTGGAGCTGCACGGAGTCAATCCTCACGCCTGCAGCCTGCTGCTGCTGCTTTCAGAAAGTGCCCTACAAGGGCTTTGCAACCCAAATCCCAGCCAGGATGAGCACTTCCCTGCTGCCAGAGATGGTCCTTATCCTGGAAAATGCCTTATCTGAGGAAAGGGTGAACAAAACTACACGATGTCTTTCATATTTTTATCAGCAAGGACGGGGAACGGGGATTTGAGCTCCATCTTTCAGACTCATTGGCTTCAGCTGGGATAAATGGATCACTGCTGGAACAGCTTCTGGGGCTGCTTATTTCTAGGAGGTGGTTTCTGGGGACTCACACCTATAACACTCAGCATATACAGGGATCACTAGCTGAACAGTCAGGTAGCAACATAGAGTGCAAAGTCAGTGCATTCACAGTAAGGATTCAGTCCCTGTAATTTGTCTCTTTTCTCTAGACATGCAGACATTTGATAGCAGCAGCTCACTTGGAGGATGAGTGTATCCCTGGCCTGGCCTCCCCCTTTGTGTTGGCTTGTTTGGCATAAAAAAATAAAATTGGACAAGGACCTCAGCCCAATATTCTGCATTGCCAGGCATGTGCCTTATGTTCTGAGATACATGAGATGGGACATCATCCCCTTCCCTGATGCAGGCTCCCCGGTGTTCCAACCAACTACATATACCACGATGTCTCCTAAAGTGCCGTAGCAAACTAATCCAAGCTTTTCCATCTGCATAGCCACAGCCTCCCCTCAGCAGCTTGATTTTCTCACAGGATAAAATATGAGGCTGGACTGGAGCTGGCTAGGGACATCGATGGGTTTACTAGAGTTCTGCTCACAAAACTGCTGTTTTCAGGCTGGTCAAACAGCCATTGAGGTGCTCCATCTACCTACCTATCTAGCCACTTATCTTTCATCCATCCATACATCCACCCATCCATTTATCCACCATTCAATCCACTTACCCACTAATTTATCCGCACTTCAATCCATCTATCCATCCGTCCAAGCTGGTCCACCTTTTTCCAAGAGATAAAGCTGTCAGGTCCCCACTTATATGTGCTCAGTCACGCACCACAATCTCACTGCCCACCCAAGCATCCCCTTATCACCAGCTGTGTTTTGGCTGAGCACATGGGATGTGGTAACAAGTGTTGGCAGACTCTTACTTTCCTTCAGCCCTCTCCTTCTAGTAGGATTTAGCTGAGATGTGATGAGCATGTAGCAGTCAGTATGATCCCTAGGTGGGACTCATGGTCTGATAACATGTTAGGACGTCCATTCTCACTGCTTCACATTGTGTTTCTTCTCCATGGTCCTTTTAGAAGTCATCCCAACAGTGTCCACTCATCTCACAAAAAGCTCCCATATGTTTATCTAGCTTTGGCCAATTGCTATTGCTATATTGCTATTGCTACTTCTAGCAGTAGCCAGGGTCTTTCAGCTGGTGTGCTCCTGAGGTTGTATGGGATTCAACCTCAATATTCGTTCACCCACTTGGTGACTCTCACTGAGTTTGCTGCTACATTTCCATCTCTACTACCTTAAGCTGGGGAATTCCCCAGTTCACAACAACAGCCACTCCTCTGTTATATAAATGTAAGCATTATGACGGCCTCCTCAACAAACTTGAAGAACAGATGTTGTCCATTGGCAGTGAAAGTCTGCTTTCCCAAAGCTTTTTTGTTGTTGTTCATAGAATCATAGGGGATGGAAGGGACCTCAAGAGATCATTGAGTCCAACCCCCTGCCAAAGCAGGTTCCCTACACCAGGTAGGTTGTTGTTTTTGTTTTGTTTCAATATTGCAGTTATTTACAACAGGAGTGGCCAAAAGCAAGCAAAGCAAAATAGTTTTCTATTTCCTTTCCCATCTTCTCAAGATATGGCCACGCTCCTCTGGGAATCAAAGTCCTAAGAGGCAATTTCCTTTGGAAATGAATTCCTCAGTGAGCCACCGCAGGATGTTTGCTTGGCTCCCTGAATTCCTCATAGCCCACAGTTTGGCATTGCACATGTGTATTATTGCCAGCATACATTCAGACTGTCCGGTCCTCTTAGAGTTACTCTTCTTTTCCAGTGACTGACTGCATTTGCTACTGCAATAAAGCAAATACAGCACCTCAAGTTGGTTATAGAAGGAGAGGAATGAGAGTCTTTTCCATCTGGAGAGCTCAGGCAGGGTCAGATGAATCATGCCCATTTCTCTCCGTTAATGAGTAGTCCAACATGAGTCTAGACCAGCCCAGCAGTGGATGTCTGTGCTATAAACACCTGAGGTGTGACAAATCCTAACATAACGTCTGTCGAGAAGTGCTCCATTGGACCTGAGAACCCAGGGAAACTGAAGGACAAAAAGCATCTGTTTTATCAGCAAATATTCACAGGGGCTTTAGATGTTACCGATTGCATTCAGCCACCGCAACTTCAAGCTCTAACAGTCAAGTGTTCTTCTGAAAAGAATTGGAAATTGTATTTGAAAATGAAAGGCTTGGTGCTGTGGTGAAGACAAATTCCCTGCAAAAACTCACTTGTTTTGTAATCTGGTTCGATTCTCACTGCATTGTGGTCTCACCTGCTAAATGGAAATGTGAAAATCAATTGATCACTCCTAATGTTTATATTATGATCTCACTGATCTGTTGGATTCCTTTTTTCCAGAACAGAAAAGAACTGATAGGGTAGGAGAAGAAGAATAAAGAGCTCTCTGCTTCGTGTTTTTCGGTAAGAGGTTGGTGGTATAGAGGAAAGGAAGATTACAGCAAATTTAATTTGATCCTCTGTATTTGTTATCACTCATATTTTTTATTGCAGCAACTGAATATGTAGCAACCACAAAAATTAGGATGTTCAGATGTGATTCGTTAGGGAAAAATCCAATATACATCTCATGGCTATAACAGCTCCTACAACTCTCTAAGCTGCAGAATCTTCATTTCTCAAACACAGGACAGGATTGTCTGTATGATGAACAGGGCTTCAAAGGTAAATCTTTTGTGTTCTCTTCTTTGGGGAAATGTAAAGGAAATAAAAACATATGAGGACAAGAAGAAAAAAAGTAAATATTTAGTCTTTCAGGCTCTGACTTCTTGAGGCACTTCTAAAAGGAATAGAAGAATAGGCAAGAAGTCAGAGGACATGGGAAGGGAAGGGAAGGGAAGGGAAGGGAAGGGAAGGGAAGGGAAGGGAAGGGAAGGGAAGGGAAGGGAAAAGTGTCACATTGAAAACTAATTTCCAAAAATGTAATAGTCTGAAAACTTTTCAGTATCTGTCATGCTGCTTCAGCTTCCAGACAGCAAAAACTCGTATGGCTGGCCCTTGGAGACATAACCTGCAGAAAAAAATGTCCTTGGTATGCTATTGATTTTCAGAATGCATAACAGTTTCTCACTGATGCTAGATCAGATCTTTATCATTGCAGTATCACACCTATTATTATCACACGCAAAGTCTGGCCATTGGGAAGACTCCAGTTCCATTCCACACTTAAGGTCTGTGCAGTGTTCAGAACCACAGTTTGAGATTCTGGGCATCCTGGCAAGATTCCCTCCTTGTGACTTGCAGAAATACTGCATTCAGTGAAAACAGAGACTGGTTCTTCACTCTTATTCTAATACAAACATGTATTTTTGATATGTGAAGTAGTGCTCTCTGTGAATATGAAGGATATGATTCTGTTACACATAAGAATATCATGTCATTTGAGACACTCTATATTTACAGAACTTGGACCGAGCCCAACCGGAGTATGCATGACTTTGGGGAAGCAAGTAAGTTGGAGATGCAAGGAATATTGTCCCCTCCCTTATACACAGTCATTTATTATATGTTATGTTTGCATAGCTCACATGAATATGTCACTCAGATGGCTTAAGCATTTGTGAACTGTGCAGTCTAAAAAAAAGCAAATATTCTTTCCCCAGAAGGATTGTCTTCCTGAAGTCTGAACATGTCTGAGAAGTACAACTCAATCACACGATTATCTACTGCTTCTACAGTAGTTTTTTAATTAACAATGTCATGATCTCAGGAATAGGCCCTGTCCATGCATAATTAAAATTAAAGATAAGTTTCAATAGGACAAATAATAGTGAAATGAGTGGAGTACATGATAAAACAGTTCACTTGTCGTTAATTTAAGCAAAATTAATCAAAACACTTCCATATGCTAATAAACTGCAAAATTATTCACTGAGATGGTTTGTTCCTTCGTCATGTCACAGTGTCAAAGGATTTGTCACCAGAGCTTCCGCACAGATTTTCAGTATTTTTTGCATATGTAAAGAAGTCTAAAGGGAAAACAGCACAGAAGCTCAAGTCCTACAGAAAGCCACGTCAGATAGAGAAGAGCTGTGAATTTACCACGATTTGAATATGCTAACATTGATTATATCTCAGTATAGCTGTCTGATTTTCCTCCCTGTAAGCTAAAACTCATTGTTAGAAACCTATTCCTAAAAATCTTGTGATTAAGCTGCGTGCAATAGCTGAATGCCATTATATGGAAACCGCCACATTAATTGCAAGCTGTGAAGCCAACTCTGTGATCATTACTGTGACCAGCCAGAGGCTGCAGAAGTGCTGGTTCAGTGCTGTGTATTATTGTACAAAAGATGTGTATGCGAAGAATGAGGTCAAAGCAGACGCTCAGGATTGTGTCTGTTCCCCTTCCACTAGATCAGAGAATGTTTACACTCAACTTTACCACTAGTGAGTTTAATAAAGGTTGTGTGATTTGCACACTTGTAGAGATGGAAAGGACAAGTTCAAGGTGTAGAATCATGGAACCATGGAATCCTTTGAATTGGAAGGGACCCTTAAACGTCATCTAATCCAAATCCTCTGCCATGAGCAGGGACACCCACAGCTCCATCGGGTGCTCAGAGCCCCTCCAGTCTGACCTTGAATATCTCCACAGAGCATCCATCACTTTTTCTGTGCCAATGCCAGTGCCTCACTATTGCAATTAGCAGAGAAATCCCTGAGCTCCTGAATCTGTACCACAAATGAATTCTTTCTATGGGCGTGGAAGCATTGGCTGAAATTTGGTAGAGCATCTTTTTGGTGAATTTACTGGGACATGAAGTTCTTTGAGGGACATACTTATCTCCGTGTTATTTTCCTAGTTAAATGTTTTAATTAAAGAAAGATATTTAGTTCCTACTTCATTATTTCTGGGAGTGCTACCAGGGTTAGACATTTGACTTGTAAAAGCTATGTATTTTGTCAATCCTGCTCAGTCTAACAAAGCCTATTTATTACTTCTACCCAGAAACTGTTTCAATTATGGCAAGTCCAATGCTTCAAGTGGCTCGTTTTGATTTCCAACCATCACTTATTTTAAAAACCAAGAGATGAAGAATCTTTTGGCTCCAGCAGTGGAGTCTTTTTGGGGTGGGCTGTCACTTACAGTGCAAGCAACTTCAAAGAGGTCTCCAGAGAGGATGGACAGCAATCTAAGTAAAGAAGAACACTCCTCACAAAATCCACCTGATGCTGTTGCCTTGGAAATAGCCTCATGCATGTTTCCAGGGCTGCTGACCAGGGGCTGCCCTTTTGCTATCCTGTGCCATGCTACAATGGAGTGAGAGGACCACAAGGAATTGATCCAGAACCCTTTGTTCGACCCCAGTGTACGTTCAGTGTGAGGAGGAGTGCCCCAGCCCCCAGGCAATACAGTGTCTGGAAGAAAATGGGCACACCAATTTCAAACTCCAGGTGAGAACTCGTGCTGCACTCTCAGATGTGCTCTGACAGGGATACTGCAAGTAATCCCATTACTCTGTGGTGTCCTAATCTTCTTGCTGATGCCAAAGCTACAAATTAGGTTTGAGGGCTTTGGATCCCTGCACTGCAGTTTCCTTTAGCCTTTGGGGAAGAAAACCCATATGTTTTTTTCAACTGCATATCAAAAAAGGTCTTCATAATTGACTTCTAATGCCATAGCTTTATCAAAAAGGCAAGATGGTTCACTTCCTCATTTCTTCAAGGCTGGGAAGGAAGATATCTAGAGATTAATCACGAGTTTCATGCAGGCAGCGACAGGATTTAGATTCCACAATTTCCCCACTACTGCAAATGTGTTTAGCTGCATCACAAACAGGACAATACTTAACACTGGCAGATTTGGAAAAGAACATTTTGTATGAAGAGACTTTGCTGTTGCTGGGAAAAGAATGTCCTTAGGCTAAGAAACCAAAACCTGTCGTTGGCAGCTGTTAGGCACTGAAGTATCAATGAGCAAAACGGAGCAGGAGGTGGAGGAGGGAGTGAATAATACCTACTGCAAAAATTATCTATGGAAAGGACTGAAATATAGCAAAACTAGAAATGAGTTTTATGGTGTAGAGTTCAGATTGGAGGAGGTTCCGGGGAGACCTGACTGAGGCCTTCCAATACTTTAAGGAAACCTACAAACAGGAGGGGAAATCAACCATTTACATGGATAGATTGTGACAGAACAAGGGGGAATGGTTTTAATTTTAAAAGGAGAGATTTAGGTTTGAAGTTGGAGAAATTCTTTACTGAGAGGACATTGAGACCCTGGCACAGGCTGCCCGGAGAAGCTGTGGATGCCCCACTCCTGGAGGTGCTCAAGGCCAGGCTGGATGGAGTGCTGGGCAGCTTGATCTGCTGGGTGGCAACCAGCCCATGGCAGGGGGTGTGAATTGAATCATTGCTGTGGTCCCTTCCGACCCAAGCCTTTCTATGATTCTTTGAGATCCCACCAAAATAGCAGAAATGATTTGAGTGAAAAGACAATGAGGAGAAGCTAGTTTCTGTACCATTAGTATGGAGCACAAAGAAGGACACAGAGGGTAGTGCAGAAGTGATGCCAAAAGGAAAATGCCTTCCAGCTCAGGGGCAAAAGATGTGCATTAACTCGGCACAGTTATAGAGCAGAGTTAATTCTGATTTACATACAGTGACATTTAAAATAGTGAAGCACTCCCTGGACAGGCACCTGGAACCAAAGTCTGGGATATGGTTGTATTCTTTTGAACTCCCTGGCACAGCAAGTATTGATCAGTTCATACTCTGTGGCCAGACCCTAAGGGAGCACAGACAGCCCCTGGGCAGAACATCCTGTTATCCTGTGGTGTGTGCATTCCTGTGGCTGATGGGACTCTGAAAGCTTTTCAGGGAGAGAAGTTTCCTACGCCGCGTGGCTAGAAAGCCAGGAGCAGCAGCAGCAGCACCCACTGCTCTCATTGCCTTCTGCATGAAGGAATTACCTCGGTGTCAGAAGGAAAAAGCCATAAATATTACACGTCAGGAGGCGAATCCTGGAAGAATGCACTTAAATCCCAGGGGCACGGAGTCACTCACACTTCCTATCCATGGATTATTTTTTTTTTTCACAGTCTACTTAAGCATTCAGAGGGCTGGCAAACATGGGGTTGTTCTTAGGTATTTTATGGAGTGCTAAGTGTATACTTGATCCTAAAACTGCTATGTGACACTAACAGCCTGCCAGCTCCTGCTGCTCCTGCCAGGCTGAGTAATGCCAAGTAATCCTGATATTAACAGCTGATGAAAAGAGGAGTGACGAGTTCATTTGACCCAAGCTGGACTTGCTGATAAGGGAAGATAAATTGCCCAGCTCAATGGGTCATTTACAAGTTGAAACAGCTCCCTGTGTAGCACGGATATGTATACTAAACATGTGAAAAGGAAATGGACTGCCAGGGTGGGGATACACAGGACAGCTAGAAGCATCTGATGCACATACTGCATGCAGAGGTATGAGAATATAACACATTTTGCATTCTGCCTACCAGGCCCAGCTGGTTTTCATAGCATCTGTCCTGGTGCTCACCTTAGAGTAAGTAACAGGTGCGTGGTTTTGTAAGTTCCATACTCCCAAATAAAGTGACAGCAATAGTTCTGCTATTGAATAGAGTCTTCATCTATGAAATGGGCAGGGCTTCTGGCTGGGAGAACAATCAACACATGTATGGCTCACAGGGACGTTATGAGTTTGACTAGATAGTTAGACACCACACATAGTACTGAGTACCATGACATTTTCTCTCTCAGTTGTGATTCAATCTCATACATTGCATAGGCATGTGTTTTTTTTTTTCTAAAGTGAAGCAAGAAAGTCTAGAATATTCTTATTTTGTACCTTAGGCATGTTAAGATACAGAAAAAGAGTATTTTAAGAGATGTGTTGCCCAAAATTTAAAGAAACACAACACTTTCTAATAGAAGAATCACAAACCTTCTCCTCAGCCTTAAGAAACGGCCTACAGATGAACCTGGCAGTGGGATTTTATGTCACCAATACCTACCTACCTTGTCACTTGTGTCTATAGAAAAGATCCTAATGTGTATGCTGCTGTGTTTAAGCAAACACATAGGTTCTGGTGTTACATATTAAAGGGGTAACTGTGGGCAAAGGAATGCATAGCAGAAACACTAAGTCACAGCCAGGTGATGGAGCACCTGGTGGGAAGGCAGGGCCAACTCTGGAAAGCTCAGGTGCATGCAATGTACCTGAGTAACCAGAAGGAGTGGAGCCTGGATCTGCCCCTTCCCAGATCTCATTTAAGGGTTGGCAGTGGTGGCTAAAGTATCTTACAGGAGATCCTGGTTTACTGGAGGCCTTCCCATGGTAAGCATTTTTTCTTCCTTTGTTTCTGCATCTGTGACTGCTGCACTGGGACTTGTTTTTATTACATAGGCTTGTGCCACTCTGCTATTATCTACTATTGCTGTACTTTGCATCACATTACAACACTGCAAAATGTGTCAGAACTGTGGCCAACTGAACACCATCATGTTCAAAGCACATCAGGAGTTTTGTCTGTATGTTGCTGCAGACATTCCTGTAACACATTCATCACAAGGCGCTAGCAATGAATGATCAGCATCAGGTAGGGCCATGCACAGAGAGAAGGGAAACTGAGAGATTGGATGCTACTTTTTTGCTTGGTTAAAAGGATATGACCCTTTAAAGATAAACAATGAAGCAGAAGAAAAACCCTCAGTTTTTTTTTTGTTTTTTTTTTTTTAATCTATATGATGTTAAAATCTGCCTGCACTGAGTAAGAGAGAATCCATCAGAAAGCTCCAGACTTCCCATCCTAATACACCAGTGATTTAAAAATATCATTGTGTACTTCTTTGCTGATGTAGATCTGAAGCAGGCATTGGTATCTAGCTGGATGCAGAACTGAGCTCAATGAGGCCATCTGGAGACAGCTCAGTAGGAGAAGAGGGTGCTTCAGGTCTATTGCTGGTAACTGCTTAAACTCAGGATAACTCCTTTGGGTGAGGATCTTTGGTCATCTGCTTCTGCCCCAACTCCAATCAGACCCAACTTCAGTTACACGTACAGCAAGGAGTCTTATTTATTTTTAATTAGCACAGTCTGCCCAGAACTAGCACTGCACATTGCAAATATTAGTTTTGTTGTGAAGTTATTTCTGGGAACAATAAGTGACTGAGACCAAAGGTATAAGATGAATTAAAGAGATGGCTGTCAACCTGCTTACTGGGTTGGAGGGGGACTGGGGGGGGGAAAGATACTAAGGGATATGGGGAAAGCTAGGGAAAGGTTAAGGCTTAGATCACGTACAAGATCAAGTGGAAGAACTAAAAGAAGTCAGCTGCAAAAGGACAAACAACTCTATCACAAACTACAGTACCAGAAACAGCATAGGGACTCTAACTAAAGCACCACGTTTACAAAACATTTTTTTAACCTCATCTGTGACCCACAGAGGCCCCAAGGGAAGATGTTGACTTCCCCTTGCTCAAGTGTTACAAAAGCTCATTATATTTAAAGGAAAAACTCTCTGGGAGGCTTATTTAATTTAACATCACAGTTCAAACGATGGATGGGAAGATAAACAGAGATTGGGATTGCTGGCAGGCAAGTAGGGTGGCCCAGCTTTCAAACTGTTACAGAGTTTATTCAATGCAAAGAAACCAGTTCTTAGAGGTATTCTTGCACAATTTGAAGCCAATCATGAATTTGAGCTGGCACTGAGGCACAGCTGAGAGTTAAGAAAAAAAACAACTTCTGGCAGAAATCCTGAAGATGCCTGTGCTCTTCACCTAGCAAGATACCAGTAAGGCATTCACAATCACTCAGCAGTGAACTGACTGCCCACTAAATGGAGGTGGACAAATGGGTCAGTGCAAGGAAGCTAAGGTAATCCAGGAAGGTATTTAATTTTGCTTCGTTCCTTCAGTAATCCAGTGCAGGAATTCAATGTGAGAAGCAGCAGTCACTTGAGGGGAGGGTGGAGGATAATTACCAGGAGCCTGTAAGCACAGTTCTCTGCTTAGCACACAGATTGGAAAATAGGATTGTAATCTGATGCGTGACGCTTCTGAATAATTAGGAAGTGAGAAATTCAGTGCAGCTAATGAATGCCAAGAAACAAAGAGGGACAATGAGAACTTCTTCAGGCAATTTTTTGATGCCATGGACGATCGTTTCATGATCAGTTTTGATCATGAAACAAGTGATAACAGTAAAATAAACTCTTTATTCAGAGAAGGGTCTTGTAAATGCTTAAATACATGAATGCAATTCCAAATAGATGTCCACAGCAAGATAAGGGCACAGAAGCAGAAAAATATGACTTTGAAAGGGCTTTCAGACTGTTACTAGTAGAGTTTAACTCTCATTGCTGGGGAAGGGCGAGAAGTGGATTAAGCTATCAGTGAAAACGGAAAAGGGGCCTTTAAAGGTCCCTTCCAGCTCAGATGATCCTATATTCTGTGATTCTATGTAATGATTAAAGAACCTGTGTGTTAACCATGTAATCAGTCTTGAATGGAGAAGATGACATGGATGAACATGCCAAAACCTGAAAATGTTCAGCTGGAATGTGGAGCTTCAGAGTTCAAAGCACAAGTCTGTATGACTGAGAGGGCAGACAGGATAACAGATTGCTTGGGCATATAGAGAATAATAACTGACAACAATTGATACAAAAATGGCCAGTACAAGTGCACTTCAAAGACATCTTAAGAGAACAAGCTGATTGTAGGACGTTGTTTTCAGTAGAAATGAGCCAATCAGGCTGTGTAATTTTTCCCAGGAAAGCAAAGACTGGATATAATTGGAACTTATTCTGAATTCCAGACACACTCTACCTACTGAAACTATTGCAAAATGGTAGAAATGAGAACAGATTCTTTTTCACTCTCTGAATGTTTCTGACAACCTGTTAATAGCAGAAGGAAGTATGCCAAACCAGAAGTGAGTGTGCGAGCCAGGAAATATTCTGTGCCAGCATTTACTATAAGGCAACACAGGTGGGAAGGATGAATGAAATCCCCAGACATTTCTGGGGCTCCTTCAGGTACAGCTCTGTATCCCTTAATGAGGTACAGGAGAAATATGTGAAGGGAATTTTTGTTTTGCCTTTCAAGCAGAAGACTACTGCTGTTCAGCTGAAGAGTGACAGAATCATGGGCAAGCACCTGGGGGTCCTGATGGGTGAAAGACTTTGCATAAGCCAGCAGTGTGCTCTTGCAGCTCAGAAAGCAAATGGTATCCTGGGCTCCATCAGGAGAGGGGGGGCTGGCAGGAACAGGGAGGTGGTTGTCCCTCTCTACTCAGCTTCTTGGAGGCCCCATCTGGAGTACTGCATCCAGGCCTGGAGCCCCCAGTACAAGAAAGACAGAGAGCTGTCAGAGAGGGTCTGGAGGATGGCCACAAAGATGATCAGAGGGCTGGAGAACCTCCCCTATGAAGACAGGCTGAGGGAGCTGGGCTTGTTCAGCTTGGAGAAAAGAAGGCTGTGGGGTGACCTCACTGCAGCTTTTCAGTACCTAAAGGGAGCCTATAAACAAGAGGGGGTAAACTCTTTGAAAGGGTAGGTAACAGCAGGACAAGGGGAAATGGTTTTAAGTTGAGGGAGGGAAGATGTAGGTTGGATGTTGAGGGAAGCTCTTCACTATGAGAGCAGTGAGGTGCTGGAACGGGCTGCCCAGAGAGGCTGTGGATGCCCTGTCCATATAGGCGTTCAAGGTCAAAATGGATGGGGCCCTAGGCAACCTGGTCTAGTATTAAATGGGGAGGTTGGAGATTCATGACTCTTGAGGTCCCTTCCAAACCAGGCCATTCTGTGATTCTGTGAAATTTCAACTCATTCTTTGGCCTTGTTTTCAGATCAGATTGAAGATATCAGGTCTGTAGACTCCTATACAAGAAAGGAATTCATTTCGTAAGGGATTACTCTTAATCACTGACAGGAATAAATAACTGGATGCTCCAGCAGATTCACCTTCTTAATCTACTCTCAACTTTCAAAAAAAACAAAGAAACAAACCCTTGTCAGTGTGAGCTGTGTTTCCTTTTTCCAAAGGTCTTGCTCAAATAAGACCATTTCTTAACTATGGTTATTATGGCTTTCACTATGCTTGTCTTGGACCAACATTCAAGTTCAGAGTGTTACTGTTTCACAGCGGTTTGTGGACATAAATTCATGTCTTCAGCAGATTTGTATTGGACATACCACAGCCATGTAAATACCAGCAAACAGCTGTGCTATTTCATTTCGCACAGAAAATGAGTTGAAGGATTTTCGAGTAGCATTCCTTCATCACTACTCTATGTGACAAACAAGAAATAAAGCCAAAGATACAAAACAGTTCAAACAGGATTCTTACTGTGTTCAGAGATTCGGTTAGGAAAATTTCCACTCAGTAAAGCTATGAAAAGCCAGCTATTCCTGTCTTCCTTTTTTTCTTCTGTAACCTGTTTCCCAGTAGTTCTTAAGCCTTACTTCTGTGGAGTTCCCTGTACTTCAAACAGAAGTTTTGCTTGTTGCGCTTCCAGTACCATTTCATATATTTTGAGAAAGAAGGGATCACTGTAGAGGTCAAACTGAGAGTTTTAGGGATTGAGAAGGGCTCTTATGATTGCTCCTGCTCTGGCCTACCCATGTCTTACAGTCCATGTCTTACAGTCCCCTTCATGCCTAACCAAAATAACATGAAAAAGTTGCTGATAATAGTGGGACTCTTCAATTTAGTGGTGTGAAATTATTGTGTCACCCAAAAGGAATTCCTGTCGATCACCAAATATAGTATGTTTTCACCTGTAGTGGGAGGAAATCTGTGGTCAGGAGTGGCCCTGCTTCTCTATAAAGGCTCTTTAAATTCAGGCATGCTGCAGGGTCTCTTGCCAAGGTTTAGAAAAACTTATAGTAATGCATAGCTTTGTATACAAGTGAGGTGAAACTGATGCCTTGTCCAGCAATCCTTGTTGGGAAACTAATAGCAAACACTACCCTATCTCAAGCAGCTTTTTTAAGGAAACAAGTGCTGCAATAAAGAGAGAAATAATTCTGCTAGTCCACAATCTGAAATATACAAGCGATTCCAAAGCCTATTTTGCAGTATAGGATGGAATGCAAAATAAAAGCAATTGCCCCAGAGAGTGAGCACTCTTCTTGGTATGAGCTAAAAACTGATCCAGAGAGGAGCTGTGAGGTTCACTTCAGTGAGTTCTGACAAGTCTAATGAGCCACAAAACTGATACCTTAGTGTAGTAGAATTGGCCAAGCAGTGAAGACAGTATTTTCATCTGGCTATCCATAGAGAAGGGAAAGGCTGAATAACACATCACGGAATCTATAATGTTTCATAGCACATCTGATGCTTATTGCATGTACGACATCAAAGAGGTCTGGTTACAATAAATCTGTATATGTGATTTCATGCCCGGTCTGCAACCAAAAGAAAACACTGTTTCTTTACTAGTGAATCTGGAGTACTAGAAGATATCTGGAGTTCCTGGTACACATACTTCAAGTTGTGGGGACGCAAATTGCACCAAGACTTGAGATCCTGAGTTTGAACAATATTCCAAACTTGAACCAGTTTGACTTTTTGCCCTTGCACCAGCCTGTGCAAAATAAATCCTCAGATGTGTGATAAAGCAGTGCCCTTGCTCTTTGATCGTCTTCTTCTTGGGAGATTTAAAAACAGGAAGGAAAGTTGCAGAGGCAAAAAAGGGCAAAACCTGGTGCCCAGAGGAGATCACAGACTCTGTGATCGATCTCTCTGCCTCCCGCCCAAAGAGATCCACAATTATTAATAAGTAAAATGTTCTGACTTTGCTTTCGTGACCACTGCTCATCTTACAGTTAGAAATAACTGACTCACTTTATCTGACAGGCTATGTACAATTCATATGCAGTAGTTAATAGCTAATGCCTTTAAGGATAATGCAAAATTGTTTAAGGATACAAATTAAAACTGCTGCAAAATCTTTGTAGGTAAACACATTTAAAATTTAAATTATATTACTTTGATCATTTTGGGTCTAATGCAGAAAGACATTGAACATCTCCCTCATGCAAATTTTTTGTTTGACTTCAGTTTCGAAATAATTAGTAGATGTTGAGGATAGGTTCATCTTCCACAATCACAGAGACAGAATTTGGTAACCAGTAAGAATTTATACAACAAACTTAAAGAACAAACTCTACATAACAGCAACATATCAATAACAAATCCAAACACTGAAGAAGTCTGAATCCTCTGAAGTATGAATGTCTGAATCTCAAAATTTATCTAAGCTATATTTAGCATTTTATCAATAATAAAAATAATAGATCAGGCAAAACTAAAACACCTCCTCTAAAACTACAGTGTACGATCTGAGTTTGAAATTAATAGAATTTACTCCTTTTCTAATACATTTAATGCAGTTTTTGTTTACTCGTTTCACTCTAAAATTCTAACCACAGAGTAAAGTGAGAACTCTTCGATCCTAAGGAACTCTATTCTAAGTCTCTGGAAAAAGACATTCAGCGTGCTAGCAGCTGCCATCTACTCACAAATTATAGAATAAGATGAATGCAACAGTTAAGCAGCTGCTGGTACAGTTCAAACAGCATCTTTCCAATTCCAGATTTCAAGGATTTTTTACAACAACACTTCGCAAAATAGTTAATAACATCTAAACATCCACTGAACTCAAATACATTTGTCACGTTCCCAAAGGGTTAATATTGTCTTGCTTCATTTCTTGCATGTAGCAATTTAGCTCTGAACAAAAGCAGCTCCCTGCTGGTTACCTTGGCTAAAGGAAACACAATGAACTGGTAAAATCCAGTTTTATCTCACTGCTGTTGCCTAGGGCTACAGACAAAATGAAGTAAAAAAATTCACATGCAGAGTATTAGGTGCTTATGAAAGATCCAGCAGCGCTGTTGCCTAGTGATTCAGTGAGGAATCAGCACAGGCCAATGAGGTGTACGGGTACTGAATAACATCCCCGATGACTGCTTTACATCTCCTGCAATTCTGTCATACACCCCCATGATTTCCCAGTGGTGAGAAGGACTTTCAAGGGAACCTGTCAACAACAACAACAAAAAATTAAGCAAACAAACACATCACTTACGGCAAGATTATTATTTTTGCTTCTCCTCTTGGATATTGATAATGCTCTACACTACGCACACCTATCAAAGTGAAACGTTCTTCTCATCTAACAATACTTAACTGCAATTACAGTTTTGATTAAGATACTGCTTTTTTAAAATCATCCACTTTCACAGTCCCGGGGTATATTTGTTCCTTGGCTTTATTTCGGTTTGTTTTGCATTTACTGGTGTAGTACAGTGGATGTTTTGACATGAAAGCTGCCTCATTAGCAAGGACTACATTTTGGAAAAGAAGCTACTTCAAAGATAAAGAATCCTTTTCCTCAAAGAAGAAGAAATCTCTGTACGATGACATGTGTGCTCTGCTTTAATGACATCTTTCTTCCACATTAAAATATAACATTCATATTAATAGAGCACATAACACAAAGGTGAGGCAGATGTGCTGAAGGAAAGCAAAACAGGAGCAAAAAAATCTTTTCATCTTCAACATCTCTAATCTTAAAATACGTATTTACTGTGCAGAAAGATAACGTGAACAAAAATACAGGCTTTTTTAAAGAAGATCAGTCTCAAATTGTTCACTGGGATCAAACTGTTTACACTTTATGGTTTGTATGTGGTCTCCGCCATTGATCCATCTGGGATGTTTCAGAAGAATACAAAGTATCTCCACCATGTGCATAACCAACATGCAGCAAGAGTAAAAATATCTCATGACTCCTACGGTAACTGACTTGGGAAAAGGAGACAAGAAAACACAAATCTCCAAATACTTCTACTGCTTATAGAAATGTCCAAACCTTTCAAAACCCCAGACAACTACCTATTGTCAAAGGGTGTTTCTTTTTTTACAGTTAGTTGAACTTCTGCCAGTGGTTAGTCTGCAATATGTAACACGAAGGTAGGTAGCATTCAGCCCGTGTAACTGTGAACATTCTCATTATGTGCAAACATATGTCTTTCTTACACACCTATTATATCGTTCATATTTTATTTCATGTCAATGACTTTCTCAGTCATAACATACTTTGAAATACAGGCTTGGTCTTTTTTGATTTGTCTTTATTTTGTTTTGCTTTGTTTTTAAGGAAGATGTATCAAAGGTGCTCACATCGCAATTACATTACATTACAATGTATGAGCAACCTACTGCTCAACAGTCTGTAACGTAAACAACCAATAGAAATGTTGCTTATTGACTTTGAGAGTGTCAGTGTAATAATGTCTAATCCTAGGATAGTCGAAAGGTGTAAGAGAATCTGGTAAGTGCAAGTTTTTACAAGAGTTAAGCAAAAAAGGAGGTGGAGATGAAGGAGAAAGAGTAATGAAGATCTCAGACACTCCTCATTCTTCTCTCACAGCTTTTATGGGAAAGATGAGCTCCATTGGGACCCAGAAATATGTAACTATAAGACCTCAAGGGAAGGCCATCCTCACAAATGCTGAAATAGAAGACCTGGAGGAAGGAATATAAGCCAGAATTTATCTAGTAATATTCTTTTTCAACTGTTGCCATTAATGCTAATCTGTATGCTGTAAATATTTCTGAAATAAATGGAATAAATTTGTTTCTGTCCCTAGACTTCATTCAGTGATACTGGAGAATGAGTTATCTGGCAACAGCAAGAGCTCCATTTCTCAGGCAAAAGGAAATCCTTAGACTATTGCTCTCTTGCTCAGTTTAGGGATTCCAGAGTCTGAAATCCCTTATCAAGCCACAAAAGCTGAGCAGTGAGCTAGCAGAGAAGGAAATCAATCTTGTAGAAGGAAAAATACAGTTACACTATATAAGAACAACAATTAGATGCAGCAGCTGTTTAGCTATCTACTGAGCTGTTATAGATGCTGTTCAAGTAGACAATGCCCTATACTTCAAACTGGAACAAGTGATTTTGTGTGTTATGCATCCCCTCAGAAATGTTGAAAAGATCATTTTTCTAAGTGAAAATTACTGAAGAAAGATCTTTTACAATGTTATTTCAGCAGTAATGAATGCCTGGCACATTTCAGAATGCTTATTAAGGCGTTATTTCTCATTCCACCACACCCATTACAAATTTCATGGCAATAAATGAAATGGATTTTGAAGTAACTGTACTGTATAGCTAAGACAAAGAGTGTACTACAGTCATTCTTCTTGAAATAGAGGTTGAGTTTCTTTCAATTATTTTTCCTTTGGAATTTTTACGATAATTCTAAAAAGCTACTACCTGCAAATATGAATATGAAACTGTTGAAGTGAAAGTCAAAGGAATTGTCTCTAGATTCTTAATATGATGACAGTAACACACAAAACTACATACGCTTGAGACAGTAGTGGAAATTCAGAACTGTTCCTACCTTCAGTGGCACTTCCAAGGCTGTCGTTTGCTGCAGGGATTCCATTGTTCTTTTCACCAGTGCTGGAAGGCCAAAAAAGTTGAAAATCTACAGCTTTATTTTCCAGGATAGAATTATTGTATCGTATTAAGGAAAAAGGAAAAAAATGAAAGGGAAGGGAACCTGTAAATTTTCAAGATTTTTTATAGTTACACTTGATTTAATGTGGAAGAATTCTACATTTCTTATTTTAAATTGAATTTTAGGTGAAAGTTGGAGAATTATTTAACACACATACGCAATAAACACAAAATAAAGCACTGTTATATTTCACAGAGACAGCATACCTAGCTGCTGTATCTCTCAGCTTTCAAATTCTGTACAGATACTTGAATATTTGGTGACAATTCACTTATTTTAATTTTCTCGTGCAGGCATAAAATTTTCTCTGAAACAAAAAGCTAGGAAAAACAATACAGGGACTCTAAACTATCTAAAATACTTTTTTTTTTCTTTAAAGTTAAAGAAATCTTCCCTGTGCAATATTTGAGCTCTAAAGACTTGAAACAACTGAACTACAGCATGATATACGTAACTTAAGAACTCATCATGTCACAACACTATGCACACCATCAATGTGAAAAATGCTTCTGTAATTATTCCAAATCAATCATTTGGGACCAGATTTGTCATCCTTGGTCATGCCAATTACTGTTCTGTTTGACAAAGATTTCTGCTGCAACAAAATTGGGTTCCAACAAAAGTTCATTGGATAAATGGCTTTAAAAAGGATGTAACTTTTGGATGCTGAAAAAGGAATACAGCCTCAGAGGGAAAGCCATTGAGCAACCACCACTACTTTGACAGGACAGCTGATTATATGTCAGCATGTGCGTCGTGGAACTGAGAAACAACAGATTATGCAGTATGTGGTGAGAATTACTAGGCTGAAAACCACTTGATTACTGAGAAGTATTCTTTGAAGTCATTCCTCGATGCACATCACGGCTCTTTTGCAGCTGAGGTTAGGTGCAAAGAAGCAATGAGAACTCTAAGAAGCAGCATATGGTTGTTGTCTTTCTGGCTGCTGCCAAAACCTTTTTTAACGATGCCAGCACTGAAGAAAAGTACGCAATGTTTTGTGTCACATCTGTGACACTGAGGCTGGCTTGATAATAATGAGGAAAATAACCAGCTTCTGACCTGCACACAAGTGGGGTGCTTAGACTGTGCTGGTTCACTCAGGCTTGTGTGTTAATGAGCTGTCATAAGACTTTCCATGAAGGCCAAATTATGCAGTAGCTTACAAGATCAGTGGCTGAAGTTCCATAGACAAGAAAAATAAGACTTGAAATATGTTGACACACAATGACACCTATGCACATAGGTCTCTCTGAAAGTAATGCCTCCTGTTTGTTTCCACAGAAATGGTAATGAAGAGACCAATAAGACAGTATGATAAAGCAAATTCTCAGCTACAAAACACTATTTTTCAACATAGACACTGGTATTAGCTATGCATTTTCACCAGTGATGATCAAGAGCCTGAATGGCGCACTTGTAAAT
Organism: Callipepla californica brunnescens; assembly: GCA_023055505.1. Classification (NCBI taxonomy): domain Eukaryota; kingdom Metazoa; phylum Chordata; class Aves; order Galliformes; family Odontophoridae; genus Callipepla; species Callipepla californica. Next base: position 35,923,090 of record JALIRH010000005.1, on the reverse strand, counting down.
ATCTGCACAAGCAGATGTGACCCACTGTCATCTCTGCTGAAACACACCACCCGCTGCTTCACTGTGCTCACATGCCTGTTTGGTGTCCATAAACATTCAGTGAGCACTGATGAATGTTAGTGGGTGCCATTCTTTCTACACGGAGGAATTCAATCTCACATCTTTGCTTCCTACAGATGTCAGATAACAATCTGTCTGACTGCCCCTCTGCTATCATCTGTTACATAGGAAGAAAATGTAACAGAATATTGGTAGGAAGGTTCAGCTTATACTGTCATATCACCAACATCTGCCTCTGGTGTTGTGGGTCAACTTCATAAAATACGAGGCATTACTTTTGGAGCAGCCCTCATATTTGCTTCATGTTGAATGTGAGGTAGACTGCAGTTCTGTGCAGGCCAGCATTGTGTTTGGAGAGCAGAAACAAACATTCTGAACACTCATTGTGAGAGCATAGGAAAGTGTTGGTCTGAATAATTATCTACTTAAAATTCACTCCAAGTCAAGATGACTATTAATAAAGGAGTGCTGGACTGTCTTGAGAAGCCCAGTCTGAATTTAAACAAGCTGCCAGCCCTGGTAGATCAGCAGTGTGTCAAACGTCAGGACACTGACCAGGTGGCACGCCTTCAAAAGGCTAAAATGATTGCCAAGCAGTCCATGGGTAAATAATTTGTCATAGGTATGACTACACAAAGCTTTAGTGAGACCATAACAGCTGGACCTGCATTTGTACAGTGTCACTCAGTGCTGCAGGACCTGCATTTGTACAGTGTCACTCAGTACTGCAATATTCCACCCAAGTACTTATGAAAAAGCTAAGGACACACTCAGCTCTGTGCAGCTTACAATATTTTGTGTCGTTAGAGAAATAAAGAGCAACAGACCATCAAGACAATGGGAGGAATAGGTCTTCTAGACAAAAAGAGCTCCAGTGGACAACAAAAGAGGGAGCATGAGTCAGCAGCACTGATTCACGAGTTGAGAAATGTGAGCAGTGTGACAAAAGGTGCCCTCTGTGTGTGTGCTGAATTAGATCCATTTCCCCTCTAAATCTGACAAATTCTCTCCTATATAACTGTTATCCCCAGGAGGGGTTTCACAGTGACAGTGCTGATCGCAACATCTTTCTCTGTTGGTTCACACAGTTTTTGCTTTAAGGCATCTGGAATGACCAGAATTCTGCTGTATCCCTGACTGCCTTTAATTGTAAAAAAGCACAGATTAAAATGGCCACATCAACATGAACAGACCTAATGGTTCCTCATTCACTTTGACAACCCATTAAAAACCTCTCCATGGGTTTGCTCGATTTTCTTCTTTGCTTTTTTTGCGTGTATCAGTTTGGCTCCCTGTTGACTTCTCTGTTTCTTCCCAGAGTTTAGTGGGTGGCATGGTAAAACCATTCACTTCAAACAATCCTAAAATGTTTTGCCTGCATTTCAGCCTATTGAAATTATATCTTTGGAAGGTTCCGAAAGATTTACCTACATCTATTTTACAATAGAATTTAAATTATATCTATTTTATATTTATAAATTTTATATTTATAAATTATATATATATATATATATATACATATAATTCTGATATATATATATATATATATCAGAAATATCAAGAAAAAGTGTCTGGATTACCATTCCTGTTCAGTAGTCTGTGAAGGAGGAAGCACTTAAATTAATTGACAGTTTTTGCACGAAAATAAATAGGTAAACTGGCTGAATACATTTAGGCTGGAAATTAAAAGTTCCAGAATTTAATCTCTCCAAAATCTAGAACAGTCTCCCAGTGGGAGTAATTTTTCATATGGAGATGATCACTTATAAAAGAGACCATATGGCTTGGTGGTATATAATTGCATGAGAGGTCCCCTTTAGTCCTATGTATATAATGTCTGATTCTCCCTCTCTCGGATCTCCTGGAAAACTCCTCTCTAAGTGCTCAAAATAAACAGTCCAGGCACAGGCAAATGTATGTTCTTTATCTCATATACATTTAAGAATAATAACACAATGTGTAAATAGATCTGACTCTATGTCTCTACCATTCTTTTTCTTGTTTTGTTTCTTTTCTAAAATTTAGATTGGAAGCTTTTGGGAGAATGATTATTTATGTTCTGTCAAGCACCTAGCATATCTAGGGCACATTAATTATTAATTTTAAAATGTTCCTTTGCAGTCAGCCATATACTGCAGTGGCATCTGTTAAATGCTGTTCTCCCAGCCTTTGCAACTTCCCTCTCAAAACTCACAGTCAGCAATTATGAGATTTGTTGATTATGCTCATTCTGGAATGTTTTGTATGTCACATTAAAAAAAAAAAATACATATTTCATCTTTACTCCCCCTGAATTGATGACAGCAAAGTAAGGGCATCATAGACGAGCTGAAATTGTAACCCATATTAGATTTTCTTGATACTCGCCAGAATAAATGTGCTTATTCAAAGAGTTGTGAATAGGAGCAAAGAAATGGCACTGGTGTGGAACAAAAGCTTGTTTGTCCCTATCAAACTGAAGACATTTTTCAAGCTCATTCACCTATGAAATTATGACTTCAGAAACAAGCCAAAGCTGATCAGACATATGATCTGAGGAATAAGGATTTTTACAAATTAAAGTCTACCTGAAGATGTTTCTGTTTTAAGCACCAGTGCAGCTCAGAGAACACAAAATGTCACTACCCTGCTATGATCAGTTCATTCTTCTGTTCTGTTACTTGAATCACCTTTTGAAGATGCACGCTGCTTTATGCAGCTGCCTCAACACTCGTTGATTTTAAAACTGTAGTAGAGTAGAAGGAAACTTCATGAAAATTCAACAAAGCAAAATTTTCTGATGACTTTTTTTTTTTTTTAAATCAAGCTATTTTTTTTACATCATGGTAATTCTAACTGATCTTAATATCAAAATACATAGGCTTAGGTTACTTTTTTTTTTTTTTTCTGAGACTTGTTCTTGTATTGTAAGTAAATAGACAAACAGATAGATAGATAGGTAACTAAATCGACTTTCCTCCACTCCTAAGGTGTATTTGCCCTTTTAATAGTCAAGTATTCAGATCAGTCCAGGTGTAAACAGGCATTTCTAGCAGAGCATGAAGAGGTAGTCTCAGCAATTTATAGTCTCCACAAAATGAAAAATTGGGTCCTGCAATTCCTGAACACTTTTCTGGGGTTCCTCCTATGAAGACTCACAGCCTGATTTGGGCACAGTCTGTGTACCTGATTGCATAGACTTCAAATCTTGGAGATGCCAAGCCCTCTCAGATGCAAGAAACCATTTTTTGATGATCCCAAAATACCATCTCCTTTTCTGCTTCCTGGGCTCCTTGAGAGCTCAGGATGTGAGGATGCCAGATAGACAAGCTGCCTAGAAATCAGGCATATTACTGATGGTAGAGGTGACAGTCTTCTGTCAAAACCAAATTTCCACCAAATGTTAAGATTTCATCTTCCTAGGGATCCTTCAATAGAAAGTGAAGATTATAAACAAAAATTAAATATTTTTAATATTTTTTTCTTGCCCTAAATAGAGAATTGAGTTGAACAGTAACAGATGATGTTTTGACTTGTCCAGGCTGAACAATATGCCTGCTATGAAACTGAGTGTTGGAGTCTGCCTGGGGAAAGCATCCTCCCAGCATACAGGTAAAAGCTAGTAAACTTGCATGTAGTATTTTGTGCAAAAAATAGATGTTAGAAAAAAGAATAGCTTCTTGTTTGTCACGTGTTTATAGAATTAAAAAGATTCAAGATCATCTGCTGGAGATAATTTACAAGGTGCATCATAAACTGAACTTCTGTATACTGAAGAGTAATGAGAAATCTTATTGTGGCCTATGAAGTCCTAAGCAGGAAGAGAGAGAGCACTGGCAGCATGATAGACGTGTGGCAACTCTCAGCTTTTACTCAGGAGTGCTTCAAAAGCGAACAGACATGTTCCTGTTGTAAAGCAGTGCAAAAGAGATACTTCCATAGGGGAAATTCTGCAGAAAAAGCTTATGTTCTGCATTATCATTTAAGTGAAATCGTACGATCTGCCTTTATGTTCGTCATTTATAAATCTTAGAAGTGTCTTAAGATTTCATATCCATTTCGCAAATAAGAAAACTGAGACATATGTTTGCTGTTGCATTCCTTAAAAAGTAGATCAGAAGCATGACTGGAATCAGAATGCAAATACTCTGAATACTAGGCCAGTGCTTTCTTGGATCACAGTGAATGCAAGAGAACAATACAGCACTGAGCTGTACTCAATTAAAGCCATCACACACTGCTCTTTAGCTTTACTCAGCTTAGCGATTGTACAACTGAGATTTCTGTCTGGGTCATTAAGCCTCTGTCTGGGTTCTGCAAGTCAGCAGATTCTACAATTTAAGGTTTCTGAATGGACAAAAAGATTCATTAGATAGGGAAAGATGAAGCCAACACCTAAAGAAAATCAGCAAATAAAATAAGAAGATATGGAAAGAGAGAAAAAACTTGGGGTAAAGGGATGAAAATCATATCTGGGCTTTCAAAACACTCAAGTGACTTAGAAGCCCATATCCTTTTGACACTGCTTCTTCTCTTTAAAACTTGCATACCCAATTTGTTACCTCAGTTAACAACCGCTGAACTAATTGGAAAAGTTTGGGAGAAAAGAGTCTTCCTATTTTCATCTGATGGAAATCCGGGTCAACTGCTCTCAGATTGCAAATAAACCAAAACTGTTCACATCATGAACTGGGGACAATAGGGAAATCTGCTTCATACTCCTGCTCCTGACTGGAAGTTAAATGCTAATTCAGATGCACCCTTTCTCTGCCTATTTAGTTATAAAGCAATACATTTCTTGTATCAGCCTTAAATATTTGTGATCTTACAGTACTTATTTTAGCCAAAGTCACTGATCAGCTTCAGACTAGACCTAAGTCTGGGAACTAACATTCAGCCCTTGCAGTGATGTCTCCAGTACTTACTGGAGAAAAGACCTGACGGCCTCGTCTTTGATGTCATTTGCTACCTAAACTTTTACCAGATCCAGGGACAAACTCTAGCTTAGGAAATAACAACTGTAAGTAAGCTAGTTGAGAAGATAAATGTGTAGGCAGGAACTTTTACTAACACTCAACCTTGAAAGTTCCATCATAAAGTTCTCTTAATATAAAAAAGCATGACAGTAAATTAACTTACAATTTACAGCACCTTGCATTCTTACACTAAGAATTTTACACTTCTTTATGTAACAGACCCCAACCATATGTATTTAGGAAGTTACTTTCCAAGGCATTTGTCTTAAATCTGGTTTATGTCCTTCTACAACCCTTAAAAAACTTGGTGAAAATATTCTCTGCTGGATTCTTGTACTAAATGAGGGAATCTTGGTGAGGAAACTAAGTACAAATAAGCAATTTAACAAACTTCAGATAAGGAGTATATCACATTTGATCAACATAAGAACCAGTGAGGGAAAACACTCAGAAAAATCCGCATAGCATATATTTCCTTAATCACAAAAATCAATGTACTTCCTGTTACAGTGATTCTTTATCATCTGGGCAGTTGGACTAGATGATCCTTGAAGGTCCCTTCTAACTGAGCTATTGCATTCTATGTTATTCAAAAGAAATGACAGATTTTGGGAAATGGGGAGGGAGAAAGAAAAAGAATATATTTACCTGAAAACTCCCGGATTTGGGAATCTTCTACTTCAAACAACAACTCATCATGAATCTGAGCAATTAACCTGAAAAAAGTCAGACTTTAGATAAAACATGCATGACATTTCTAACAGTGCTTTCTTTCTACTCATATCAACACATTTTCACATAAATCATGCATACACTGAAGAGAAAATAAAAATCCTAAGAAAGTGAAAAAATGTCATGAATGGAGTTAAAATGATTGCCATTCAACATGCTCTGAAAGCAAAAAGGTACAAGGTACTACTTAAAACTGTTGTAAACTGCAGGAAACCATAAGAAATCAGAGAGATGGGTTTTGCTTTGTTAATACAGCTTGTTTTTCTCAAGCTGAGCTGGAATAAATGTGGTTGCAAACATGCTGCTGTAGTAATCCAAATTAGGTCAATAGCAAGAGTGCTCAGCTCTGTGGTATGCAATTGTAACTCCTAGTGTAGAATTGGCCAGTGACTTGAGCCTTTCTCTTTTCACTTAAAAGCAAATTCAGTCTCCTCATTCTGTGGGTTGAAGAATGAAAACGTAGGCCTGATTTGTTGCCTCTGTTATCAGGACAGTTGCCTTCCTGAGAACAGAATGTACGGCTGAAAGTAGCAACATCTTAAAACCCGTGCAACAACATGCACCCGAGCTCCTCAGTTGGAGCTGTTTTGTGATGAAGTTCTACTGATGCTTTGTTTTTTAATTTGTCAATATCAGTTCTATATCAATAGGCCTCCCACACATGGGCTGTGTCTTAATTGTTCAGTGCTTACAAGGATAAGCACTCTAAATTATTGGTTTGCGTACAAAAATAAGATCACAGTGGAAAAAATAAACGTGTTTGACTGAATCACACTGGAGAAAGAACAGATATAGTCTAGCACAGATAATCTTTGAGTGCAGCTCTCACCTAGAAAGAAAAAATATTGCACGTCTGATTAAACTGCTTTGAACTAGGTTTATTTCATTACTTCCTTAATCATTGTACCTGGCAGTCTAAGTCATGAAACTGTAACATCTATTTCTGAATTTCTTTGCATTTTATATATAACATTTAAATTAAATGCTTGCTATAGACTTTCTTAATACCTCACAGTTATTCATTCTTTAGAAATGGCTGAAACATTGATATGGTTATAACTTATAACTTGCACAGCTTTCAGGAAAATATCCTGAGATACTTTCACACTGCCTTAAATTACAATGTGACATTGAGTAACAGTGTGGTGAGCTCTAATAATAGGTCTTCAATTATTAGTCACTTACACCACAGTGGAAAGCAGAGTGAAACAGATTAACATATTTCTAATGGGAAATTGGGACACAGGATACAAAAAGAAACTGATGAAAAGACCAGGATAATCTACAGCAAGAGAATACAGTTTACATGAAAAGCTATAATTTCCAGTGTAAGTAAATTAATTAAAGCAAGAGATTCTTCATAATCACTGGAGTGACATATAAGAAGGTATAAATCAGAAAGAGCTGTGAACATTAAAACCTCTGAATATACTTTGAATCGATTGAATAAGTGAAAATAAATGCAGTGATGAAACTGGTGAAATAGTGATCGACTGCTGTGATAGACTGGTTACTACTTGTACCAGAGTAGTGACTCATGACTTCTGTCAGAATTAGAGCCCAATTTTCTAAATGTTTGGTAAGGAACTGTCCTTTCTATGAAGAATTAACAATATAAATCAAATATTTTCATCATGGGTTGAAAGGGACCTCAAAGATCATCCAGTTTCAACCCCCCTGCCGTAGTGCTGCAGGGTCATCGACCACTAGAGCAGGCTGCCCAGCTCCACATCCAGCCTGGCCTTGAGTGCCTCCAGGGATGGGGCATCCACAACCTCTCTGGGCAACCTGTTCCAGTGCATCACCACCCCAAGTGAAAAACCTCCTCCCAACATCTAAACTAACTCTCCTGTCTTGGTTTAAAACCATTCCCCTTGTCCTATCGCTATCAACCTGTGTAAACAGCCATTCCCCCTCCTGTTGATACGCTCCATTCAAGTATTGGAAGGCCACAGTGAGGTCTCCCTGGACCCATTCCATCTTTCTTGTATTCCCCCATTTTATCATCCATTTGTTAGTTGTTAGGAATGGAGGAAGAAGCGGATTTTTAAAAACACTCAGTACTGGATCAATAGATCACCTCATGCTAGAACTAGAAGTGATTTTGGGTTTCTTAAAGTAGTGGCATTATCCTACTTCAGTGATGATGAAAGAAAAATCAAAATAATTTTTCCATTCAAAATTCACAGCTTTTACGATTCCAGTGCATAAATACACCTTTCATACACCTTAAGGAAAAAATTGTGAAAAAACCTATTTTAATAGCTTGATAAAGAGATCACCACTTTTGACAGAATTTGAAATAGCAAGCTCCTCCCATTACTGCTTGCTAACATGTGCAGTAAACTGGATTACACTAAACTCAGATCTTCAACAGATCCACTTAGTTATCAGTACCATATGACAATCACAGAAACAGAATTGTAGGGGTTGGAAGGGACCTCTAGAGATCAAGTACAGCCTCCCAGTCCTGTGTATGACAAAACAAAGTGAAGTATCAAGAGATTCTTTTTATAATTTTCTACTGATGAAGCCATATTGCCTCCCTGCAGCTTAGTTTTTTGTATTAACCAGTCAGTTTTCTTTTTTTTTTTTTAATAATATAAGAACAGATGAGGATTTTGTTAGTTACTCTAAGTCAATATGATCCAGATCAGGACCTCTCTGATCTAAATTACAGAATTGTAAGTTTTTCCAGGACTACTTAAAATCTGTTGTCTAGAAATGAGCATGATACTAAACTGAATTCAGCAAAACAGCTCTTATATCACTGGTGAGCCACTGTATTTCTTCACCATCAAAGGAAACATTTTCTCTAAACTGCAAACAAGACTTCTGTGGTGTGACACGCTGCAGACGTTACTGTAGGAATATCCTGCAGAAGATGCCAGTGGTAGAAAAAAAAAGACAAGATCTTCCTAGAAGTCTTTTTGGAAGCTGTTTCCTAATAGTTAGGTGCTCTGTTTCAGGTCAGGATATGCTCAAAATAGTTAAATAAATGCTCATTTTGCAGTCAAGGGACTAAGACAGGCTCTCACTTGTTCTGAACTGACATCTGGAAAACCCCATCTCTAAACAATGACTTTGTAGGGCTACCATGCCTTACCTAAAATCAGACAGGGAGAACAGCCCTCTATACAACTTTGTTATACATTTCTGTTCTTATGAGGAGAACCTTTGCTGCCACTAACAACAAATTCAAAGCACAATATTGTCTAGCTTTCCAGACTCGTCTAAATAAAGCTAATGCAAAAACTAAAGCACCAATGAGTTCCTACAGACTAACTGCAGGTTCCTTTACTCCATAATCAATTTAGACCCACCATGAGCCAATTCCAGACTTAAATCCCAACTCAGTTACATTAGTTGTCCCTACTTATATCCCTATTGGAGCCCCTGCACTCCCACAGGAGCTCCCACTAATGAAGGAGGAGAATGTAACAGACAAAGCCATAGCAGTAAGGTGCTAAGTAGCTGCTTAAGGAATACCTGAGAGGAGGTCACATATTACACTGAGCTGACTGGCTTAACAATTTGAACAAAAAATAAAATGAAATGAGGTTTAAAATTTGGTAAGTGGGAAAGTCTTAAATGAGATGGTCCAATTGTCACATACAATGAGGGATTAAGGGCACCTTATTATGACTAAGAATAAGGCCGAGAAACCCAGGTTTCACCACTTCATAGTTTCATTTATTTTGAATAGTTACTTAAACTTTATTTACTTTTACTAGACATATACCTATGTCCCGGTGCTTAATGCTTCCTATTGGCTAGCTCTACATCTTCAAAAAAAATGCCATGGCACCATCAGGTTGTTTGATTCTGAGCTGGAGTACTCCAGCATAACATCTCTATGAAAAATTACACATTTTATTTCACGTTCTTTTTGAAGGCGTGCTGAGTATTGAATTGTAACTGAAGAACATATTTCCTAAAACCAAATGTTTCTCTTTGGAGAAGGGACAATAAAAGAGAATATTTTTGACATCTATTGTAGCTTTTTGTCTCAGCAAGAATCTATCTAAATTTTAACAAATTTTCATGAAGCTTTACTTAGGAACATAAAACATTAATAACTAAGATTTTATACATGTAAAAATGTGAACGTTAAATGTTAGAAGTTACAAAAAGCACACTACTTCAGAAAAGGCATTAGTGATCACTGCGCAGCACAACGTGCATTCTGAAATACTTTAAGAGTATTTCAGCCCTTTTTTAGCCCCAGAATTTTCTTATAAAACACTATTTCCCTGAACATTGAACTTCATACCATTTTCTGAGACAACAGTATCAAATTCTATGTTCCACAGATTACTAGGTGTGTCTGTGATCCTGTTCTGTTTAATAAATAAAATAATAATTGAAATAATAAAATTGTATTTTTTTTCCTTTTGAATTTGAAATTCCTAAGTACATAAAGGAACACTATAAGACTGTCATTGGTATATGGTTAAAAGTCTTGTTTAAAAAGTAATTCAAAAGAGTACAAAAGATGTTAAGTGGTTAGAAAAAAGATGGTAAAAAGACTAAAAAGAAAAGACATGATAAAAAGACTGCTTATGGAATAAGCACTTCCATATCTTCAAGAACATTTAGAATTGATGAAATCCAAGGACTTTGGGGGGAAACACTTTTAAATCTTTCATTCCAGACTTTAGATATCCCCATAATCACAGAAAGATGAGAATTTGCAGATGGACTATCCCTAGTAAAAACTCTTGTACCTTCCTCCTGAAGCACTGGCTACTGGCCACACTCACTGGATCAGATGAATGCTGGATTCAATTCTTCTTAAAATCTCTGTGTTCTCTAAAATAATTTTTTTTTTCTTTTTTATATACTAGAAATACTACTTGGTATTTAATAGCTGCACAGTTTCCCCATAAACACGGGTTTATCTGGAAAGAATGCCTATTAAATTATCATGTAAATAAGGAACAAGGTTAAGATAATTTTGTATTATTTTGTAGATTTTTCAGGTTTCTCATGATGCTGCATCTAATAGGATTTCTAATACAGTAATATAAAAGATAAAGCTCAAAATGTATCATGCCTGCAGAGGTGTTACTTCAAGTAACTTCATGTTACTTCTCTTTCAGTGTTTTCCTATTGAATACCAAGCCATGCTGACATTCTAACATTTTAACTACAAAAATTCAGCTAACTTGTGAAATTTCTCAGCAGTTACATCAAGAAGAGCAGGATGCTGAACAGATGGTTAATTAAGAGAATAGAATTTTCACGTGTACCCAAAGTGTTTTAAAACACACCTATCTAAAAGGTGACCTACAAAAGGCTTCTATAAACTAGAAGTATTTATTCGTGTGAATGACCCACAAAAAAGGTATATTTAAAGTGCCTGCTACATCGTGAGTGATCTTTTTACCTATGATATTTAAGAATATTAACTATATTAAGCTTTTTTTCTATGAAGTATAAATCATTTTTACTTCTTCTGGCTCACTCTGCATAAAGTGTTCAAGTAACAGCTCATCACCTTCGTGGATACACGCAAAATACTGCTGTGAAATACCGAGGAAAGCAATGATTTTTCTGGGTCACAGCACACTAGAAATACAAAAATATTTGTCCAGTTGGGAAGTGAAGAGCTACATACTGGATGGGGACAGCAGCTATGGAGAGCTCCCAATAATTTCTTCAACACCACATGATATAGGATGTTTCTTTCTGCTACCGAAACAAAAGCATATGTCTGAGAAATAAGAATCTTATTCTCCTCAAGAAGAATCAAAAAGTTTCATCTTTTCCTTGTGATTCTGTTTCTCCAGTGCTAGGTTTAGGATGACACTCTTGCAAGAATGAATGCTCAGAACAGACCATATTCAGGTAAGGTAACAATGGGGCAGAGAACAAGACCAGTATTTAGTTGAAAATCTTGGGTAAGTCCTACAGAAGAAACATGGGTAATATCAATTCTTCAATTCTTTAAAAAAATAGGCAGAGGGACAACACGTTTATACTCAGAGCTAAAGAAAACCATCCTACACAGCAGCAGCATTGTGTATTTCACAGAATGCGTACTGATCTAGCCAAAAAATCCTTTTATTACTGTGCATTTTCGTATGAATCCAAGAGAGCATAACCAGTTAATAAAGTGCTAGTGCTGGAATCCCTAAACATCTCAGAATATGCCTCCTATTTCTTTGCTGTAACTAAACTAAAGCCAATTTCAGCAAATGAGTTATTTGAGTTATTTGTATCAGAAAAAATTCCAGGTCATGTAACACAGCACTTGTTCCTGGGACAATTAAGGTTCTCTTTTACTAATTTAGTGATATGTGTGGAAGCAAGCTGCATTTTTAATTCATCAGCTCGAAAAAACCATTATGTTGATTAAGGTGTTTGTTCATTACAGAAGACTTAGAAAAGCTCCAATATCCACTGCTATGGAAGAGCAGTTGGGAGAAGAAAACAGGTTTGTCTTTCCCTCTGATTTACGTTGCTTCTACTTTTCAAATCATTCACTTGTGTCTGGCCTGTTGCTGAACCTTTCACTTTAGCTGTGGTCTGGACACACTGAGAAGCAAAGCTGTGTGTTTGAGGTACTAGATCCAGTGCTATAGGAATGATACATTGGTAAGAAAGCAGAATTGCTGGATTCAAGCAAAATTACTCAATAATTCTTTGGAAGTGTTATATTTAATTTGCATGTTGTTAGGATGTTATCATCTTTAATGACTAAAAGCTTTCTGAGCATTTCATACAGTGCCAGATAGACTCTGGGTAGTATCAGTCTATCTTCAGCTTACAGAGTGATGATTTTTTACAGAAATTGGTACAAGCAATCATTCTTCCTTCAGTTGCCAACATCCTTCCTCCATATCACATTCCCAAGTATATGCCACTGTAATGACATTTTAAATAACTACAATTGTCAATCTAAGTTCACCAAGTATTTTTCTACTCTCATAAATTCCACAAATCTTTCTTTCAGCTGCTAATATATGCCTTGATCTGACTTCAGAAGTTTCTTTGTTATCATCTGCCTGCAGGAGACATTATGTGGGGGTTCTGTGAATTGCATCAGTCAGGTAAAAGCTAGCACTTGAATAATTGATGTCAGCAGCATATTTTCAGTAAGCAACTTCGCCATGAGCTACAGAACAGCATCTCAACAAAGACGTAGATAACGTGGAAGAAGTTCAAAGACATCATTTTGATTACTCATCAGTGCCACACAAAATGCACACATTAACATCAATGGCAGTAGCTAACACATACTAGTATTGACTTCTATCATACAGATTAAATATTGAATGTAATGCCCATTTGTGTAAAATTATTTTCAGGTAACTGACTGATTTTTTATTGACAACAGCATGAGTTGCTGAGCTGGCATTTGAATTAAAAGATGCCCAATGCAAAGAGAAAAATGAGACTGTTAGTTGCCACAGCTGCCACTGATCAGCCACAAGGGAATGCACTGCTCCTTCACGAGGGCCTTTCTGATTCAGCTTCATGCAAATGTAACTGGTTAGACTGCCTTCCAAACACGATGTCACATGGGCAGAGAATAACTGAAAATATGTCATGATCACTAGTTGTAAAAACTGAAGCTACATACTGTTGGGTCAGAACTTCACATACGATTATAATATATGTGAATGCAGCACTGTTGATGATGAAGATTGTAAACCTGACTGCCAACTAACATCAGAAACTGTAAGACCTTGTCTAAAATGCAATTTGAATACTTCTATTTCCAATGTAGGGAAGACAAAATGTAAGGTGTTAGCTGCTACTTGGCTATGCCTTACAGGATATATTGTATCACAGTGTAAATAAGGGGCTCATAATTTCTTCTAAAGTTTATGCAAATGATATTTCTCTTTGACATGTTGTTCAAAGTGAAAACCTGTTTCTAAAATTATAAATTCTAATGCAGGGGGAAAAAAAACCTTGCAAGGGGGTAGAGATAGAAGAAAAGATAGCAGTGTGCTATGTTTGGAATTAGTATGATCTGATCTAATGATAATAGGAGACTGATTATATTTCTCATTTTGGAAAAGCTACTGAGCATTCCTACTGTTACAATAACAGCATCGCTTCCTTTTAAAATATTTTTCACAGAGCTTTACAAAGAATGTTAGGATCGTTACCCTGACTGTACTGAAAAGAAAATCAAGAAACAGACCACTGAATAAATAATAGCTGAATGTCACTTGGCAGACAAGTGACTGAGTGCAAACATAAATTTTCAGGTTCCAGTACTCTAATCTGTTGACGATGCTTTCAAATGCCTGAGCCACCTTCTAAACAGGTGAGCATTTGCAGAATTTACAAAGGCATTGACTGTGCTTTTCTGACAAGCCTAGCTGCTAAGTACCTAATAAATATTACAGCAAGGAGCCATTTGTAAATATTAAAAGGCTCTCCTTTAGCAAAGCCATCCAGTTGTTAATGGCTGGCAGGAGTTCAAAATTCTAGTTTAAAACAGTCTGTCTTTTTTAATTGACCTTGTAATCTTAGTCTTTCCCAGTTGTGGTATTTATGGTAGGAAAGAGAAGCACAGGCAGCAATTCTGGTCTAGCACTTTCCCTATGATTTCACATCACAAGGAAAACTTGTTAAACTTCAGTACTTCTCCATGTCTGTTAAGTCTTTAGCCATTTGATAGCATTGCATTTTTAAAATAGTTTTGAGAGATGACAAAGCAAACTTCTTTGTTGAGAGAAGAAAATATTCACCAGATATGGCATTAAATGCAAAAACCTTTGGTTTTCTAACAATTACAATAAACAGCCAGTCACTGACCCTAAAGATGCGTGTGTTATGTAGTTACAGAAGGAGAGAATGTATTTCTTACCCTTTCACTGTCTCTGCTTGTGTCCATTAGAGTCTGTTGACTGCCTGTCCCATAATGCAGCTGTTCTATTACTTATCTAACCCAAAGTTACACTTGCCAAAGAAAAATTCAACCAGGTCACAGCTGCCTCTTCATACAACACTGCCTGGATGTGTGTCCAGCAAAGGACATTTTCCCATTTCAGATTTGATTTCAAGTTTGAAAACTTATTTCTTTCCTTTGTGGTTTTTTTTTTGTTTGTTTGTTGGTTGGTTGGTTCTAGCAAAAGAAAGCCACCTACACAAGAATTAAAAACTGTTTGCTTATTTTGTTTGAGCACTGATTTCCTGATTCCTGTTTTTTCCCAGCCCATTCGATGTTCAATTCCCATTGTACAATATACTCAAAATACAGGAAGGATATGATCAGTGGGCTCGATTTCAAAGACTTGGAACTACCACTACTCTAGATCTGACTTAAATGTGCCCAGGGCACTTCACTGCCTTGGGATAGCTTTACAGAACCAACTGTTTAAGCACAAAGATACCACTACTGGATGTAAAAACGCATCCCACAAATCATTGCTTGTCAAAAGGAATAGAGGCATACACAGTATTTCTAGAGCTGCTTAAAATCCTGGAAACCCATTTGACTATTTTTGTTTTAAAATTAAACTCTTTTGCAGTCACTCATTACTAACCTGGCTGTTAAAGTTGGAGAAACGACGACAGAAGTAAAAATCTCAACCATGGCCATTTTGCAAAGATCAGCTGCAGATCCTATGAAAGAAAGTGATCTGCTTTCAGTTTAAAGCATGCAAAAGGAAAGTTGCTTTATGGCACAGGAATGAAAAACATCTGAAGATCACAAATTACAAGAATTTGCAAAACTAGCAGATTCTATTGATGCAATATGTGAAACTGATAGTAAGATCAATAAATAACAAACGACTACATGTTAATTAGAAATGGAAAACAGTATTAAATTATATACTAATCTAAGGTGAATTCGTTACTCATGATAACTTCCTTTCTGTAAAAAAAAAAAAAAAGTCTGAAATGATCTAACTCAAGTTGGAATTAAAATGACCTATAAATCAATTCAAATGTAATGTAAAAGGCAGAATTTTATTTTAGAGCCATATTTTCATTCAGTAATCTATGATTTTTCTTAACTCAGTGGGTATGTAATGTATACTCATTAGATTATAGGGCTAAGAGTAGTGGTGCAGAAACAGTGCCATGTTGTATAATGGATTAGGCATTTCTAGTGATTAAGAGACAGTTTTCCTCCAGACTTGCAGTTAGGTGAAACAGCCTGTTCTGAGCCATGCAACACTATTTTAGTGAGTTTTTAAGTAAGTATTTATCAGGAAAAGTACAGTGATAATCCTTTAACTAAGGACCAGAAGCCATAATTCTTGCTCCATCAGACACCTTAGAAGTACAAAACCATACACAGTTTCATTTTTGAACCTCTAAATCAATGAATCTTGAATTCTTTCTTCCAAATAGTCCAACATCAAGAGATAATGATTAGTCAGTTAGGCAAATAGCAAAGGTACTCTCCTGGGAGGTAAAAGAATATCTAAGAGATGGAGGAGATTATTATGTCTCAATAACCCAACAGGGGAAAGACTTAATACTTCTTCATGGTTTTCTATAACAAACTACCTCCCTCTGAATCTCATGCTGAGACTCTCTTTTATTCATTAACTATATCAAGAGCAGATTCTCAGCGGGTTTTTGAGACGCCTATGCCTAATGGAAAACTTAGTCCCAAATATACTTCTTGTTTTTCTGGTCAAATTTTATCTCACACTCATTAAATACATCACAAAACAGGACATACTGATACAGTAACTAAGAAAAGATGCTTCATCAAGAGCCAAGTAGTCAGTGAGATTTTGAGAATAAATGTATATAACTATTTTATTCCTCACAATACATATGTGCAAAGTGCAGTCGTAGCAAGTTACAGCTGGAACCCTGCACATTCCTCTTAATACTGCAGTGCAACAAAAGAAATCATCTGCTATCTGTTTCTGCCACCATTTTCAAATTGCAAACTGCTTATATTATTAGACTATTATCACAGAATAATAAAAGTTGGAAAAGACCTCCACGATCATTTAGTCCAACCATCCACGTACCGACAGTATTTTTCCACTGAACCACATCCATTAGAACCACATCTCAGTGATTGTTGAACACTTTCAGAGATGTTGAACTTCCTCCCTGGGTGACTTGACTTCTCCCTGGGAGAAGAATTTTTTTCTAATATCCAATCTGAACCTCCCTTGGTGCAACTGAAGGCCAAGTTTTTAATCTTTGTTTCATCCTACCTTCCAATTTTATATGTTTCAAATAATTGTTACAACTTCTTTTTTCAGGTTTGTCCTCCAGTATTATTCAAACTGACAATTAAATACGTTAACCTTAGTAATGTAGGAGAATTTCACAAGCAGTCCCATGCCGGTGTTGTAGGCAATGTTGATCATGGGTTAACAGGTGGACTAGATAATCTCAGTGGTCTTTTCCAAACTTGATTCTATGATTCTATTCTATGATTCAGCTTTGCCTCAGCTCCGAGTTCTTTTGACAGATGGACACAAGCAAGCAGTGCTCAAAGGGCCATACTCAGCAGAGCCCACTGTAATACTCAAGCATTGTGCCTTCTGCTGGAGAGGGCTAGCGTTCAGCTGGATGGAAACTGAGGTGACATGAACACAAGTCTCTAGAGAAGCTTGTGCAGGTAATCCCAGATGTAGAAACATGCAAGCTTTGCTGCAGACATTGTAAGGACACTTTAAATTTCTGCATTTGAGAGCCTCATACAGCAAGGCAGCTATCACTTGAGCACAACTGTTACTCGAGCTGTACAGTATATATTAGAATTCTAGAACTGTACGTGTTCTTGTAGAGATAGTACTAAATTCACTTACTAATTATAAGGAATGTCAAACATGACACAATTACTGAAGTCATTTTTTTAAGTTAAACATTAACATGAATAATATTTGAAGAGAAAGAAAAAAGAAAAACCAAAAGATTCTTTCAAAAAGAAAATTCAAATCACTCTATAAAAAGTACTCCATTCCCATATTTAGAAAGCGGTTTTTACTTGCCTGTAAATTGTTCATGTCCAATATAACTTAATAAAAACCCTGTCAGTACCTTCCAAAGAAAAAAATAATGCTTCTAAGGTTTGGTAGGAGGGATCTTAGCTACGGACTGCCAACTCAGTTTCAATTTCATCCTTAGGTAGCTATTTTCTATACAAGACTGGGGTCCAAGCAACTTATAAAGAAATATATTAATACATCCGTTAACTAATATTTCAGTATTTTTGTGCTGATTTTTACATTTCCAATTTATATGGCAGTTTTCCAATGTTGTTATCAAAACAAAGCTGTCACAAAACAAAATATATATAAGGTTCTTGTAATATTGCCTATTTCTTAAACTAAAGCTACGTGACAAAGTAAAAACTACAAAACTGTAAGCACAAAATTACAGAAACACTTTGGAATAAACTTTCAAATACACCAGAAAGGTTTGAGCCTTGAAATCTATATATTTTCTCTATACATAGTTAGTACCTATACCTATATTTAACAATCTACTGTATTAGTACATTGTGTTTATTTGAAGTTTCTAAGGAACCAAGATTAAATATTTACATCTTCTGTTTTTATAATAAAACTCACACCTCAGTAGCTTACTTTAGTAAACCACAAAAGTATTCTTTTTTTTTTTTTTTTTTTTGAGAGGAAAAGATCTTCTCTGTTAGAGATAGGAGACAGAGATAGGTAGGTAGGTAGGTAGGTGAGTTTTTACCTTGAACAACAAAATTGACAGCTTGCCTCTCTGCTTGAGTGCGTAGTTTGTAATCCTGTGAATTGATGTTAGCAAGCAGTCTTTTGCGTCCCATGATGGAAACCACATAACCTTGTAGGATTTAAGTAGAAATCAGTATTTCTAGAGCAATTAAAAGTAAAACTTCAAAAATTCTTGTTTAAGATAATCCAGATCTTAGTAATTATGCACTGCTTGAGATAATTTGGTATTTTGCCCTCTGAAAGTATTCATAGCTTACTGTATTGTTGGCCTGAGGATTATTTTATTCAGAGAATTGATATATAGTACGCAATAAAAACTTCTGTTCATTAAAGCTGTATTTTCATTAGGATTATCTGCTAATATGCTGGTAGAACAGCAAACTCCCTGCGGGAGATGAAACTATAAATACCTAGCAGAATTAGCTATCTATTAGCAGCCATAATTAGAGCTTTCCATGGAATGAATAGTTTACTTGGGAATAGCAAAAAAATCAATTTGGGCAGCAATTAAATCATTAATGAATCTTTCCCAAAATTATCAAATAGTTTTTGGGAAAATTGTTTTTTTTCCCCCCCATTTTCATAATGTGATAGTTTCATCTGCCTTCCACAGCCAAACTTTCTAAACTCTAGTTAAGCGTTTAAAAGAAACACATAAAAATAGCCATACATTTATTTTTAGCTTAATGACATATCTTGTCAGCATCGCTAGGTTTTTTGGAGGGCAAGTAGGAGAAATTAAGAGTGAAAGAGAGTTCCAATGATTCCCTTGTCCAGAAAACACCTGGAAAGCCTGGCCTCAGTTTATCTACCAAAACTAAGCCTTTCCCTTTTTTCAAAGAAATACAAAATATTTTTGTTACACTTCTGATCACCCTGACTACACATAAGCCATCACTGGATACCACCAAAGGTCAGACTGCACAACACAATTTCATCTGAAGTGCAATAACACCTCTCTAAACACAAAGTTCTGATTTTACTACGGACAGCACAAACCCAATATTAGATGCATGAAATGAAGATAGTTCTGCTGAATTAATACAGCTTTCTGCAAATTTCTATATTATCAATAGCACTGACATGAAATGTTTACTTTTTAGCACAAGGAACAGTCTGAAGGCTGGGATATTCTCTGGCAAATCAGTCTTCCCAATTTAACTAAGATTTTCTGTGAAGAACAGTAAGAAGCTAGAATTTTTAAAACACTGGACGCTCAATGAGAAATAAGATTTAATGTAGTAATTCTAATTCTGTATGGTATGTGGTATGGTATTTATACTTAAAATTAGTTTGTCAGACGCCATTCATCTTTGAACTGCAGATAAGTTGGAAGAGTTTTTCTATCTAAGAGGGATGAACAAGAAAAGGACTGAACAGTGTTTACCTGCTGCAAAATTTTTGAGCTTGTATAACTCAAATAAACAGTTGGGAGTGAGAGGAGTACTAATTAGACAAGCATGTATCAGGTTTTAACCACAATCAGGGGCATAAGTTATGATACTCTTGTCTACTAAGCACAGTACAACATTCTTGAGCACAGAAGGTTATAGAAATTCATTTATTTTTAAGAGAAAAAAAACAATGCTATTTTAAGTAGATCAAAACAAATATATTGTAAGCGTGTAATATTTTACAATACATATTTTGTTGAGCTTCATTATAGCTAAAGGGAAGCTCCTGAACAACTATTTTTAATTCAGTAACATTAATGAATAAAGGAATGTAATTTCTATAAACTACAAAGAAGAAATACTATCATTTTCATGACCAGAAGCCTGAATCAGTTATTTTTTTCTACCATGACGTTCACCTGAGCAATTATGGGCAATATTATATAGCAAATTTGCTATTTATTTCTACAGTGTATATTAGTACACTATACCATTCTGTATAGTGTACTAAAAGATCAATTTTGACAGTACTTCTAATAAACTTTTAAAATATTTCAAGCAGCTATTCTTTCTCTTCTCTAATTGCTGCACTCCTAGGATTCTCTAAACATAAATGAATATGTAGACTAACAACAACTTTGATGCTAGAAGAGCTGCTGGCTCCAAGTAGCACTCTGCACACATCTTTTCATCACAGATACCACCTGAGCTTCAAAAAGAGAAATTCTAACTAGTGCAAAGAATAAATATGTATTTAAAAAATCTTTCTGTAAACTGGTTCTTTGACTAAATGGTTGAACTTTTTCAGTTTAGCATCGATGTAACATGTTTATTAAGTAAAATATTCCATGGGTCTGTACTGAAGTACATTATATTTTAAAATGATGTAGTGCAGCTTGACATTAAGTAGTGTTCAGTCTGAGGCAGAAATATTACTCTGTTAGCATCTTTCTCAGGACAGGCAGAGAAGCTTAACCAATTCATCTTAGGAATAAAAGAGAAAAAAATGGATTCAGCAAGAGATGATATTACATATTATTTCTTCCCTGTAACTATTTGAATTTAGGTCAAGCTGAATCCCTGTCTTCATCACTGTGACACAATTATCAATTAAAAAATGCTTGTCAGCTTGGATTACCTTTATTTTGGCACTGTCCAATGGTTTTCTTTGTGAATTCATGTACTTTCTTGTATTTTTGCATAAAACTCTCAATAAAGTGACTAGCTTCTTGAGGAGTAATTCCCAGGCATTCAGCAAGACGTTCTTTACCTGTTACATTGAAAAAAACAACTATCAGAAATCCATTCCAGACAATAACACTGTTATATTCACAATCTGTGAAATTAGCAGATGCACTCATCTCTATAAAAGAGGATGGATCTGATATACCACAGTCATATTACAATGATGCAAATGTTATCCTTGAGCTTAACTGTTTCACTGAAGTTGAAATCTGCAGACTCTAAGGAGAAGATGTAGAACCTACAAATTACATGAGAAAGAAATGAAGATAATGCTTGTTAAGTTTAGCCAGAAGCTTTGGATATGGTGTAGAAGTCACAAAAAAACATCTAAGAGAAGTAATCAGACCATGTGGCCTGATTTTAAAAACACAGTTAGGAGCATGAATCCTACAGATTTCAAACTGCATTGGGCTCCTCAATGTCTACAAAAATCTAAGTCCAAGTTATGCGATCCAAGGGCTGGAAAAGAAATGCAGAATTGAAAAGAGTTTCAGCAGAGATAGAAAGGAGTAATACATTTTGGATAAGATACAGAGGCACAATATATATTGTTATATATATTACACCATATATAATATTACACGAAAGACAGTTTTTCAGAGTGCAAAAATATTATCTAAGAGCTATAGTTTAAATACATTTATAAATGAAATATTTCCATTAAAAATAACACACACATCAACTTTATTCACATGAGGTTTGAAATATGGATAAATTTGTCTGCACAGCAGCACAAAACCAACATTGTGTCTGCAAACAACATAGGCTGATAGACAAAGTCTCAAGGCACTAAAAGCACAGAATAGTTATCATCACAGTAATTCTGTCAAGAAAAATTATCCAGCATTTTTGGAAGAGAAAGGATTTCAGCCACCTAAACACCATCCCTGTCAGTCTGATGTGCATTTCAGACTTCTGAATGCAGAATTATGTAGCATTTTGCTCTGTCATGCTGGGATCTGCAATGAGCTAGAGAACACCAGTCTAGACAAAGTACTACAACAAGAAATTCATAACTTGGATGACTCCTAGCTGAGATGTTGCAGGCCTGTGAACCTATTTACATCTAAATAACTTGTTTTTAATTTTTTGGTTAGAAAATGACAAATATATCTGCAAAAGCATATGTTGTTAATAGCTAGGAGACTGCTGGGGCTTCCTTAGAGAACTGCAACATCTATATTTGTCCACGTTGCCCTTCTAAAAAGCTACAGTTATACAGAACAAAGTATTACATACAAGAGAAGGAAAATTAAACCACAATAAGAAAGTCTGAGAAGTTCCAGGAAAATGCAATTCCTGGAAAGCAAAAAGAGGAGACTACAGTCATGTTAGCCATGTTTCACCACATGGGAGCACAGGCCATGCTGAGCAACTCCCAGGAGTGGGCTAAAGCTTTCTTGAGCACTCCCCTTGAGTTATCTGCGCCAGGGGAACTGTAAGCAATAGTATGTGCATTCCAGCATTTTCCATTCTATAATATCATATTTCAAAACTGAAAAAACCACTTTAAACCAGCTTCTCTGTTTTCATTTAAACACTTTGACGTGCCTCTGTGTTCTGTATAATTCAAGACTTGAACACTGGACTAGTGCCATTGAAGAGAATTGATTCTTTCACAGATGTATAAGTTGTTTTTTCTGCAGTTTCACAGGATGACTGAGGCATAAGCAGATAAATATAATTGCACCACATTAAGCAAATATAATATTCACACATATAAGGTGTGAATATACTGTAGCAATTTGTTTTATAGGAATGCCTACCTGCTCCATAAACCACTGAGTAAACAATACGCTTTGCTTGCTCTCTATCAGCTTGTTTCACTTGTTCACTTGGAATCCCCTTCCTAAACAAACAAACAAAAAAACCCTTTTCAGTTAAAATCAATTTACTTCTTTATCATAACAGAAAACATATTTAACTACAGATTGGCAAGACATAAGCAGAAGCACTTTGGAGCTTTTATCTTAAAAACAATGAAGAAACACATTCTTTACAAATTTTGGTGGTGATAGTCCTCAGAAAATGTAGCCCTTTAAATCTTCACCTTGTTTTTTCTTTGCTTTTTAATTAAATCCTTAACTAGAAAAATTCCTCCTACTATATTATTAGATCCTTAGGATGAAGAGGTTCCAGTACTGACCTGAGAGAAAAGTTAAATCTTTCCAGCATCAGCATTTCTTCAAGACACAAAGTATACAGAAACACCAAGCAATAGTCTGACCTCAAGCTCATTTAAATAAACGTTATATAAATGATTCGTTAATATCTGACCATTTATTGAGAATAATTGCTGATACAAGCACGCACTGAATCTCTTATGTATTTTACAGAGCTCTGAAATGGAGATATGCCATAAAACAGCACAGAATCACAGAATCATAGAGGTTGGAAGGGACTTCTAGAGGTCATTGAGTCCTATCCCCATAAACAGCAGCAGGAGCAGAGGCTGTAGCTAGTTTACTTGCAACAAGTACTGTCCTTCCTGCATTCTACTCACACACCAAAGATGTAGACAGTCCTATAAAAGGGCTAATAGACTTAGTAATTTGTAAATTAACAGCTAGGACTCTGCAATCACCAATCATGTGCTATCTGTGGTTCTCTTACCTAAATGTAGCTTTAGGAAGATGCGGAGATTACTGAACATTTATAGCATTGAAGAATAACGGTAACCTGCTTTAGATGGAAGCTTATTGGAGGAAATCTCTATCTAATCTGCTCACACTCTGAATATAAATATCTACACAAACTGTTTCAGGAATTTAGAGATGAAGTGCCATCAGAGATGCTTGATGCCACGTGAGTAGCTTGTGAATAAGTTTTCTGATGAGTCCATTCATGATGATTCAATTGAATTTTAAGAATCAGTTTGGTATAGTTTGTCATTAAAGCTTCTTGTTATGGAATACCCTTTATCGTGAAAGTTTTGTGTGACAAGCTTAGAAAAAAATGTCATATTTCTATATATGTCCATAGAATCTTTTACCATTATTATAACACTTAACACCTAGAAAATCAACAGAGCCACAGATTTGTGCATCATTGACTCATACACCAATGTCAACCTAGCCTATGAAAAGTGCTTGTATAATCAGACAGTGAAAGATAGATAAGAAGACCTTGGATGCAGTCAATGTTAAGAGAGTCCTGTACAAAATACATATTTTTTGAAGAGGAAAATCAGAAGTGATTTCAGATCTTCATAGGGTAAACAGGTTTTGCACAAGTTCACAGTCACTTGAAACATAACAATTGCTTCAAGGATAAAATGAATTTTTCTCTGCTTAGTTTTAAGCTGAGAGACACGAAGAGCTGGGTAATCCAAGAGATAGTGTCTTTAATCTGAAGATTATTCCCACATAAGTAATCATCCTTATACTTGGATGCTCTAATAATTTACTTTCTCAGTTGTGCCAAAAGGTCAAGAGGTCATCATGGCTCCTATGAATGAAATGGGGTGAAATTCCCAAATGCACCTGAATAAGATTTCAGAGTGGCAGTTGGAACTAATATGTGCAGAATTAGGAAACCAGACATCATCAAAGACTTCCTGAAGCAACTCCTGCCAGAAAGCCTGCAGGAATTTCCTGAAGGACCTGGAAGAAAGCCACACATATTCTTGAGAAAACACCTATCGAGGGCAAGGAGAGGAGAGATAATCTGATAGAGTTTCCCAGAGAACAGAGTAGATCTCACCCTAGATCACAGTACTGAAACTTGGGAAACAGTACAAAATCTAATTCCGTTCTCCTAACACTGCATAATTCATACTAGATGCCTCCTGAAGGATAGGATTACAGCAATAGAATTTACTTGCAGATTTGCTTAATCTTAGGCTAGAAACAACTGAGAGCCAAGGGGTGAGCAGAGTGTAAGTTAGCTGCTGACCTCTCTGAAAAAGTAGAGCTTTGACTGAAAGAACATAGCAGGCAAAAAAGTTATGGAGATCTGCAGAAGCAGATACAGACTGCTCAGGACATGGTACTGAGGAAGCAAGTCACAGGCTTGCTAAATCTTACTGAAAAGCCTTGCTGGGTGGGACTGGAAGGTCTAGAGAAGATTTAAGTGGAAGACACCAAAACGTGATAATGTGTGAGATCAAATTATTAGGACTATAAAGGTTGATTTTGCATTATACAAGCTTCGCCTTGAAGGGGATGACCAAGAAAACATTGCTATAATCACAATAGGCAGCGTCAGGAGAAGGATCCTATGCTTTAGTTGTAAGCAATAACAACAAATACTTATCCAAGATAGTTACTGGTACAGATGTACAACATCAATGTGATTACAACTACTGCAACAGCCACTTCACATTTCCTGATCTTCAGTTATTCAAGAGATATATGAGAAGCAACTAATATTTTAGAACTTTGTCAAATATTTCTTTTACTGTACTGCTAAAACCAAACTGATTGGACAACACATCCAAATACATCAGAGTAGAAGAGGTAAATGTAGCGCCCTGTGTATTTGAAAATGTATGTTTCTCACTCAAGACTCCTGAATGAAAAAGGATGATAAAAGAAATTGCCTTATAAATCACAAGTGCCTGAGCAAATAGAAGTTGTTAATCAAAACTATACATGTTCATTGTAATAACAAAAATGCTTTCCTGTGTTTATATCAGTAATACTCAATTTCTATCAAGGATGCTCGATTCCCTTCGCACTGCAGTGCCATTCCTGCAGCCTGAGGTGAAGGTTACTTTTTTCAGTAATGAAATGGCATGGGGCAAGGGGCAATTTCCCATAAATTCACCCATGCTAGAAACTGTCACAGGGCTTTCTTCTTCAGATTGCTTGCTCTATAAATATAATTTTTGTAATAATTAAATTATGAAAAAGGCTTCTGTTGAAACTTAAAATTACAACTTTTATTTTGGTTTTAGAGTCATCAGGCAATACCACAGTATTGAGAAAAAAAATATTAGCATCTCCTTATTTATGAGAGACTTCAAAGCTAGCAAAGCTATCTAATCCATAAAAACAGTGCTCAACTGTGGACACCCCAAAAAGTTTCTGCTGAATTGCATCTTAAAACTTTTGAACACCAAATTACTTTATATCCAAGAAAAGTATGGCAATCATATTAAAAAATAATAATAATTAAAAAAGCTTAGCTACAAACTAGAATAACATACTTCATAGAGAAAAGAAACATGGATGGATTTATTTTCTTTTGCACAGCTTATTATGAAAAATAAATGCTAATTTTAGTATCCAGAAATTAGTACACACAGCCCAAAGCAGTTGAACACACACAAGAAAAAATATAAAAATATAAAAATATATATAAAAGGAGGCCGCAGTGTATTAAAATTGAGAAATACGAGAATAAAACTTTGAGAACAAGTAGACATGGAAGGAAATAAGTCTTAAAAGAATGTGATAAAATGTTTCAGTACTTCTGGGAAACATTGCATGGTGACGAAGTTGTCTGTTTATGCACAGGAAAAGGCAGAACAAACTTCTCAAACACAATATCTGGCAGGCATGCATTGCTTGATCTGCATTACCTTGCAGCCATAATAGCCACGAGGCTCTTGGCTGCTGTCCCACATCTGCCAACTCATTAGTCCTAACTGGGAGCAGTTGATGTGAGAAATGAGATGGAGTGCCATTAAATTCATTCTATACACAGTCATTAACATATTGGATACATATTGGATAAGTGAATGCATCTTCATTCATCTGGACTGGTCTTCTACATTTCCTTGGGTATTTTGTTCTTTTATATGTTTAACTCTTTAGTGAAGTACATAAATCTGCCATTCTTAATCACCTGTTGCTATTAAATAGGGTTATATATCTTGTGAGATGATGCCTGGAGCTCTGTGTTGGCATATGAAACCGGCACAGACAATTTATGTAATTAGTGACATGTGCAAGCTTTAGAAAGGCTCAGTTTTACAGCAGAATCACCACTGGATATATTCTGTGGGAGGTTAATTTTGAGAGCTTCATTTTTAGGTGACAGTGGCCTTATTATAAGGCAAGCAGAGTACATAGCACAAAATATCTGAGTACTCTAAACACATGGAAGTAGTCAGTTCATTGATAAGGTAACGTGCAAGAATACAACATCTTTTTGAAAGCTACTATTCCATGACTAATGGTTAAACTGAGAAGGCTCAGGCATAAGTTACCTCAAACATTTTGAAAGTAATGCGTGGAGGTGATCTTGGAATAACTATTATGTAGATAAGCTCCTTTATGTTATACGTGCTTTTGGAGCAGCCCTTGTCCATAATACATCCTATTTTACATTGGCCTGTGCTGTCAGAGGCAGATGGTGATGGTATGGGAGTAGAAGCTTCCCATCAATATCCTATTACGTGTTGCTGCCATGTGACAGATGGCAACAGAGGGTGGCCTGATAAAATGGTAGCTCACATGGAAGGATGGATGAAGCAAAGGTGTGGAATCGAATTCCTCCGTATGTAAGAAACTGCACTCACTGACATTCACTGGCTCTTGATGTGCACTATCTGTCAGGATAGGAAAGGGTTAAGCTTTCTGGATTTCCTGGAACCTGGACAAACTGTCAACTCTGACCTCTAAATCATGATATTGACTAAGCTGAAGGCTTGAACTTGCACAATCAGGTCAGAGAAGATGACAGTCTCTCTCTTGCTACACAGTAACAGCAGGCACCACACCAGTTTGAAGATAATGGAGCACATTGCCAGTCTTGGCTGGACTGTCCTACCACATCATCTATACAGTCCAAATTTGGTACCTTCCAACTTCTAGCTATTCAGGCCAATAAAAGATGGAAAGGTAAGATACTTTCTAAAATAGGAAAGAAGCACCTAACAAGGACTGAAATGCAGAATTTAATCTTTTCAGAAGGGAAACAGCAGGCAACGTAAAGGAAAACCTTTCTGTTATAACCTAGGTTTGATTAAAATAAACTGATTAATTTCTGTATGTCTGTCATTTTCCAACACTTTGCGTTCTATTTCACCCAGGGTTTTTTTCATAAACCTATTGGCTAATTGTGTTCAACATCTCTACAGCATAGTCAGCTTGATACCATCTTTTCTATACCACATCTTTCCATTATATCTATTTTCCTCTTTGTATGCCACCCCATCAAAATGCATCTCAATTTTACACCCTTTTAGCATCAGGAAAAGATTTACAACTCCAATAAAGCTCTTTTTCAAGATTCCAAAAGCACTTTGCAATTTTAAAAATCATTCCAGTGGTTCATTATAAAATAATTTATTTTGCCTGAGTAGCCTCTGAAGTCTACTGCATGAAGATTTATTTCATTCATCCTAAACCTTCTGGAAAAGAAGATATCTAGCTTTCAAGCACATTACAGATGATAAAGACACATCTTTGCAGTCTTCTTCATGGCCTGGGAGTCTTCTGCTGCTACATTCTGAAGTACCAGAGACCCAGATATAGAGATTGCAACAAGGACATATCATGTTATACCTGTCATCAGCAACAATTTATTGAAGGATTCACATTCGAGTAAAGTGATCCATTATCTTTACTGAGATATTTATCTTTATATTGATCTCCCAAATACTTGATATTGAAGACATAAATTGGATACCAGTTGCTTCCTGTGTCTTGACAAAAAAAAAAAAATCCTGAAAAATAACTGTTTATAAACTGTGTAAAAATGTGTTGTAGCACCTCAAAGCATTTTGAAAATGGCATGGATGTGCCATACCTGCCTTTACATTCTTAATTTCATCATGATTGATATTGAGATTCAAGCTCAGATAATTGAGTTAAATGGAATAAACATTTCATGATGAAGATTACTACTTGAAGATAACTCTTCATACACAAGAAATTCACAAAATTAGAAAAGCCAAGCATTGTCAAACACAGGAACAATTGGGAACTGTACAATACTACAGGACTTGTTTCTCACTAGTTGATGTGCTAGCTGTGGTGATAAAAATTCTAAAAGTTCATTTTTAGTTGTTTTAGAATGCTAAGAAAACATCTGAGTTGCAATAATAATAATAATAAGTTTCCAATCTGATATAAAATTAAGCAGTCTGGTTAAGCTTGTAGTTAACAATCTTGTTTATTTAAAGAAATTATTTAACTCTAAATCCAAAACTCATTATGCTTCCTAAAGACAATTGTCTCTGCCTTATTAATGGTTAGACTAAACAAACATCACAGCTGCACTTCTATAAGGAATTGTATAGTATAAGGTGAAATAAACAACCATATGGACAGTCTGTCAGAGTGTAAAGCAGTGTTAAATTTCATTAATAGTAACTATTGCAAGTCAGCTTTCAAAACATGAATACTTTGCTGCAAAACTGTTAAAATATTCAAAATTAACACCCATTAGGTGTTTCACTCAGAGCCTACAATGTTTTAAAACTCTTATTTGAGAAGGCAAACTGAACCCCTTCTTTTTACGGGATTTCAAGGTGAAGGGGTGGTGGGTGGAAAGAATGGGACACAGGAGTGGGTGAAGAAGAGTAACAGCAAATTAAACCACCACATCAGTGCTTTCTGAAAAACAATGTACTGCAGTAATGGAACACCAGAAGCCAAAATCTAGATCCAGCTCCTATATCTCAGCAGAATATATATATATTTCTGCCTTAATTTGTGGAGGCTGCTCTGCCTAATTCAAAGGCAAAACAAACATTACAGCTATTGTGAATATCCTATTTGCAAATGTCACAATTCCAAGAGTTTCTTGTCAAAATCATTTCAGTAGGATATTTTATTTTGTAAAAAATAATCAGTTATTCATTAATAAACACATTTTAACAAGGGATGTCAGTTGTAAGAAGAAAGAAAATCTTGATCTAGAACTAATGCTTTTTGCCTAATGCAAACATGCTTGATTTTAAATGATGACAATTATTTAGAACAATGATTTAATCTGTTACTCTCACAGAAATTTAGGGGAAAGTAATGAACTTGATTATAAATGATATTCCTGCCTCCTATGCCAAAACTGGAGACATAAATTGAGGATTCAATTACTGCTAATATCACAATGTTTTAAAGGAGACATGAGAGACTAATCCCAAACAAAGAATAACATTAGCACAGAAAAGAGAAAATGAAATGAAGTATACAGAGAGCCTTTCAAGCTACTCCACGTTAAACTGACGCCCAACACAGATAGGAACAAAATTATATAAAACACTGACTCCATTTCACCCACTCTAGATTTTAGTGATCACAGTGCTATTCCTACAATGAGAAATAAAACCTTTTAAGGAGTACAAAGAAGAAAAGATTCAGCTCCTGAAGCAGTGAGGTTAACTAGAAAACATTACACATCCATACTTCAAAACCCATTTACCACTTCCACATGGCACTGCAGGTCAGCAGCCTGGTGGAAGTATTCCCTGGCCCACGTTAAGTCAATAACTGTGTCCAGTAACTCTTTGGTGCAGTGCTACAGTCATGACAGTATCTGCACTGCTGAATTGGCCACTGATGGACAACAACCAAGAACATTTGCTGACACTAAATTTATGAAAATAAAGGCAGCCTCTCAAGTCATGATTTCTTTGTTTAGTTCACCATAATATTAACCCTGTTTTATAACCAAAATTAACTTCTTTCTTGACCATTATACCAAAATACCTCAGACTATGCTGTGCTACAGAGATTTCAGAGCTAGCTTAACAGATGAAAGCAAAGAAAAAAAAAAAACAACAAAAACAACTAGCTTTGCTAACTAAAACTGTTTAGTGAAACAGTACCACTGATGCTTGTTTTCCTTGCCAAGACTAAACACAGATTAGCGTGCATGAAACTTCACGTAGCTGTAACTACTTGCACCTAATGGTAGTTCATTAAGATATTTTGATGAGAAATAAAGCTTGCCTTGTTTCCTTAAAGAATGAGGGTTGAGAAAAATATTGTCTTCCTGAAGTATTTGTGTAAAGCAAACACTAGGGGGGAGGAGAGCTAATAAAGCTAATGGACAATGTTGGCAACAATTATTCCTATGGTTTACGTAACCAAATTAAGAAGATAGAAAGTAAAAGAAGTTTTCAAGACAGAAGAAGAATGGCAAGTTCAGCAGCTTCCAGTAGAATTGTTCTAAGCTGCAATCCCATCAATCTACAGGAGAGTTTATGACATTACCATTTGCAACAATTTTATGACCAAAAAAGTTATTTCCAGTTTTATACTGCTGGGCAATATAAGGCATATTCTTATGAAGTGTAAAGCAATAACCAGCACCGTGAGACACTGCTTCACTTTATCCTACAGCTTCTGTCCTAAATGCTTCTTTATTTCTCAATTACCACTGCCACCATGTTAACATCTTTTCCCATCCTTACACCACATCTATTATAAGAATTCAAGCTTCTGCTATCATACATGACAGATTCTAAAAATTTCATAAGAACAATCCTAAGAAATCTGCAGTAGTACAGCTGCAGGAGCTGCAAACAGTGCAGCCTGTACAGTAACTGTTTTAAAATCTAAGTTACTGTTAAACCAGTTTCATAACAAACAATCTCAACAGGTAGACACTGAGCCATAGCACATCTGATCCTGAATGTGAACTGATTTGCAAGAGCTTGCCTTCCCATTTAAATGGGATTTGTGCCCGTCTCTAAGTTGTACATATGAAGCAAATTCTTAATTCCTCTCTCTTTATCAGTAACACACTGAATAAGAAAATAAAAAAATATGATACAAAATGAGATATTTTGGATATTCATAAGAAGTTAAAGAAACAAAAAGGCAATTGATAATAATTATTCAGTTAAAAATACTGAAGCAATTGTTTCTTCAGAATATCTCAACAAAAGGAGTCAGAACAGAAGCCCTGAAACTAATTAAAATGATAACGCTGTTACAAAACTGAGTAATCCAAAGCTAATGGAAGAAATCAACACAGTCATCCAGCAGGTAGCACTGACCTCCACACTGGCAGTGAATCAATACTGGCCAAGCTTCAGAGCTGAAACACCACAACAGTCTTCCATTTCTGAATGGAGACCTCAGCAGAGATATTCAGTGATAATGTAGTTAAGGTGATTATGCTAAAATACACATAAATTGTCTCCACTTTCTTCAAAAGCAGGATTTTAGAAGCCCCCCTTAAGTACTTTACGGTCAAGAGTAAGTATGTTCATAATTTGTTTTAATACCACAAACCACAATCATATATGGGCTCAATAACATGGAATGTGATGAACCTTCAAATCCCAAAAACAAAAGCTTGACTTCTAACACAGGAAGTAAAATAAATGAATCCAAATTCATTTTACGCAGATTTGATGTTAAATTCAAGGAACTGGAGAAAGGAATCAAAAGACTGCAAGTCCTAATTTCTGATGAGAAGAGTATGAAATAATATGGACCACCCAAAAACTCTTTAGACAAAGTTGAAGCCTTAAGAGTTCTTGGGTGGTATATCTCATTATTTAGATAATGAACAAAAGCTAAGAGAGCTTTTTCCTAACAACAGGGAAACAACTGCAGAACCCTGTGGCTAGTGGGGATAAGAGGAGTGATTCTTCCTATTTCCTCGGTAGAATTTCACCTTGATAAACATAATCACTTCGTTGTTCTTTAAAAACCTGACAAAAACCCAGCTGATGTCTTGATTAAGAACGACTTTTCCAAAAGTTAGCTGATAATAACTGCATAAAAAAAAATAGAACTATAAATAAGAAGCATTCTGACAACACTATCAGGCTCATGGTATAATTTTTAGGTAGTCCTGTGTGGAGTCAAGACTTGGAATTCATGGTTATTGTGGGGATATTCTATGACTTTAATCATATCTGCTTAAAAGGAATTTAGCTACAGATGTTGGTTTTACCTCTGATAAATCTATTTACCTCATTCGCATTTTACTTTCTTTTCTTGTTATCTGACATTAGCCTTGAATTTAAGTCCTAGAATTAATACTAATCTTTTAAGTTTCTTTATTTCAGGCCCGATGTCTGCAGTTGTAAGTAATAGTAATCTAAGGGAGTAGGCAGCTCATGTGAATTCAGTGTTTGCTACACCATATATTTACATGCAGTAACCTAGACATGACAGTGCTTTGCTAACAATAAATGTCTAATCCAGGTGATTCAAAAGAAGCATTTTAAAAAAGATTGTATGAAACAGGCACATGCAAGTGCATATAGATTAGTTGGTCTACTACCAAGTACTTGTACGCTCATCTTTTTCAAACAGATCCAGCACACTATCTTTTTGTATATTTCAGCCTACAATGACTTATTTTGATTTATTTTTATTTTGATTTAGTTCAGAAATGCCCAAAATTCCTTTGCTTATTTCCTGTGTTCTTCACAACCCAGCAGGGCATCAACAGATAGAGCTATTGTCACTAAGTGTCTTGAATTTCCAAGTGTCTGGAAAAACAATAGTCCCTGTTTCACTATAGTTCCTGATGGACCAAATGCAAACGCACTGAAGTTTGACTCACCTTAACATTATTTGATATAATCAGTTCCTTGAGTTCCCTGCTTGGCAGGCTGTAATTCAACAGAACTTCCCTGTCTTCCTGGAGGTAGACAGTCTCTAAAGAACAAAACAAACCTTTCTGTACTGTGTTCTTTTTATTTAAATCTGGTTGAACTTCCCTGCCCTTTAAAAAAAAAAAACAACAACCAACTG
This sequence comes from Callipepla californica brunnescens, assembly GCA_023055505.1. Classification (NCBI taxonomy): domain Eukaryota; kingdom Metazoa; phylum Chordata; class Aves; order Galliformes; family Odontophoridae; genus Callipepla; species Callipepla californica. The sequence continues at coordinate 35,889,440 of JALIRH010000005.1, read as the reverse complement.
TTGTTTTTCCAATATGGTAATCCCAAATAATCCTGTGGTTTGCTTCTCTCTAGGCTTTTTCTTGAGTCATTTCCAAAATTAGCATGTCCCTTTCCTACCAAACCGGTTTGCTATATATTACCAACATCCCACACACACATCAGCTGAGGAAATGGACTTTTATATTCAGTACATTTTGTTAACAGCCTGCAGTTCCCAAGATTACTTGAAATTAAGTGTTCAAGTTCCTCTGATTCTGACATGGACAATATAACGTAAATGAAAAACTCTTCAAGTGTCAGCCAACCGAGACTACACAATAAAAACGAAATGTTTCTTTTTTTCAGAATTATTGGTGGTAAATAACTTTATAAATCCCCTGGAGTTCTATGATAGATACACACACTGATTTTAGGTATTAGCTGCCTTTGCTACAAAGAAATAATGAGATAACATCCTCTTATTCTGCACCAATTTTCTGAACTCTCTGCAAGCCACACAGATAGAGCAATTATTATGTCTATTCCTTACTAGGAGATCAAACCAGTACCTGGAAGAAGGAGAACTATTCATGCTGTTTCTTGTTTTATACACTAACATTACTACTAGAGATCACAATTTAGTTGGCAACATCCATACCTAAATTTCTGGATATGAAAGTGTGGTTTCACATGAATACAGGTAAGTAAACTACTTAGAGTCTTCTTCGAATCTCATGGTTTAAGAGGATATCTACTCTCAGTCCACAGTTACAATCTAGAAAGGGCAAACTCTTTTCCCAAATCTGTTAGGACTTTTATGACAAACTCATCTAAGTAGAAACAAAGACAAATGCTTGCAAACATATCTGTAATATCTTGTCGGTGCCTGCCGTTGTGTCCCTTAGGAATAACTCACTAGATAAAAGCATGAACCAATTAAGATTTTCTACAGGCCTGAACATAAAGCAGTGAACTGATCACTAAGATGATGCTCATCTCAGAAAAGTAACCCTACACTTTGGCCAGTTCTCTTTTTGAAAGACCAACTCTTACAAATCTATACTGGCAATTCCATAAGGAACTGTGTGATCTAGATCAAATTCAAGAAGTGGTTGTGGATGCCTTTGTCCAAACCTATGAACCAACCCATTTTCCCACCATGAAGTATCCCCTGAAGCTTGAATATCTTTCATTTTCCTGCATAACTCAAGGAAGACTTAACTCCTGAATGTTCAGTAGGCTTCTAGAGTCCTCTACTGTGCACATGTTCACCACAGAACACTTCTGAGCACACCTGATTTACAATCTAGGAGATGTAATGTAATTCCTTCACTGCTCACATGCTGTTTCTGGCTCTCACATGTAGCTTTTTTGCTTTTTTTTCCTCCTGTTTTGTTAGCACGAGGTGTAAGGGGTATGTCTGAAACATTTGCTATGGTACTGAGGGCCACCAGCTCAGCTTTCTCTTCACTTAAGAGGTTTCACAGACAACTGTTTCACAACAGAATTCTCTAAGCAATCCACTCAGGTATTGAATCACAGGGTCATGAAATCATGCTTGTGAGGGAGACTGAAAAGTCACCTGCTATTCTTCAAAATACCTGTCTAATCGACTCATTCCTCCTCGAGATGAATATTCCACAGCTTTCATAGGTAATTTCTCTCCGTATTTATCTACCTTTACTATGTTAAATGATGCTTTTGAATAAACATCTCTTAAAAAAGCAGATACTCATTCATTATGCTTTGTTCACTCTCCAGCCAATTCTGCTACAAGCTTTTATATATTTGAAGAGCTTTTTTTTTTTTTTTTTCTCTCTCTAAATCATATCTTCTCTCAGCTAAACAAATCTAAAAATTTCAGCCTTACAATCTTGGTGAACTGCATCTCAGCTGCAACAAGAGAGAGTCGTGGTTTGGAGAAGTTTTCTTACGCAGATAAGTATAACCTTACTCTGCAACTTAACTGATGTGCTTAACTGATGTCTCAAAAAATCTAGGCATTAAATAAAAGCTAGGCACTGTGGCCACTTGAAAAGAATCCTAACTATCTGGAAGGTATCTTCAGGTGTTTGTTTAGACCACTTGTGACTGGTTGTCCTTGTCATTCAGTTCCAGCTTTTTAAGAGAAGCTCAAAGATACTACTATGATTAGAATTTGTCATTAGCTTCTCTTAGATGGCTTTGTGGTCTCATAAAGCCTTATTTTCACCCTTTGTGAAGCACAGTTTGGTACTGTACAGTGAACTTGGCAACCCAATACTGGTTCAGGAACCTAAAACATAGGAAGTCTGATTTCCAGATATCAGAAATGTCCATATTAAACACTGGAACACAGTGATGAGGCTTTCAAACTTAAAGTGACTAGGCTAGTTCTAAAGCCATAAGTAATGTAGTTGCATTTAATGAAGTAGCAATATCCAGAGATAAATGCAGCTCAGAGGAATCTCCAGTTCTCTAAGGTAAACTGTAAAACAGCAGGAGAAAGGACCTACCTACATAATTGACAACAGCTAGAAGCAGACAAGAATTTGCTCGAGTCCTAGGAACTCTAAAACAGTAATATCTCCAGTTAAAAAAAAAACAAAAAAACAATCAGGCAAGAAAGCAGGACAAAAAATCACTTATTTATGCAGTATGTTCTTAGCTAAATCAAGATACTCTTCCAGGATTTTGATACAGTATGGTCAATATCAATATATACTATGACAGAGGAACATCAGCCAACTTAGAAGAGTGACGAACAATTTGAAAGAAATTGGCAGAATCATAAAGCCATTTAGATTCAAGAAGACCATCGGGATCATACAAATCCACCACTACATCCCTTAGTGCCACACTCACACATCTTTAAGTACCTCCAGAGATGGTATACTTGCCACCTCTCTGGATAGTCTGTTCCAGAGGGTAACCACTCTTCTCATGAGGAAACTCTTTCTGATATCCAATCTAAAGTTCCCCTGACACATCTTAAAGCTACCAATTCACATTCTATCACTTAGAATCTGAGAATAAGTACCGACATCCTCCTTGTTACAACCTCCTTTTCAATAGTTTGAGAAAGCAGTAAGGTTCTAAGGTTCCCCCCAGCCCAGCATCCTCTTCTCCATATTAAACAGCCTCAGTTCCTTCAGCTGCTCCTCACAAGTCTTGTCCCTTCACCATCTTCATTGTCGTTTTCACCTCTGATTAAAATAAAAAAATAAAATCACAGAAACTACACAAAAAAATTGATTTTTTTCTTTTCAGCTTCCATCTTTGAAATTGATTTTAAGATACGCCCATTAACAGCATTTTAAACAATTATTTTTTGTATATTTTGAAAATGCTAGATCAAAGAAGTGAGAGAAATTTTGTTAAGGAATTTTTTTTTCATTTGGACAGCTTATGGCAGTTAATCTTGGGTGGTCAGACAGCTGCCAAGACAACTCTTATCAACTTCAGCACTACGATATTCATTTGACATTTGCAAAGGACTATAACTGTCAGAGGACATCATCACAATACAGCACAAGGTGATCTTGTAGACAGCTGGAATTACTTATGTCAAGTGTTTTCAAAAGTAGAAGCAAGCTTTGAAACTCTTCTCTCTGTTCAGCAGCAAATAGATTGTTAACATAAAGCACTCCTATGTTCTTGCACTAGGTTGGGTTGGAACCAATGTTTACAGCTTACTTTTAAGCCACAACATAGTACTCTGCCATAAGATAATGTAACTAATATCATATTCCAGTTGTTACAGACAGGATAAGAATAGGAAGAGTACTTAGCATATACAGGTGAATAATAAAATCTAGTGATATCAGCTTAGTTTTAGCTGAGGCATCTTCCTGCTGGATGACCAGAAAACATACAGGATGTACAAGGCAGAAGTAAGTTTAGGCTTTGTGCTGACAAAAACAACTGAAAGAAGCAAACCTATTTGAAAAGAGGCCAACAAACAATCTTTAGTTTACTCCTTGGTTTCTGTGGAATTTAAATCCATGAATTCTATTTGTGTCTAAAAAGCAGTTTAAGGACAAAACAACACTATGCACCAGATGACCCAGAAACTCACAGAAGTAAGCAGTTAACACCAACTTCTGAATTTTTTTTTTTATCTCAATAGCAATTTCCAAACAGTTCTATTCTATCAAACAGAACACAATACTTAAAAAAACAATAACAACAGGAAGAAAAAAAAAACAACAAAACAACTACCTAGAGTAAACAACATCTACAGCAAACTGTTGAGCACACTGCAGGGAATTCCTAATCAGCTGCATTACCTCTGAAATGAGCTCTCTTGGTAAGTTAGCCACAGGAATACAAGATTGCAGTCTTCTGAGAAGAAGACTGCTTCTCAGCTAGGTTTATTGCACATCACACTGAACTTCAGACTCTGAGCTAGTACATTCATCCAATCTTTTACTGCGATGCACTGACATAATTTGGGTTGACACATGCTTCTGCATCTCTAGACTGCAGTGTCAACAAGTGTAAAGATGGCATAAGAGTAGATGTTTAACAGAAACATCAATCCAGCAGACAGATGCAACTCTAAGGTCCCAGACACAGATGGAATCCTGATAGATCATGCTTAATAAAATTAAGAAAGGAAAGCTTTTATACATAAGAGATCTTAATTAAATTGTAAACTCTTACAGCTAACCTCTTTACAGAAACAGCCCACCCTTGTTGCCAAATGCTATTAAAAGCCTGCATAGGTTTCCTAAAAGATTGGATTTCAGACAATGCTTTATTGTGAAGGGCAGCTAAGGAATGAGAGGAAGATCTAGGTGCAGAAGTCACAGAATCAGAATCATCGGGGTTGGAAAGGACCTCAAGAGATCATCGAGCCCATCCCCCCTGCCAAAGCAGGTTCCCTACACCAGGTAAGTCGTAAAGCTTAAAAACATAAAAGTGAAAAGAAAATGGCACAGATCTTTGAATGACTCTGGGATGTGTCTTGGGTTTTATAAATATATATTATAAATATTTACTATTTATATTTTCATATTTATGAAATATATTTATTATATTCATATTTATGAACCTCTGGAGGTTGGTGGCCCTCCCTGTAGCAGTGGGGGCGGACCTAGATGATCCTTGGGGTCCCTTCCAACCTAAGCCACTCTATGAATCTAAGATTAGTGTAAGGATTTTTAGATGCAGGAAACATTAAGAGATACCAGCTGATACACATTCAGAAGCTGGAATGCTGTCAGGCAATGACATTAACTATAGCTTCTTCTTCTGAGAGGAAACTTCAAAAACTAACTCATTCTTTATACATTTCCTTTAGAAAAAGAATTTGTCAAGTTTTTTTCAGTCATTTAAGATGTGTCAGAAAATATTTACAAATAGGAACAATGTCAAATTCCTTCAAAGAGAATAAAACACTTGGTATATCACTTTGTGTATCCCTTGCAAAGAGTTTAAAGCCTAAGGATCAAGTTCTAGTACAAATCAGGTGACCAAGAGGAGTTAAAAGGTTCCTGGTTTATTTTACTTTCTTCACATAACTTGTTTTAAAAGGCAATGGAAGGGGTGTTGGGGGGTAGGAAGCTGGTATTTCATGCAAACTACACAAGATTGTGGTTTTGGTTTTTTTTTTCTTTTATAAAATGCATTTGAATGTCATTTAGCTACATTTTTAAAGCACCATACGTATGAGACAAGGTTAGAAAGTCACTTCTCTGAACTGCTTTTGTCTTTGTAGTTATGATCACTGTGTTAAATCTACAGTTTTTTTTTACATGGATTGAATAAATATAGGGAATGCATACCTATAGAGGCAAAGGAGGTATTAAATAAAGGGTTTCTATTTGTATTCAGTTGCTCAGTCCGCACTTGTAAATTACTGAAAGATTAGAAAATAAATTATAACATTTTAAACTATAAAACTATATTGTTTTAACCATACAGTTAAATTTCTCTGAAATTTGACTTTGCTGTATCATAACTTCCCTAGCAACTAGTCTCATTCCACTAACTTAAAATTTGCATTTTGAAAGATGAAGAAGGGAAGGTATCAGCGAAGCTTCTGATTTTTTTTGTCTTCACCTTGGTGCTAAATAAATGAAGGACAAACCTCCAAAACTGAAAGGTGAGTTCAGCAGGAAGTGATAAAAGAAACACAGAATTGAAGAGGCTGGAAGGGACCTCTAGAAGTCATCTAGTCCAACCCCCCTGCCAAAGCAGGCTCCCTGGACCAAGTTGCACAGGAACGCATTCAAGCAGGCCTAGAACAAAATAAGAGGAATTGATCCAATAAGAGGAACTGAATTTGTCAGAACATCTACATGGAAGCTGGCCACCACAGACCTACTTTGTTCTCAATAGTGAAAAATCAGCACACCAGGTATATAATAGACATCCAAGGCTAGAACAGATGAAACTCAACTTTCATACCCCTGTAATTAGTAAAAGCCACATAACAGATTCAGTAGTTCAACTGTTAGCCTTCCTGAACTTTAAAGGAAGAGTCAACAAACTCATTATATAATAATTTTGTAGACACATCATGACACTTCTGCCTGATAAAAATATTTGCCTGTAATATTTCATTAAATGTAAAGTTACTGTGTAGCAACTATAAGAGGTTGACGGCTGCCAAAAGCTGTGAGGTTGTTGAATAGAATAGTATTTCTGGAGCTGTGCCCAGAGTTGAGACAAAATTTGACTCATCTTCATGCACACACTTGCAGTGTATCTCTAAACTAAAATAAGGATTTAACTCCATCACGAGGTTCTAGAGATAGCATGTCAGAGCTAGGAACTGATAATAATATCAATAGAAGCTAAGTGACTCCAGAGAAATAGGCAATCCTTCCATAACTATACTCACTGAGACATCTGTGACCTTGCGTTGTGTTCTCCTAGACTGCATGCATGTTTGCAGGTTAATTATAATTTGATCACTGTTTTGTTTTATTTTTACTACCTCAGAGTATATTATCAAATACCACAGTGAGGAAAAATTTAGAAACTGTAAAACATGGATTGATCTAAATCAGGACTGATTAATTCATATCTATTTTTGCTTTCATGTTTTTCAGCTAACAATCTTCCAACAAAAACAGCAAAAAAAAAGTGAGAAGCAAAGAAAATATGGAAATTGCATGATATTTACTGCACAATTCTGTTCAGTCTGCTTACATTTTAATTAATATACATTCACTGGATCTTCACCTGTCTTGTATGTTCAAACTGTGTCTTCAGATCTACCCTGACACTTATTGAACACTCATGTACTTTTGAGTACAGTGAGAACCCCAGTCTCTAAGATTTTCTGGCATCATTATGATAAAAAGAATAAGAAATACATCCATACAGATAAGTAACTAATATTCTACTGCTTGGGTAGTTAATGTTCTGGTTTGCATGATGAAGAGATCAGTAAATAATCTGGAAATTATGTTTTTGGTTTTTGTTTTTTTTTTAAGACTACTGGAGTACCACTTTTTCCAAGTACCACATAAGTCATCAGAAGAGCTCCAAGCAAGCTCATGAGCTCTACAGTCCACTTAATGCATACATGTAACTTGATGCCAAATACTGTTCTTCTAATCAACCAGGTCTAAAAATGCTCTTCTACTGAGAAAATATGCTCCATAATTTTTCAGAGAGTTACCCTGTTTAACCACAACTCTGGTAATCTTAAAAGGCATTAATGAAAAATAATACAGTGAGAAATTTACCTTCATGTGCTCTTCACAATGTTATTGTACAAGCTATAGTCACAAGGATTAAACTAGGCAGCTGAATTACAGTATTGTGGCATATACCAAGACAGCAATGGAGGAAAAAAAGGCTTGGAAAGACAGAAGGAAGTTTATAGTTTCCAGCATTAAAACAGCATTAGAGTAACAATAGGTATTGTGGCAAAATACTGTCTTTTATTATCACTACACAGGAAAAGAACAGTTCAAAGGGTTCTTTTTTTGGACAACAAATATCTCAAAATGCAAAATCTACTCTTACCACTGAGAAGCCAGCGAGGTAAATATATCAGTGGTTTCAGGCTCCTGGAATAGTTTCAGCAGTTCTGGTTCAGCTGATAAGTCAGCAAGGATCCTTAATTCAATTTGGGAAAAATCTAGAAAAAGTGTCAGAATAAATCGATTGCTCTAAAATATAAATGTCTGTATTTAAACCAAACTATAACAAAACACAAATCATTTTTTCTTGCTCAAAAACAAAGCCACATAAAAAATAAAGAACAAAAACAGCTGTAGAAAGTGCATCATTCAAAAGTTACAGTCCAGCTGCAGATCACAAGGTGCCTGACTCCTTCATTATCTTCAGGTGTCAATTCATTTTATTAGCTCTTTGTTGTTACTGACAAGCATTACAAATTACCTTCTTCTAAACCACACCAAGCAGTATACAATTAATAACAATATTAATTGGTGCTAAGGGATTCACAGCCCTCTGAAATATAACGTAATGCAAAGAAGATGGGAAAAAATGATCACAGAATGGATAATATTGATACGTATGAGAACAATAATACATATTGTCTTACCTGCTGCTAAAAATGTATATCCTTTCTTTGAAACAAATAGTGCTCTTGGGGAAATGGTTAGCATTTCCTCTTCTTTTCCTAGAGAGGAAGCAGACAAACGAACAAGACCACAATCCAAAAATAGCACTGCAAACCATAGCAGGTTGTAAATGCCTCACCCAACACACAACTAAAAATACACAAATGACAATGTAAATATCCTAGCAGAGCATCAACTTCCCTGAACTCATCATTCACACACAGCATCTTTATATCTACCAGCATTGCACTACCACTCATTTCCCTTTTTTTCCCTCCACAACCAAACCCTTTCCAGAATTCCAGCTAACAAGCAACTGTAATAAATAACATAATTCAGAGATCACTTAATAAATGAGGCATGCAAGCAAGAAAGGGTCTATAGTGATGATCCACTTATGAAAAGTGTTTTATCTTTGAATATTCCACTTCAGTGTGTTAGCAATCAAATTCTGAGTTAGAGAAGGTATAGTGCAATATTAGGAACATACAGCTGATTTAGGCATCCAAGTTCTAATGAATTAACCTCACTACAGTTGAGCAAAGCAGTAATGTACATTGACAAGGCATAGAAACTCAGCATATTCTCTGAATACCACTTACTTGTCTTCTTGCAAAAAAGCAATTCTTTTATTTTAAGCAACCATAATTAATCTGATCAGAGATTACTGACAGCTGGTAGTATAGAAGTGGGGGAAATAAATGTCTCAGTATACAAATGAAACACACAAACAGTTTTGAGAAGCACATACAAGGACCACTAACAAATTTGATTGAATTATTTCCAAAAAAGCCAATGTGCCACTGTTCAGCACTATGCCACAGATTTACAAAGCTACTGGTCACATTTTCTTCAACCCAACATCTAAAAATAAGTCAAGGAGATGAAACAGAAGTACTGTTGAAGTTTTACACTGTTTTAAACACTCTCCTGTCATACAATTTGTATTGCATTGACTGGAGGGACTGACTGCCTATGAAAAGGAGAGCCTGCTCTTATCTACGCAACAAACATTTCCCAGCTATGACTGTTGGTGTTCAAGAAAGCTTATCTGGAAAATCTCTCCTATTAGAGTCTAATTACATGACTTTCTGACTTGATCACTTGGGTCATATATTTCCAGGCTCTGAATGTCTCTGAACCATCTCCCTTAAATGCAATTCCATTACTGAAACTAACATATCTGACTAACTATTGGTAATTAGTTGTGAGCTTGATTAAAATACCCAAACTTTAGCATGTCCTTGGGAAAAGCTTTATGAGCTGAATGCATGCAAAATCACCCCTAGAATCTTTAGTGTAGTTAAGATGTATCATTTTCACCTGGAAAAGAAGGAATAGTGAGACTGTCCAGGGAAACAGAACTCTAAATGTTTAAAACTATTTAGATCAGTGCTGAAACAGCAAACTTCTCAAGCATAACAAGCAAAAAGTAATAGGTTTAAATGTTAAGGTACAACTGTCCATCAATAATCTCTTCTACCGTTCTGTGTTGGAGCTTTTGGTGTGACTCAAAATTAAATATAATTCTGTAAGATAAGGAGATGAAATTAACTTTTCATGTTTATATTAACATGGTTTACCTTTTATGTACTGTTTCTTCCTAATTCTCAGTGGATGTTTAGAGATACCTTGAATGTTCTACAAATAATAAAGATGGCTTAGTAGGTGAAAATTTATAACAACATTTATTAACTGTTTATAAGATGCATAGAATCATTAATATAGTAATGGCAGCAAGTTTTTTGTCATAAGATTAAACATCTTGTCTTTCAAAGGAATCTTCCCCATTCTGTAACAAGTTCATTTGAATATCTGGCCTTCCTTGACAACTTGACAAATAAGAACTATTTCTCACCTGCAAACTTCACAAATGCTAATATCTGGGTGCATGTAGACCACAATCAGTAACCCAGTTTTTATTTTTATCTTCCATTTTACCCTGCATTTTTCAATATGGAGCATTACTTTCAAGAACAGAATGCATACAAACTCTGTCTTAAGCTCAGGGAAGGTATTGTCCTCCAGCCCCTAAAAATTTTTCTTATTTCTAGTCCCACTGTTTTGAAACACTTAAAATAAGAAGCAGCTATTTATTAAGAACCACAGTTAAAAGTTAAAAATGAGCACTGTGTTTATCAAGAGATATAATTCAGGACAGAAGATAACTAGACTTTTCTTTAAAGATTCAGGCTATACTTCTACAGTAAAGAATGAAAGATGTCACATGACAACTTCCTTCTGTTATGTTATTATGCTTCCTTGTCCAGAAAGATGTCATACAACAGGAGATAATGCATATGAATTTCAATTTTCCTAATTCCAAGCAATTAATTTGCAAGTGGTTCAGGAAGTAGACGAATATATGCTGTAAATTCAGTAGAAGGGAGCAGTACTATATAATTTCCTAATGAGCAAACTACATTTGCTATGTAATTTTTAACTCAAAATCATTATACACCACTAAGAGGGAGATAATCAAACTGCAAAAGTTATTAAAATTTGAGTGTAAAAGAACAAAGCCCCAGACTGGAAGAAGATCATTTCTAGTCTTACTATTGCCCTTAAAGAACCTAAAAGAACAGTCAATGCATTGAAGCTGAACCTCTGCCATAATACCATACACAGGGACAAAACTACTACATAATTTACATGATATTTTCATAGTGCAGGTCAAGTAGGAACACATCTCTAAACCCATTAATATCAAGTCTAAATCAGAATAAATACTTGCTATCTTTAATATTCTTCAGTTTCAGTTCTGTAAATGCTTGCAATGCGAAATTACATTTTGAAAGAAAACATAACACCAACATTTATATTAATGATTACTGATTTCCAACAAAAAGTTAAGGATAATCAGTGCTTGCTTGTATGAATAACATGAAGATGAATGGCCATTAAAGCTGGTGGATCCTCAGGAATTTAAAAAATTAAGTCTTTCTTATGCACTCAGACTTCAAAGTGGGAGCCTCAATTTTTCCATGTTTAAAAACAAAAACACTGAAGTTACAAAAGTTTTATTCTGACTTCAATCATTTTAATGGTAGAGAACATGTTATGGAGTTCTCATCAGGGTCTATACTACTAATAACATTTACTTAAGATAACTGAAGAGCTATTTATGTTATCCTCACTGATTATTTTCTTTAACTCATCAGATTCGATTCTTAACAAGGTGAAGAGAGGATTTATTTCAAAATCTTATAATGGTAAAATAAATCACTGTACTGCCATCTTGATTTCACTGAAAGCATATGCAGGAAATCTGCTTTTAAAGCACTTTCAGAAGTGTTACAAATAACTCTGAAAAACATAAGTAATTGCAAGTGCAAAATGTACTTTCACTTGAAAATTAGTTAACAACTCTCAATTGGAATGAATCTTCAGAGAAAAGTAAGTACCTCAGGAAACACAAAGAGGCAATGCTCACCTTTAAGATACTAAAAAAGCCTAATAGATGCCTCTCACCTAACTTTAAACATCTTTAGCTTAATCTTTGCTTTAAACTAGCTTTCTAGAATCCCCCTATGGTCAGTAGACAAATACAGGAAATTCCAGCGTGTATTTTAATTTACCTGTATGAAACATTTACTACATCTTGACCTAAGACTTGCCTCAAAGTGACTTTTTCTAACATTTTAGATTACCAAATTTGACAAAACACATTTATTACAGTTATTTTAAATGATGGACTAGTAAGGAGATAGTCTTCCAAAAAGAAAATTTTGACTGGATAATTAGATGACTGTATTATTATAATCAAAAGCAAAAAATCGATGTGGCTTTGGTAAGTGACTACTACCACTCTGGACTACATAACAAAACCTGTATTTATGCTTTATACATTTACTTCAAGTATATTCCTGATAAACTTCACAGACCCAATCTGAGATTTGACTGCCAGCCCTGTCAGAAAAGAAATGACCGTGCATATTGTTAGAAGTTGCACAGAAACAAAGCTGTCCTCTCAGAATGATCATGCTCCATGGAGAAGAAATGTACTTGAAAGAGTGGTAGAAAGCTGTCTGTGAAAGTTAACTATTAATACTTAGTTATCTGGGTGAGTAAAAGAAAATAAAAATCAAGCTATTCCAGTGGCTGATTAACAAGAGTCCCCTAGCAATAGTTAAAAATAAATAATAAAATAAATATTAATAAAATAAAATAATAAAAATAAATTCTCCTGACTCAGTTTTGTTGATAAAAATCCTTCCATATATATATATATATATATATATATATATAAATCTAAAAATAACTTGAGGTTCCAATAGATAGAAAGATAAAGGGGACTAAGATTATAGATGCATAAATGGGACTAAGATTATAGATGCACAGGAGCACAGAATAGGCTGAATCAGAAAGGACCTTAAAGAATATCTAGTTCTAACCCCCTTGCTGTGGGCAGGGTTGCCCAGGTTTGAAGGATCTCAGGGACCAAAGGACATTCCTGAATATTGAAAGGAAGCAAGTTCCACACCCACCTTCCAGGAGGCCAAAAAGGAGGGTGCAGAAAACCACAGGCCAGACAGCCCCTCCTCAATTACTCAAATTAATCCTGGAAACTATTTGTGAACACGTTAAAGTCAAGAAGATGATCCAGAACAGTCAGCACGAGGAAAATCATGCTCAAGCCGTGATAACCTCCGTGATGAAATGACTAACTTGGTGGATGAAGGGAGAGCAGCAGATGTTGTTTACCTTGATGTTAGCACAGCTTTCAAAACAGTCTCTCATAAAAGCTTTATAGACACACAGATGAAGTACAAGCTAGATAAGCAGACAGAGAGGTGGACTGAAAACTGACTGAAGTGCCAGGCTCGAAGGGCGGTGACAGGCAGCACAAAGTCCAGCTGGAGGCCAGGCACTAATAGGGTGCCCCAGTGGCCAGTACTGCTCAACACCTCTCTTAGTGACCTAGATAACAGGATAGCAAGCAGTCTCAGCAAGACAGTAGACAATACAAAACAGAGGTGTGGCTGATGCAGCAAATGTCTGCACTGCCACACAGAGGAACCTCAACAGCCTGGAGAAATGGGCCACCAGTGCAACACCATTCAACAGAACACAAATTCCTGCATGCAGAGAGGAATAACACCATTTGCCAGTACACTGTAGGAGCTGACAGCCTGAAAAACATAAGAAAAGAGGACCAGAGGATCCTGGTGAAAAAATAAGTTAAACATGAGCCAGCAGCAAGCCTTTGTGCCTAGGAAAGCCAGCAGTACCTTGGAGTGCATAAGGAAAAACATTAACAGCAGGTAAAGACAGGTGATCCTTCCCTCTGCTCAGCACTAGAAAGATATATCTGGATTACGGAGCTCAGTTCTGTGCTCCTCAGTAGAAGAGAAACATGGACATATTGGAGAGGGTCCAGTCAAAGTGTCACTAATATAATTCAGGGCTTGGAACATACGTCCCATGAACAAAGGCTGAGAGAGAGCTATTTATCCTTAAGAAGAAAAGGCTCAGCAGAGGACATCATACACAAAAATGTCTGCCCAATGGGGAGGTGCAAAGAAGATGGAGCCAAATTCTCCTCACTGGTGTCACGCAGTGAGGGAACAAGAGGCTGTGGGAACACAAAAACAGGAAACACCATTTCAGCACAGTAAAAACTTTTATACTGTGACAGTGCTCAAACACCTGTACAGACTTGACTTCTTCCTCAGGTTAAAAAACCTGTATGTTGTTTCAGTTCTTTCACAAGACTACAGAGTAAAGATTCATACTGGCTACAATAACTTTCAAGTCAGTGAGGTTAGAACACAATTCACAGAGGCTAGTGGTATATTTTGATTATTTTATGCTCTTTGTCAAGTAAGGTTATTTCTATCAATGTTCTACCAGTTATTTCTATCAGTGCAGCTAGCCTCTATCATACCTATTTATAGCAGCATAATATTGTTGTGCTTTTTTCTTTTTTAAATAAGGAAGCAACCTTAGACAACACTGCTAACTCCCTAGAAATAAATGTGTATATGTAAACAGTGGCATCTATATGTATATTCTTTTTTACTAAAAAATTGCTAGTCATCTACTAGAATTCATCTACTAACTGCTCAAATCTTCATGCTTTTAAGTATGCAACATTCAACAGAAAAAACCTAGTAAGTTATTGATGTAAATGGGAATGCACAGAAATGGCTGTAGAATACGGACATTTGATTCTGATTAATTTCTGCTTAATTAAAAACAATCCCTAGATTAATGAACAGAGACCAAACTTACTCAGTGAGGTAAGATTATCAATTCATAAATTAAAATGGTGTGGCTGCATCATGAGTGAAGATGAAAAGCTGCCAAGGAGTACAGAATAGCATCACAGAGTCACCAAGATTGGAAAAGATGTACAAGACCATCCAGTCCAACCATTCACTTAGCACCAATAGTTCTCTCTAAATCACATTCCTCAACAGAACGTCTAAATGTTCCCTGAATATCTCCAGGGTCAGTGACTCTACCACCTCCCTGGGCAGCCCATTCCAGTGCCTGACCACTCTTCTGGAGAAGTATTTCCAGTCTGAATCTCCCTGGCACAACTTGAAACCATTCCCTCTACTCCTATCCCTAGTTACAAGAGAGAAGAGGTCGACCCCCCAGCTCACTACAACCTCCCTTCAGGTAGTTATAGAGAGCAATGAGGTCTTCCCTGAGCCTTCTCTTCTCCAGACCAAACAATCCCAGTTTCCTCAGCTGTTCCCCATACGACCTGTGCTCCAGACCCCTCACAGCTTGGTTCCCCTTCTCTGGGCATGCTCCAGGGCCTCAATATCATTCTTGCAGTGAGGAGCACAAAACTGAACACAGTAATTAAGGTGTGCTCTCACTATTGAGGAGTACAGGGAGACAATAACTTCCCTGCTCCTGCTGGCAACACTATTTCTGATACAAGCCAGGATGCCATTAGCCTTTTTGGCCACCTGGGCCCACTGCTGGCTCATGTTCAGTCATGAATCAACTAATACCCTCAGGTCCATTTCTTCTTCAGTCTTCCAGCCACTCTGCCCTAAGCCTGTAGCATTGCCTGAGGCTGTTGTGGCCAAAGTGTAGGACCTGGCACCTGGTCTTGTTGAACCTCATCCTAATAGCCTCAGCCCAGCAATCCAGTCTCTCCAGAACCCACCGTAGGGCCTCACTACCCCCAGGCAGATTGACACTTCCTCCCAACTTGATGTCATCTGCAAACTTACCGAGGATGTACTCAATGCCTTTGTCCAGGTCATCAGTAAAGACACTGAAGAGGACAGGCCCCAGTACCGACCCCTAGGGAGCACCACTCATGACTGGTTGCCAGCTGGATTTAACACAATTCACCACCACTGTCTGGGCCCAGCCCTCCAACCAGTTATTTACCCAGCCAAGAGTGTACCTGCCCAAGCCACAGCTTCCAGCTTCTGCAGGAGAACACTGTGGGAGACAGTGTTAAAGGCTTTGCTGAAGCCAAGATAGACTACATCAACAGCCTTCCCCTCATCCACCAGGTGGGTGACTAAATTGTAGGAGATCTGCAGGATCCACCCTCCATGAACATTTGCTGGCTGGGCTTGATCCCCAGTTGTCCCACACATTCCATGTAATCTCCTTCAAGACAATCTGCTCCCTAAAAGCAGATCTAGGGAAGCAACCTTTTCTCCCAGTTGTCAGTCAGGTTGTTTAAAGTTATAAGCTGCAATGCAGAACCAACAAGACTGAGTCCTGAGCACACTCACAAACTCATTTCACCAAAACTGTTTTATAATTGACTCATTGAGAAGTTACACAGCAGAAAAATTACCATACTTAATTGTTGCCCACAGAAGTAATTATTTTCCTGTAACTCGTGTGAGACAATTTTAAGATACTCTGAAAAATCTAATTTTTAAAATACACTACATATCTCAATAAGTAGAAAAAATATGAAAACGTAGAAGGTCACGATAGCAATATAATTCTGGTACACATTTGTATATACATTCCTAAGCAAGTCTTGACTTATCTGCAATTGCCACCTAGTGGCTAGTTAAAAATCAGACATTTATTTTCCTGATTAAAAAACACTGAATCATGCAAGCTTCTAGCAAAGGACTTCTTAACTTCTGGTACTAGTTACTGTTCTTCATTGACTTCTCAGTTTATTGAGCTGACAATAAGAAAATATTGAATTTGAAACCTAGATAACCATTGACTCTTTCCTCATAACAAGGAAAATGCATTTCTTGATTTGGTAGAAGTGGTACTTAACTATGAGGGCCTATTGGGGAAATTTCTTGACACTGCATGAAAGGATGCTAAGAACTAGCAAGTTTGAGGATGCCAACAGATGCCAATAACCAGAAAGCCCATTCAGGAGTTGAAGAATGTATGGGTAAACTGGAAAAATGATGCAAGTAAATAGCACTATTTTGTCTCTTGCAATCAAAATACTGTGCTAACATTGCTCTTAAGTTACTATAAAATTACTTGGAATAAGACTTCACAAAGTTCCAAGATGCACAACACAAAAAAACTACAAAAACTACATAGCTGGAGAAACCAATCAAAGGTGATGCTAAGTTTCTGCTGTCACCCACAACCTACTGACATATTCACTTCAGACAAAAAACAGAGGCAGTTGTACTGACTGTATTCCAACACAGATTCCTAAAAGGCAATCTAAGCACAGCTCTGGAACCTGCAGCAGTTCTAAAACATCACTGGTGAAGGCCATTCAAAGGATAAAAATGATTCAGCACACATCCAACTGCTTGAACAAAGCCCATTCAACAGCAGCAGGCATTTAAGAGTTGACAATTTTTTTTACCTAGTATAATTGAAATCTAGCATCTTCAAAATGTAACAGAACAAATGGAGGCATGCAATGCCATAATCTCTTGAGCATAGAGACACTTAACAGGAGCATTATTGTCTAAGCTTCTCTGAGGGTTTTTTTTTTTTTTGCCAGAAACTAAAGAAGAGTAAAGGAGGAATTAGGCCTCTCAGTCAATTTTTCACAGTGTGCTGAAAATATTTTAGCTGATATTACTTTGAGTTGCACAGAATCCTACATTTTCTTGCTCTTAGTTTTAATGCTATTTCTATGTTCATATTTAGCTTGCAGAAGAAATAACGACAGACTCTTTCAGTGCATTTTTAAAATAGAAGCATTTTTCACATGTATTACTGTATAGAAACAGATTTATACTGGCTACACATTATCTTTCTTTAAATACCACACAAAACATAATTATACACAAAGATAATCCCCCCCAAAAAAGACAAGTTATCTACATGATAGCTTCTGTTACTGCAGAATTACAGCCCAGATGATAACCATGCTTTATTGAGCCAGATGGGAAACATTACCATATCAAATGTTATCTATGCCTCAGATGCACTACATCCATCATGAGATGCATACACAAATCAGAAGCTTTTCTACAGAGATCACCAAAGACACAAATATACTGTAGAAGATGACACTAGGAGTACATGGGATGCTAGGAAAACAAAGGTTTATGACGCAGAACCCTTATTTCTATAGTTTGATACTGAATCAGTGTGATCATCCGGGACATCAGTGCTGTAGTGCTGCTATCAGTGACTTCATACTGTAGTTGTTGCAATCTAACTAAGAGCATCTTATTGCAGTGTTATAATGTAAATTCTTATCACAAAAGCGATTGAACTAAAGTCTTGACACCACACTTACTCAAGTATATTTCTCTGTCAAAACAAAACAAAAAACAAACAACTGAGGATTAAGAAAGAGCAAATTGAGAACTGTCTCCGATGCTGTAAATGCAGCTCATTTAAATGCTGAAGCCTGGATTAAAACACATTTCTAAAGAAAGTAGCAATAAAATTGTAAAAAAATCTAAGCACATAAAATGAGATACTATTTTAGTACCATTAGTGCAGTCATAACCAGCATGGAACTCAAGAGCATTAAAACAACTATACTGAAAATAAACGTGACAAAAGGAAAATGTATTCTGAATGCCAGAGATGCTCAGAGACACAGACCATCTCTGTAAGAAATGGCATGCATGCTCTGACTTTATCAGCACATCAGCACATCCAAGTGATGTTTGTACCTAGTAGAAAAATATGACACTAAATTCCTTTGATGCAAAGGTCCAAGAAAATGCATCCACTGTCATCTTGAAACAACATTTCTTTCTAGTGAAGCCAATGTCAGAGCACAGTTACCTAAATGTGAATGTTTTAGCTTAAGTGGCACTAAAATAAACTTTCAGAAAGATGTTTGATATGAACCTTGAACATATCTGACTTCCCTCTACCCAATAAGCATACATCTGAAAAAATAAAAGGTAACAAAACACACTCAAGACAGAACAACACAAATGAAGACCCACACTATCTGTCCATTTGAAGAAATCATTCATGTCACTAGGTCAGTATATGAAAACATGCTTACAAAATTGAATTCATAATAGTGCAATTTCAAAAGCAGCCAAAGACTTCACATCTGACTCAGCATCAGCTCTGTCAGAACCTTCAATGAATTGTGGAGGAGAGGGACAGAAGAAGGATGCTCAAGTAGCAGCGAGCTGCTATACAAATCTGAAGTACCCAGCTGAATTTCTGGTTGGGATGGAATCGAAACTTTCAGAAAAAAATAAATTAAAACTGTAGTGTCACATTAAACTGTAACATTAAGATCTGGAATGAAATGCCTGACGTTCAGGAGCTGTCACAATAGTTTTGATAGCCTGATTCTCCGTCTGCCTTGCTCAGTGTGCACGTGTGGGTATGCTAAGGATGTAAAACCTACTGGAACTGTGTTAAGGGATGTAAGTATGTAGCATCCCATCTACACTGCCCATAAGCCACAGGACAAAGTAGCCCAAAACTATACTTGAATTTTAAATGATTCAGTTTGTTCCTTCACTCCAGAACACAGCCCAGAAGAAATACACTCAGTGTGGATTCACATATAAAATCTCTCGAAGTAGAGACACAGTATATTAATGGAACTAAAACCAGACAGGTTACTCAAACTGCAGAACTGATAGTAACACACAGCTAATAAACAACCATGCAATTCTCTATCAGGCATTCAATATCAGAAGATATTGGCAGACAAATATATTCACTATTTTAAGTTTCCTATGGCTCTTCTTTGAACACATTAACATTCAACATACCCGTTAGTTTCTTTTTCTAATGACATTTCTGCTTTCCAAACTAAAGGCTACTATGCACTTTGATAAGATGAATTATTTTATTTCTTTGCTTGTTTGGACAAGCTGGTAAAATTATTTTTCCTAGAGAGAAATAGGAATGCTTTTATTTCTTTTATTTTTTTTTCAGCTGTTCTAAGGAGATAAAGAATTTTACTCATCTCCAGCGAAACTTTTTGATACTCAAAGGAAGGAAACATCCCCGAAGCCCATTGCTTGATACTTTTTAATTTAAAGATATAAACATGTTCTGAAGTATAGATGTGTAAATTCATTAGTAACAGTTCTCTTTGATGCAGAAGACCGGAGGGAAAAATCTTAATACAGAATATCTAACTCTAGTAGTGAAGTTCACATCTCAAACCAAATCACAGCATACAGTTATATCCAATCTTCAGAGTTATGATTTTAGAAAAAGAGCTTTGTGCCTTCCAAACTTTGTCAAGACTTGCTCTTCCTTTAAAAGATGAGAGGCTGACCAGTGGTATTTTAAGGCAGTTTTGAAACCAGAAATGTGCCTTTATGAATGTAATAAATATATTTAATATGAAAACTTCTGATTAGCAACATAATAAAAGAGTATCCCAGTGTAGACAGGACTAATATATTTATTAAAAGTATTCAAGTCATAAAGCTAATTAACTTTTACACGTAGCCACAGACCACCAGACAATGGAAAAAAATAGCTAGACTATGGATTTATTACAAAGCAATTTGGTTGAAGAATTGAACTGTTAATGCTTATATTTTCAGACACTCAGGTTCTCAAACAGGCAACTACAGTATCAAATCTGTCCCTCTTCAGTAAGGTACTATATTACATGATACATATATTACATAACACTTACTTGTGACAAAGGTTTTAGTTACACAACACACTGAAGAGGGAGGAATCAAATGAGAGGAAGAAGTGCACAGTTATTTTTCCTGCCTTCCATTTACATGCAGCATGGCAAGTGCTAGACTTATGAGAAAACTAGAGCACTTCATCAGTTAAAATAAGTAGTATGGTATGTAAATGATATTAATCTTAATATTTTAATTTAAGTTTGAAAAGGCTGACTTACTGGATGCTTGGATGAAAGCCTGCCAGTCACAGTTCCTGTCTGATTCCATGTAGGACAAATAAATCCCTGCAGTTAAATAAAAATAACACTCCCCATCAGCCCCAAGAAAGAGGATGATTACATACATCGAAAAAAGATGTACTCCTCTAGTTTAGTTACTGTAAACTTAATAAAAACTCAAATTAGGATTACAAATTAAAAAAAAACACTTCATAATTATATATCAAAGTTATTGAACTGGAAATACTGTCATCGTTTCACAACTTTATGATTTTAAATATCATGATTTACAGTTGTTTTTGTAATTATATTATTACCTTTCTCATGCACGTTTGTAGTCCATCCACATAGGTTGATTTTATCTTACGGACCTAAATCACACAAGATAGATTAGATTAGATAAATGCTCATTCATAAGAGCTCCTGGAGAGCAGCCCTGCAGAAAAGAACATGGGGGTCCTGGTGGACAGAGCTGGACATGAGACAGCAGTGTGTGCTTGCAGCACAAAAAGCCAACTATATCCTGGGCTGCATTTGAAAAAAAAAAGGGTGGCCAGCAGGGAGAGGGAGGTGATTGTCCCCCTCTACTCAGCTCTTGTAAGGCCCCATCTGGAGAACTGCACCCAGGCCAGAGGCCACCAGCACAAGAAAGATGCAGAGCTCTTGGAATGGCTCCAGAGGAGGGGTGCTAAAATGATCAGAGGGCTGAAGCACCGCTCCTATGAGGAAAGGTTGAGGGAACTGGGCTTGTTGAGCTTGGAAAAGGGCTGCAGAGAGACTTCACTGTGGCCTTCCAGTACTTGAAGGGAGTCTATCAACTGGAGGGGAATGACTCTTTACATGGGTTGACAGTGACAGGACAAGGGGAATGGTTTTAAACTAAGACAGGAGATTTAGCTTAGATGTTGGGAGGAAGTTTTTCAGTCAGGGTAGTGACGCACTGGAACAGGTTGCCCAGAGAGGTTGTGGAGGCACTCGAGGCAAGGCTGGATGTGGCTCTGGGCAGCCTGCTCTACTGGTTGGTGACCCTGCCCATGGCAGGGGGGTTGAAACTAGATGATCTTTGAGGTCCCTTTCAACCCAATGCATTCTATGATTTTATGATGAAAATAAGATTTACACATCAAAACCCTTAATCTCAACTGCATGACTTTGTTTTGTAGACCTTTGTAGACAGTTTTACCCCAGGAAATAATGGAAATATACTCACAATAGATCTACTAAAATAAGTTTGCGAAGTGCTAAGTTATACACTAAAGCCAGGTCTATGAAGATGCTAGTAAGAGAACTACTAGAATTCGTTCTTTTACACCTTATACCTCTCAATTAATAGACTGCACAAAAAATGCCTCACAAAAATAAGGGTGTTTTTTTGTTTGTTTGTTTGTTTTTGTTTTTTGAAATTTATCTATCTTGGAAACTGAAGCTTAGTGTTTGGGAATTCAGTACATAAGAACTAACTAGGTAATTCTTGATTTTCAGGAGGCTCTTGTCACCTTGTTTATTTAGCTGCTAGAAGTTACATTTCTTGCTAATTTTGCTTCAGAATTACATCACATGGAAACATCAGCTTACCTGACGGTATTCTAACATAATCTTAGGCAAAGGATGAAGATCTTGCAACTTACTTAGCTGTAAAATAAAGAATCTGAGTTACCATTATGCTTCTCTGTTATTATTATTCAACAATTTTAAACTTCACCATTAGAACAACAATTAGTACTTGATATTTAATTGTTATTCCGTAAAATATAGTATAAGTTCTGCTGGAAGAAATTCTCTTGCTAAGATTAAAGAGGTTGGAATGTTTTCTGAAGTGTTATGTCCTTCAAACAATCATTCCTTTGCATTTCACTTCCCTTCCCATTTCAGACAGAGACAAGACATGTAAGACAGGAAAACTTTTCCATGAGAACACCAAAAACAAGGTATGTGCAGAGATGGAATTGTCTACGGTTTTTTGTCTATGGTCTTCGAGAGCATCTAAGCAAAAAAGAACATGGAAAAGTGCATAATACATATTTATACATGTATAAACAAGTGGATAATAAATGTATTCTAAGTGTATATTCATATAGTCAAAAAGGAACAGCAGAATTCCCATTTGTCCCATAACACAAGTTCCAGGAGACTTCAAGATTACTTAGATTCTAAATCGACATAAAAATTCATAAGTAAAAAGAATCAAAGGAAACTGCATACATAGAAATGCAGCAGATCATGGAAAAAAAATTTATGCAATTCTATCAGAATAAAAATTTCTGATTTTTTTTTCTTACTGTCAGGGACAGATTATTTAACAACCTGTCTGTAGTTATGTAGATTTGACATTAGATCCATGTGGAGCCAATATAAGGTACTACAAGATACCATGAATTTCAGATCAGTAAACAACAAAATATTTCCTTTGTACTGAAAGCACACTTGCCAGAAACAAAGTTTTTTCTGACTTAAGCAGTAGAATTCTTGCCTTTCTTGGTCCCTCTTTGTCATTTCTGGCATAAGTAAATCAAGTGTGATTAATGCAACATAAAAATAAATGAAGATTGTAAGGGAAACTGGACAAATAACAGTTTCACTGACATACAACTTAGAAGCTTTTCTAAATAATGCAGATCGTTTAAAAACCTGATCTCACCACAACTTCTGAGGTGGATGCAACTTGCTGTCTTTCAGTTTTGGGAATTTTCTCACACAGTTTATGCAGTTTTAACTTTTCAAACAGTACCTACATTAAGACAAACATTTCAGTGCTTCAAGTGGCGAAAAAGAACAAAGTTATTAGATTCCTGAACCCCAATCTACAAAAGAGATTCGAAGGATAATAAATATGCTGCAGAAAAGAGAAAAATAACTGAAGGACTAAAAAGATCTAATCATTACTTTTAACATATTATTTGTAAAAACAGAGCAGTTACTAAAATAAAATATATTAAATTCATTCAGATACGTATTACCCAAATTGTCAGATTTATGAGATAACTGAGATGTCTTCCTTTGTAATCAGGAAAGACCATTAGAATCTAGGAAAGTAGTGAAGAATCAGATGTTGCAAGAACAAATTTATATCCTTAATAATTCCTCTGCATCATTAACAGTTTACAGAACAGATAGCTCAAGTAATAACAGTAGCATGAAAATTACTTCTCTGAGTTGACTGCTGCTGGTCAAAAGGAATCGTTCTCCAGCAACTTGATGGGCTTCCTCTTCAAGTTCTTTGAGTCTCAACTATAAATTAGTACATCAGAATTATTCCTTCTACATTATTTTCTTCAATATTCTGTTACTAAGTATACTGGACTACTACTTCAAATGGGATACCTCACTGTTGGCTATCAACTGGTTTAATGCATTGCCTGCATACCTTCAATCAATACTTCTTTGTGAGCTAGGGAGAGGATCTACTGCGGAAAACACCACTAACATTTGTGGGGAAAAAAAAATAAAAACAAAGTTTACCCCCAGAATCTCTGATGTTTTTTTCAGTTCTTGTTTGTTCACATGTATTTTGTGAGTTTCCATCACTGCAAATACAATTAAACTGAGAACATTTACAATTGACAACTTTCATCTTACATGATACAAAGTGGAAATTCTGACTCACAGAGATGATCACAGGCATGACAAGGATAACAAAATAGTTATTATAACATTTTACTTTAATATAACAAGCAGCTGTATGAAAATGGTGAAGAGTCATATTTTGGGCTGAACTGTCATACCTGCCAGAACTTTGATTAATGGAAGCTCCAACGAGCAAAATAATTTCCACAAACCTTGAACCTGTGAAGAAAGATACAAATCAACACCAGTATTGGCAAATATTATTCTAAAAACCATATAATAGCATCATTATGTAGATCTGTTTTTCATTAAGCAGTATTTCACTTACTGTACCATTTATTTTTGTAACAAGGTTGCATGAAGAATGAAATATTAGTTACTGTGAATTAAAGCATCTAAACACTATATTCAGTTATCACATTGTTTCATAGGGAAAGGTACAGGAATGGTAATAAAGAAATGTACACCATTTTTCTACACTATTTTTAGAGTAAGGTCCATTAAAATAAACATTTCTCTTACACTATATTTTAAAGCAGTTTCAAGGAAAAGCTCTAGTATCTCACTACACAGGGCAGGTTTGGATGAGATGTTAGGAAGAAATTCTCTACTGTGAGCGTGGTAGGGGCCTGGAAGAGGATGGCCCATGTCTGGAAATGTTCAAGGCCAGGATAGATGTGGCCTTGGGCAACCTCATCCAGTGGGAGGTGTCCCTCTCACAGCAGGGATGTTGAAACTAAGTGATTTTTAAGGTCTCTTCCCAACAAAACCATTCTATGAATCGACAACTTCCACCAGAACATGAGCATATCCCTGTGTGAAACATTTTCGGACATAATTACAAGGAGAAAACAAAAAAGAACAAAAAAACAATCCCAAAAATTCTTGAGATGCATTCTGACTTCACTGAGCACTAATACAACACACAGTAACAGACACGCTTAGTTTTTGAGCTCAGTTTCTAAAGGTGACTACCAAGATAAACCAGCTACATTGTTTCAACCCTTAACTGTTTCTAGACTGTTTATATAGCTTTCAAAAAGTTATGATTCTTTTAATTTTATATTTTAATTCTTCCTATTCTTAGAATCTTCACCCAAATATTTAAGTTAACTCTTGTAGAGGAAATTTCTTCAGCATTTGCTCTGGAGTAAACATTTCAGTCTTCTGAAAACAACGGTAAATTTGATGGATAACATCTTACATAAGGTCCAGCACTATAAATCAGTAAAGTTTGACACCTTCTATTTCATTTTCATAAGAAATTCTGATTGGAATGAGAAGCACACCACTTTGTGATAATACCTCAGAAGTTACAGCTGAGTAGCTACTTTTCAACTCTTACCTGTAAGTCATGAGCAAGGCCCATCATTATGCTATAAAGTTTTTGCAAATTCACAACCAAGCTTTGGTGCTAATAAAAAAAAATAGGAAGACTTAATATTAGCATTAAAATATTCTGAACACTATTTTTAAAGTGATTAAGCTACTAAAATGTATTTCCTCTATGTCCCTTTAATAATGTTATATTTAACAGGAACATTTTAAGACCTCTAATAGTCACAACCCAACTGAGCTACCAAAAAACAAAAATTACAAGCCCAGGAGTAAAGGTAAGCGTTCAAGATTCTACTTGTTCCTACTTGTACATTTTGTACAGACTGTGATGTTGAACTCAATTCTATTATTACTTCAAAAATTGCAAAGAATTTAACTTCTGCTATCAGTACTGCCCTTCTTCTGTGCCAAATCATTCACTTCCTTCTTCTGCAGGGGTGTTCCACACGGAGTCATACTGTCTTATTTGGATGACTAAAAGATGATTTTGACTTGCACACAGAAAATACAAGCACAAGTCACATTTTGGACCAACAGAAAACTATTTCAATTATTTTAAGATCTTTCTAAGATATGTTACATTCAATTTAACTACATGGAAGTTCACTTGCTCAGGCCAACAAAGATCCAGAGCGGAAGACAGAGTGTCCCAGGTGCCTTGATTAGTTCAGCCCACAGACAAGGAGGTTGAGGGGAGCCCTCATTACAGACTGAAGCCTGCTCATGAGGAGAGCAGAGGGGCAGATACTGGTAACCTCTTCCCTCTGGAGACCAGCTATCCAGAAAGGTAGATGTGAAAATTATTTGCCATAAGGTATTAATAATCCAGGAAGGCACAGCCAGCCTGAGAAATGTCAGAAAGGGAATATCTACATTATACCCCATGTGACTACGGAATTTCAGGCAAGCACAGAAATCCAAAATGCAAGATAATTCTGCTAGACACGGTGCAGTACTGACTGCAGATTCCTGTCAATAATAGTTTGGAAAAAAAATCTGTAGCAGATAGAAATGCAGAATACTCAAGCTTGGTAATCCATGTTTGACAACATGACTACAATGCATATCAGTGGAAGACTCAGAGCAGAAAGGAATCTTGAGACTGACAGAGTTTTTTAGAAGATAATCAGACTACATAGTTGGAGACTGACCTAGATATGGTGAATTTTTGGTGAGCAAACTATTCTAATATTATTTCTACTGAA
This sequence comes from Callipepla californica brunnescens, assembly GCA_023055505.1. Lineage (NCBI taxonomy): Eukaryota > Metazoa > Chordata > Aves > Galliformes > Odontophoridae > Callipepla > Callipepla californica. The sequence continues at coordinate 35,862,610 of JALIRH010000005.1, read as the reverse complement.
TTAATACACAGTCAGGGTTCCAAATTTAAAATCCATCTCCAAAGTGAGAGAAAGACACCTTTCTGTCAAGAACCGTAGGTAGACTGACTGACAGGACACCGTGGCTATGAAAACATTTGATGGCTTCTCACTTAAAAAAAGCACTGACAGTGTTCCTTGGTCATTTTGCAAGTAATTTATATTCAGATATATCATTCATTCTGTGTGTATATTAGAAAAGTCTCAATTACTCAGCGCTCATCCAACCATAAAAAAAATCTAAAACAAACTACTTACCACAGAAATTCTCAAAGCACCTGTATCTGTATTTACTGCTTCCAGTGAATAAGATTTTTCAAAATCCTGTATTAGACATTCGAAAGAGGGAACTGTGTCGCTGGAGTTTATCAGCCACGCTGCAATCCTTGGATCTAACAGGACACTATCAGCAACTACAAAAATAAGTTATTTCTGACAATTAAAGTATTTAAATTACCTCCCGGATAAATAATTCTACAGGAGAGATGGGCAAAATTTTAGAGACACGTCATAAATAGACCTAAAATTATAAACACCTCCCAGCAACCACTTTTGAGATCTGTAACTTACACGTATATGAATTCACATGAGTACATAATGCTTTGATCTCAAAAAGCAGACTCTGTCCTGTAGAACCTTAAGTGTTTATGCTGCATTTTCTCTTAAGTCCATATAAATACATAGGACTGAACAAACCTAGTGCTGTTTGGTGTCAGATGCACTGTAGTACTACAAAGAAGAGGGGGAAGAAGCTAAGAACTAGAATTTTTTGAGATATATCCAAAGAAATATACCTCTACATAATGAAGTTCAAATAACAAACCATAGGTACATACTTACATAAATTAAACATCTCCCAGCTATACAATCTTAACAAACTCAATTAGCTGGAACAAAGTTTAACATGACATTTGTGACAGCTACACCACTAGTCTGACAGGAATAAGGTCTGTTCACCTCTGCTGATTGAACTGCTGCTGAAAAAGCTCTTTATGTTGCTGCTAACCAAATGTTAGGGAAGGAGATCTTCCTCCCCTGAAACGACTTGACCTGTGCTGGAGTGGCAAGATATCTGAATGATACTTCAGCCGCATGGTTTCATATAAAAATTTTATGTAGCTCACTAACACCCCTTTCTCCAAATACAAACAGCTCTTCACCTTAGAAGCTAACAGATGCTAAGGAGCAGCCACAGAAATTGTCTCACGGGCGCCCTGCTGAGTGCACTACTCCTTCCCTGACTGAGGATACAATCTTGATTTGGAATCATGCAGCTTAAGAAAGTAGATGATGTCCTGAACTCACTCTGCAACACAGCCTCACTGAGGGGCAGTAACACTCCAGGCAGCTGATGGCTGTCAGAAAGATATCCAGAGGTTGCAGGAAGGCAGTGTGCAATGAGATGGTGGACATTCATAAGCTCACGTGAGAACTGCTTAAAATGTGCACTGATATTTCTGATAAAATCTGAATTCTACCCAGAACACGTGGAAAAAAAAAAAGAATCCAGCTCACAAACACTGCTTGGTAGCAATCAGAGATCCTCTACTAATATATCTATTTAAAATGTGCACAGGAGTTTCTAGCTGAATAATGACTAAGAATCAAACACCTCAACCACTTACTCTTTCTCAAGTAAGATTTTCACTAACAGTCAGCTCAGCAGTAGCGTTACAACCAACAGCTCAGCCCTTGGAAGAGCATGACACCTGCAGCATTAGGAGGAGTAAGATGTAGCTAAGAGGACAGAAGCAACCTGAAGGGATGGCAGCAAAACCAGAGTGAGGCTGAGATAAAGTGAACAGAAAAGTTGGTGCAGATAAAAGCAAGCTATTTCCAGATAGTGAAACAGCAGTCAAGATTCAAGTCCTGCATGCCTCCTCCAGAAACCTCAATGAATCCTAACGTCAAAGCATGCTCTGGGAAACTCAAGGCAATTTGACCTTCTCAGCTATAGATAGGACTGTGTTGAAAGCTTTTGTTTGCACTGGAAGCTATCATCCTTAAACTTCAGTGTTTCAGCAAGTCCTACTCTAAGAAGAAATGCATCACCTCAACATGCCAAGTCTCTCTTCAGAAATTCCCCAAGGATATTATTCTCCATTGTACTGAATTCCAATATTTAACTAACCACTCACACTTGCTTCCACACCTCACAATTTTAAGAGAACACCACAGGCACGGAGATTATAGGATTAAATCATAGATTAGACAGTTACCTTGTTTCCAGCTAATTTCATTACCATAAACTTGAAGTACTGTCTTCAGGAAATCTTTTGCATTGAAGCAGATAACTGGAACTTTGCAACATAGTATTTGAAACAACACTTGCCTGCACAGAGAAAGTTTATGAATATGCACTATACTTCTTTTAGATTTAGTTAATCCATTTAATTTATAGTTTTAATTAGCAACTAATAAACTGAACAGCTAATACAAAGCTGTTATTCTAATAAGAATGTAGTATCGCATTTGAATATTAAATCTTCAATTCAGTACCTGAATCTTCATTCTATACTTAAGCACACTAACAGATGGTTTACCATGCATGCATAAAGAAATCTTTGACACCTAGAATTAAAGTCTTAATCCAAAACAGCAACTTGCATCCCTTTAACACTTAAATGTACCTAAAGGAGATCACAGAAGCTGCTAAAGTTACTAGACAATCTAAACTGCCCTAATTGCCCACTGTTCACATGCTGCTTAAATCCAGTAAACTACATCACTCTTTTCCACATTTTTTCATTCTTTTTTGAAAGCACCTATAGTTCCTGTATCCATGACATTTGAAATAGAAGTAGATATAGACTTGACTAAGCAGGTGCATCATTTTTATTAAGATTTACTTAAGACAATATAAAAAGATAATTCCTTATAGAGATTTCACGTTGATTTATTTTTTCATGAAATGAAACCACAGTTCTTATACAGGTTCAAAATCTTATTTGAAATTTTTTAGGTATTTCTGAATTTAGTGTAGAGATCCAGTACTGAACAACCTCACCATTCTTAGAAAGCATAAGCATTTAGAAAATGTCTATAGCTACAGTGCTTATTTAGCTGCTTTATTCTTGAGCTCTTACTCTTCAGCTTTATTAATACTTTAATTCCTAAAATTCAGTAGTTTACAATAAATCAGTTATTACTGAAAATTATAAAGCATTCTCAAAAAGTTTTATCACGCGGCTATTATTGCAGCACATCAGTCCCATTCCTCCCATAATGGGATACTATTTCAAAGTCAATAAGGAATAAAGACAGATTTTGGTTATGCTGAGTGGAAGTCTCAACTAAAACCCAGCTTGAAAAAACGTAGTCCAACTAGCAAACTGATAGAAAAAAAATGCTTTTGTAATCTGGATGTTAAACTGTAACTGGACCATAAGAAAATCTCATTCAACAACTCAAAAATCATTTAAAGGCCTATTGGTCTCTGTGCTCTGAAATTAAGAAATATTACCAGATGTTAAACAGGATATTTACAATAACCATGTCCTAAGATTACTATGCAAGAAATGCAGTGCAGGAAATAAAGATTAGATACAAAAAAAGAAAAACCTTGTGGGAACTTTTTTTTTGTAAATATTTTGAGCTGTATCACTGTAGGGTGTTCATAAAGCATTTCTAGGTGAATACATGAATACTATATATTCAAATAATACTTAAGAATTGTATTAATGTTACTGCAATCCCACCTCATTCTGCAAGGAAACCTCATCATCAATATCATTATTGCCAAAAATACACACAGAGCAAAATGGTGCTTTATTCTTACATACTCTTACCGGACAAATTTATTGTGATCCTTTCCTTCTTGTTCCCAAAGTGAAAAGCATTCAGTTTTCAAGTAAATGAGTTTATCGCTTTGATTACCAGCACTCCAAGCACAGTCAGTTGAAGAGAAACTGAGCGAGCAATGGCGATCTGTGTGACTCTTCACTAACACAACAATTCCCTTTACTGACGAGGTTAAGGTCTGTTAAGTACAATCACAGCAGTGTTTCCTCTGACTGATTGTATACAATGCCAGAAAGAAAACTTCCCCAAGTATTTTACAATATGAAAACTATTAGTTATATTAGTACTGCATCCATCATTGACACAATAGAGTGCAAATGCTTCATCCTTAAAAAACAAATAGCATACTGTGACAGTCACAGCAGAAAGAAGAAAAAAACATTTAAAGTCTTACTTGATAAATGCTGAGTGCTTAGCCCAAGTGGTTCCAATTACTTTAGATTCTACTTGCTAACTAATAAAAGGCAGTCAGAAGTATGAAAATGCATCTCATTTAAATTTGTATTTTGGTAAGCAAGAATACCCATCACTGTTACAGATTCCATCCTCCCAGTGAACATGGGTTTATGTTAACCAGTCATATGGTTATATAACACAGTTCAAACAGTTCTGCAGAGCTGTCCCTAAACAAAAAACAACCTACTATTCACTAACCTGCTCTGAGTTGAGCTGTGATGAACCATCCAGAAATATCATAGTAGTTACAAAAGCCACTGCTTTTTTTATATTTGCAATCAGTTCTCTTTTCTCTTCACATCCTAAACTCCTGATATCACGAAAATCATTTTCAGAAGATTCTGGTTGTTTGTTAACCTTTTCATGTGAAATGTGGCTCTTTACAAGTAATCTTTTTCTCTCCAAACAGTCTGAAGACACCTCTTGCTTTCTTTTAAGGGGAGCAGCTAAATTCCTTTCACCATCCACTATGTTTCTTGCTTCTACTGTAAGGTTTTTTTCTCTGTATCTCCACTTAGGAGAGTCTAACTTCTGGTAGAAGTTCGGTATTTTGGTATCTTGACAGCAAAGCATTTCATTGATATGTGCCATCCTGACTACCTCACCAGCAGTACTCTTTTCAGAGCCAGCAGATGATTTTAATAAGGCAGCTGTGGAATCACTGATCTCCTGGAAAAATCAGAAAATGTTCAGTGAACCAACTATTCAACTTATTAGGAGACACAGAAATCAACATAGATGAGTTAATTCAGATATGCTTTCCAGGAAGAGATGCTCTATAGAAAAAATGTTAGTGATAACATCAAAATAGAGCCAGTTTAAGGGAACTATTATCACATGGGCCAAAAGCACATGTATACTTCATATATAAATATATTATATATAAATGATTTTATGCTTGTATCCTTTAGTGGAAAAAATACTAGCACAGAAAGACTGAATGTGTAAGAACTGTAGACAGAAAGCTAATGCATTCAAGTGTATTCTCCAGTCAAACTGCAAAAAGTTTTTATTGTTTAACACATAGTAGAATTTGAATGAGGACACTGAAGTAATTAAAAAATAGAATTAGCAATAAGTAATTATCTTTTAAAACTTCAAAAATAGGAACAAAACAAATCTAATTATCAAGTCAGAATAATAGAGTTGAACTATGATTAACCACAAAGCAGCAGCAGCTCCTGGGAAGAACCATCATCTATTAGAAATAATGACAGAGCTGGAAGTAAATAACAGGCTTTCAAAGCCTGAAGATGTAGTTCCATAATTTATGCAGAATAATCTTGCTAGATGTGGTGAGTCAAAATTCATCTCTTCAGCATTAAACAAAGGGGTTTCACCATTATATACATTCACTTATGGGTTAAACCATTCTCATCGTGACCATTTAGGAGCCAATTAATTTTGCAGTAAACTACCCCTCACCAAAAGCCCTGGATGGACTTGCCAAAGTGTGCAATATGTATGTACTATTAGAGTAAGGAAGGCTGTGAGATTTGCAGCTGGGATAGGGCTTCACTTTTAATACCTGGAACTCATTTGATCACTCAATAAACCTCAACCACAACCCAAATTGGGACTGTCCCAGTTAGCCAATTTTATTCTTGGATTAGCACCTAGAATCATAAGAGTTAGAAGGGACATTTAGAGGTCATCTCATCCAACTCCCCTGCAATGAGCAGGGACATCCACAGCTAGATCAGGATGCCCAGAGCCTGGCCCAAACAGGCTTTGAAATTCTCCAGAGACAGGGCATCCACCATATCTCTGAGCAACCTGTGCAGTGCCTCACCACCCTCACTTAAATAACTTTTTCCTTATATGCACTTGCATGCATGTTAAATAGTCAGGGAGATGATTCAACCAAAAATCAAACTAAAAATTAAAATTAAAATTAAACTAACTTGAAGACGTTTTTCGTGTGAACCATCTCACTTAATGAAATACCCAGCACCCTACAGAAGCATCAGAGATGGGTAGTAAAATAATGTTTTCATCTTCACCCACACAGCTGCTCTAAGGGCATTTAGCATACAGAACGATGTGTTAATTTAGAACAGCTTACAGTGAGGATATAATATCTAATGGTTCTGTTGCAGACCACACGGGAATTATATGGGCCACGCTCGTTATGGATGAGAGGATAATTTACAAAACATAAGCCACTTCACTGCTATGAAAAGCTTTTGCCAGTATTTTGCAAATATTTTCACATGCTAGTGATTATTTAGTCACAGAGGTTTGAGAACACTATATTAACTACCTGAATTTGGCAACCACATTTATTTCTCATCAATCTGTCAGAAGAGACTGTATAAGCAGAGCAAGGGGGGACCAAGACTCTAAGTGCAAAATAAGACTAAAGTTATACACTTGTGGTTTAGATGCAACGTACTGCAATGCAGTTTGCTATGGAAGAATCAGTCAATAACAACTTCAAGTCTTCTATAAAACCAGTGGCTTTTTTAGTGGTATTTATCTTACAACATGCTTGCCTTTTCATTTTTCAGATCTGCATCCTTATCAGCTAGTTTATTTTCCTTCATCTTCTCTTTACCTTTAAAGAGAAAAACTTTTAGAATACAAGTGAATCTGATCAGTGCATATAACTCAGCTTACAGTACATTACCAACTCTGCTCCTGAAGTTAAAATAATTGTTACCAAGCTCTCTGTACAAACTGTTTTCCTCAGACTAGCACAATTCACATTTAAAATGGCCCTCCAAGTCCTGAAATATGCACACACAAAAGTACGCTCTATCTCCCTTAAAAAAAAAAGGGGGGGAATATTCAACATAGAAAACATTTTCTAGGATATTCAGAAGGCACTTCACTATAATATTGTGAGCATGCACATTGCCATCTTCCAAAACACATTCAATTTTTGTCAAAGTAAAGCTAGGGGCATGGACAAGAAAAACCAACAGAGAACGCACCATGAAGCACACAGATCACACAAAATAACAGAGCTGGAAGGGACCTCCAAGGAGTCTTCAGCTTCAAATCCCTGCTAAAGCACACTGCTCTGGCAGACATCCAGGTGGGTCTTGAATATCTACAGACAAAGAGATTCCACGACCACTCTGGACACCATGTTTGAATGCTCTACCACTCTCACAGTGAAGAAATTCTTCCTCATATTTGTATGGAACTTCCTGCGTTACAGCTTTGCCTGTTGCCCCTTATCCTGTCGCTGAACACCTCTGAAAAGAGCCCAGCCCCAAACATTTGACTTCCACACTTAATACTTACAAACAGTGATATTTATACACAGTTTAATGTGTTGTTAGATGGTATTATTCTCAAAAATATTCTTCAGTAAAACACTTATTTGTTGCATAACATGACCTAGAAAAAAACTGACCATACTCCACTGAGGTTTTTTTTTTTTTTTTCAATCACGTTGCTCAACCTTGCAAGAGAATGGATATTTTAAGACCAGACCAGAAGAGAGAGCAAGGAAACCTTTCCGTCAGTTTCAGAGTCTGAGTTGAGTCACGACCAGCATAACATAAACCCAGAACAGGATGGCTGTCAGTGCTAAGACAGATCCCAAGTCACAGCACAGTTACCAGCCTGGGCCCACCAGTGACACTTCAGCCTAGAGTCCTGAGAGCTTAAGGAAGGCTTTGTAATGTCAGGACTTGGCACAGTGCTGAATGAAAAGGTTAAGATATGCCTTCTTTTCTTCCCTCAACACCACCCAGGAGCCCGAGAAGAGAAGCAGTAAAAAAGGCTGAAATAAAAGAACAAAGGGTAACAGGGAAGTAGTACTTAAAAATTCAGTGAGCACAGTAAGAGAACTTTCCTGAAATCCATGCCTCTGTACTCTGTAATTAGACTCTTATCTCTAGATCCTTCTACTGCCTAGCAAATCCAAACAACAACAAAAAAAAGTCATGAACTAAATACATATTCCTTCCCTTTTTAGCTCCAAGTCCACGCAGAGTATGCTCCACTGCTGATTTCTGCTGCAAAACTTGCATTACAAGCAGCAAGACATTCTGAATCTAACATGCTGCTGTCCAATAACAAAGCATAAAGAAATTGACTTCCTCTCACTGAAACTGTTTGGGTTTTTTTTAGTTATTAATAGCATTTTGTCTAGGCAAACTAGCATCCTGTATTTAAAAGACTAAAAAAGCATTTAAAAGACACCTTCCCCAATACCTTTACAATATCACAGGCATCACACATGATATAATCAGTTATCTATCTCCAGTTAAGTCCCCTAACTGGTACTGGTGGGAAATACCAAGAAAATCAAACGTAAATCTCACTCTTCCACAATAATAAGATAATAATTTAACAGCAATAGTAGCATGACTTTGCATTCGGTGCTCTTAATTGCTTAAAATGTCTAGATTTTTTCTTAACAAGTTCACCCTCCAGAGAAAATGAGGATTATTTTCTCTCCTTCAGCACACAGCATTCAGTGACATATGTAAGCAGCTACACAAGTTTGAATTTCTGCTCTATGTTAGGAATTATCACCAGATGGCAGTAGAAAGCCATCCCAGTCTTCAAATTCCGCAAAGCTCGAGTCTAAAAGTACTGATGCACTATTAACACTATCTACTTCACTGTACCTCTGGAACTTATGTTCACTTCTCCCTCTAGAATTGCACAGTGAGTTGGTAATGGGCATGTTTTGAAGAAAAGACACTAGCCTGGAGAGCTCACAGGGCTTCTTGCAATTCTCCAACACCTCCATTGATCTTCAAGTATCTAGTCCACATTCAAGTTAATGCATACGTTTACAGCATTAGTTAGGAAGAAAATCCAGCAAAACTTAGGCTACCAGCAACCTCCCAGCTCCCTGCACTCACATAGCAATATTTAATCAGGAAAGATGCATCAAATGCTACACTTAATTCTTTTTCCAAACCAGGAAACCTACACTTCACAGGACCTGAGGTTCAGTGTTGTGTACATGCATTTCAGCAACAGAGACACTTCAGAAAGCCAAAACTTACTCACTCTGATTATTGTTTCTGCTACTCTGAACTCCTGTAGGAATAGACTGCAAAGCTGACATAATCCTCTGAGCAGTATCAGATAAAGGCACTTCAGAAACCTCACATCCTACGTACGATGCATAACGTTCCATTTTTATGATTAAACCTAAACACAGAATACACATATGAATTATGCATTATATCAGAGTCAGAAACCAATCTGCACTTCAATTCTGTAGAAGTTAGAGACAAAATGTAACAAATATGTTGAGGCATCCATTTCCCTTAATAGATATAATTTCCTCCCCAACATGCCTAAAGTATCACATGGAAACTAGCAGAACTCTAAACTAATTTAGAAAATCTACAAAGGGGAACTCCTTTAACACAGTGTTTTAGTACACTGAGAAAAACTACTTAGTCTTAAGTACAGCTAACTTCTAAGAGAATAACAAAGATTCTTCTTCACGTCAGAATTATCTCCCCGTCCTCAACATCTTTAAATTAGCCTATGTCTGGTGTATGCACACCTTTACTCTTGTTAGTACTCAAGTTTTAAATCAAGGAAAACATTCAGGAGTTAACTGTCAAAATAGCACCAACACGTGATGATAGAAGTGCTACTATCAACGTACACAAAGAGCAATAATGCAGCATTTTAGAGAACAAGCATATAAAAAACTCTGTTCCGTTAGTTTTGTATAATTTGTATAATCAAGTATTAGATCATAATATCAAAATGACTACACCTGTCAAGGTAAAGTCAGCAACGCCTGAAGTCTCTACAAGTTTTAATGACAGCTACTGACACTCTCAATTTTACCCCTTATTTTCCTCTCTCTAAAAGCAGCTGCTTTTCCACTTCTCCTGTAGTCATATTCTACAATACATCAAAACTCTTGGAAGCACTAGATAAAATGCATCTGGGAGAACTAGAGAGACAAGGCATCCATACTGACAGACTGCTTGACCTTATAGAAGCTAGATCAGAACAAAGCATAGAACTTATCTCAAACATTAGGTATGTATGCAACATTTTCAAAGGATTCAAACTATGCAAGTACATTCTCCACCAAGAACTGCAGTTCAGTAATTTAATTCCTATACAAGTCTGCTATTCTGACCTTCTTTTACTAAACCCTGTGCATAAACAGCCTTTCAAGTAGAGCCCAACCATCAATAATACTCCCTTATCTTTACACAGAAATATTTTTCTTAGTTTAAGATCACAAGCAGTTTGCTTTTGGTCCTTCTTGTACAAACTTACAAATACAAAAAACTGTATCAAAGCAGAATAGCCACTGAGCTGCATTAAGTTCTGGCTAGTAGCTGTCTAGTTCAAAAGAGGTAATCCTGTTTCAATCTGTGTATGTGATAATCTAGAGCTTTCATAATTGCATGAACTGTAGAAGTTGTATAAGACAAGGAGCATCTCTAAACTCTTGTTTGTGAGCAGCATTTACCCCCAGAGAAAGAAAAAAGAAACCACCACATGACATGAAGCATTAGTCTTCTGATTCAAACTCTGGAGCCTATCAAAATGAGAACCTAGAAGATTAAAAACAAACAAGAAACCATTCATGAGAGCATACCTAAAACTAACGTACAGATATACCACAGATATTGACAGCACTGCGCTGAATTTAGTGTTTGGCATTTAATAGCAAACAACAAACAGAGCTAAACAGCATGAAAAGCAGACATAAAAACAACAAACTAATAAGCTAAAAATTATACATTGAAGTTTCATAAACGTAGAAGTTAAAAGCATGCAGTGAAAACATTTTTACAAATACCATTACTTCATTTGAAGCTAATTTACTAGTCTTCATCAATATGTGTAACACTGGAAAGCAAGTACAGCTGATCAAATCAGAAAACAGAAGTCTGGAATTTTTATACCATAAAAGCATATTCAGAGACATTGGTCTATTAGGAAGCCTATACAAAAAAAAATGATAAGCAGTCTTAACACCAGTCTATGCAGGAATATGAAAACATCATTCAAATAGGAAACATCCTTCAAATGCCTGGCACCACAAATCAGAGAGTAAATACAGCGTAGAAATCCCGAAAATGTCCAAATCCAAAGTTTAATTAAGAATTCTCTTTTTGAAAAGTTTGCTGTAAGTATGAACTGATTTTGATAGAGAAGACATAAATTAAGTGATGACATGGTGGGTAAGAAACAGATGGCCTTGTTACTTCAAACAGATTCTGGTACATATTCCAATACACTTCCATATGATAAAAACAAATTTTAGAGGAAGCACAAAGCAGAATCATTATTTCTGCCTAGGAGAACTTTCCTCGACAGAAGAAAGCACATTACATTCACGTCCCAAAATCCAGAATCCCTCTTCAGGTATTCAAAGTTTCAAGAAAACTAATGTCAAGGTGATGAAGCTTTCCTGTGTGCCATGCTGTATGCAGTGGGAATCAACATGCAGGCTAGAAAAAGGCAGTCTGTATAGAACTCATTCAAGCAATTAACGCTGTAATTAATAGCGAAGAACTTAAACTGTACGGCCAAATGCCAAAGCCAGGAAGCAACATATAGTCCAAACATGGCAACTGTGGCAGCTAAACATACATTGTAATGATAGATAAACGTTCACCTTGATAATACTTATTCCATTTCTTGTATACAGTTTACATTAACATGTTCTGCTATCTTAAGGATACACTGAAGGTTAAATATTAAGGAATTCACTGGTGATGAAGTTATCTTCCAGACCACTGGCTTTAGCCTCTGATTGCTGTTCAAGCTTCTCCACCAGCTCTTTCAAGTGGTTCTCATCTTTGAAAAAATAGATGTACAAGTTTCTTTCCATCTGATGCAGCTTATTGGACGCTAAAAAGTTTCTCTTTGACTTCAGATCAGCAACAAGATCCACAATTAGTTGATTTAGCTTATTCAAATCATCTTCTAGTTGACGGAACTGCTCAGTCACTTCCTAATAAAAAAATATTCAACACAAAAATGTTATTTTTGTACCATTAATACACCAGCTGAACTAGAAATATGAAAGTCTTTTGCTTTTGGAAGCTCTTTTTTTAACAAGTGAAAAATCATTAAAAGCAAAACCACACATGATAAATCCTGTATATGTAGCTCCCAAGGTGCACACATCTGCATCAGGTTATGAAAATGTAATTTCATTTCCTTCCTTACTAAAACAGATGAGTTAAGACTGTAAGAACCTGGCCTCCAATTATACAGACAGTTGAACAACAATTTCTATCAAGTCTTCATTTCTAGCCAAAGAGAGAACAAATTCAAACAGAAAACCAATCCACTTTTAAAATGAAATAATTGCAAACTACAATTCTTCTAACTCATTCCTATGATAGTTCAGTGTAGGCAGGCTGATGTTCAAGTAGGTAAGTATTTCCTTACAAGAATTAAATTATTTTTCCTGAGAAACAGTACAACAGAAAAATCTCAGTGTTTTAAGTAACTTGAGTCAATAAAGAGCATACCATGGAAGCAATAACCTTTAATCCCTAAGAAGGTAATGTTCTAATTGCAAAGAGAGTTGAATATTATTATATATCATTAAATATATTTTCTAATGCACGTGAGAATTGTGCAACAGAAGCCTTCACTTGTTCCACTTTTCAGATATCTATAGTTGCTTACCATAATAAAGTTATACTTAACCATATTCCCCTTCAAAAGTGGCTGTAAAAGCCATCCAGAAGCTCTGTTGTAGAATCGTCCTACCAAAACTGTCCCTAAAAATTCTGATATGTTTATTTCCTACAAATGAGCCAACCACAACCAGGCCATTTTAAGGGATCAAACTATACTATTCAGGTGCTACCAGAAAGAACAGAAATCTGCCTGAAAAAAGAAGAAAACTATATGATTTTTCCTGTGACATCACAGCCAGAAGACATTTTCCATGCCATAAATCTATACTAATGTATCTACCTTTGAAAGAAATTAAGAGTTAGATGCCACTATTTGTTCAAAACCAACAAATGATTACCCATCGACACATGCAAATCCAACATTTGCTAAGAACAACAGAACTACTTTCCCATCATCATTACGCTGCTAAGTTTGTTGACAACACTGCAGCCTCTTTGCACCTACAGCCCTTACATCTGTCTCGGTAAAAGAACACAACAGGAATAGATATAACCATTGAATAACTACATAAGGACATACCCGACTAGTGAGCAGTAACTGATTTCCTCCACAATACAGATCATCACGAAGAGCATTTACATCACTGAATAGTTTGGACAACAAGAGAGACTGTTCTTGAGAAGATGCTTCTAGCTGTTCTTGAGCTTTCACACAACTCTGATGTAACTTCTGAGCCATCTGTTGCAGGTTTTTGTATGTCCTCAATGGTTGCTTTTTGTTTTCTCCTTCCAAAAGTTCGTAGAGCCTGGAACAAATGAAGTTAGACACGCAAGCATTTTTAAGTTAACTAAGCATTCCCAGCATTATTAGTCAAGAGAAGATCACGTTGCCAAGTTCAAGAAATATGTAGAGATGGTACTAAGGAATATGTTTTAGTGGACAGTATTGGTGGCAGGTGGACGGTTGGATTAGATCATCTTAGAGCTCTTTTCCAACCTTAATGATTTTATGATTCTACATCAGACTGCGGACCAGCAAAGCACAGTCATAGATTCATAGATTCATTAGGTTGGAAAGGACCTACAAGATCATCTAGTCCAACCATCCTCACACCACCATCCCTACCCACCAACCTACTAAATCAAATCCCTACAAACTAAATCAAATCCCAGTCATAGTAAGGGTATTGCTGATAAAATGCTGCATCTCCCACTGATTCCATAATCCCATATGGACACAGGTCATGAGCAATTCACAGGGCTCCAAGATGTTCCAAATAACAAGCAACAGCACAGAAATATTGAGGCCATGGTTAATAAGAACACAAACACCAACTAATTCAAGAGGTTGACAACGCGTGCTTTTGCAAACTACTTTCCTACATTTTAAGGACAGTAACACTGAGAACTAACATAAAAATTCCACAGCCAGTAAGAAATAATAATAAACAAAAAAAAAACCCACCTCTTTATGACACTTTCAAGCTTACTGTTTTCTATCTTCTATCTATGGAAAGATTGCTAAGGAGTTCTACAGTGAGTTATGAGTCATGCAAACGACAGCACTATTTTGCCGTAACTACACAGTGCCATACCTTAACACTACATCAGGAACAGTCTAATTACTGATCTAACTGCTGCTAACTTAATCAGTTGCTACTGCCACCTCTGCACATTAAATCATTGAGCCCCAATTAGGAACCAGAGTGGTTTTAGGACGAGGAGAAGCCGTATTAAAAGGTAATTGAGTTTCTTCCAAGTGTCTACTGCTCATAAACCATGCAGGGTTTACAGCTCTGTCATGAGTAATAAGGCCTGCCTCTTTAAAGAATAAAAGAGGGAAGAAGCAGTCAGTCAACACTTATTTAATTGCAAAGAGACTCAGTAATAAACATGAAATAAAACGTTACAGGTTTTCAACACAGACACAACACAGGTAAAATGAATCCTACCTGATTCTGTCATTCATCGCTCAAGACTAAATTATCACTTAATGTAATAGATATTAAAAAAAAAACAACACACTTCATTGGTTTAAAGAAGGGGCAAAAGCCTAACATCACCTATTAAAGAATACTCCTGACGAAAAAGCTTAGTATCTAGAAGCGACCACAGCACAACACACAGTCTGCTGTACCACCTGAGATACAGGAAGACTGAATCACTTAGTGAAAAAAATCCTATACAGGCAACAGGATGCAGAAGGCAGGTGGCAAGTCAAGCAGTAGCCATGAGCTAAATGCATTTCTTACATTCCAGGAGTTGCTCCTCTTTCACACATGGGGGTTTTGTAGGCTAGGCAGATGAGACCATGGATACTGTCTGGGAGTAGTGCTACTAACAGCTCTTAGCATCTACACTTCAGGAAAAGTTCTCAAGATATCTGATTTTGCTATAAATATTCATTATATTCACAATATTGCTCAGGAATGCTTTGGCAATGTTAACTTCGAAAGCTTCAATTCTGGGAAATTTAAAACATTAACTAGGTATGAGAACTAATAACAACTGAGAAGGCTTAGCTTACCTACACCTTTATTTTTGAAATAAAGTTGGGAAGAAAGTCAAAGTTCAGTAGTGACTTTAACACTTACCTACAAGAGAAATCGTCCTTTGAACTAATAGTGTTCCTTGGCTTTGCAGGTTCAGTTTCTTTAGATAACACCTCTAGTCTCTGCTGCATCTCATTAGTACTCTGTTTCAGAGATTCTATCAAATTCTCAAGTTGACAGTGGATGTCTTTGTGTTTCTTCCACTCAATGTCATAGGCTAGCTGAATAAGTTCAAATGATGCTTTCTGTCTTATCAGATGGCTGCAGACTTCATCCTGTTTAGAAGCATAACGGTCCTGCAGAGCAATCTCACGTTCCAGGTCTGCCATTACCACTGGCACAGTGAACAGATGTGCATGCTGTTTCAAAAGGGGTGGCAGATCTTCACTGTTTATTTGAGCTATCTGTTGCTTAATTGTTGAGATTTCATCGTTTAAACTAGATATTTTGGCCTCGAGGTTTTCTTGTTTTCCAGAACCCTGCATAAAACAAAACATACCAACCTTTTCACAGTTCCCTCAGATTTTTGTTCACTTTTCTTCATAATGCTTCCCCTAACACACTTCTTCAGTTCACACGAGTCATGACTTACATGAAAATCAAAGCATCACCAAAATTAAATGGTAACCCTGCAAGCAGCTTTACATAACTTCACAACATATAAGGTAAATACACATTTAAGATGGCAGGCGGCAAATGTCAAGAAATAATTGAATCTGCCCTACTGCAGAGTCACGAAAACAGTTTATTACAGAAAAATTATAAGAGCTGTATTTTAGTTCACACCTAGATTTCAAACAGATCTACCTGAAATCTCACATGCACAAAGCAGTTTACATGCAGCCAGATGACCATCAATAGTGCCCAAGAGAACTAACCTTTTCCAAACGATTCTGATCGGATTAATCAAGCACCACATGCTCATCACACAGATGAAAATGTAACAACATAATGCCTCAAGTCAGTCCACGACTGAAGCATAAGCTAACTTTCTTCCTTCTGTTACAAATCCCTCACATTCTTAAATGCCATTAGTCACATCTGCCCATCACCCAGCGAGTGATCTGTGGAATTTCAACTACACGATTAATTGTTTTGGAATCTAAAACACATCGTCATTATGCCTCTATATTATAAATTCCTGAGTCATTGAACTAAAACCTGGAGTTTTTTTTTTTTTGTAATAGGAATATTAACAAGAATACATACATCACGTTAGTCCCCATAAGCAAAATTTTAATTAAAGTCATGCTTTAGATTGTAACTGTCTCTACTGTTATACAACAATTTGAAATCTCGGAGTTTGACAAGATTAGAAAGCTACTAAGAATTAGTTTTTGGAGGTAATGAACTCTAGAATGCAGAATTTGAGGTACTCTGACGTACAGAAAGGACTTCTAGCTATAGTCACTGAAGCTACACCACAAGAACAAGACTAAAAACTCAAAAAGTGCAACTCCACTATGGAAAAATAGTGGAACTAGTCACTCAGAACATGCCTGTGCCTGTTTAAAACTCCACTGCCTTATAAAACCATTTGCCACTTACCTTGCTCTTTAAGGATTGCAGCATGCTCTCTGCACATTTTATAGCTGAATTCAAGCTCTGTTCCTCAGCTTGCAATTCAATCAGCTGATGCTGAGCACAAGCATACGCTGCCTGGAGGCTGGCAATCTCTTGACTGTTTCCACAACCTTCAGTGGTCTTATCACAGGTGACATGCGTGCTGATGTCTGCAAGCTGAACACTGCCTTCGTGCAAATCCTCAGCCACTTCTGACATACCCTGATACAAATGTCTTTTTGCATACGAGGCGAGCGCTGCAGTGCACTGATCCTCCTGAGACAAATACTTGTGCAAGGAAAGCTGAGAAAAAAACACTGGATGCACACCCAATCCTTGTTCTGAAGCTGAAGCAGTGAAGAAAGAGGTCAATTTCTTAACCCTGTCCACAAGAGACAGTAGTTCATTATTAAGATTATCATTCGCTGCAGTGAACACTTCCAGACCTTTTCTCAGATCTTTCTGTGCTTCTTCCTCTTTGATTTTTAGTGTCTGCAGCATACTGCTGTTCTCAGAAATCATCACCTGAAGCTTATTACGCCGAAAGACTGTAAGATTTTTCATCTTCTGAAGAGCTCGAAGCTCATCCTCTGATTTCTCAAGTTCCTCCTCCTCTTGCTTGCTGCTCCCTGAATCCACTGGCTTACAAGTTTTAAGGACTTCGTCCAGCGCATCCCCTTCTAAAATGGGCTTTCCTGACTCAAGGAGATGATTAAAATCTTGCAGTTCTTGTTCAGATAACACGTGCTGCTCGTTTATATTTCCACAGAACCACTCCAGAAACAATTTCTCCTCCGAATACTCAAACAGCCAGTCAAAATCTTCTCCATTAAGCTCACTGGCTTTCGGATAGCCAATTTTCTTAAGAACTTCCACAAAGTCCTTTCCACAGTTCATGGTTGAAGTATTTTTGAAAGCAGAAAAGATCCAAACACACGGAAAAACTCTAGGGGATTATGCTAGTGTGGGGTGGGGTTTTTTTGGTCATATTAAATGACTATTCAGTGTTATGACAAAAAGCATCTGCACAGGAAAGTGAAAGTAGATCAGAACAGAAAACTGAACGCTACTACGGGGTACAGTTGTCAGTGAGATCAACTTTTATTTCGGGGATATCTTAAACGTCTCAGCCCTGATTTGATAACCAGAAGGTCTTCAGACAGCAATCAAATCCCAGACTCTTGGGAAAACACATCCTGCACGGTGGATGCAACCTGAACACTAAAGGAGAACTCAAAACTGACAGAGCAGCTCGTTACACTGCCTCAGTGCTTTCCTCCGCCAGCTCTGTGCGCCTGAAACTAAAGGAAAACCAAACGAACCTCTTTAACTTCCACAACGAGTGAAGTCCTCAGTCTGCCCTGAAAATAAAGCCAGAAGGCGTCGCACAGAAACCCGAGCTCGCCTTTATATCTTGCACGTCAGCAGCACACCGAACCTCGTCTTCGTTTTCTACGTCCCTTTGAAGACAGAGGGAGAAAAACACCAGATCGTAAAGAGAAGCCCACACCGACGAAGCGCTCCTCAGCGCTCACAGAAAGCAACGGCTGCAGCCGCACGGAGCTGCGCATGCGCAGTGCCCCGACGGAGAACCGCGAACCCCGACCCACGCAGCCGGCCACCGCGGGTCGCCGCCGGCCGCCCCCACTCACGGCGAGGATCGGGCAGCTCACTCACCGCGGTGCCCGGCGGCGGGCAGGACGGGCCGATCTCCGCGAGCTGAGCGAGCGGCGGCGGGCAGTGAGGGGGAGAAGAAGAAGGAGGGGCGGGCGGACGTCACGGTCAAAACGCCCGCCACACGCCGGTGTCGCGCAGCCGCAATTCACTAAAGCGCACTACGCACGCGCGCCGCTGCCCCCTCCCCGCCGGCCCGTCAGAAGGGCGCGTGCGTAACGTACGCTGAGGGCGTCTGTCCGCCGCGGTGCCGTCCCCGCGCGCAGAGGGTGCGTTCTCTGCAATGCAAAACTTGCGGTCGTGTGATTGCTGCAGTTGTCCTTCTGTGCGCCTTTCACGTTATTGCTGTGTTTCTTCGGAGGGTCACAGCGCGGCTTGGGTTGGAAGGGACCTCAGAGCTCACCCTGCACCAACCCCCGCTGTGGGATGGGTGCCCCCATCACATCAGGCTGCATAGGGTCTATACAAAGCAGCCTTGAGCACCCACAGCTTCTCTGGGCAGCCTCTGCCAGGGTATCACCGCCCTCTGAGCACAAACCTTCCCATAGCACCATAGAATGGGATCACCAACGTTGGGAAAGACCCAAAAGATCATCCAGTCCAATCAGCAATAGCTCCCACTAAACCGTGCCCCTCAACACAGCATCCAAACAACGTTCCTTGAACACCCCCAGGGTCGGTGACTCCACCACCTCTCTGAGCAGTCCGTTCCAGTGCCTGACCATCCTTTGAGAGAAGTAGTATTCCCTAACGTCCAGCCTGAATCTCCCTTGGCATGGTTTGAAGCCATTCCCTCTCATCCTGTCACTAATTACACCAGAGAAGAGGCCGACCCCCAGCTCACCACAACCCCCCTTCAGGAAGCTATAGAGAGCAATGAGGTCTCCCCTGAGCCACCTCTTCTCCAGGCTGGACATTCCCAGCTCCTTCAGCCTCTCCCCATCAGGCCTGTGCTGCAGACCCCTCACCAGCCTTGTTGCCCTTCTTTGAACACGTTCCAGGGCCTCAATGTCTTTCCTGCAGTGAGGGTCACTCCTGACATGGAATCCAAATCTCTTTAAGTTTAAAACCATACCCCTTTGTCCGGTCACTATCTACCTGTTTAAAAAGTGGATTTCCCTCCTACAAATGTTGATTTCCCCCCTCATCTCTTGAGATGGAGAATTGAGATGCACACAGGCCTCAGGGCGTGTGTGCACCTCAGTTTTCTGGAGCAGCAGAACCCAATCTACCATGTTTCCAGTGCACTTCCTTATGATGCTTGCTGTTATTTTGGCTTTTTGATTGCCACTGCCAACAAACAGCTCTCAGCAGTGATTGCAGGACCTCTTGTGAGGGCTCTTTCTGAGCTGCGAATCAAGTAAAGTTTGTCTTTTACTAACAGTTGGAGCACCTTTTGTTACACACTCCTTAAATTTAGCTGCCTTCATTTCCTGTTTATGTTTCACATGCCACATTTTTCTGGTCTTTCCTATTTGCCTCACTGTAGCCTCCTTAACTCTCTCATTGAGTCATGCGAGAGGGTTTGAAACAGCATGTTCTGTTTGTGTCAGACATTTAACCTGGGCTTCTAGCGCAACGTTTTTAAGCCTTCTTGGTGCCTTTAGGCTACTTGATTTTGAATTGCTTTTTAGGTGGTTGCGGGGTTGTTGGGTTTATTCGTTGTTTTGTTTTGTTTTTTGGCAAAGTCAGCCCCATTTTTACACAGTTTGTTTTCTTAAAATTTGGTATTTGTTTGCTTTATTTGTCTTGTTTTCTCTTGTTACACCACACAGCTTAATTATGTTGCGGTTGCCATCAGAGAGCACCTCTCCCACTAATAGCTCTCAAATCAGATCCTCTGCGCTTCTGAAGACTAAATTCAGAGCTGTGTTTTTCCTTGTGGCTTTTAGGGCCATTTATTCTAGAAATAAGTTATATAGTGCATCCAGAAATTCTATCTGTGCATTTCACCCTGGTGAGGCACTGACCCAGTCTGTGTGTGGGTGGCTGAGCCCTCCTACTACATGTCCTAAATGTGCAGCTCCTCTAATCTCACTTAATGCAGCTGTTGAAATGAATCAACGCGGGGAAACGAGCAACCTCTCAGCACAGCTAAGGCTGGCTTACACGAGGTTTTTGAGATCAAAATCAGCACCTGAGTTGCCTGCAGTATGGTGATTTGTAGCTTAGCGTGGCCTATGCGAGACACACTTGTACATTAAACCCTGACCTGGCAGTGAAAAGAGCTGTAGTGTTGAATTCCTTACAATCAGCTAGCAGCTTGATGCGCCTCATGGAACAGTTAGGAGCTCAGCTGTGCCAGCCTTCAAGCACAGGATGTGATTTGGTTCTCTTTCTACCCAGACATGAAATTTTCATGGAAGTTTTCCCCACTGATTATCATTGCAGCCTCCATCCTATGTCTGCTTTGTCGAATGTGGTCAGAATTAGCCTGAAGGTTCAAAAGTTATCAAGGAAAGAGGAGGGGAACAGATGGATGAAAGAGGAATTGACAGACAGCATGATCTCATAATCCCCGCTGGCATAGGAATTCAGGCTAGAATTGAAATATTTTAGGTCAGAACACTGTGCACTTAAAGTTCTCATTTTGAAAGAACAAGCCTCTAATGTGAAACAAATTTTTGTTTGTTAGACCGTAGACCGACTCCTAGGGGCAGAGATTAAACAACCGCCTTCCCCTACAAACATGTTACAGTCATGTATCTGACATTTCAGAGTCCTTTTTCCCATCCAGCCACAGCCCCATATGCTTCAGTGTTTCCTTCTGCAGCTCCTTATGGGTCAAGAATGTTTTTCTCTGATTCATTTTTTTCTTGGTTGTGTTCAGTCAAAACATAATTAAAGGCTTACCTTACCCTTTTTTTCCATTCCAGGAGCAGTTGTTTTGCATCTGTGTCCGAGCACCAGCGAGGCTGCTTAGATAGCTTGTTGCATTTACGAGCCATTTTATGGTGGATTCCAACAGATTAAGACAGAGACTTTTCTGGAAGGATGTCTGCAAGCTCTGTGCTATCCCACCCATGCCATGTCGCACTTGTTTCACTGCAAAACATGATGTAGTTGTGTCTGGTGCTCACTGAGAAGCTATCAATTACCCACTGTCCAGGCTGTAAAACACATCGTATAGGCATTGCAGCTGGTGAATATAAACCCTCCCACTGAGATACGCCTGTCCTGAAGAACTCGTATAAAAGTACTTCACTTATTACAGTTTTAGGTTTGGGGTTTTGTTTTGTTAAATAACATTTGGAAATAAGTTTTTAGCTGGTGTAACAGCGTGGGAGCTTGTCCATTTCGTGTCGTGCAGGTTTTTAGCCAGTAGAGGCAGGGTTTCAGAGGGCACGAGGCAGATGGCAGGAGTGCCAGCCGCTCTTAGGAAGCACTCTGATAAAGGAAGATCATTGCTGTAAGCAAACTTATACTCTGAATTAAGCGCAGCTTTTGAAGCGCTGTGTGAACTGTGATGATAATAAAGGCAGAATACAGACTTTGGCACCAGCGCGCTTGCTCTCACAGGCACCTGCATTGTCTCTCTGGAGGAACAGATTTCATTCTGAGACCTTGTGTTCCCAAGAAAGCAGGTCACAGTGATTAGCTTTCTTCAGCTTTATTGGATACAATGCCATAAGTTAAGAAAAAAAAGCACCTACACGATTGCCAGGGCCATGGCTGCTGTGCACAACAGCGATGCAGAGAAGCAGGAGCTTTTGGGGCCATGTGGAGAGCTGCTCCCTCATCCTGGGAAGCTAACACCACAGAGAGCAAAAGGAAACGAGCCCTGTACCAGCAGCGGTCTCTGCTATCACAAACCCAGTCCTTTTTGGCACCAGAAATACCAGCTATCCGTTGCCTGCCTGTCCACCCACCGTAATCATACCTTCGTGCCGTGCTGAGGTCTGTGAAAGCTCTGGGTCATTCACAACTTCTAGATGTATAATAGTAGTAACTGAAAACTTCACCCCTGAAACCACTTTAAACAACCTCTTTTAGAGAAAGGCAATGGCCATCATGATTTTATTTATAGTTTAAGGCTCTTTTCCATTTAGATTAGCTGTATAAAGAAAAACCCCAACCATTTTCTTACCGATAGCCAAGCTTCTGGGCTCTTTAATTTCCATCATTAGCAAAATGGGGAGACTTACTTTTCGTAGAAACAACTCACAAGACATTACAAATGTCTTAAAAGAAACTGCTCAGGTCTTAAAGTGGCTCAAAAATCCAGTGCCACAGTGTCAGCCAGAATGCTGTTCCCCATGCAGTTTTTCCTTGTGTGCAGCAGCACAGTGCTGTCTCGAGATGTGATGCTGCCAGGAAGTTGCTGCAGCTCTCCTCCTGCTGGAGATGAGCTCTTCCAGCAGCGTACTGGTGCCATTTTGTGCTCACTATATTGTAGGGGGACTCTCAAAGAAAGCTTTGCTAAACAGACGGTTTGCTTTGGGCATGAGTGTTTGTAGCGATGCGGTGGCTCGGCTTCCTGACAAGCTCCACACCATGGCTTCAGGCTAAAACTCCCAGTTCTGTATTTTTAAGAAACCTCAGTATTTTCAGCACGACATACTCGACAAATGGAAACACACCCGTGTCTCACGCTATGCTCGAAGATACAGTGACGCCATTTGCAGAAGCATTTCCATTCTGTCCCTCCCAGCTCTCCCAGTACCAAACAGAAATGCTGCCCTTTGCCTGGCTGTGCATTCCCCACCCAGTGCAGTGCACATGCATTTATCCAGCACCCCTGGTTATAGGCACACAGCGTTAATGGCTGGTAGGGTTACGTGGGGCCAACGTACGTAACGAAATCCAGTTTCAATTGCGCTCCAACCTGAATGCCGTAGGATTGATGTGAATTGCTAAAACTCAGTGAGCTCTTTATTAAGTAGTCATTAAAGCAGTATGAAAAGATTTGCGAAGGGAAGAAACGCTGCATACAAAGAGAGATGGTGATTTAAAAAGAAAAAATGAAACCCGCAACAAAAAGGTATAAAACTTTGTATTTATATTCTGACAGAGTAACGATACGACACAATGCTCCGTGCACTGCAGAACGTAGTGAGCACCACACAAGTGTGCACGCAGAACCTTCACAGCATGGAACGTGATGGAAGAAGGGGACAAATAGAGCAAGGGAAATGGCTTCAATCTTAGAGTGGAGATTTAGGTTGGACATAAGGAAAAGGTTTTTTATGGTGAGGGTGGCAAGGCAGTGGCACAGGTTGCCCAGACATGCAGTGGATGCCACATCCCTGGAGACTTTAAAGGCCAGGCTGGATCAGGCCCTGGGGAACCTGATCTAGCTGTGGTGTCCCTGCTCATTGCGGGGGAGTTGAACCAGATGGCCTCCAGAGCTCCTTTCCAACTTCTACGATTCTATGATTCCAATTGGATTTTCCTCCACTGCAATCTTTTGCTGGGATTTACGATAGTAGAGATAGGAAGAAGGGCCAAGATGACCACACTCTGACATGTTCTGTTCGGCATTTCCCCTGCATTGTACTTCTAGGTAGTAATGTAGCACTTGGGTGTATCTTAGGCAGCTGCCAATTAACTGTACTACATTTAATTGGTCACTTTGGCTCATTGTGGCACTCGTGAATCTTGATTTGATTTCTGATGAGTTCACCCACCGCATGGAGCACCGCTGCAGCCCTCACTGGCACACAGCTCTGCATCCTCCAGTTTGTCCTGAGCATTCAATTCTCCAAAACTGGCCACACATGCAGTACAGCAGGACGCACTGAATACTGGTGATTGTCACTTTTATTTCAGTAGAAATCACTTTTTTTTAATGAAATAATGTCAGGCTGTGTGTGGTTCTGTTGTGCGTCTGCTTCGGCATCCTCAAAGTGGGCATGGGGGGATGGGCTGCCGCTTGGACTGGGTGATCTTAGTGGACTTTTCCAGCTTAACAGTTCACGATAGGAAGCCATCCACAAACACCAGATGAAGAACTCTGTCCTTGGGGATTTTTTGGGACTTTTTATGCCTGTGGTATTCTAATGAAACTCACTCCGAGCCCAGTTTGAGTTTCACACAAAAAAGCCCATGGGATTCAGTCCCCAGATAACAATGTGCTGCAGCTTCTACCAGTCATGCCCCGCTCCTTTAGGAAGATAAATAAGCTGTGGGATACAAGGTAGGCATCCTCCTAACTGCAGCTGAGAATCTGCAGAAGGATTGGGGTTGGATTTGTGCCCCTCCCCTGTGACGGCAGAGCCCAGGAAGGGCCATCCCCAGGGCCAGGCCTCCATGCTCCCCAGAGCCCTGCCCACTGAGGAACCGCCCGGCAGCTCTTCCCTGCTGGTTCCTTCCCCACGTGGTAATGTGGAGGAAAAAGGATGAACACAGAAGTGGGGCCTCGCCTGCCCAAAGCACGGTCATGATACAGAACAGCAGAACTGTTAGCACGGTTGTCGTGTTTAATCTCAGAGCCAGCAGCGTTTGTTTCCATTCATGCCGTGGTTACACGCAGCTGCGCGCGCACACCAATGCATGCATGCACACACACGAAGCACACACACACAGATTCAGCCTGAAAATGAGCAAAACCAGGACGTGACGTCCATCCTTCGGTGACACGTCCTGGGGTGCCGCTGCTATGGGCACAGCGCACTGGGACGCGCTCTGGAAGGAACCTGTGAGCCTGAATGGCAGCAGCACTGCTGGGCACGGCAGCCAGCAAGCCCGGCACCTGGAGCAGCTGTGGGGCTGCTTCCAGCCTCACTCCTGCACCACCAGAGAGAGGGGCTGTGTCTGGAGGTGGGGAGAACAGCCCATCAGGAGGGTCTCTTTATTGGGATAAAGCCCCCACTGTAACAACTGGAGAAGTAAAAACAAATAAACCCTTTTCGTTTCCACTCAAGATTATTCGAGTAATTTTTATTGAAAATATAAGATCTACAAAGCCATGGATACCCAGCGTGGAAGAACTCATTAAGTTAGCACATTCATCTTGAAAAGGAAAATTTCAGGTTGACCTAAGGTACAACAATGTTCAATTTAAAATCTTGTCTTTCCTTCTGTAAGTTTCAAATCTCTTTTTCAATAGGAGGTTCTGTGCAAGAGCTGCTTGTCACGAAAGGAAACACTTTACAATTCATGAGTGTGTTCATTATAGAATAAATGAACAGCAACAATATACTAGCCTGGTTTTTTTGTTTTTTCCTGTTAACAGTCGTGTGTTAAAGTAAACTCTTAGTTTTGCTGTGTTTTGTTTTTCCATGATTTGGAAATTAGTTACATATGCACCAAAGGAGCTAGTAATTTCTGCTGCTTGTCAGCTACACACAATGAGTATATTGCTGTGTGCTTTCCCCAACAACGAGGATTTTAGTAAAATGCAAGGTGTATACAACATAATACCAAAACCTGCATCACAGAAAAGGTTAATTGTTTTCTTATTCAGCTGCCAGAGTTGATAACCTTATGCCCCTCCCCAGAGCCAAAGTAGGGGTGGCCATCCGTTAGGTTATGTAAATTAAACATACACGTTTTCCTTGTTGGCAAGTTCCAAGCAGTAAGCGAGAGTGCAAACAAGGATCTGTAAGCTGCCACAAAATGTATTCGTATTTCTACTCGGTGTTGTAAGAGCCAAAGGGAGGACACGTATGTCAGATGTTGAAAGAACAACTGAATCTTTGTTTTTGATCATCATGGTCAGCATGTCATGAGGTCTTGTGTCTGAACACTAAAAATGGCACCACACTTGGACATCCCATAGCCTTACACAGTACATTTGTGTTTCCCTAGCCACTGAGCACTGGTCTCACGGAGACCCCGACTTCATAAGCTAACAAAATATAGATTTGGGTGCTGAAGAATCAAAGGGAGGGCTTATACAAAGATCATGAACCCTCGCACCAAAACTGAAATTTAGGATTTCACTTAAAGCCACACTGAATCAGTTGTGAGAGGGTGAAGATATAAATACACCTCTCTACTTCATCGGTAGGAAGGTGGACAACTGACCATTCAAACGGAGGGTCTGGAAACAAAGCTTAGTTGTCCTTTAAACAATGAAAAGGAGAGGCATACATAAATGGTCACCAAGGCACAATATGACAAAGGTGAAGAGTCCCTGAGACTCTGGTCTGGGTCTGTACCATTCCCCTCCCTATACAAGTAAATGAGAACATTTAGGAAAATATAATACAAAATCTCTTACAGGAAATATAGACTACACTTGCTAAAATCACTTCCCTAAAAGTGTTTATAGCTTTTTTCTCTTTTTTGTTTCTTTTTTTTTTCCTTTTTTTTTTTTTATTTCTTTTTTTTTCTTCTTTTTTTTCTTTTTTTTTTTTTTTTTTAAAAGACCTTCTTTAAACAGGTAATGCAAAGACTGGTCCGTTTTTTCTTACCCGGCAAGCCAAGCTCTAATGACTTCACTAAGCAGAAGTTGTATTAAAATACATCTTCATAGTATTGCTATAATTTGGGTAAATACGTTCTGAACAGCTCGATGAGTACTAAATAAACTTTGCTGTTTTACAGCATACATTTAATTTTTTTGCACTTTTTTAAGAATAGAAAATGCAATTATAGTGTGCAAAAGAAAAAAAGGATTAATTATCTTCTAGCTGAATACTGTAATTTTAAGCCATGCCTTCCATAAAAATGTATTGACATGTGTAAAAAGAAAAAAAAAAATACAAGCAAACAGAAGTTTCATTTCCTTGCAAGGACAGATTAGCTCTCACAATCTGGATCACTTGAGTTCTGTATTTCTCAGGCAAAGAAATGAAAAAAAGAAAACAAAAAAAAACCACCAAAACCATAGAAATGCTTCAGTGTCATCCACTCCACAGTAACAGGCCCAAACTGCAGAGCTGCATTCCTCCTGTTAGCATGGATGGAACGATTTGCTGCTGGTTGGATACTGAGTACAAAAAAGCAGAAGAAAGTTGAGATCATCCCACATGAAGTCATTACTAGAGCTGGCTTTTCCCCCGTTTTGAAGTACAGTAGTGACTTGTAAATATGACCTTTTCTAAAGATCATCTGCAATGGGAAGGTTTATCCGCCTGCTTCACCCAAACAACTGCTGAAAGAATTGATACAACAGAGCCCGCTCTACAGGGTTCCATATTGTAAAAACACCACCAAAAGTTTTAGGTTTGGGTATCTCTGAATCACTATCGCACCGCAGTTTCTGGTTATCCTTCGATGTTTGAGAATGGTTTCTGCAAAATCAAAATAACTGTCAAACTTCCTTATGCCATGCTTCCACCAGTTTGAATTTAATACTTCTTGAACGGAATGACAATTTCTTTTCTTTAATTTGCAGTAGAGCTACATCAAGCTAGCTTTAAGTCACAACTGTACCTAACCACAGTTCTCTGCAGCAAACCCATGATTTACAATATCTAATATTGTGGTTACAGTGCAGGGAACCGTGGGTAAGAAACCTCCACGTCAGAGTACTGTGGCTGGGGTTTCCCGGAAGAGTGGCAGTTGACACCTCTGGAATATTCATATATAAGTGCTTCAGTCAGATGGTCCTGAGTTGAGCTGGTCACTCAGGCACTATGAGAGCCTGGCATTCAGTCTGCGGGAATGTGTGTAACCTCCATCGCTCGAGCCGCTTTGCAAACTGTAGTGGTCTTCAGCATCACTGGCACTTCCAATACTGTCCATTTCCCCTGGTGTAAACTCCATTCCTTCAATGTCTACTTCTAAAGAAAACATAAGAAGCACATTTTCAGAAACGCGGTGCCTCCGACAAGTAACCAGGGCCACTTCTGCCTGCGTAAACCAACGATCAGCTGAAACCCCAATCATTCATTTACTGTAATTAAGAAAAGCCTGCAACAGTAGCTCCCGAGGTAAGCAGCACCTTGTCCTCCTGAGAATTAAAATCCCTTCTGTCCTCATCTACACAAACACACAGCATGACATCAACACCAAACGCTGTCCCAGAACCATTCCAACCCGTTCACAGATGCTGATCTTTAAAAACAAAACGAGAAGAAAACCCAAACCCTCCGGGCTCTGAGCTGCAGCACCACGCGAGGTAACTCAACCCGTGCAGGTGTCAGCTCGCAGCGACCGTGGTGCAGCCATCTGTCCTCCAAGAGCTGCATTGTGACCAACAGCTCCATCTCCCATGGGCCCTGAGGAGGGCTGTGCACGTGAGTTCTCACTCGCAGGCACAGTGCCAGTCAGAAAGGGAAGACATGGTGACGGGGAGCTCCGAGAGCCCACTCTTAAATGAAAGCCAAACGCGGGAAACACTTGGGTGATCACAGCACAGCAAACACCCTCAAATCTCACAAGAAACGATGTGGAATTATTTTATTCCTGCAGATGAATTAAGACAAATGACATCCTTTTTTACCAATCAGAAAATATCATGGCGGCCTCACCAATAGCTACACTCAAAACGTGGAACGCTGAACGGCATTTGTTTCAAAAACTGGCATGCTGTATCAACAGCTCTGAAACTGAAAATGCGTTGTTTTTTATTCTGTAGATTGCACAATGGAACGGTTTTGTCTGGGTTTTGTTGAAAACTTGACCTTAGTTCTAAATGGTGCCTGTCTGTTTCCTTGCTTCCCCCTCCGTCCCGCAGCCCCCGCGCAGTTACCTTGTTCAGAGTCAGTGGATATTGTTGATCCCATGCTGTCAGTGCGGATGCGCTCCATGCCCTGCACGGATAGCTGCTCCAATCTGCGTTTGAGGTAGCGGTGCTCCCGCTGCAATTGTTCTTTGATATTCAGAGCTTTTCGGTCCTGTTCTTCCAATTTCTTAAAGAGAGAGAACATCAGTAAGCCAACAGATCTCGCTTCTGTTGAAGCATCGGTAACTCAGGATCTTCTCTGAGCAGTTCTTTCAGAGCTGATGATCAGACCAAAGCATTTTTGTTACCACCCTGTAGAGCTCCATACAACTTCAGCTGGCCAGTCCAGAGGCGAGTTGGTTTCACAGTAAAATATATGGACACAATAAAAGAGAATTCCTTAAAGACTCTTTTGCCACTAGCACAGGTTTCTCAGCTAAGGCTGACTGATTGTTGCCTTGGTTCTGGGAATATTTAAAACATTTTGTCAGGGTAACTCGAGCACAGCTTGGGTTTCAAGCAGAATTTTATGTCTCTTCAGGTGAAACAAGAGAGCTATCACCGTAAAGGAACCGTTACAAGCTCCTCCATGCTCCCTGTACTACTACAGGCTATGGAAATCTTTACCATTTGTAAGTGCTTCATCATCAATACTCAGTACTGCTTTATACATGAAGTAGGAGGAATTTACCCACAACTCCTTTCATTCTAGCATTTCTCTTTCCTAGCACTTCTCTGATAACTCTGTGATAACCCCCTACAAAATCAGCGCTATTAATCCAATGCAGCAGACAGCCTGTGAACGGGTCCTTCACAATCAGCCCCAAATCTTTCCTGTTACCTGAATAAAATAAGGCGTTCACTTTGGAAAGAATACCTCACGCTGTGTGAAATGCGCTGCACTGTTGGTACAAAGGTGAGAGCAGGGATATTCTCTTTCCAGATTTCAGCGGATTGCTTTTCCAATCACTGATGGCTACTTTCAAAAATGGACTACGTAACTAGAGAAGAAGGTAGAATGGATATGACTGGATCAAAAGCAGGAGCTACAAACAAATCACACACACACAAAAGGCAATTCTTTTAATCTAAGCGATGACGTACATTACAGGTTCTGGCAGAAAAAGCACTTTGCTAGAGCAAATTTCTCTTTGAGCAGTGTTTATATGACCACTGAGATTTAGGAGATGTACTGGGAGCGAATACAGCTGCTGCTGACTCTTCCCTACCATCTGAATGAACCTACGTGTGGTTTTCTAGAGGAGAGTGGGCTGGGACTGCATACAAGAAACCATGAGCCAAGTGACTGCAAGAACTCTGCTGTTCTAATGCAATCCCGAAAGCAAAAGTATTTCTCTTCGAAAATATAACTGATGTGACTCAACTCGGCAGCTTCCCACCTGAATGAAACCTAACTTCTGCAGCCTCACTGTAGGCTCTCTCCCAGGCCACACACTACCCAGATATGCATCATAGGTAGGAACACGATGTTACAATAAGCCAGCGTGTCGGTACACCCATGTGCACAGCACGCCAAATGTGCCCGACTGATCAGATTTCCTTTTCCTGTATTTTCCTGGCCGCGGTGCCAAACTCTTCACAACTATTTTGGGAATGAACTCGGTGATTCATATCCAGGAGACTCAAAACCGTCCGATCTCACAGGGCAAGTTTCAGTGGATGGGTGTGTGAAAAGTTCAGCAGTGTTGGAAGGGGCAGTGCCTGCTCTGGCAGCACAGCAGGGACGTGGCTGTCCGAATGCCTGCAGAGCTGAGGAGAGCAGCAGGCGGGTTCAGTTAGAAGCTCAGAAAGAAAACAAAGCTTCAGTTTCACTTTTCAGAAAAGGAGTACTTGGTACCGTGCACCAATGGGTTGGGAAAGAATCTGTTCCTAGCTTTGTTATCAGCAGCTCAGATGGTAACTACGTGGCTAATCCCTCACACTTGCCACTTGTAAAAACAGTTTTTCGATCTGTATGCGTAAGGCCGTGATAGGGGGCAGCCCCAGACAAAAGCCACACGCAGTGCCTTTCATGCACGTTAGCCCGAATTATAAACAAGAGGCCAAAATCTCCGATGGTCAGAACAGGGGTTGCTCAGCTGGAGTAAACGTGCTTACAAGAGCTGAAGAAGGAGCTCAGTAACCTTGTTCACAAGAATGGCTTTGCTTAAATTCATCAGTGCTTGCTATGAATTAATTACAGCCATTTCTGCAATTGTGCCGAGTGTCACTGCTGCGCAGCAGCAGGCTGTTCTCCAAAATATTCCCAGAGCACTGGCAGTGTTCAGCCTCTCACCACACTTCTTACTTTGCTCTCTTTTCCCCTGTAAGACTGAAGAAACGCCAGATGAATCGTTACAGCCCTGGACACGGCATCAAAAACCTGTTCTTTAACTTTCTGCATTTCAATACTTATCGTCTATCTGCGTTTCCATTCCCCTGAAAATGATGAGAGTGAAACTGCTCTGTCTTAGGAAAGAGCAGAGCTGAGGAGGAACGTCCTTTGCGTTGCCTGTGCACACGTCTAACCTGTACTGTTGCTAAAGCACAGGTGAGGTTTCGTTTTTGTTTTCAGCTTGTGGCTCAGGTGTTGCTCACACAAAGCATGCAGAGGGAGTGGCAGTTCACAGGAGATGAGGTTTTATTTTTGGTTCCTTTTAAGTGATGGGCACATGCTCCAGGATCTGGTTACTGGGGTATGGGATGAGGGTGAGACTCGTTAGGAGCTCCAATCCCTTTGACTCCGTTAGTTATTTCATTACTAATTACTGACATTTTCACTTCAGAATTACTACAGTACAGTGCTACCTTGCTCAGCCCTTAAAAAATAAATACCTTAATCAAATAACACCCATGATATATATAGACATATTTTAATAAAACGTAAACCATTAGTAATCACAAAACCACCATTTCATATATCTGAGACTGCAAAGCACATAAAAACTTGATACTCTGAGTGAGAACCCTGCTTCTAATACAGACCAATAGAGCCAGAAGATCAGACATATGGATACAGATTTTGTGTGAAAATTAAACTCCTCTCCACGGATACACATTCTGGAAGATTATGCTTTAAAAATATAAAAATACAAATGAATGTTTTTACCTTGATATGCATCTTAGCTCTTTTCAACAGGCTTAGAGTGGTGTGTCTGGTGCTGTCCGGCCCAAGAGGCACAAGCTGTTTTAGCTGTTCCAAATATAGCCGGAGTTTAGCCCGTCTGCAATTATTAAAAATGAAGAGCGTTGTAGTAAAGTTGCACTTGAATAGCACATCCTATATGCAAACACCATCTGTTTGCAGGATCTCTCTGCAGAACTCGATTCAACAGTGGCTTCCTCTCCCCTTCCTTTGGCAGAGTTTCAGACCAAAAGGTCACTTGAAATGTAGTAATGCTGCTTGGCACATTTATACACTATTTTCATACCTATATTTCACAGCACTTTGCTCAGTCTGATTATTCCCATCTTAAGGAAGGTGGAGGGGGGTACACACAGAGAAGGTAACTCAACCAGGGCTGCACACTGAATCCGTGGTTGAATAAAGAACTAAAATGGAGACCTCACCCCAACCCGGGTGGTTTTCCAGCCTGTGGGCAGGAGCAGAGGCTGCACACTGCGGCTCCCCCTGCCCGATGCCATAGCTGTGCTCATGGCTGCTTCCAGCCACCTCTCAGCCCTCGCCACAGATCCTTTTTGCTCCTGTCCATGCACTGACCCACATCTGTCTATGAAGGGGCCAGAACAACACTTGGGCAACACCAATCAGCTCCAGCAATATCGGGTCCATTGCTGTCGTTCATGGGTACCATTACCACTCCCAATAACCCCACTCCTGTATTAATGGCATCGAATCCATTGGTAAAAATGAAAGAGGATAAGCAAAGTGCCATTTCCACAGCTAGCTGGTTTCCATACGTTTTGTATTTCTGGCAATATGCAACTCTATGGTAACTGCCCAAAGTGAGGCAGCAACAAATCAAAGAACATTACACCTTTCAGTTTTACACCATGGAAACACATGCACAAGCACTTACATGAGCAACATCTGTACCATTATCTTTCCACCAGCCCAAACTGAACAAAGCAATGATCTGGAGCATGCCTGCAGCCCCCACACAGCACTGGTAATAAGCGAAGCAGATCACAAGCGTGACATGAATAATTATCTGTTTCCAATCTGCTATATGCTGCATGAAGGAAACAAACTGTGCAGGAAACCTAATGCTCCTGGTCAGCACACTCAGAACAAGAATTCAGCATCTGAGATGCAGCTTAAGAGGATTCAGCGTACATTGACTGACAAGTGATATCATATCTGGAATAATGTAAAAACCTGAGAATAAGTGGGGGGGAGAAAGTAAAATAAAACTAATGAACGTTCAGTACTGTAATGACGACACGCTGACTTGTAGTTCGGGCTGCCTATAAATTAGCAGTGAATTAGGTACAAATTCAAAGAGCATTTCTGTATAATTGTCAGTTCTTTCTTCAAGTCATTTAGGAGACAAAGATTATAGGTGGAAGTGCAATTCGAGAGAGAACAGGTGCCACGTTGTTAGCTTAGGCCTGCGCTTTGGTCTGAACGCAGGGCTCTGCACCTCACAGCCAAAACGCTTTTCCTTCACACACAGCCCCACAGGCGGGGGCAGCCCCAGCAGAACAGAGCACCTGTGGGACTGCTGACCCCAGCCAGGACACTGACCTTCACAACGCAGCCAAAGGATGAAGTGCCACCACCAGGGCCTGCTGGGAGCTACACAGAGAATGCAGGGAAAACCATTTCTGCAGCCTTTAATAACTACCTGTGGTTTTGTGCGTGTGTGTCTGAACTAACATCTTGCTTTGGGCACTGAATTCAGTTCATCCTTTTGTTTATCTAACTGGTCTCTAAGCTTGTGCACGGTCATTGCGTCACTCGGCACAACTTGGATGCAACTCTATTTAGACAGCTGACAGAGAAGCAGAGACTGAGGAGAAAGGAGGACGTGGCAAGAAGGATACCCACATGGTGAACTGAGAGTTACATACAAGGAACACAAGGATTGTTGCAGTAATTAAAAGTATTACAACCAATACACAGAGCTGTTAATCTAAGGTCTACTTACTACTCAAAATAAGGGTCAAAAGAAAGGGTTTAGTGCACTCGTTAGCACCCACTGGGGAATGAGCAGAGGTACACACAGTGGGCGAGGCTGTGAGCTGTTCTTTTATGTCCTACACGAAGTGGGACTTCACAGAAGTGCTGCAAAGAACATATGACTGAAGTTAATGGGCATATTTTAACTGATCAATGAGCTCAATATTAAAAGTAAGAGTAATAATACCTTAAAACATCCTCCACGCTAACAGCCGACAGCGCTGAGTGTAATAAACACACCTTGCTGAAACACCCACTCTAACTTCATCTTTTTTTGTTTTGTTTTGTAAACAAGGGGACCTTTTCTTTCATTCTTTTAGCCAGGTCTTTGCATAAATAAGGGATTGTTTATATGGCTAATTCATGTATCGTAACGCAAGAGCATCAGCAGCAGCCTGGGTTACGAACACAGAAACCCCAGCCCATCACAATTACTAGAGTAAACACCCCCATGTTTTCCAGCTTGCACATCTTGGGGAAAAAAAAAAGAACTATAAGAATGTAAGAAAACATGGCTAGCATGTAGCAGGAACAGATCACAGCAGCAGCGAGGGACTCTGACTTCACAGCAGATAAACTGTCACACGCAGGATCTGTCAGCACTAACTTCTCCCTGACTGCAGGGAGCCGACAGCTTTTCCTCCTCAGCCGATGGGAGCCACCCAGAAGGCAGCCGCAGAGGTAATCACAGCCTGAGCTCTTTGTGTTCTGTACATCAGGCCACGTACTCCACCTAGAAAATAAGCAGAAAGCCGCCTGGTCCCAGAGGAGCTGGGGAACAGCCTCTGTGCATGCGATGTGGCTCAGTGCAGTAATTACACTGCTCCAGCTCCAAAACACGACACCTTCGCCCACACCACGCATGATGTCAGGCGGGTAAGCCGGTGCCTAGAAAAGCACACGCTCTTCCCCCCTTCCTGCGGATGCACAGAAATATTCCCCTCCCTGCTACTGAATTTACCTGAGAAGTTTAGGATCTATAACAAGCCACCTGAAATCTGAATACTCAAGTTGTGTGGCAGGACTGAGGAGTCAAAGGAGAGAGAAGCCAGGTGACCTGCCTCAGACACGGCATGTGCTTTTCTGCCTGAAGATGAAGACATCAGATGGTCAAAACTCCACAGAATCATCATCACGGAACGGCATGGGCTGGGTTGGGTTGCAAACTCAAAGCCCACCCAGTCCCAACCCATTGCTGTCAGCTGGGTGCTCCCCACCAGCTCATGGCCCCATCAAACCTGGCCTTGACCACCTCCAGGCATGGAGCACCCACAGCTCTCTGGGGAACCTGTTCCAGGGCCTCACCACTCTCTTAGTAAAGAAATTCCTCCTAATGAGAGTGGTGATGCACTGAACAGGTGCCCGGGGAGGTGGTGGAGTCAGCAGCCCTGGAGGTGTTCAAGAAAAGAGTAGAGTTGGCACAGAAGGACATGGTCAGTGGGCATGGTGGGGACAGGCTGACAGTTGGACTAGATGATCTTGGAGGTCTTTTCCAACCAGAACGATTCTATGACTATCACTATCAGATGGTAAAAAATCAGTCTCCTGTTTATAAGCTCCCATTAAGTCCTGGAAGGCCACAGTGAGGTCTCCTCAGAGCCTTCTCTTCTCCAGCCTGAACAAGCCCAGCTCCCTTAGCCTTCATAGCAGCGGTGCTACAGCTCTCTGAGCATCTTCAGGCTTTTCCTCATGAGTGAGCATACCACATGGTACTATAAATCCACATTCTAGCTCTACCAGTGCTTCATAAAAATGAGCTACAGCCCCCCTCTACAGTCCACAGACTCCTCAGAAAGTCAGGAGCCATGACAGCTGGAGGAACTTGGTTTTACCACTCTTCCCAGACAGGCTGCTGTGCAAAAGCACATTAGGATCTTTGACTCTAACCAGTCTCAAGATTGCATACATTAATCTACTAACTAACAGTCAGGAAGCTTCCGCATAGGTATGAAATTCTGGACATAAATATATTTTAGTACACCAAGAAATTGAATGCTTCATTGCAGAAGGAAAAAGAAAAGAACAAAAAGCCCATTGTTCACACTGGATAACCTTAATACCAAGAAAACTGCAACAATTCCAAGAAATCCCTACAACTTCTTGACGGGTGGTTGCAACGGGAACAAAATACTCCTCAGTAAGGCCAAATAATGAAATAAGAAGCAATGGCTGCGAGGTACGGGATGGACATTAGGAAACAAATGTATTAGGAAAAACAACCTTGAGAGCTTATGTGTCAGAATCAAAGCAAAGGCCAATAAGACTGACATTATCATGGGAGTCTGCTACAGGCCACCCAACCAGAATGAAGAGGTTGATAAAACATTTTATAGACAATTGGGCAAGGTCTCGTGGTCTCTACCGCTTGTTCTCGTGAGGGACTTCAGCTTCCCAGACGTACGCTGGAATTTTAACACAGCAGAAAGGGAACAGTCCCAGAGTTTCACCTTGTTGAAACCACAGACAGTCAGAGGTCCTTCCAATCAACACTGCTGTGATTGTATAAATCAGATCATTTGGAAATCTGTAGTATTTGGCTCACAAGACTGCACTCGCACAGCAGCAATAAAAAAGAAACAACCAACAAAAAAAACCACACTGAGTGCAGTTCAAACTGCCAATCTTACCCAATGCAGCACTATAGGTTTGTGGAGTGACCTGATCCACCTACAGTCTTTCCACGGGAGCTCTCTGTAGCTTTTTTAGACACAGTGCGGCGGATAGAAATAGCCTGCAGACAGCCAAAAAGTAGGCAGCAAAAAGCTATTGCTCAGGCAGCAGCTGCACAGCTCTCTTGTGGTGGTAAAGGTACGTTTCCTAAACCACACAAGTGCAAACCAAGAGATCTAATTTGGGGTCTGTAGTTTAACCCACCGCTCTGCACAAAGCCAGATGAAAGGCAAAGCTTTCCTTTGGCAATGCATGCCCAGAGCATGCTGCTTTACCATTGTGTGCCATGCCTCAGCCAGGTCTAAGTGAAATGAAATGACACAGACACTCATGGCAACTCACAGGGTGGCAGTGAAAAATCCTGCCATGTCCAAGTGTGCATGTATCACACCACCTCAGGGGGGAAACCCACGTGGACAGAGCTGCTGACAGCCTTCCACACATTTGTGATAGTAAGAATGGGGCAGGCACGTCCTCCAGGCTGCACCTGAAGACCCCAGGAGCAGTTCCCCTGTTGATTTTGTGCTGCTGTGGGAAGCATCAAAACAGCAATGCTCATCCACAGTTTCTCAGCAGACACAGAAAAGAGCATAAAGCTCAAGAGATACAGGCCAAATTCCTGACGTGTCCACCCTGTGCATCAAGACCTCAGTCCACAGACTCTCCAAGTTAGAAGAGCGACTCTCTCACATGTGCACATTCTTGAGTTGACTCAATGCTGGCTGTAATAGGGAAGGGACGACTCTACCAGCAAAGCCTGATGTCCCATGGGAAGTCCCAGAACAGCCCTGTCTGCTCCATACCTGCTTACCCTACTAGCACACTGCCCAGTCAGGACACCCAGTTGTCCTGGCCATACAGGGAGGTGTGTGCAGCATCTTCAGCTGTTGGACAGCAAGGATCTGAAAGCACATATGGGCATGAAGCAGTGCTTGCCTCACAAGAAGGCCCAAGCTGTGCCTTCTGCAAGATGTTTTCAGTGCTAAAAATGCTTGCATGGCTGAACATGTGTCTGTATTTCAGAAGTCCCAAATTAGCCTGCTAAACTAGCTGTGTCTACAGGAGGTTGACATACTCTTAAACCAATGGCTAAATGTACGTACTTGGGGATGTTCTGCAAAGAAAAGGACACGAGCAATCAAACACTCAAATGGCATTGAAAATGCAACCATTAGAAGCTGTGCTTAGTGAGAACAACAGCTATATCTGAAATAGATGCAAAAATTTAAAAAAAATCATCATTTCTGTACTGTAGTTAACTAAAAACTTGGAAAGAAGCTGTGGCGGTCACCAGACAGCAACAGAACCCTCAGGGGCCCCTTGACTCCTGGGAAACCATGGTAACACTATCTTGAAGATAAGAGAAGAAGAACAAGTAAGGCCAAATATGGAGAAGACAAGACATGCCACAGATCTATTGGGTAGAGATAACCGTAGCATAGGTGATTGGTAGTACTGTGATGAAGAAGGTTGTAAGAAGAGTGTGTTGCTAACAATAGACGCCATTTTACCACCCACCACATTGGTGTGCACCGAGGTAGATGGACAGACCGATGGGTCCCTAACGATTGCGAACACCTGAATGAAGCCGCCCGCTGGTCGGCAAAGGCTTCATTTGGTGACCCCGACGTGATAGTTAGGGAATAGTGGTCGGCCACAGGCGGCGTGGCGGTCCTGCTCTCATCCGTCTCCCTTGGGGAAGGAGGCGATGACCCTGTGAAAGAGGGGGCTGCGGCTTAGGAGAGCAGAAGCTGGGGGCGCGTCGGAGGTGCTCTAACGGCCGTAGAGCGTTTGACCTGCCGAGGACCCAGGACGTTGAGGACACTACCAGAAGAGGAGCCTGGTGGTGGCTGCCGCGGGACAGAGGACGTCCGGCGAAGAAACATGGAAGCCGTCATAAAGGTGATTTCGTCCGCGTGTAAGACATATTGCGGGACAACTTTTCCTTGCGGGAAAACTGTACCTTCGAAGAAGGAGATTGGGGCTTTGTTGTCCCTTTTACAGAAAGAGGGGCTACTAACATCCCCCTCAGATCTGTATTCCCCAGGAACCTGGGATTCCATCACAGTAGCGCTCTCCCAGCGAGCGATGGTGCTCGGGAAGTCTGGAGAGCTAAAAACCTGGGGTTTGATTCTGGGGGCTTTACAGGCAGCAAGGGAAGAGAAGCCTGACGAAAACCTTGCCAGGGAGTTGCTGGGTTTGGATCCGGGCGGTGGGGAGTTGCTGCGGGCGGGAGGTTCTAACCCCTTCAGGAACCTGCCGCAAGACAAGACGGTGTCGGACACACCGACCACCCTCGAAACGACGATACCGGAAAAGAAGAAGGAAGAGTCGCCATCGTCGCCATCAGCACCACCCCCGTATCCTTGCATATATCCTTCTTTGTGTAACCTTACACCCCCAGCGGGGGAGGGGGGAGAAGTTAAACGGTCTGGAATGCTTGCTCTCTCTCTGGGGGTGGGGGAGTTGGGGCGGAGTGGAGCGCCTGCCGCTTCTCGAGAGGGGCGGGGTTGGCCGTCCTCGGTTACACCCAGGGGTTGGCTGTCCCCGCCTACACCTGCGGGTGGGGGAGATGGAGAGAAACGAGGGTTGAGATCACCCCTCACTTTAAATGTACTGGAGGCTTTGGTCCTGGGCTCACTCGGTGTGCCTTGGGATCCAGGACCTACCTTAGCAGGGGTTACTTGACAATTGCTGGAGCCCAGCACAACTGCCAACTATGCAAATAAAGGAGAGAGGCTTTGATCATGTCAGTGATGGATGGATCTGCATTCTTTAGGGATTGTAAAACTTTCTGACTGTCCGCACTTGCATTTTTTACAGCTAATTGCTTAGATGGGTCATTAAATGTAACATAGGGCTCGGCAGTTCCCTTGCTTGATTGGTAGAAATGAGTCATCAGATAAATTAGTGTCAGTATTTGCGGGTCGTTAGGAGGTTGTTGTGTGTTTCTTCTATTTCAATAGTAGATCAAATGTGAATTAGACAAGAGTTGATGTTAGCAAAGTTGGAGTCAGTCTATGGAAATAGTACTTTTAATGTATTAAGAACGCATGGTTATGATGTTATTAGCCTATCAATTAGCTTTTTCTTAGTTTGTCAAGACAAAACCTGGAAAGGAATCCCAGGCAAAGGGATGACGCTGTACTAGAGAATGATACACTCTCTTTCATCCACTAATCAGAATTTTAAAAATGTGATTATGCATCACTTGAGACAAAAGCACACACTATCTTACTTCAATTCAACATATGATTCTAACAGAGAATCTTGAATAAATAGCACTCATATTAGGAACCTAAAGGCCCCTGACAGAAGAACAATCTTGGGAAGGAACAAAGTATTCTGACAGCTTTAAGGCAACTGATATTTACCTTTATAGTTTATTCTACTTTGCAAGCAGGAGTACCATTTGGGCTCTGTATCATGCACTGGCCACGCGGATACAGTATACAAATGGATAAACTCTGCAGACCCTGAGAAGAATAAAAGCAGGAGAGAATCTGTGATGGGTGAGAGAGGAAAAGTGCACCTTGAAGCAGGGGACGCCCTGCTGGCACTGCCTATCGCATCCACCACTAGCATGTTCCTTTTCTCTCTTTTTTCTATTGGTTTGCCATTTCTCAAGGGTCAATAGCTAATAATGCACTTGCTTAGGGAGTTTCTGTTTCTCGCTTACGCTTGTCTAAAATGGATGTCTGCGTGTGTGTGAGTGTGTGTATGTTGACTAAAAACTTTAACCCTTCGTGTTGCTTTAAATGTGCAGTTTGCTTGCTTCTGCTCTAGAGATGTCTTGTCTCTTAGATCCAGCATACCCTGGAACAGCACCGCTCAAGCTTCAGCCACAATTACCAAGTTAGGATGTTAGCTGGCAAAGGAAAGTAATATCACTAGTAATGCTCCAGCAGGCTTACCTGCTGTTGATTCTATATGATATGCAACTTTATTACTTCTAATCAGTTATTGGTACACAAAGAGTGGGACCCTCAGGGATTCTTTTCCAGGTTGCGGGAACCTTTAGCCATGGGTGAAATGTGTGTTTGTTCACTTCTTATTAAGTTTAAGAATATTTCTTGTCTTTACAATGTGATTGCCTTCTCTCTTTCTTACATTCAACAATATTGTTAAAGAGTGTAATTAGTTTGTAGTATGTGATCTATATGCGCTGCAGCATCCTTTGCAGTCTTCTCTATCAGCATTAAGATGTAATCAGTGGTTGTTATCAGATGTGTTACCACAATGAGATGGGATGAACACGAAAGGCCACCAGTTAT
Organism: Callipepla californica brunnescens; assembly: GCA_023055505.1. Classification (NCBI taxonomy): domain Eukaryota; kingdom Metazoa; phylum Chordata; class Aves; order Galliformes; family Odontophoridae; genus Callipepla; species Callipepla californica. Next base: position 35,821,349 of record JALIRH010000005.1, on the reverse strand, counting down.
TGGCTGATGCACTTGCTGCCACCCAAGTTGATACCTCTCAAGCTCTCAGTTGCATCCAAGCCCAAATATGGATGCAATCCATGGTAGCAGCAATTGTGAGGGAAGGTGAAGGAGGTACTCTGCCTACAGAAATCTGAAAGGTGATTTGGGATAATGCGAACGAATTTGAAAGGAAATTTCAGTCTTGGTGACATTTAGTCAGTTTTACTTTTGATCCTGTAACTAATTATGCTACAGCTTTTGTTTTAACAATACAAAATGCTTTGGTGTTTTCTATATATCCTATCATTGCACTGGGGTTAAATCATGACAGGGTTGTGCTCTATCCAATCGAGCAACAAATATGGGTGCTTCAGAAGAAAGGAAGATGGCAAACTGTGGATGTTAGCTCATGTGCTGTACGAGAACAATGAGGATTTATCTGTGAAGGTAACACCATTAAGTCTCAGGACATCTGTTTGGACACTAAGCAGAACATTTGTCATTTTGATATGCATCCCAATGCAACATTCGGAACGGTGCTTATATGTATTGGAAAGGGATGTGCTTGTATGAGATCGTCTTCTAGTACCATACTTGCAGATGATATCACTGTAGATGCTAGTAATCATTCAAATTTCTGTGTTTGTAACTTTACTGGTATTCTAGGGTGTGATTTTAACTATGCAGCTCCAGTTACATCTCACTAGTTGCTGCAGTCGAACTACATGCTGATTCAGGACTTAGAGCCTGCACCAATCGGAATGAGTCTCGCTTTGGTAAAGAAACTTTTGCAACATGATGATCTGTGCCAACTCTTAAAACATATTTGAGACAATGGACAGAAAACCTTGATTACTGTGCACCATGATGTGGAAGAGCTTCATCACGTCTTAGAGAGAGTGAAGAAGGATGGAGAACACCACTGGTGGGAAGCCTTTTTGGATGGTCCCCAACAGCAAATGGAATCTTTAATTTTGTGTTGCATCCAGTAGTAATTGTGTTAGGTTTAATTCTGATTTGCTTACTGCTCGTGATTGCATTATACTTGAAAGTATGATGGATGTTCAGATGCCTGTCTCAGATAGAGAGATCATTGAGTGGAAATGTCATTTATCACTTTGCTTAAAAACTCATATTTAGAATGATAGATTGTTAAGCTGACAGAATAAGAATTACTAGGTAAGGTAGAATAGGATTGCTAGGAAGGTTGTGTTTGTGATGTAACGGGTAAAGGCTTGCACCGAGAGGACAATGGCATGTTTAGGCGTAGACGGGGCTTTCGGGATGTACGCGGTTAGGGTCCTCTCGGGTTGTAGTAGATTTGCTTAAGCATGGGGAGGGGGAAATGTAGTTAACTAAAAACTTGGAAAGAAGCTGTGGCGGTCACCAGACAGCAACAGAACCCTCAGGGGCCCCTTGACTCCTGGGAAACCATGGTAACACTATCTTGAAGATAAGAGAAGAAGAACAAGTAAGGCCAAATATGGAGAAGACAAGACATGCCACAGATCTATTGGGTAGAGATAACCGTAGCATAGGTGATTGGTAGTACTGTGATGAAGAAGGTTGTAAGAAGAGTGTGTTGCTAACAATAGACGCCATTTTACCACCCACCACATTGGTGTGCACCGAGGTAGATGGACAGACCGATGGGTCCCTAACGATTGCGAACACCTGAATGAAGCCGCCCGCTGGTCGGCAAAGGCTTCACTGTACTTCATCTTATTTCAGTCCAAGGAACAGACAGCTTCAGAGCCTGCCACGAGGTAAGTCCTGTCCTGCCTCACCCCAGAGTTTTTAATACAAACAACCTCCCCACTTCAAAAGACATAAACCTATTTCAGGTAACCTGAATAAAAATTTTGAAATCCATCTAGGAGAAGCAGTATTGTGACAAACTGGACAGAGTCACTGAAGCATTTCAAATTCCTCCTTTCGTGTTTCACATTTTTTTCCACATTTAAACCTATCCCGGTCTTGTGCTGTGCAACGAAGTTAATATACACAAGTTTAAATATAGAGCAGTTACTAAATTTTTCATTGTTGCATAATGGCTAAGTAATCTGGATTAATAACGTACCTAGGATAACATCCGAGAAGGATCTCTACACCAGAAATTCACTTCTGGAGTCAGGTGTTCTCCAGGTACTACGTTCATCAAAGCAGTTTGGGCTGAGCCCACCACTCCAGCTCAGAGATCCCTGCAGTGAGCCAGCTGCGGGGTTTTCTTCCCTGAGAACAGTGATTTTGTCTGCCCACCACACAAAAAACTCAGCATAAAATACAGAAGTGAGCTAGCTAACTGTAGTCGTAAAATGCTGTGTTCTTACAGGAAGACTCTTCACAGTTTTATTTGTGAAAAGCCAACACCTGTATGGGGAGCAGTAAAGTTTTAGAGAGAATCAGCAAATGAGGATCTTTTGTGACACGTTCTGGTCATGGTCAACACAGACAGCATTACAATGAAATCCTTATCACTAGCTGCTTCTAAAAATGCCATCCTCCCTTCCGTGGGCTGGGTGACCCATCAGCTCCAATGCAGCCTCCAGGTATGGGGCACCTGCAGCACTCCAGGCATCCCAGCATCTCACCACCCTCTGAATAAAGAGCACCTTCCTGATGTCTAACCAAAATCACCCCTCTTTAAAGAGCCCATCCCCCTCCTGCTTACAGGCTCCCTACAAGAGCTCCATCTTTGATTTTTCTTCTATATTCCTGGGTACCATGGTCATACGTACAGTGTAGATACACACATGATTATATACCCCACTGCGTAGCAGGAGTTGGTATTCAGGCACACCTGCCTTAACATAACACTTTTCCTCAAGTGTCAGGAATGATATATTTACAGCTCAGCGATGCTTTTTATAAGCTACCAAATTAAAATACCAATTAAAATATATCTGTTTACACATGCATTTAGAAAGACTGTAGCAACAACTTCCATCTTAAGAAATCACAGAAACTCCACTACAGAAAAACGATTCTGAAGAAACCTTTCTATTAATGATCCAGACAGAACTTAGAGTATCTTCAGAAAACGATCAGATACAACAGAAGATAACAGCCCTCCACTGAAGTATAAAATCCTGTCTTCTCCATATATTCCATATTTATTTCAGCCAGAAATGTTTTCAGTTCTTCACTCTACAAAGGATACCTCAAACATATGTCCATTTTTTCAATGGAGGCTCATATTCAAGCTGCACAATCTACTTCATCTACACAACAAGTTGACTTTAGTGAAAAGGAAAGAAGAACTCTTAGTATTAAAGCAGTGTACCATGGCGAGGCACCCAGTGTGCTGCACTTGGACATTCTGATTGCTTCGAGATGTGTGAAATGTTTGCTCACAGCTGAGCGCCTCAGAGTCAAAAACAGAAAATTCAGCAGTGCCCTTACAGCAAACTCCTTTGGTTTTTATAATGCAAGGGAAAAATAAATCAAGCAAATAAATCTCTGTTCCGTAGACGTACTTCTCTTTGAACGAAGAACAAAATGCTGAAATTTGTGCTGCAGGTGAAGATTCACAGGTTTGTTCCAAATCTTTTTTTTTTTTTTTGCCTTTTTCTAATACCCCCACAGGTCTCTGCAACTAAATTCAGTGTGGAAGCACGGGAAGGTACAGTGGTAACAGATGGAAAAGCCTGCGAGTGCCTGACCAGAGGGACTTCAATGCCACACTGCAACAATCAGCACAACAGCACGTACTTGGAGTCTCAGTGCTCCACCTGCATTTTCAGCATCCACAATATTTTTGTGCCTCTGTTTCTCTAAATTGAAACAGGCCAGACAGCTCTAGTGGCAAGATCAGTGGTCTTGGGGTAATTTTGTAGTGTCTGAATAGAACCATAGAATTGTCTGAGTTGGAAGGGACCTTTAAAGGTCATCTGCTCCCATCTCCCTGCAAAGAACAGGGACACCTCTTCCCTATAAAGGCCATGTCTGCAAGAGTATCATATAATCATTATCTTTAAAAGAGCTTGTGCTGCTCTGAACTTGGCCATCCACAAGTTTTCATGTGAGCAGTGGTCAGAAATGAGCAGTGATGGTCCTACACCACAGAAGAAAACACGTGCTGCCTGTCACAGAGCTCACCGCTTCCCATCTCACTGCTTTCTGCACATTCTCACTCTGAAAAATACTTACGTTCTCTATAACCCTCTACACCAATGCACACTGCAGCATTCATAGTGCATTCTGTGTACTCTCACTTAGTGCCACTTCAGCCCACTTGCTGAGCCAAGACCCCACGCCTTTAACTTTGCTTTTTCTCTCCAGAAGTTTCAGCTCATTCACGTTTTGGAGTACATTCATGTACCAGGCCTATTCCTACACCGTTTAGCAAACAGAAGTTGAAGGAAATACCTGCAATACCACAGATGTATAAATTTTTGGCCAGGCATGTGTGCTGGCAGCGGTGTGCAGAAGGCTAGCTGGGGACAGGTGAACCTGGCTGCTTTGGGAGCAGGAGGCTCTGGCTGCTGATGAGAGGATACATGGCAGGCCCTGCTGCCCACCTTGCTCTTTTCCCCTATTTCTTCTTTCCCTGTCCCTCCAGCCTCTCCCTGTCCTGAGCATTAGCCTACATAGATGTTTTTTATCCCTCAGGGTGACCACAAGCAAACTTCCAAAGCTCTTTGCACTCTGATTGACACAGGAGGATGGGCTGGGGAGGCCAGAGCATCTCTCAGGGTAGTGGACAGACTGCTGAGCATCCCAGAGACATGTTTTATTCTGGCCAGCAGAAGACATAAAATCCCTACGGTGCAGCTAGTGCCTCTTACCATATAATTCCTCCATCTCCTCCCACTCAAGTCCTCCTCCTGCCACTGTGAGCTGTCATGGAGGTGTGTGAGATGCGACACCGCTGCCCGCCCTCCAGTGCCGTGCTCTGTCATGTTCCTGCAGGCCAGCCCCACACAGAACAACATCCAAATGGAGCGCCTGGTTTCCAACCAGGCCTGTTCCTTCTATGGACAGGGCGAGCAGCACGAGCAAGGCCTATTGGCAGGAAGGACATGGCAGCTCTTCCAGGTGCCAGCCACAGCCGGTGGGGAAGCACAGCCCCAGGCTCAGCCTCAGGACAGGCATCTGACCGCCCTCACCTCCTCCTGTGTGCCCACACTGCTGCTCCCTGCAGCTGGGCCTCGATGCTGTCTGAAGCTGCTCTCCGTGAATGGCAGCCACGGGGTCTAACAGCCCTTCACCGTCTCAGGTCTCGGAGATAAGTAACTGAAGTGCGCAGAAATTTGAGATGTGCTTCTCAGAAAAAGTCAGTTGGAATTTACAGGCTCTAGAGGGACTCCCAAAAGCATCAGAAGCAAACAATGGCAGCTGGATCCCATTTGACTTTCCTGGATGGTGACCATCTCAGAGCTGCACGTATAGGATTCCCCATCCTCTGACCAGAGGCAGTAAAATCTCCGACCTTGCAAGAGTCTGAGGCAACATAAATCTATCATTATGGCAACTGCCGAAAGGTTTCACCCTTGCAGAGATTTGTTTTTTCCTCTGTAAATAAAACAGCAGTGATTTCAACCTAGATTCAGTATCATAACCTTCACGTTTTGTTCATCTACAGAAAATGCTTTTCTGTATTTTAAACCTTCAAACTCAATGTCAAACAACTGTGAGTAATCCTTACACCTACAGAAGAGGAATTTCTGTTTCGAATGTCTTCTATCTTTAGCTCTGTTATCTACTGATTATCTTTTAACATTTATCTCCCAAACGCTTCTGAGCAGTGGCAGGAGGTACCACACAGCACAGCGGGCAGCGTCACGCTGCTCCCACCTCACATGTGCACACCAACAATGCCTTGTGGGGAAATGCACATCTGTACATACCTAAAAGTAGAGTCTACCAAAAATAATCAACCGTGTTTTCACTACATTTATTAACCACTTTTTTCCTCCAGCCTTACAATTGTTTGTTTCTCACATTCAAATGCAACTCAGTGGTCCTCCTAAATGAGACCTCTCAGATCCATCTGCCTTACTGGCACTCACGTTTCTCAGATCACTCTGCGGGGAGACTTAAGACGTGGAGTTTGTCTGTTACCTCAGAATACTGATGGACTGAATTAAGTAAGGCAAGTGTCACTGAAAGATCAGCCCACTCCAGTACTGAGCAGCTTCAATTCCCACTTGAAGTGACACAAGCTGCACACACACGTAGACACACTCCCTCAAAACCCCAAGAGTGGATTACAACTCCATCTGTACACAAGGGCAGTGCTCTTTGTTCTGTGGCAGCAGTGGAATACAATTTTCCTTCCTGCTCAGTAAATCCAAGCCTCCCTCCACAGGTTTGCAGTTCTGCTTCCACTTGCTGCCTTTCCCTGTAAGGAATCCATCGGGGAACAGCAGAGCATGGGGTGAAGAGAACTGCATTTACCAGAGTGAGGAAAAAAAGCTCTGCTACGACCGGGGGGTTGTTCTTCGGTTATCAGACTGTTTCCCCACATCAAAATGCTAAGCAAGAACATCATGTCTCAGGACAGCTGCCAACAGGAAGGATCTTCAAAAAAATGAAATAAATAAAAAGAGAAGGGTGTGTGTGGGGGTACAGTGCTTGGAGAGGCCCAGAGGAGCTGAGCTGCAGCACAGCACTAAGTGAAGGGAGCTCAGCACAAGGCCCAGCAAACTTCTCCTGCCTCACTTTATACCTCCCTGCAGACCTAGTTATTTTATACACAAATGCAGGGAGAAATGCATTCAAGATTTTTTTTTTTTTTTTACATCACTGTATGATGCCAAATTAACTGAGAGGCAAGTCAAGCTCAATTATTGTACCTAAATTAAAACCATGCACTGGCTTCACACACTGAGCATGGGGTCTTTGGGTGGCAGACAAAAGAACTAAATGGCCTTTTCCTGCATGAAGGTAAATGCAGAAGGTGAGGCCAGAGTCCCTGGAATACCAGATACCTGTGGCTGCCACTTAACTGTCTGCTGTACCTCTACATCCAAATGAAATGGAAACATGGGGTGCCCAAATTAACCCTAAAGGCCACCTCTAGCCTGACAAATGCCACCAGAACCCCACCTGGCATCACAGGCATGAAACACCCACCACAAGAAACCACAGCTCACGCCACACCTCTGAAACCTATTTAGAGTTGAAGGAACCGTATCTCCATTTAGGCACCTATCAGTCACCTCAGTCTCAGAGGTAGGAAGCTCTGACTGGGAATTTCAGTACCAGAAATGTGTATTCAGTGCTACTTCTTACTTCCATTTTTGCTTGTGCTGATACTTCATCACCAGACCTCCAAGATCATCTTGTCCAACCTTCAACCCAACACAACCATGCCCATCCCCAATGTCCCTCAGTGCCACCTCTCCCCTTTTCTTGAACACTTCCAGTGTTCCATGCACAAGCAAAGTTAATTGGCTTTTAAGGGAAGGATGTGGTGGGTTTTACTGTCTTTATTGGTGCAGATACCTGAGATGCCTCCAGTGAGGCAGCGTGGTGCTTCCTGTCCTTGCCAGAGGCAGCAGGGTGCCTGCTCTAGCCAGCCCAAGACTGGCTCCAGCCCCAGATGAAAACACCAAGGGAGAAGAACAAAAGAAATAACCCTGAACTAATTAAGAACACACGTCCCTAAATGTCCTGCGGAACATCCCAAACTCTGCTATAGAAACCTTGTAATTAGAGGTGGATAGAAAAAACAGAGTGTAGATGCATATATAAACAAATATAGGGGAAGAATTAAATACACCAGCTGTAATTAAATACAGTCTATTCCAAGACTACAATGAATCCAAAGCTCAGCAACACTTTTGTAATATTTCTCCCCCAAAACAATGACCCAATCTGGTGTCATGGGACAGTGCAGAGTTGCAGATATCTGACAGCCCTGCCTGAAAGCTTAGCTGTAGCTCACCACAGCACACGCAGTCCCTTGTTTATAATATAATTTCCGTTCTATTTTCTTTTCCATTGAATGGCACAAAGCTGACTGTCTCTGTGCCAGACAGGGTGCAGTTGTGCACAATATGAAAGCAATCCATTTTGAGATGGCAAGGTATGGAATGGCTCCTCACAACTCTCCCCCTTTCCTGCTTCTTCCTCCCTTGCAACATTCAGCCCCGATTTCTTAAAAGCCGTGTTCTGAAATAATTTGGTAATAGAAGAAAAAACTTAAAGCTTGGACTCACTTGCCATTGAGTATGTAAATCCATGCAATGGGAACCAGGACACCTGACAGCTTCTTTCAAATACCTGTTAGCACCTAAACCCAATAGGTGCTTCTGGCCAAACATACACAACCAGCTCCCAAATTTCCCTACGAGAAATTATTTGCTCCACCCACGGCGTTCATTTCAGCAGTCAGCACAACAGCACTTAACCTATCGGGATGAAGGCAGCTTTCTTAGGGGAATTAGAGGGTTTGCTACCTTTGTGCTTTGTAAGTACCAGCTACTGCAGTATGTACGACGCCGTGTCTGTGCAGCTGATACTTGCAAACACTGTCAGTCCGTCCTCCTGACTTTAATAGCAACTGCTGTGTTTTGACAGCAGCTGCATGCCAGGCAGGCCCCTCGTTTAGCATCCTGTATCTTCACTCAGTTACCTAAACAGAAACATCCACAGAACAAAGGCAGGTAAATTCGTTAGGCATAAATCCCAAGGTGCCCAGTGGGAGGACAGGACTCAAGCATTTCTCCTGGCTTTCAGAGACTCTTCTCTACACACAGAGGTAATCTTCCTTCTGATCCTTATACTTTCTTGCTGTAAGGTAAAGCTTAACTCAGGTTTTCTTAATGTAGGGCAGGCAGCCTGCAACTGGAGTTATTAAAGTCAGAAACATCGCAACAGATGACCTCATGTACATACATCCAAGCCCACACCTCTTCTGTATCAGCTACGTCGATCTCCACAAGCTACATAATTAGTTACGCTAATTTATATAGAAAAAAGTTGTGTAACATGAGCTAGGCCTAACGAGTAATACTAGCCACCGAGCCACCCTGCTCTGATCCAGCAGGATGCACACAGCTCCACATATGCAGTTTCCATCTCAGAGAACAGCACTCCACAGAACCCCAGAACAACCCTCTCCTTCCAAAAATAGGCAAAGAGAGACGAAAAAGGGAAAATCTCATCCGTTCTTGTGGGATGCACTTTTTAGGACAAGAAAAGTCAGTTTTAACCAGATCACATGTGTGGGGGCTTTTGGTGTTTGTTTGTTTGTTTTTCAAAGAAGGCTCAAATTAAACTGCTGTGAAGGAAGAGTATTATGCTTTTTTTATGGTTATGATCCAATGGCTGAGCAGAGCTTCCAGAACCGCAGCTGCATGCTCCATGGCACGCTGTACTACCACGTGTGTTGAGGAGAGAAGCAGACTGGGAATTAATCGATTTGTGAAGGAATTCTGTGCAGTCAATCTAAGCCACGGGCTGTTACGCCCAAGTGTCTGCTGACAGAGACCAAGAGGGGAAGGCTGCACGATCTGTAACAGCAAAGTGAATGCTGCTCCATTCAGAAAGCACCATTTTCCATTTGGAACCAGGCCACACTGTACTCAGCATGCCAGTAGTGTAAATATTCCAAGGAAAGGGGTCTAAAATAGAGCTGAAGGTGCTGACACAGCATGCAGAGGTGAGGATGGAACAAGACACGCACAGAAGAGCATCACCTCCTGCAGACTGAGCTGGTCCCTCAGTGTCAACCCCCACTCTCTGTCACCACACACTTTGTGCTCAGAACATGTCTGGGAGACATGAATCTGCTCTCCTGCAAATTTGGTGCAAGACTTGCTTGGGAGATATTAATCCACTCTCCTGCAAATCTGGTGCAAGTCCTGAGCTCAGAGCCCATCTGGCCTTAAATAGCAGAGCCATGCTGCTGACCTGCAGGTGTACTCATGAGCTCTGCTCACCATGGCAGGCATCACTGCTCCCACTGCTCATCTGAGGGCTTCCACAGATTTGGGATTCAGCCATGGATTCCCACTGTGTTATGCAGGTTTTGCTTCAGAGACCAGCTCCCTAAAGCCCATTAGCTGCCTCGATACCTTAAAAAATAAATAATCAAGACCCACCTTACTTGCTAAGCTTAAAAGGCAAATTGCACTTGCAGAGGGTGCCCAGAGAAGTTGTGGATGTCCCATTCCTAGAGGTGCTCTAGGCCAGGCTGAACGGAGCCCTGGGCAGCCTGATCTGGTGGGTGGCAGCCAGCCCACAGCAGGGGGTTGGAAGAAGTTGATCTTTAAGGTTCCTTCCAACCCAATCCATTCTACGATTTCTACAATTGTTTTTTCCATATCTAATTCAGAAAATCCCTTCCTTCTACAATTAACAGACAACCACCAGCGAGCATCTCCTTCCCTGTTTGCAGAGGGTGAGCACCAAGCTGCTGTCCGTACAGAAGGTACCCATTAACCTCTGGTTTGTACAAGAGCAGTCCACTCTTCTTACCATGGTGGCCAAGAACCGGTCTGGTCAATAGGCAGATGCTGAGAGCATAAACCACCTTCCACACAGTCCGTTAGAGGCAGAGAGGAAAAAAAGGCATGCACTGGGATTCTCAGTCATTTTCCCTCTGCTCAGTGTCCAACCAGGAAGCACGTGGCACTCAGGAGCCGGAGCCCATACTGAGGCCCTGCAGTTCAGCAGGAAAAAATGACATGACAGTTTAGTCAAGAATGTACTTCAGTCCATTTTTTATCACTAAGTAAAAGCTCTGTCCACAGAAGGAGGATGTGTACCTGTGACACCTGGAATACAACGTTCTTTGCAGATCAATTCAATCATAGAATCATACTAATCACAGAATCACAATAACCATCAATTCCTAAGCTTCATCTGATTAGCCTAGGTAGGAAAAGACCTGTTGGGGGTACATGGCCAGTGCCCATTGCTGTGGGCACTGAAAAGACAGCACTACAGCATGCTGGAATTTATAATAGCTATTGCAGCATGTTGTGCATGGCAAAGGTCTGACATCTGTTGAGTATTTGAGGATGGGGAAAGGCGAGGAAAGAACAGTGTGATGCAAAGCTCTGACCATTCTTATTTCATTGATTCTATGGATCCGTCAGACTGAAAAATACGGGACAATTCATCAAAACCATAGGATAAAGCTCTTAGTTCTGTAGGTTCAGTGTTAAAACAGTGTTAAGACTTTGTTCAAGCTCCAGAAAATACTTCAGGCATTTTCACGACACAAGCCCCAGCGTATGCTTTGCTCCTCAGCTGGAAGCCTGAGGTTAAAGTACAGGCAAGAAGGGGTTTGAGCTGGCCAAGGCCACACCATTCAAGACCCCCCAAGAGGCAGAACTACCCAGCAGGGAGCAGGTATTTGAGCTGTCTGCCTGCCTGCCCACAGAGGCAAGTCAGACTCTTATACATCACCTTGTTTAAGCAGTGCAAAGGTATGTTTACTGCAATTCATCTGAAAATCACCTTACACCAACAGGAGAGTGTAGAAAGTGCTTCACTTGATGAGAAAGGGGTAACAGTGTGGACGAGCTGTTCTGCTTGTAAGACAGCATGGTTCCCAAGGCTCATGTACCAGCTATACAATCTGGATGGTTTACATGTAGCCTGCATATGTCCTAGCAATGGCAGCAGATTTTATAGACCCATTATAACAATGATATCTGTACCAGGTCAGCAAGACCCATCCAGTTCAGCAATCTCTAGGTAACAGCAGCCAGACCTGGATGCTAAGGAGAAACATTAAACTGACAAAGGAGTGAAGTGTACTGTTCTGTACTGCAAATTAACGCTGCCACTTGCAGAAGCAATTCCACCCTGTCCTGAAGCTGGCATTAGGGTGTGCCTACGACAATCAGTTGGGTCAGGAAAATGAACTGGGAGAAGCAGCAAGCCTCCCTGATCCTTCTGTGCAAGGCAGCAGTCAGGCTGGGCTACAGGCACAAGGAAGCCCAGCAGGAGGACACACACACGGGTGATCCTTTCATGGAAACATCCTATGCCCTCAGTTTCCAGCAGACCCTTGGGGGATTTCCTGAGCTGCACTGTAACCTTTAAATGTGATGGATCAATGCAGTTGGATCTTTGTGCGGCACAGCAGCACTAACTGCGATGGTAATTTGGGTTTTGAGAAGGCAGCTCATAGTAAAAATAAACATTAAGTATTGTTTTGGTATGCTGTTATTTCAATGACCTTTTAGTTCTAAGTTTATCAGCAACTGGTGAATGCACACTTTTCATTAACCCTGCAATACTAACACAGAGAACCACGGACAGAATTGAAAGACCACTACGCACACCACGTAACTCTCTACATGGGGAAACTGAGGTAACAGTGAATGTGGCAGTGCTCCTGGCAAGCTCAGCTGCACTTCTTTCATGATGTAACTGATGATCTATTAGAATTCAGCTTCACAGACACCTACTATTGTTTATCAGCAATAAATAATAAATAATAAAGCTCCACATTTACATATACGTATCTGCTTCACACACAATGATGCAATATAGCAATGTCTGCCTGCCAAGACTTTATGTTTAGGGACTACCTAAAGCATGACACACAACTCAGGACCACATTACCTTCAGCACACAGAACACTTTCAGCCTCCCTCAATCAGTGGTGAAAAACACTACAGATTATGTTCATTTAGAAAAGTTCTTCTTCTACTAAAATGTTCTCCAAGTCACTGTATCTCGTGTATTTCCCATCCTGGTCTTGCACTTAAAAACCCCAGAGTGTGTCCCACAACCTACCCAGATTTATGCAGCACCACAGCTTGTAGCAATATGAAACAGCGTGTTTTGAGTGCAAACTGTTTCTTGTCCCACAGGACACCCAGAGTACAGCTGCATACCTCTACTCTTCCCCCTTTCAGAGCAACATCCCAAGGGAAACAGGGCAGTGCCCCTAGAGCAGCCCTCTCCCAGGGACCATGCCTGGATGTGCTGATTCCTGCAGCACAGCACTTGCAGGGATGCTGCAGGGCTGGGCACTGCCTGCGGTCCATTTGCTCAGAGACACTAAGCAGCTCCCTCTTAGTTATATTCCCTAGTGCCTCACAGAGGTTTACTGGTTTGAGGAATGCACAAAGGACAAGTCTTACCGCTGCTGATCCACTCCTTCCCACATTCTTGATTAACAAACAAACAAAACCCACAGGGAAAAATTTAAGTGATCTGGCAGAGGGAGGAGATAACTGTCTGTCTAAATGAAGCCAAAGCATTAGCTCGGCTTACAAGTTGGGAACAGCAACACGTTCCCTGTCCGTTTTGAGGAACACTAAAAGAGAAGCTTCTCCTTCATTTCCTCACTAACTCTTAGAAGTTGTGTTTTAAGACTGTTCAATTTTCAAAGGCCTTGACATCCAAAGGACAAGATCTCAACCCCACAGAGCTCCACACAGCCAGGCAAAAGGAGTGAAACCCCCTGGAGGGCCAGCCCTGATATGGCTGCCCAGGGCTCCATGTGCTTTGCAGAAGGGATACACTATTGTAAGGCCACTTTCTCCTGCAGCACTGCACTGGGAGCACGGCTGAGTCCGGCATGAGTACCATACTAAGATCCCAACACAGTCCTGAGAAGGATATACCTTGCTTTTTCAAGCTGCAGTACAGAACTAGCTTAAAATAATGCAAAGAAATGAGGCCGAGACACTTGAACCTCTCACTGATTGGTTTTCACACTGTGAAAGCTAAACTCCTCCATGCAGGTCTCAGGTTAGGGCCATTTCAAAACTTCCCTTCAGAAATCCTAAGTACCACTTGCTATTTGCCCTGCTCAGTGAAAGCCAAGGGATACAAAGCTCTAGAAACACTAACAAACAATATATACATGTACATTCTTGTATCGCTAGCAACTAGTTACTTTTGAGTGCCATTCTGACTGACAGGCCTTCAGCTATTACAACTTCCACAACATCATGTGTCCTTAGGACAGACTTCTTTCCTCCCTGCTTTTTATTTGGGGGTTCCCTGCTTCATGGCCCTGAGGTGTGAACTTTAACCACGTGGCACTGGGGTGGGAAAGCCATCGGATGGATGAATCCTTACAGAGTTTCACCAAGATGCTCCGAGCAAGGCATCCCGCTGAGATTTGTATCAGAAAGGAACTGGATGCTGACAAACATGTTACTGTAGTTTTGGTCTCAAGTCTAACCTACCACAAGACTTCCTGCTGGAATTATGTCTCTGTTTCCATCTGTCTTCCTCTCAGCATCTCCTCAAGAGCACACCAAAAACCAACCCAGCACATTAACACACGCAGAGAGCAAGTGCTGCCCTCGTGATTGACACCAGCGTTGGAGATAAACCCCCACGTGTGCCATGGGGCTGTGGGACACCACTGAGCCCCGTGTGGCTTTTGGTGCTCTGGGAGCACGGGAGGAGAGCAGCCTCTGCTGCCCCAGGGCCACGCCGCGGCTGGGAGCCATTAAACTTTACAAGAAGCCTGATGGATTTTAATGCCATTTTAGTAAAGCAGAGCGAAGAACAGTACGGTCGGTATTATCAGCTCATAAACCCACTGTGCTGGAGGAGGGGGCTGTTAAAAACGCACATTTTACAAGAGCCCTTCCTGCCAAACCATTAGGTAACGAGAATTAGGCACATCTCGTGAGCTTTGGGAACATGGGTTTGCACATACAGGGTACTCGCACTGATTTGCCACTCACACTGATCACCACTAATAAGAAAATCACCAGGAATAATAAAATCTGGCTTCAAGAGCAGCGAAACCTGAGGAGGTGAGGCAAGCAGAAGCAGCTACAAGTGTTAGTTGTATAACCACAAGCACACCTCGCAGTTCACCTATTTTGACCTTGAGATGGCAGAGAAAGGAGATCTAACATGACAAATACACTCCAGTGCACTACTAGAACCAAAAGCAAGAAAAGAACTTGAACAATAAGCAGACCCCACTCCTCCTACTGCTGCAAGTGATGCTGTGCTGCTGCAACACACTGTGGTGGGGCAGGGGAAGAAAAGGATCAGGCTGAAGAAATGACCAGGGTGGAAAAGGGGGGATGGGCACTTTGGATGGTGACGAATCAATAGTGGTAAAGCAGGGGGGAAGGAGGAATAGAACTGAGTATCTGGAAAGAGGATGAAAAAGAATAAGGGAGTGAGAAAGAAGCATACTTGGGGACAAAGGTGGATTTTGTTTTTAAGAATTGAGACCAAAGAGCGGAATTTGCACGGAGCTTTTTTCTTGAAGACTGATCTCACCGCCTGAGCCGCTGCCCTCTGCAGCCCAGCCCTGAGCCACACCAGTTCCTCCCATCCCCAGGATGACCACGTGGCCATTAGGCAGGGCCACATTTACTCATATTACAATTAAACTACAGGAAAGCACGTTGGCATGCAAGGGAATTGATGGCCGAGCTGCTACGTCACTGTGGCCACTGAACAGATTGGAAAAAAAAACATGAGAAAACCCCCAGTGAGCACAGCCTGGTGATGCCATCCAAACCAGCCATCAGTCATCTCACGCAGCCAGAAGCAGGCAGCTAGGCGTAGCTCATGCTCATGTGCATGCTTCTTTGATCCGTGAAACCCAAAATGCCACCAACTAATGAAAAAGAACAAAAACATCACAACGGATCTGGATGGAAATGACCTCAAAGATTTTTCTGCATGGTGTACACACGGCAGTGATCCCACAGCACGCTGCAGCCAGACCTCACCTGCAAGCCAACCCCAGCAAGCCAACAGTTTCCAGAACTGCACAAATACAGGGCCTTCACAAACCACGTCTCTGGGGTCTAATGAATGCCCACAGGAACTGCAGGGCTTCCCTGCATCAACTGCTCCACATCAGAGCTGCAGCTCAGGAGCCCACCCACATCTCTGTACCAGCAAGGGGAAAAACACCAATGCAAGTTGCAAGATCGAAATTCCCTGTACTTTAGGCATGCTTTTAAAACAAGGAATATTCCTGTGTGACATACTGCTCCCCCAAAATAATCCACCTTCATCACAGTGTACCTCTAGCAAATAGTGGCTACAGTTGGATTCTTTATTAGTAACCGTGCAGTTAACCAGTTACAGCTTTAATTAGGCAAAAGCTAATTATCAGAGGTGATTCAAAAATAGCACACGGAACAACATTAAGAAAACAACAGCAACACGATACTTATTAGATTTGAGTTGGTAAAAGCAACACTTAAATGATTTGGTGCAGAACAAAAAGATCTCCAACAAAATATTCTAACTAAGCACAGTCACTCTGACATCACCACACATCCTTCCATTTGCTTTTTTCACGGGACTTACCTATGTTTTTCTAGTTCGTTGTGTGAGGACCTATTAAAAAAGAGAGAAGCAATGTTAGAGAACAGGATAGATAACCAGGATTTTGAACAATTAAAAACCAACACCTGCATAAGAGCTCTCTAAAATAAATACTTCTGTGCATTACGAAACAGCTTTGCTTTCAAATCACTTTTGCACGTCTCAAATATTTCAAGGTACCAAGTTAATTTCTGAGTAAACGGTGGGTTGGGGGGAAATTATAATAAATTTGCATTAATAAAGTTTTCAACAGATTCCGAGAGAGGATTGGATATGAAAAAAAAAAATAAAAATGATCAGGTTAGTATTAAAAGCAGCCCACGAGATTTTTATCTGCAAAGAAAAGCTGTGAGGGGGCAGAAGCGTTAGATCTGAGCGGTGATGATAAGGGGAAAAGCACCCAGCAAGCTGGCGTTCGAGCCAAGGAGAAATCAGCAGCTGAGCACTGCTGTTGACATCTCAGTGGCAAAATAGAGGAACGCTCTGAATTCTTCTGAGCCTACAAACAGAAGGAAAAGCCCATTCCCAGAGCTGGCCACACCAGTATGCTGTTCTCTTCCAAACTAACAGGCTTCAAGATGTATTTTTTCCCCCAGCTGACGCCTCAGGATTTTGCCATCAGAAGGCGGCCCTAACTTCTTGGGGATTTGTTGTTTTTTTTTTTCCACAATTGATTCAGCTGGAAATACCAAATTTATTTATTTATACAGCCCAGACTAAAGACATTCCCAAAACAAAGTTACTGTCACCACTTTGAACCCAGCAACTTCCTGGAATATTACTTCTGTCCAAGCAGCACCACGTGCAGAACGTTAAGGATCGCCTCGGGGTGAGTGTGGACATCTTGGGGGCAACATCCCCCCAACCAATGCATGCCCCATGCAGCAGGAACTGCTTCATCTGTGCCCACATGCACCCACAGTACTTCGATGAGAGCAGCACCACGAATATTACCTCTCTGGCCTCAGAGAGGAAAAGAGAAAGAGCTCGTACAAAGGAATAACCATTGAAGAAAGCCACAAGCAATTTACTTCAGGCTGACACAGCTACTGATCCCACAGTGAATTAAGTGAAAAGCCCTCTGTGGGTTAAGGAAAACCCGGGTTCAGCACTGATGCTGATCTGCTTTTGACTGAAAGCATCCCAAGGTGACATCAACTAAGCAGCCATTACCTGCTACCATTTGCCACATTTATTTCTATAACTCGTTACATCAAGTGAGCCACATCCAGATACAGTATTCTTCCAACACCACACAAGTGCTCCTCACCAATACAGTGAGACTGAGAATGGTTTATAAAGATATTCTGTACTATACTGGCATATCAAGTTGGACTGGGGTTACTGCATTTTAATGTCCCTTCCATTTGACCCCAGTGAGGTCCCTATTCCCATATATACTGAGATGGATCAAACTTTTGCTCCACAACAGCAAAGAACACCGTGCCCAACCAGCCAATGCTCATAAAAACACACAGAAAACAAATGCTCAGTCCGGAACCGTTCCGCACAAAGACTGCACAGGGACAGTCACAGAGGACCATGAAGGAGAAGTAATACTGGCACACACAGCCAGGCCAGCTCTAGATCACACTCCCATTAACCAAAACAAATTGCTGCAACACCTGCCTTCTTGGGACACACAATCCACCTCAATACCTGCAGCATGAAAGGACTGGCACCAGCAAGAGCTGAGCAACACTGAGCCCTTGGGGACAGCCTAGGAACCAAACCTGGATAGCCTGGCCATTGTTGTCAGCAGAGAACTGACAGAACTGAACTCCTCCTTCTTTGGAGAACAGGAGGCTCAGGGGAGACCTTAGCACTCCCTGCAGCTGTCTGAAAGGCAGCTGTAGCAAGGTGGAAATCAGCCTCTTCTCCCATGTAAGCAGAGACAGGACAAGAGAAGACAGTCTTAAACTGGGCCAGGGGAGGTTCAGGTTGGATATTAGGGAAAATTACTTCTCCGAGAGTGGTGAGGCATTGCAACAGGCTGTGCAGGGAGGTGGTGGAGTCACCATCCCTGGAGGTGTTCAAAAAGGAGATGTGGTGCTCAGTGAGATGGGTCAGTGGGCATGGTGTGTACAGGCTGACGGCTGGACGTGGTGATCACAGTGGTCTTTTCCAACGTGAATGACGCTGTGAGATCCCCTACAATCTGACAGGTGCCCTGGAAGGAGTAATCAGAAAGCACAATAGTTTTGGTTCATTTAGTTTCTCTGGCGGAGGAGAGATGAACCTCTAAATACTATCTACTTTCTCCTTCTACACTATAGCTATTACAAGAATACCCATCTGCTTACACCCCTAATGCAGCTTGAAGTGAGGGAAAAGTCAGAATTGCTCTGCACACAAACCAGCACCCCAAACACAACTGCAATTACGTAACGGAGGCTTTTCTTATTTCACTGATACAGGGAGCGGGCCAGGAATAAGAAGACAGATGGATACGTATATGTTTATAGAAGAAGATTTCTATAGAAGAACCAGACCTATGCAGCAGTTTTCAAAGGTCTGTGGAGCCCTTCAAAAGTGGCTGCATCAAATTTAAGTCCACTACGCTGGGTTCTGCATCTCCATGCACGACTTCAGGGAGCTGGTAGTGATGGTGCTAAAGGAGTCAGTAAAAAGCCTCAGCTAGAAATAGAAAAGAAGCATCAACAAACAACACTGATGAAGAAACAGATTCAGAAGACCAGGAGTGCTGCTGCTCAGTGCTGAGCTGTTTGCAGGGATGCTGGCCCAGGATTCACTCACCACCACCCAGCAAAGGGCGAGCAGTCAGCCAACAACCAAGCAGCAGTTTTCCTAGTGAATGCATTGTCCAAGGAAGGTATGAAGAGGGAGGAGGAGCCAAGAAGCCCAGGGAACCTTGTGTCTGCACCTGAGCTGCCACGGGATGTGCATAGACATACTGCAGCCCTCCACCTGCTCTGCCCTCCATTAGGAGTGTTAATGCTGAGCCTGTGTGCACAGATCCTCCCCATGCTAACTGTCCTAGGGGCACTTTTCCAGTCATTTTAAAGTGGACACACCACTTAACAGTGTGCTGGCGTGGAATTCATCCACTAGAAACAACTTCTGCATTCTCCTCACAGCCGTACAGATTGGGCTGGGCACTTCCTTACACACAGCTCAGGCCCCTGGATTCAAGCTCATGCAGACGGCCACGATTTTATTTCCCCTCACTGACACCAACACTGCAGCTTCACCACAGCTCACCAGTGGGGAAGGAGCAGTCGCTAAGATTTGTCACATTAGGACCAAAAGCATCAGTGTTAAAAACAAGCTGAGGGATATTGATTGCTGCCCCTCTGCTGACAGTTTTGGGAAAGCAGACTCAGAGGGATCCATCGAATTCAGAAAGCGGAGCAGTCGTCCCCACAGCCTGCTTCAGTGCTTTCTTCTCAGCCTTCCACCAAGTAGAAAAGAACAGAAAAATAAAAGTCAGCTCTGAGCCCTATGCTGCGTGGGCACGGAGCAACATCTGTGCAGAGCCAGGGCTCTGCAGGGCACGTGCTGCCTCTCACCAGGAGCCAACACTAACAGAGGAACCCGGATACGGAGCTCTGTTTTTATTCGAAACACCAAATGCAGCTTTCACCCCTTTTTACACATAACCCTTCACCAGAGCACGGCAAAAAGTACAGCCCTATTTATACAACACTCTGACCAAAATACCGACTTTGATAGGAAGATATATTTATGAACAGGCCTTTATTTTGCTTTTATTCCCTCCCTCCTTTCCATAATGCAGCTCCTAAAGGAGCAGGCCAAACTGCACCACTGACGTCCAATTCCTTTCTCCACGAGTCAATGTAACCGTGACCTCAGTGGACTGGCATCCAACACACTGATTTCAGTTCTCATTTTACCTTATTTCTGACCCTTTCGGGTCAGGGATGCTGCAGTCCCTGGGCTGGTTCCATGCTGTGCCACCAGCTGCGTGGCAGTGCAAATCCACCTCACTCAGGGTGAGAATACTGGATTCTAAGCCAGTTCCCATTGTCTCCTCTTCCCCTGCTTTTCATATGAGCACAGAAATGCTCAGGCTTGGAGGCATCACGAGGACAGGACACAAGGAAATCCAGCTACCTGCAGGCCAAGCTGGGCTCCTACCTGAGCCTTGCAAGCAAACGTCACCAAATTTCCCATCTGCGTGGTGCTCCTCCTTGGCACACTGCACACGTTATCTCTCCATTTCACAGCAACCTCGGGGAGACATCTGAAGGTTTATTATTAAAATTTCCAGGGCACAGCCCCGCTAAACCTAGCTGTTTGCTTTATGCCTGTTCTATAATTCCAGACGGACATTAACCAGAGTTATCGGACTGCACTGCACTGCTTTAGGAGCTGCAGTTATTGCTCGGTAAAGAGGAGACATTTATTGTCCTGCGGTCAAGTACATGATAAGCATTTGTGTAACAAGAAGATACGACCCGGGTTTACCTTTCCTCCCCCCCAAAAGTCAATGGCAGGCTTCTGCCTCTCTCAGATCTGTTCTCCTTGCACAACAGATTCATTGGCCACAGGATTTGGGTCACAACTATTGGAGGAGCACAAGTCTGAATCTCAGCAATGGACATCGGAGAGAAAATGGAGCAGCCTGGTTCGTGGGACACAGTAACAAGCACAGTGCAGGAAACGTGGCCAGAAGAAATCACATGAAAACAGGTAATTTTCATGTAGAAGCAAAGAAGATGGCTAAAAAATATATGCTAGCCACTAAGCACTCTGCAAATACCCTGCTGAGCAACAAGCTGCCAAAGAACACCTCCAGTTTGGATCCAAAGGTATCAGTGGGCAAAGCAAAGATGTGAAATTTCTGCAGTGGACAGCAGGCTTATAGATTTGGATTGATTAAGTGCCGTTATGCTGCTATTTTTCCTCCTATAAATCCAAATCCGTTATTTAATTCCCATAGGGAAGCTGGCATTGCTTCAGCCCAGAATCCATCGCCCTGCCCCACGGGTCAGCACCCTTCCTCCCATTCTGCTCTCAAGAATCCCAGCCAAGATGCACCCCGTTCAGCAGGAGGACGGAGGCTCTGGGTGCCCCGACAACACCATCTCAGCAGGGGAAACAGCACCCTGGTAAACAACGAGGCCCTTCTGCTGCAGTCCCCAGACCCACGGCCAGAAAATGTGGAGCAGCTGCAGGGGTGCTCTGAGCCCCCACAGGCAGGCAGCGTGGGGAGGAACTGCAGAGCAGAGCAGTGCGTGGCACAGCCTCCTGCTGCTGACACTTCTCCTCCCCTTCCCTCATTTTCCCAAAATGAGGAGGAAGATGTTTTTCGTGCTTTAATATATATATACATATATATATTTAGCTTATGAAGCATGCAAAATATGCATATATATATATATCAGTTTTTAATCTGATCAGACAGCATAAACAAAGGGAGCTGAGGATGCTGCAAGCAGCAGGACATGAAAACAGATGACGAAAACAACCAAACCCCTGCAGTTTCGAAACGTGCAGTTCTCTGCTCCTTTCCTTCCCCTCCAACCTTAAGCACGTATTTTTGTATCTAAGAAGAAGAATTAAATCATTAGGAATAAACTTCAGACACGTATGCACCCTGCCTGAATCTGATGCTCTAAGCCTGGAAAGGGGTTGATGCAGAACAATAACGACAAACGTACTGCCCAGCATTTCACACCACCACGACCACCCCAGATCCTCTGAACTTTGCCCAGTCGTCTGCCCCTGGTAACCTCTGAGTTGCATAGGGAGACTTAGTGGCATTACCCAAACTCCAACCCAGGGTTCACACCCTGCAGCCTATAAGCTCCAAATAATAATAATAAACAGTGATGCTGGTGTATTTTGTGAGGTTTAGACTGGATGTAAAGATCATTTTCCCTCCTGGAAATCAAGCTCAGAGACAAAGCTGAGCAGCAGCAGCTCAGAGTGGGGATGGGGGCAGGAGGTACAATGCAGAGGTACCCACACAGCTCTGCGGGTGCACTCGCTCCTAACATAGCAGGGTGCTGCACTCCAGCAATACGTCTCCACTCACAACCTGACAGCATCCACGCCATGCAACACAAACCCAGGGGGGCTGCCTTAGGGCCCTAAGTTTGGGAAGCACCACTCTGTCCCATAACACAAACTCACTGGTGATCCAATTACTGCAGTGAGGAGGAAAGAAAGCGCAAGGAAATGTATAGGTGGCACGTCACAGGACTGCATGTTGGAGGCTGGCACTGCTGCACGGTGAGGATCAGAACAAAAGTCCAAGCAGGTAAACATAGGATGCAGGATGGCAACTGCAAGCAGGCATGCACGCCTCAGCTTCTGTAACACCAGCAAATCTGTGACTGGAAATCTTTTAATTCTGCTATATTTGATAGGTTACAAATCCTCTCCTAAAAACTCCAGAAAGCAGCTTACAGTTCAGACAAATAACTATTTTGCAGGGATGACAAGAGACCTAAGAAAGGGAATGATGGAATAATAGCTCCCTAAGTAACACAGCTTTCCCAAACACAGAGGACAGAAGCAGCCCATAAGATGCGGTGAGCACTTTGCAGTGGGAAATCCTGGGAGCCCTGTTTAGATGAACTGCGAATTCGTTTCCAAAGGCAGTCAGCACGCTACGTGAGTAAACAGCTAGAAATCTCCAGGAGCAGAGTCTCAGGAAACATCTTCCGCCCCTGGTGACTCTCTAAAATGAACTGCTATCTCCATAATCTGAAACGAGACAAAGAATTCGACTCAACCCCAAACCACATCGAAGCGCTGCAGGGGGAAGGCAGCAGCGTGTGCCTGGCTTACAGGAGGGGACGGGGAACGAGCGGCCATCCCCAGCAGCAATCTGAGAGAGCTGTGGGCAGCAAAGAGCGGGGTGCCAGCTCTGCCTTCCCAGGGAGCCGCTGCGGGCCCACCGAGCTCGGGGCCGCTTTGCAAAACAAATCACGTGCAAGCCGAGTTCACGTTAGGCTATTCCAAAGGAAGCACCGTGCCCATAGGAGCCGGCAGCGAGAGCAGGCCCGGCCGGGCACGGCGACTCTGGAGCAGCCCTGGAAGTGCAGAGCAGAGCGTAGGGCTGGAGGAGTTCCCAGGCGGGGGCCGGCACCGTCCCTGTAAGACAGCCTCCTGCACGTACACAGCCACTGCCGGAGCAGCAAACAAAGCTGCAGAGAGCCTGCGCGCAGCCGCCCTCCGCTAATGCCATCGCAGCACGCAGGTAGCGCTGCGGGGAAGGGAAAAAAAACCACACACACAACAGGAGACGGCACGGCGAGGCGGGCGACGGCCACGCGGTGTGACAGCGGCCGCGCTCCGGTGCTGGGCTCGCTTCGGCACCTCCTCGTACCTACGGGGGAAGTTGCAGCGCGGGGCTGGGGCTGTCCCGTGCACGCGGTGATCCTCAGGCCCCACGAGGTTATAAATAAATGCCTACGGGGAGGGGGAGGGGTGTGTGTGCGTGGGGGGGGGGGAATGAATTAGAGCCGTGCAAAGAAAGGGCCGCGTGGGGCCCGGGGAAGGCGTCAGCAGCGAGCGAGGGCAGTGCAGAGCCGTGGGGGCGGCCGGCAGGGACGGGATGGTGTACGCGTGGCAGTGTTTATATGAGAGATCAAAACACAGCCAAGCCCATCCAGGGAAACATGGCGACTCCGGGGATGGGGGAGCCCGGATCGATGGGACACGGGACGAGCATTGCGGGGATGCGGCGCGCCGGTTACCTGTTATTCGGGGACTTTCTGGCCATGGAGCCTGCCTTTGTTTTCTTTCTGGAATAGTCACTATCGAAGGGTAACACTGATGCATAGCCATGTTCTGCTTCTAGGGACAAAGTCAGCATTAGTGGCAATATATTTTTTTCCATGCATTTTTTTTCCTCCTTTGCAGGAACGCTAGGGGTAAAGAACAGAATTCGTTGCGGTTGATTTGTCGGGGTCTCAGTCCGGCATCTCTTCAAGCAGCGACGCGCACACACACGCGCAAATAAAGGCCACGGCGCGGCCACAAAGCGCACTGCCACCCAAAGTGCCACCGCCGGAGGATTCCCCCCCCCCAAAAATAACACACACACCCATCCACGCGGGTCACAGCCACCGCCATAAAATATAAATACACGATTAAAAATAGGGAATAAAGCGGAACGGCGAGCGCCGTGCCCCCCCCCCCCCCCACCACCACCCACCCCTCCTCCTCTTCCTCCTCCTCCTCCTCCTCCTCCCCCCGTGGGGCGCACAACAAAGGGAGAGCGGCTCTCGGCGCACCGTACCTCGGTCTCTTCTCTCCAAGTACTCGGCCGCCTCCAGGAGAATGAGCAGAGAGTTCAACTCCATGGCCGCGCGTGAGAGGAGAGGACAGCCGAGCTGAGCCGAGCGATGCCGAGCCGAGCCCCCCGCAGCCCGGCCACGCCGCGCCCCGCGCCGAGTTCACGCGCGGGGGACTTCCAAGTCCCCAGTTATAAGGCACCTCTCTCTCAACCTACATTTGACACACAGCCGACGGGCAGCTCTCGCGGCCAATAGGAAAACGGGGTTCAGCGAGGGGGCGGGACGAGGCGTCTCCGCGGGGCCAACCGGCGGCCGGAGCCCCCCTCCCTTTCCTCTGGCTGGGGCAGGGAATGTTGACAGATCCCCATCTCGCCTCCCATTGGCTGGCCACTATAGTAACAATTTAGAAGCCGAAGCTTAGCAACAGCACGTGGTGGCCCGGCCCCCTCGCGCGCTGATTGGCCCGCTTCTTGCATGTTAAACAGCCAGCTCGGGCTGATTGGCGAGATGGGCGGTATGCAAATGAAGACGGGGAACGAGCCAATGGGGCAGGAGGGGCGCGGCACGCGGCCGGGGGCGGGGCCAGCCAATGGGCGTGGAGGAGGCGCGGCGTTGCCGCGAGGAAGAGGCGGCGGGTGGGGGGAGGGGGCGGGGCCTCGCGGCGCCTCACGTTAAAAACAAACCCGCCTCGGGAACGCGGAACGAGAAGGGAGGGAGGGTGAGGAACGAAAAGAAAGCAAAGCGCGGGGCGGAGGACGCCGAGCGCTCACGCAGCCCTTCCGAGCCGCCTCCCCTCGCCGCGGGCACCGAGGGCTGCGGGCCCACAGCGCAGCCACCGCCGCCGCGGGGAAGCGGCAGGCCACGCGCAGCGAGCGCGCTACGCGTGCGCGGGGCGGGGGCGCGCATGCGCCGTGTGCTCGGGGTGGGCACTGAGGCAGAAGTGACAGCGGCGGCACCGCCCGCTGCTGCGCCGTGCCCACAACCGCGCTTCGGCCTGCGGGAACGCTCAGCGAGCGTCGGTGAGCGTCAACGGCTAGAAACTTCTCCCCCACGTGGATGGATTCAGTTTCACGCCTTTACTTCGTGCGCCCTTTCACGTTAGGCGCCGCGGCGTCGGGCTGCCCCTCTGCTGCCGTCCGTCACACAGCAATAAACTGTAACAGAACGTTGGTGGGAAGGTTCGACCTTTACTGCCGTCCCACCAACGTCTGCCCCACATGGCATGGGCCAACATCAGAAAACAGGAGGCATTACTTTCGGAGCAGCCCTCCAGAGGTGTCACCAGGCTGTATCTTGGCCTCAGATAAGTGAGCACGGCATGCCTGGTGAACACCGCTGGTTGCACGGGGTTATTAAGGGTGGAAAAGACCACTGAGATCACCTAGCCCAGCCGTCAGCCCATCCCACCGTGCCCACTGACCACGTCCCTCAGTGCCACATCTCTGCACTGCCACAAAGCCTCCACAGACAGACGCTGCCCTGGGCAGCCCGTCCCAAGGCCTCGCTGCTCTTTCTGAGGTGAAATTGTTCCTCATATCCAACCCAAACCTCCTCCAGCACAATTTAAGGCCGTTACCTCTCGTCCTGTTTGGTCTAGTTCCCCAGGATGGGACAAAATACAGAGCTGTAAAGAAAGCAGCTTTGTGGCTGCAGTTTAAGAGAACGTTACATCTGCTTGGAAAAAGCGTGGCTCTGTAAATCACACAACAGAGAAGAATTCAAAGCATGGATGGCAATACTAAAAGCAAAAACAAATAAAGTGCTGTACGATTTTTTACTCATTACCTGAACTGTTGAAATTCTGCACGTGGATGAGACAGTAAACCCACCAAAATTAACGGGCACTTTGCTGTTGACTCCACTGGGAGTAGATTTAGAAACTATTTCACGTTGCTTTATTCACTGAAATAACATGAAACTCTGTACGCGTGGGTCTGCACTGTCTACACGGGAATGGAAGTTCCCTTTGCCTGACCACATGCAATAGGGCATGTGGTAAGGAAAACAAAGATACACAGATAAGACAACTCACTCCTGTAGCCAGTGCACTAGTGGTACCTCAGACTTGCAGAGCATTGTTATTTTTTAGTGTGTGTGTGTCTAAAGGCATCTTTTATACCCACACTGTGCAGTCACATGGACAGAAAGGAGGACAAATGCTATCAGTGTATAAATGTACCTGGGTGAAAGAGTACCACTTGTAGCGTGGATTCAGTTAGGGCTTTGCTAAGGCTCTGAGGGCCTGAAGCTTCTGCTCCTCACCACCACACTTCACCCACACTGTCCACCTCTGAAGCTTGTGCATGAATAACCATCATGCAGTGTTGTTAAGGGCTGCAACATGGGCCCTCACAGTCACAAAGCTAGCTGATCTGTGCTCATCATGGCTCTCGGTCTGAGTTAGAAACCCTATTTTTTGCTTGTATGTACCGCATGCAACAGTATGCTAGAAAACTTAAAGCAGGTTTACCAAAATATTTCCTGGAGTAAATTCTTATGAGAAATCAATAAAGATTCCAGATGAATGAAATGGACTGGATCTGCTTTTTTTGTACCCCCGATCCAGGGCTATGCTTTGGGGAGATGGAGGCACAGGTGGATGTGAAACCAAACTACTGTGGGAACCAAAGGCCATGCTCTAAGATGAACACGTGCTCCAAGGCTTTGCAGATTTGCATCTCTAAATAGCTTTTTTCCATTTCTGCAAGCAAGCAGCAGGAACAGCTGAGTGCTGAAGAAACAGCTGGCCTCCAGTGATAGAGGGTGGCTGTCACTTCATGGTGAAGGTTGAAAACCATTATATTTAGAAACAGAATGGGAGAGCCATCAGTAGCCACACCCCACAACCTGCTGTCTGTAGTTTACTCTCAGCCTGCACTTTATGATTGGAGTGCCAGTACTTATGTTTTTTAAATGCCGTTGTGCCTTCTCTTTCCAAAATCCATCAGTGGTGTGACATGGCATGCAAGGCTGCTGATGCCAGAGCTGCTTCCTGTCCTGCACTGTAATGGGGGTGGAGTTCTGATGAGAATCCATTCTTACAGAAACTTCCTTTGCTCACTGCTCACCACATCTACTCTTAAAGAAATAGTTACTCCTTACACTTTTCTCAGATTATGCTCACTGCAGCTACAACCCGTTCCTTTCTTACATCTTTTTAAGTTCCTTATGGTATCTTACCCCTGCATCCAAAAGCTTGGCCTCCTTCACTGTGCCTTGAAATCCATCTCCACGTTTCCTTGAGTGTTGCAAGGCTTGGTTAATTAACGAAGAGCTTTAGTTGTCTTCCCACACAGAAGGTGATCTGGACTCAGAGCTGGCACTAACAAGTCCCATCTCCTCATCTCAGCACCTCACATCCCTTTTATTCTCTCATCTCACCTGTGATTCAGCTCATTAACTCTTATTTCCTAAATGCAGAAACCAAAACACCTGAAAGGTGAGTGGAAAGAACTTCAGAAGCAGTAATTTTGGCAGGGCCTTAGCCCAGTCTGAGATGCATTTACTACAGATACTCCGCTAACTAGAGCAGGGCTGAAGACAACTCTCCAGCCCTGATCTCAAACAGCAGATACTCATTGGACCCAGAGCAGTGACAACAAATCAGCCTCTTCTGACCCGAGTCACCCAGCCTACTCGGATGGTGGGTTCTGTATGCAGTGCACACCAGCCTAGCTTCCTGCCTGCTCTGGATCGGTGGTTTTCTGTACTGTTTGAATTGCTGGCTTTTCAAAAACGCTTGGACTTGCCATGTTTTTGTTTGTCATTTAGTTAGGGTTTATGAAATGCTATTTCGATTGAAAGTCAAATTTGAAACGCCAGTCCCTTTTACCATCCTTTCCTTGTTAATTGGAACAGTGTGAAGGGCAACATTTGTATCTCAGCATCCTTGAGGTTTTGGCTGAGGGACCTCAGATGCCCCCTGTGCCAGCACTCCCTGACTGGTGAGCTGCATGGAGTGTGAAATGTGCGGTACCCTGCTCCTGGCCCTGCAGCCATTTCTGTGATGAGGCATGAAATTATGCTTAACTGATTGAAGTGAGGCATAGATTGAAAAGCTTGAGAGACACCAATTTACTTCATCAGCTGCTCCATGTCAAATTCTGTTTTACCTAAGCTATGCCTGCCTATTTTGGATAGCATCTTCCTAAAAACATCTTCACTGATGCTGCCACTCTCAAGGTGCTTTATGGAAGGCAGCGGTAGCACTGCTTTCGTTTTAAAAGACAAGAAAGAAACAGAGACATAGACAGAACAACTCAGTGTCAGTGAGCAGGGGGAACGTTGGAGTTAGGACTGGGTACCCCATTCCCGGTGCAACATGTTGGGCTTCATGTTACACTCCAAAAGCAGGATTTATTGTTTGGTTTTGATTCCAAATCACAGACATGCCGTAGCTTCATTCTGTTCCTCTGGCACAGGGAGGGGACCTTGAGTACGTTTGGATTGCATTAACGGTGCACAAAATCCATAGCCTAGTGCAGTGCAAAGAGGCGTTGAAGAAGCTGTGACTCAGACCCGCTTTGAGTGCTTTCTGGGGGGAATGGGCATCTGCCTGAAATCACTGCCCGAAGGAGCTGCTGAATTAAACATTTCTCCTTTAACATTTGCAGTCAGGCCTTCTTGTTAGGATACTCATTATGGAGCCTGTGAACGTATGAACATTTAAATATATATATTTTTTTTTCCTCACCCAAAATACCTGCCTTCTGTGGGTCTGTGAAGTGGATCTCATCTATTGAGTTTGCAGAAAGAAATCTGTCTTGTTGTTCAGTCTGAATATCCACCTAGATTTGGAGGAATGAGCTCATTTGTCCTGTGGTGACAAACAAAGCAGTTAGCTGCCACTTGTTTCTAGAATATTCATTACAGGTAAGGAACAAAGAAAAAAGTGTTGGAGAAGCAGACTTCTGCATTTGAGCATAGAATTCTGTCACCTGGATGTTTGCACATCCAAGATAACTGAGTTGTACACTAGTGAATCAGATTTTGAGATGGAAAGGAGTTACAGGTGGACTCCTAATGTCTCACATGCAGCCTTCCCTCAGGAGCCAAGCTATGAGCTAATGTATGTGGGAGAACATAGTTGTGTTCATCAAAGGATTGATGTATGTGACATATTTAAAGGCCTGCAGTAAGTACGTAAGCAAATCAATAAGTTTTATTCCTAGTAGGGAGAAATTAATGCCTGATGTGGCTGATACAGATCTGTGAAGGGCACAGGGTTCTGCCACTTGTGTTAGGCACGAGTGGATCCAGATGAGTCTGAAAGAGCGTAGGTGTATCCTGTGCTGTGCAGTAGTGATGGTGCTGTGTGTTTCTGCTGCACATCCAACATCTGAGACTGCTTAGTCAAGCTCTGCCAGTTCAGGCCTTTTACAGATATTAGTAATTAGGTGAGTGAAATGCTGTTCAGCTGAACAAGAGAGGAATCAGTATTGATTCTAAACTTCATACTGCTGGTACAGTTGGGCCTGTACCACTGTAGTGGAGATAAAAGAGCTAGTGCATCAATGCACATGGTCAGGAGGAGATCAAAATGGCCCAGGTGGTAAATAACCTGGACAATTGCCTGCAGCACCTAAAATTAGGGAGCAGCATAAAGACTTGGCAGGTGAATAGTCAGCAGATGCTGTCTTATCTCTCTATTTGCTTTGGATGTTTGGGTCTGACCCAAAACATGTTGAAATCAATTTGTATCTTCTCTGTTATGATAGGCTATGCACCAGGCTCTGATCAGCTGTGGGCCTAATTAAATGATTTTCCTCAGTGGAAGCTAATTAACCCAATAGAGGAATAAACTGAATGCTAAATGAGACACCATATCTGTAACATACGCTTTGGAATAAAAAATTATGGGCTTGATTTCTCACTGTCTTATGTAGTCTCTTATGCCACATAAAACAAGCACAATTTCCTACTCTCTTTTATGAGTAAAAATATAGAAACTGGGTGACCAGTCAGACAGAAGGTCTGCAGAAACCTCCTGGGTCACTCTTGCCTGGGACTGGATGGAGTTTAGCATCTCGCCATGAAAAAATGTCATGTGAGATTCAGTCCCATCACAATGTGGTGACAGGGTGTCTACTAATCTTGCACAAAAGGTAAAGCAGGTAACATGAAAATGTGAAATCTGTAGTCATTAATTAGATAATGGGAAATCAATTGTGCTAATGGGTGTGTAAACGTTGGCAGGCTCTAAACATTACTGTGTGTATGGAAGTGATTTAGAGAATACTTCTTTCAGAGGTTGTGGGTGGGAGGCTGCAGAAGTCTGGCCAGCAATGATAGTGTGTAGTGCTTTCCTGTGCTGCTTCACAGCTCAGATTCCAAGCTGAGAGCTGGCGTTAGTGCTTTAGTCGACACGCTGAACTTCAACTAAAGGAGGGGAGAGAGCTGTGAGTGCCCCATCCCTGGAGGTGCTCAAGGCAGGGTTGGATGGGCCCTGGGCAGCCTGAGCTGGTGGGGAGCACCCAGCCCACGGCAGAGGGTTGGAACTGGTGGGATGTAATGTCCCATCCAACCCAAACCATTCTGTGATTCTGTGATAAGTTCAAGTCATGCCAAGTAACTCTGTCACCTCTGTGTTTTTTGAATGAAATGACAAGGATCATTTAAAAATGTCATTTATATTGGCAGTTATCCCAGAGGGTGTGAACATTAGTAGAAGTACGTTCCTGGATAGAAAAAAGTAGCTGTAATGTTCACAGGTGCACTGGTGGGGCTTAAAGCTTTAACTTGTAATGAACATCTCTCTGACATTTGAGGATCTACAGCTATATGGGATTGTAATTAAAATCCAAATTCTTGAGAGCTCAGAAAGTCCCCAAAGGCAGCAAAGTCTGATTGCTGAGCAGCGGTACTATTCAATTCTGAAATGCTGTCATAGGCTACTCCAGATGTGAACGAATGAGTGAATGAGACTCTTACAAGGGGCAGCTTTTGTCAAGACTGAGGTGGCCAGGGCCGGACCAAGGGATGGTCGTGGCCTTGTATGAAGCAGTGCAAATCTCCAACCCACAAAGAAAAGAGGCAGTGCTGGAACACTGTGGTCCTGCAGAGGAGTGGTTTGTGCTTGGCGGGGGACAAAAACCCAAGAGATGGTGGGTTGTTTGTCTACACTGTGTTGTAGGTGGGTGGACTTATTGTACAATGAGCTGCTGCCATTAGCAGAGGAGCATGTTGTGTGTCTGTCCTGGCATCAGGCAGAGGAACCCTATCTAATGGCTTATCCCTCTGCTTACAAGCTTGCTTCTGCTTCCCAAATAAAGGTACATGCTTTACACAAGTCAGGGAGTATGACAGCTTAGAGAGGAGGTAGGAAGTAACATCTGAGCATGACCTCTGCTTTCATTGTTTGTTTGTGCCTTTGACATCTCATAAAACACTTTAAACCACCCCAGACGCACACATCTGGGCTTTTTGTATTGAATACTTGGGGTTTTTTTCAGGCCTTTGGTTACCTGTGGAGCCTACTATTTATTGCATGATGGCTTTTGCTACTTAGGCACTCTGCTTAATCAGATTTGTAAATTAATTCTCTCCTGGGGTTTCTCTTTGTGTGCTCAGAAAGCATAAAAAGTGTTCATGACATGCTTCAAAACACACTGGTTACATTAGTCATCCTCTCAGCATAATAGTTTTATGGAGAACACTTCATGTTAAAATAAAGTCCTTTAAAACACTGTCTTTGTCCCTGCAGTTACGTTACAAGCTAGTAAACAGCTATGCAAAAGCTGTAATCATGATTTTTCTCTGGAGGAATTACCTACTGCTTATGTCTTGAAATATCTATTATTATTTTTTCATGATTTATTCAACTGAAAGCATTTTCATACTGAAGCCCGACCTTCTCCCAGCAGCTTGAAAGCTACTTTAAAAAATCAGCACTGCTGAATCATTGTGTGCCTCGTGCCTGCACCCCATCACCTCTTTGTGCACCAGTCTGTCACTCTGTGTTTAACAGGAAACCAGGAGATAAATCACAGCCTTAAATTTCATAGAACTGTAGAATGGCTTGGGTTGGAAGGGACCTCAGAGATCATCTGTTTCCAAACCCCATGCTGTGGGCTGGGCTGCCAACCACTAAGTCAGGAACTAGATGGAGTTGCCAGGACCTCATCCAGCCTGGTCTTGAATATCTCCAGGGATGGGGCAATTTCCTAGTTAAATAAATAAATAAAAAGGTAGAAACTCCTACACCTTCAGAGGCACAGAAAGGCTGAAGCAGTTGGGGAAAAAAAAATAGGCAAAGGGAAGACCTGAAAGCAAATTGGGATTTCACATTGCTGATATTGAAATATTGCAGACATCGACAAACACTTGCTCGTGGTTGTATTTGCCAGAAGCGAACAGAAGCATGTGGTGGAAAGAGCTGTATGTTGGAGAAGGATGCAGTAGCAGAAAACTCTTTTACAGAACAATCCATGATCCTGAAAAGAGAAAGCTTTTCCTTGAGTCACTGCCAAGAGGAATTTGCTCAGCACAGCGTGGAGGAAGCTGGCTCTCACACTGCTCTCCAACAGAACGTTGGGGCTTTCTAGACACATTTTTCCCCAAATCAGTGGGGAGCCTTTCTCATTCCCTGGATGTTCTCTGAGAGCTGTGGGATGGCCAGAACCACCAGGTATTCCCTCAGACTTCACCAGTAGGGCACATGTGATGGCAATAAATGCAGATAATGGAGCCCCAGCAAGAAGCTGGAGGGCAGCTACAGCCTCCAGTGCTTTTGTGGTCCTTGGTCACCTCAAGAGGCTGAGCTCACCCAGCTGTTCCCTGGTCTCACACATTCACTCTCCCATTTCTTCTTTCCCACCTGTTGTTTTGTGGTGCATGCTGTTGGCCAGGCATGCAGGCACCTGTGCATTTTAGAAGATCAGGAACCAGTATGGATATTTGGTTCCAGTTAAAGGAACGTAAAGGCGTGTGTCATGCTAGAGGAAAATAAAACAGATTTAAAGAGGGCCAAAGTGGTACATTTATGGGTCTATGTAGAGCTTTCATCACCAATTAACTTGGCTCATCAGTGCAAATTCTAATTTTGTCCAGCACTTGAGAACAAGCCCAGGGGCTAAGGCAGAGACAGGGGCAGGTGAACTTCTCGGTTTTGTTCTTGATGTGGAGTGAGTGAGCTTTGTTTTCTCTGTTTAAAAACAGAGCGTGCACTGAAGTGGATGGGGCAAGGGGGACTGGTTTTAAACTGAAAAAGGGGAAGATTTAGTTTAGATGTCAGGAGGAAACTCTTCATTACAAGGATGGCAAGGCACTGGCACAGGCTGCACGTAGAAGCTGTGAATGCCCTGTCCCTGGAGGTGCTCAAGGTCAAGTTGGATGGAGCCCTGGGCAGCCTGATGTGGTGGGGAGCACCCAACCCATGGCAGGAGGTTGGGACTGAATGGGCTGTAAGGTCCACTTCCAATCCATACCTTTCCATAATTCTATACTGACCACACAGAGCTCTGGGGGAGGGAAAAATAGGATATTAGTGCTGCAGATGCTGCACACTTCTGGTGATGCCACATGACATCACTGAGTGATACTTGTCCAGCACATCTGTCACCCTGAAGAAACTTAATTCCTCCAAAACACCTCATACACTGAAGTGGTACGTGTTGTCCCATGGGAGTCAGAAATGGATGGTAGCAGGAGCTGGATCACAAAGATGGGCTTTTTAGAAGGTGGGGCACCTCACCATCCCCTCCTAACAGCGGCCCTGAGGAATGGGTCAGAGAAACACGCACCAAAGTATCTCAACTCCGTTGGGCTCCTTCCAGATCTTCCTGTTCTCACTTGCAATTGTTTTATCTGTGGCTATTGCAGAACTGCACAGAGTGCACATTTCAGCCTGAGACTGTCCTGCTTCCTTTTGTATTCCCCTTAATGTTCTTACACACAGCAAACGGTTTTGGCGACATGCTCTCTTTTTTGTAGTTTGGGTATTTCTCATAACAAAAAGATTTGTCAGTCTGGTGTTACTTCTTTCCCTTACTGGGAATATTCAGTCAGCGATTACCTTTGCCAAAGATGATGTATTGCAAGCAGGTGTTGCCGTCTTACTTTTAGCTGTAATACATGGAAAACACATTTTATTTCTGACAGAAATCTTGCTGTTTCAGTGGGAGGCTACCCCATGCAGAGATAGACTGGTAAGATCAAACTGTACTAATTGCACAGTGCTTTTGAAATCTGTTCCACTTGCAAACAGAATGAATCTAACACTTTGTAACACTGAAATAACAAAGGTCACATTTCATGAATATTGCAGAGGCATTTTCATAGATAATGCAGCAGGCTAGTTAATGATTAGATCAGTAAACTCTTGACGTAAAGCCACGATGAATAAGGGACATATTTTTACAGCTTCCATTATTTTTGCCTCAGGAATTATAACCAAAGCCAGCAGAAATTATTAGGGTTCAACATATCTTTAATATCTAGCCCATCCATTTCTGGTCTTTGCAACGGCTTCTAGATCAGTAACAGCAGCTAGAAGAGATTTTACAGTGTCAGTCAGATTCTCAATGGGAAAATAAGCGTGTTGCTTTCAATGGGAAAATAAGCGTGTTGGTTTCAATCCAGTTCTACTGGATTCTGCAATTAATAAGCACCTGGCCTCGGTAACTGGTGGGAATTGGCAGCATTTGGGGTAGGCCCGGATTCAATTCTCCCTCCTGCTCCAGTGCTGGGGCTGCCAGGTCAGGGCAGAACACGTAAGGAGAGCTCTGGCTGTGCTCTGAGCACAGGCCCCAGAGATGGGCTCCAGCTCCGTTTGTTCAAGTGAGAAGTGTTCAGGCTACCTGAGCAGCACTCTGGCTGAACTCCATGGGATTAACTCTGTAGTGGGGCAGTATTTTACGTGTGACACGTAAGAAGGCTGTGGAACGAAACCTGCATGAGCTCAGATTACTCAGAGGTGTAAAAACAGGAATCTTGGGCCTGTGTATAAACAGAGAATATAAAACTGGAGAATGTAATTTTCCAGGATTTAATTAGGCGTGATTTATATCCAAACGCTGCACACACACTGACAATCCCTATTTCTCTGTAGGGTTTTATCTACTGTGGGCCATTCCTGTCTGAATGTGATGGGTAAGAAAATCCTGATGTAAAGCTGTGGGACCACTGCCACCATTCCAGCAGAAATCTTGTGTTTCTTCCATCCAGAAGAAATCCCCAGGGGATGGAAAGTGCCTGCCGTCACTCTGCAGTGCATTATTGAGACAAAACAAAAGGTGAAGCCTGTTTGGGAGCACGCAACCATATCCAGACGCTTGAAAAGCAGGATACACATACACCAACCCCAGCTACAAAACCCAGCCCGGAGCAGTATCAGCACCAGGGTCACAGAAAACCTTGAAGGCTTTTCCCACAGCTGGACTCCGGGGAACCCCAGCAGGAAGAGGGAGGGCTGTGGGGTCACTGCTCCCGCAGGGCTCACCCTGCCCGCAGTCAGCACTTTCTCCAGCCCTGCCTCCGTCCCAGCTGGAATGGGCCAAAAAATAACTGGAAGTTTCTTGTCGCGGCACACACGTGGCACATCCAGTTCTTCCTTTGACAAATGAGCAAAAGAAAAAAATATATATATCACACTGTCATTTAAAAATAGCTCTGGTGGAAATACAGCAGGGAGGGCTTTGGTGTTATCAGCATACCTGGTGCTGGATAAAACCTGATCCTGCTGCAGGCATTCTCGCTCCAAAGGACGGGTTGTGGTGTTGCAACAAACACCTGAGAAACTGTAGAAGTCTTCTGATAGTGCTGGAGTTTGAGACAAGGGCTTTCTGCCCCTTGCCTGCAGTGCAGCTTTAGATAAGCTCCACATAACGTGGTCTAATCCTGCAATCCTGGAGCTTGTTGAGATAGGAGACAGTGAAAGAGAGCAGACACTGTTCTTCTTCCATTCCAGTTCTCTGTCCATGCAAAAAGCAAGCTGTCTTACCCTGCTGCCAATGCGGGGCAAGTAACCCTGTGCAAAAGTGATACCACGCTTGAAATTCAAAGTGAATGTGATCACGGAGACAAGATCCTATTGTAAATCTCAGCCTTAGTATGGAGACTTCAACACATGATAACTGTGCTGTCCATGCTCTGACATGGTATATTTTGGTCACAGGCTTTACCATGTGATTTTTGGGAAGCTTTCTCTGCAGGGTCATCACCACCTTTTTAAAAAGCAACATGAATCTGCAACAGTTTTCCAATGGCAAAGCTCAAATTGCTTGACCCAGTTGCAGGGTCACTGGAACTTCTGACATTTCTTTCTGTTCTTCAGCCTCTCAGTTCTGCTAATACAAAGAATTCAGGTGTTAACATGAATTTATTTTAGGTTTGGTTTAAAATGAGTTTAAATCCATAGAACATCATTTAGTTTTCACTTTTTGATCGGATCCATTTGCACTGTTCCAGTTGTTTTCCTCCAAAGGGGAACGAATATTCACTAGGTTGAAGAAAATCAAGCAGTGAACCAAAAAGAGTCATTCTTGTAAGAGACTCTTGGATGTATTTAAAGGTGAAAGAAGTCCTCAGAAGGATAGAAAGAGCAAGTCCTCAGCGGTTCTGGGATAGTATCACTTGTAGTCCATTGCAGTGCTCTCGAGACGTATATAGACCTGTCAGTCACCAAAAACTTCATAGCTGGAGACGTGGACGCAAGCTGGAGGCTGGAAGCACCACTGGTATTAAAAGAAAACCATTACTTTAAAAGTAAAGCGATTGCAAGTGTAGCTTTGCTAGGTCAAGTGTCATTCTCGTGACCCTAAGATTAAAGATCTTTCCTGTTTTTATGTAGTATATCCTGACTACTTCTTACACGGGACTGCATTACCAAAGCACATCCTGATCAAAATACATGCCAAAAAAACACCTGAAGAGACAAATCAGGTTCCAGAGACAAGCTCCAAAGCAGCCCAGGTCCCAAGCTGCTCTTGCAGTCACAAGCCTGTGTGTCCTCTGCATGTTGTCTGCAGAGCATGATACTGTGGCAAAATTCATTCCCTATGGGATCTACACGAGTCATTGCTGAGGCAGTGACAGATCTACCATGCCACCAGATTTCTGCTGACCTGCTCTTGAGGCCAGTTTAATACCAAGGGGCTATGTAGGACTGGTTCTTTACTCGGGCAGTATGGGATTGTTCTTCTTCATGTTTTTCTGCGTGAAGAAATTGGAGGGCTGTGCTCTGATGTACACAGAATCATAGAATCATAGAACTGTAGGGGTTGGAAGGGACCTTTAGAGATCATCAAGTCCAGCTGCCTGCCAAAGCAGGCTCCCTAGACCAGGTTGCACAGGTAGGCATCACTTCTGCAGTTCCAGAGCATTCTGTCTTCCTTTAAAAATCTGCCAAACCTTGAGCAGCTTTCTGTTTGAGCTCAGCCCATCCCCAAGGAACTGGTGGAGTGAGGCCAGCAGCACATCCTCCTGGAAATAGGCAACATCTGTGCTGCTGAATGCTTCACATTCCTCCTGGACACTTCTTGGGACATCAAGAAGCACTAGAGACCTAACACAGAGGTCGTTCAGTGTAAGATATTTGTCTCTGCTTGCTAATACTGTCAGTGTTGCCTTAAAACATGGGTAGGTGTTGTTTTCTTTTTACAGTTCTGTTTGGGTGAAGCCACCATGACCATTCTCCTTCTGTATATTGGTAGGCAAGTGGATTAGTAGTGAAGAGCAGTATGACTCGAGCTTTTCCCTTCTTTATGGCTTCCAGGCACTGTGCTGATAACTAAACAACCATGTCTGCATCCTGTGGGCCTAACAAGTATTTCTCATATGTGAAGTCCAGATTTTGAAGAACTCAGCACCAGCAATGTCCTACTGAGAACAAAAGGAGTTGCTGAAATGTCAAGTCAAAAGCCATTTGCCCGTAAACACGAGATTCAGAGCTACTGTCCCAGTCCTGCTTTTCCTGCATTTGGGGTCAGAGACAGAGATCAGCCTTATTTTTGGAAGGAACCAGGACAACAAGTTGAGGAATTTATTTTCTTCTCCCTGCCTCACTCCTCTTTGACTTCTTCCCACACTTTCAGGCACTGTTTCCATTTCCCCCTCAGACTGATGTGCTGCTGTGCAGAAAGGAGCTCATTTAAGAGGGAGTTGGGCCAAAAGAAGGAAAGCAGCATCTGAGGACCATATTTTAACAATTATTGAAATAGATTCTGGTATCACTTATTTTTTAGAAGAAGTCAAAGCTAAAATAAAACTGTAAAGTGCTGCCTTTCCCCTTTCTATCATCACAGTTGTTAAGAAGGTGATGTTTGCCATCTGCCTCTGAGGACACTGACACGCAGGCAGCTTTTCCTCCTGCCCCAGAGTTTGCCCTGCAGTGCTGCTGCTCTTTGCTCATTACTGCTGCTGTTATCACTCTCCAGGGTTATGGGAAGATAAAGCAACATAAAAGTTTGCAAATCCAGGTTTCAGGAAGAAATAGGAGGCATACATCTGGTGGGGGAAAGAATGAAAAATAAATTGTTCTGGTGACATGCAGTTGCCGGCTATTAATTCCTTTGAGGATTTCATAGTGCTTCCAAAGCAAATACAGGATTAGCTGTTGGAGTGGTGGAGCAGAATCCCAGGGTTCTCGTAAAACAGATGTTACTTTTTTAGCCAACACAGAGCAAATCTACTTACAGATAAAATTTTGTATTCGTAGGCTAACTGTGAAGTCCACCTGCCCAGTAGCCCCTATGATAACCTGAGGAAGCCACGATCCTAGTGAGGCAGTAAGTGGTGGGACATTGTCCAGCTCCAGACAGAATGGATGTCCCACCCTCAGTGCACCATGTTCCTGAGTTGCCAGGAGGGTCCTGGCCCGTTAGATGTAGCTTCATCTCATTATACGGAGGTGAGCAGAGCAAAAGGCAGCCTGATGTAAGCCCAAAGCAAGTGGAAAGCAGATCTCATTTGCCTGGCACATTTCTGGTGATGCCCCAGCCAGAGGGGCTGCCCATTGCAACTGCACCAGTCACTGGTGCTCAGAAGAAATGCTGCCACTGTAAGAATGCCACTATTCTGTAAAGCACTTTCAGGACCTTCCAGTGCCAGATATTCAGACGTGCTAATGCAAAATGCATTAGCCTGAGCAGCAGGAGCTGTGGAGTTGCTGGCGCCATTGAGTTCCACTCGTTTCATCTTTATTATAAATACTGCGTTGCCGACTCTTTCTCTTCTCTTATCCTTTCTTTAGAAAAGAATTAAAAGGCTCTAGCTGACTGGTCCCTTTGACACAGTACAGTTGTTAAACCGCAGGCAGTTAATGCCTCCTTCAATTGTCTAAGGTGAGTATGCGTATCTCATTGGAGCAACTGAATTAAATCTCTAAGAGCCAGAAGTTCCCTCCTCATGGCAGATGTGTTTCTCCACCTCTGAGCTGAATGCAGAAGAAATTCTTCCTACACCTGAAGCGCAAAACCAGCCCACCTTCAGGCTTGCACCTGCACAGTGATCAGCTTTTGGGTGCTCAGGATACATTCAGGGATTTGGATGAGTTGTGAGGCGCACTCTGCAGCTGAGCCTTCCCACCACTTCCCAGCCCACACAGAGCTCCAGCATGGGGCTGAGCAATGCAGGCCCACCAACATTCTCTTCTGCACTCAACTTATTGCACTGGGTTTGCTGTGAGGGAATTTGCACTTTCCAGCTATACTGCTGCAGTCATCAGCCGTGTAGGACTTCATGGCTTTGACCCAGTGCAGTTTGAGATGAAAATATATAGGTAAGGAGAAAGAAAGGACTGGGAGTTGAAGATTCAGACAACAAGGAAAAGCTTTCACTGTTTGTAAGACCTAGTATTGCTTTCTTTAAGTTAATTTTCAATGATTTGAGAGGCAGCAGGGCTGCAGTCTACTTAAAAAGAAACAAAACAGCATTTGACCCAACAAATCTTTTCCAGACTCACATCT
The DNA here is from genome assembly GCA_023055505.1 of Callipepla californica brunnescens. Classification (NCBI taxonomy): domain Eukaryota; kingdom Metazoa; phylum Chordata; class Aves; order Galliformes; family Odontophoridae; genus Callipepla; species Callipepla californica. The sequence goes on along the minus strand of JALIRH010000005.1, from coordinate 35,780,992 downwards.
TCCCTACTTTCGCATCCGTTCACACTGTCTGGCTCAGCTCAGCTGCCACGTACTATCTCTGTGCTCCCCGCTCCCTTTAGCAGCTCTGTCTGGCAAAAGACTTGATGCAATATGATGCAGATCCATCCCCAAAGGGCCAAAAGTGCACGGCCCCAGTCATCAGCAAAGGCTACCAGTTCCTTTCAACAGGGGCACTCTCTTCAGGCACTCCATGAGGTGAGACCCCAGCTCACAGCAATCTGTTTATTATTAGTCTTCTCTGCATCATTTCACAATTGCAAAGCACCTCGAGATCCATCCCTCCAGGAATTCTTCATGTTTATTGTCCTATATGGGGATTTTACCTTGCACTCACTTCACTGAGTGCCATGGTAGAGTGCTCTTGAGGGATAAAAGTTGAGCTTTCATTTATATATATATTCTCCTAATGTTATACATCTGGTTTTGTTTAAAAGTGATGTTACTTGTTTTACAAATACTTTATTCTGTGTTCTTTATTACAGTCATATCTAACTCTTGGGCAGTGGATGTTACCAGCAGAAGCTGTATCTGAACCAACAGGCTTTCAAGCATCTAGATTTCAGCACCCATCTAGCTCTCAACCTGCTGTTCCAATACTGCAGCTCTCTAAGTGATATCCCTTAGGGGTAGAGAAGCTCCTGCTCAGCTGCCCTGAGTTCAGTATTGCCTCCAGGACACCACTGTGACTTTCCATTCTTCCAGTTTGCCCCTCCTGGAAGCTCGTGTGTGTGACAGATCAGTGCACATGAAGACTGCAGAGGAACTGCTTGAAGTTACCTTTGCTTTTTATTCTATGTTAGAAACTCTAGCAAATAATAAAAACACCTCTGAAAAGCAATAAACGCCAGAGTGCCTTTCCCTTTCTGGGAGTGCTTACTGCTTCTTGAGTCCTCTGAGGTTTGATTGGTGTGTTTCAAAAACTGGCATAAAATGTCTCACCACACTTTAGTCTTTTGTCTCTAGACAAGGTGTTGGGGTTCTTTTCCTCCTCTCTTTTTTTTTTTTTTTTTTAGGCTGTAATGGGATTTGGTCTACATGATGTCTTTATAATGCTCGAATTTTACATTTATCTGTTCTTTTTTTTTTTTCAAGTAGCATTTTAGAAGAGATCCCTGAAAAGCCAAGGGCTCCTAGGACAGCACTCATGGCCCTTGATACTTTGATGTATTAGCTGAGATCATTTGTGCTGTCTGCATAAAACTGACATTTTAATTGGCACTGAGAGTAAAAATTCATAGCAACTTTAGAATTCAAATGGAATTCATACGTACATAAGAAAATTCCCCAGGCCATGTGTGTATGTGTGCATAAAAATATGTATTTATGTGTGTATGTCTAATTAATACACACAGACACAAATGAATAAAAAACCCAAGCTACATTCAGGCAAGAAAGGTAAGAGTTAGTAAAGCTGTATCACAGGATTATAGTCATTATATTCCTCACAGAAGATACTACTGTCCTAGTCCTGCCCACAGGAACTGTGTTACCTTGCCCGTCTGTACAGTGCCCATATTACTCGAGAACTTAGATGGTGAGAAATAGCAACACGTTTTTCAGCTGCTGGTTTTCAGGGAACATTTCTGCTCTGGAGTTTCTCAGCTTGAGGAAGTGCTAAGCTGTGCATAGAAGATTCCTGTATTTAGAGCAACCATGCAAATTACAGTATAATTTTCCCATGCCCAGCTTGAAATACAACTTCCATCTTTCTCCTACTTAACCATATCCTAGTGTGAGACAATACCATATTGAGAAACACTTCAAACTACAATAGTAGCAAAACAATTCTTTTGTTTTATCATCAACTGGAAAGAATCCCTGAGGACTTGAGAGAACTCCAGAGCAGTCTATATAAGCAAAAAGAGAGGTTACTTACGTTAAGCAAGGTTCTTACTGATGTCAATGTGTGTTCACACAAGGAATGCACAAGCACTCAAGTATGATGGGCATTTTGGTGAGGGGCCCTTCCCTCTTGCCTCTATTGGGAGATCAAGAAGTAATCTCTGTCACCATTTATGATATTTCAGACAGTCAGAAGAAGCATGGGAGCAGAAACGGGTCCAGCCATAGTCTGTGACTCCTTCCTTTTTGAAAACAGATTTTATCCTACTGCATTGACATCTGCAGTAAAGATGTTTTGTTCCAAGTGCCTCTTGCCTGAGAAAGCAGCCTACAAGATGGCAGTGCTCATATTCCATCAGAAGTAGATCAGTCAGGCTGTCAATTAAAAGCATTCACTGAAGGTGAGCTGTGGATAAATTAATATAATAGGAAAGCTCCATAGGTCAACAGTTCCTGTCAGGGACTGGGGAATGTCACAGCACATTGCTTGCTGGGATTGCACATGACAGTAATACTGTCTGTCATCACCTGGAAGCAATGTCCCTGGTGTTAATGACACCATTGCCTGCAGTCTGCATGGTGCTACAGTTCATTATGGTTGATCCACAGGTTTGTTTCTGTAAGGACCAAAGTTCTTGTGCTACCAAGCTGTCCGTGTTAGCACATTGTGCTAACACCCTGGCAGGCTGTCATTGAACTTGGGAAGCAGCTCTGCTCCATAAACCAGAAGAACTCACATACCCAAGAGGCACTAAGTCTGGGTCTGTGTGTAAGCAGTACTATGTGGAGTCAAGATCACAAGTAGATAAAGCATAGTCAGCATGGTGCATGACATAGATACAAGCCACAGGAGATCCTCACAGGGGTCAGCAGCATTTGGTAGTAGTTATTAGCCAAGGCTCCAGAAACAAGTGGGTCCCACATGCTCAGAAATTTGCTCCAAGCCCAGAGCACTGGGAGTGGAGTCCAGAGTCACACCAAAGCAAACATAGACCAAAGTGGTGAGCTCTCAACCATTCACAGTGAAACCCTGCCCTCTAAAGAAAAGGTGGCCCAAGATCAGAACCACAGAATATCCCAAGATGGAAGGGGTCCACAAAAATGATTGAGTCCAACTCCTAGCTCTGCTCAGCACCGCACAAAACACAAACCCTGTATCAGAGTGCTATCCAAACACTCCTTGAGCTCCAGCAGCTCGGGGTCTTGCCTACTAGGGCAGCCCCACCAGCCTCTGGTGCAGACCCTGTCCCTGACCCCCAGCTGCCCCTCCCCTGACACAGCTCCATGCCATTCCTTCAGGCTCTGTCGCTGCCCCTCTGCTCCCTGTGAGAGCTGCAGCTGCCATGAGTCCTCCCCTCAGCTCCTTTGCTCTGGGCTCAACAACCAAATAACCTCAGCTGCCCCTCATACACCTTGCCCTCCAGAGCCTCCCCCATCTTTGTAGCCCTCCTCCGGGTGCTTTCTAATAGTTTTATGTCCTTCTGTTGTGGTGCCCCTACCACTAGCTAGGTAACAAATCACAAGCACAGTGAGAAGACATGACTGCTCATAAGATGCAGAAGAGCGTCACACACAATATACCTCAGCACTTGAGAAGGGGAGGGAAAATGCCAGTGCTCAGCAGCACACTCTGATGGCCATTTCCCTCAGATTATGTTTTGTTGCCTAGAATAACGTCTGAAACATTCTATCATTGGCTGATGCTCCTCAGCCAATCAATTCACGTCTGTTTTTTTCAGCTCCTTCATATTTATCCTCCCAGAGACCTCTAAGCGGAAGTAGATGTTTTCAGAGATGCAAAAGGAATTCTGGATTAGTTTGGGGTTTTTTGGAGATGAAGAGGAATTTGAGGGCAAGAGCAGTTTATGTTTACTCACCAAGCCCTGTATTTTGTCATGTAGAAACCAGACACGAAAGAGGAAAGTGATGGAGAACAGAAAGGTACCTTCTATCTATTAAACATGTACCCAGAAAACTACTTGCAGCCCAAGTAATGAGAAAACATCCTTTACTGGTAGACAATTGGTTTGTCACAATTCAGACAAATACTTGTTATGCAAAAACAATGCTTAGCTTAAGAAGGCTTCACGGTACCTTTGGGACTGCTCCCACAAGCTGTATTCCCATCTCTTTGGAAAAACAAAATAGCCCAAATCAACTGTTTGCATTGCAGCACTGGGTCAACTGCTCCAAAGGCAGAATCACTGGGCACAGGAGCTGCTTTTGCCAGAAATCATAGACCTTTTAAGTCATGCAAATTCTGCTTCTTAGTTTCCCATTACTGTTTTCCTTCAGTTTAGGGATAATCCAAGATGTATGGTTCTTGCCGTTTAAAACCAAGAGAAAAACCACAACAGTATTTTCCACGTAAGCCAAAATCTTTCACATGTGCCAACTGTCAGAGCAGACAAAAGAGCTTTGATCATAGTCAGACACCATAACTAGCTACTCGTTTTAATTACAGAAAGTTTTAGCTATTATTACACGACAGCCTGCCACATTCAGCACATGACATAATTTTATGAAAGCTTTTCATTTCTCTCAGCGCAGCTCCAGCCCTAGGCTATTTCTCTCACAGGAGAAGCATAGGTTTGAATGATCCCAAGGAGATAATATCAGACCTACAACAGCCCCCATGTGCACCAACCCCGCTCCCAGCGGGATGGGAAACCATCACCCTCACCGCCCCAGCTGGTGCAGAGCTGCGCACTGCCTGCAGGTCATGTGTTTTCTTTTGTTCTTTAAATTCTTCAGAACGAAACAGTTCTAAATCCACGGGTTTGGGGACATATTTCAGCTATTTTAAAATTCTTTTGCTTGACGTTTTCCTTCTATTTTTGGTATGCTAGCTGTTTTGAGGGGCTGATGAGCTCAATCACAAGCTATTGTTTTTTTCCTGCCTGGATTGCTGTCAGAGAATCAAAAAGAAATAGCTGTGGCACAGGTCAGCCCAAACATTTTCACAAGGGCTGTTACACATTTTCATCTCTATTAGCAGTACTTTCATTCTGGCAAACCTTTCGTGAGCAAACTCACAAAAGAGCTGATGAAGAGCAAATCAAAGGGAATATGACAGTTGTCAAAAAGGCTCTGTGTTTTCTGTTTGAACAAATGCTTATGAGTACTCATTTTCTCATAGCTGGGAGCTCTAATCCTCATCCATTCAGCACATTACAGAAAAAATACTAAATTACATCCCCTATCACTGCATCTAATTTCAAATGAAGTCAAATAAGTGTAGTAAAGAGAATAAACAAATAATTAGTGACACTGATAACATAGGAATTGGGCTGAAAGAATGTCTTTCCCTTGGAAAACAGAGAAGCAGTGTCAGAGTCGTTGATTAATTTAACAGCCATTAAAACATCTTATTAACTCAAGTGCTAATTGAGTGCTTGGCAGGAATAACAGAGCAGGGCCAACCACACGCATATATACAAATTGCTAAAATTTGAAGAAATTCTCTGGCTTAATATTTCGTTACTTCAGTAACTTGCTTTTTTAGTGTGTTTGGCTGGCTTATGTGGCCTCACCTGCCTGCTTTGTGCTGGTTTTGAAGATGCCATGCTCTGATGGTACACAACCTCAGATGTTTTTTTAAATCTGAGTCCTCTTGACTGAGATCTTCCAAATCTGAGTGAAAGAAGTGCCTTGCAGTGGTGCCTGAGTTTGCACAAAGGCTGAAATGTGCCAACTGTTGAGCTTTGGAAAGTCTCAGTGCTCTAACTGCTGAAGTGATGGGCGTCAGAGGAGGGAAAGTGGGCTCTGAGGGAACAACTGCTCCAACCATTCCAGTCAAGAAATCACGATCATGCTGATCATGATCACGCTTCATGGAATCACATAATCCTAGGATGGCTTGGGGTGGAAGGGACCTCAAAGATCATCTAGTTCCAACCCCGCTGCCACGGGCAGGGTTACAACAATAGATCAACCTGCCCAGGAGCCCATGAAGCCCGGTCATGAACTCCTCCAGAGGTGGGGCATCCACAGTTTCTCTGGGCAACCTGTTCTAGTGCCTTACCACTCTCTGAGTGAAGAATTTCTTCCTAACATCTAACCTAAACCTTTCTTCTTTCAGTATAAATCCATCCCCCCCCCCTTGTCCCATGTCTCCCTTGTCCTGCCCTGTACCTTCCCAGAACCAGTGTTTGGTTTTCAGAGCACAAGATAATTTTTTTTTCTTGTTCATTGGCAATGTGCAAGAAGAAGCTAGACTAACATTATTCCATCATCTGCATGATGATACTGCACATCACAGCTGTTTGTGGTGGAAACACACTGCTTTCCATGTCCTTTCTTTTCTTGTACCCATAACACGTTAAAACATCCCGAGGTGGCAAGAGGACACATTTCTGTACTTTGCTTTTGTAGAAGCACAGAGGAGATCACCTCCACTCCTTCCCCATCATCACACCCAGTGGGAGGGAAGCAACTAGTTTTTCCTGTCTGTGCAAGGCCAAGACATCGCACTGCGTGAGTTTTGCTTGGGTTCTGAAGGGGAATATATCCCTCTGCAGAAATTGTTGCAAAACCATTCATCACCTTGATGATTGCAAATAGAGATGGAGATAGGGAGCTCACTCCTATAGGGCAAGCCCAAACTTCCAGACATTTCATATTAGTTAACTGAATACAGGCAGGAGGTGTTTTGAGCTCAGATACTTCAAGATCAGGTGACAGCCAGCAAAATAGATGAAAACATACAAGTCATGAAGACCACCTTAAGTCTGTCTTCCCGACCTCAGAACTGACACAGCTCAAGTAATTTGTCTTTAAGTACAATGAAAGCAATGCATGAAGCCAGGAATTACAGACGGTCTACAGTTGCCCTTGCTGACCCAAGCTCCTGACTTGTGTACAGCTTCTCCATGTGCTCCCATATGACTTCAGCATGAGCTCCTGTATGCTGGGAGTCTGCTGTTGTTGCAGTATCTGCTGCTCAGCAGCAGTCTTCCACAGACCTGCTTTGAGCCTGTAGGAGCCTCTGAAAGATTTTTTTAGCTGCAGCTTAAAATCTGCTAAGCTGCCCTGGATGGTCTATTTGCAGCTCCACTGGAACATGGGCCAATAAGCACAGACAGTCAGAGCAGGGCTGGAAGCTGTATCTGGGACAATGTTTAGGCACAGGTACCCAGGTTATAAAGTGCCTTGAAGGGTCAAATCCACTAGGAACCTTGGTAGGAGGAGAGTGGGTGTTTGTGCTGTGTCCGTTGCCTTCCCCAGCCTCCTAGAAGTGATCAGCCACCTAGCACTGGTGCTTATTAATAACTATCGCTTAAGGAAATTGGCTGGAGTCTTACTTTTCATTGTGCTGAATGAATGGGACTAAATATAATCCAGGGCTCATTTTGGTGGATAACAATGCGAGGGAAACTTCCTGTTCTAGCAGAAATCCTCCAGTTTAGAAGTAGGAGTTCGTCCAGGCTTGGTGAAATTTTTCACATTTCAATGAAACATTAAGGTCACCCTCTAAATCCTCTATTCTCCCAAATAAAGATATTCTTTTAATATTCTGTGTGAAGGGTAATGAGCGTCTTTATTATAATCCAGCTGAAAGCATGAGATATTTTAATCAGTGAGAGCTCAGAAACAAAGGTACTTCTTGGCTGAAGATCCACACTCAATAATTATTTTTTTCAGATGAACTGGAATGAAGACATTACTTAAACATGTATCTGTCATCTCACACTGCCTGCAGCTAGCTGCTGGGTATCTATTTCTCAGGTGCACTGTGGCAGCTCTTTATGCAAAGGTAATATATAAATATATGTATGCCACGATTTGCTTGCATGGCTTCACTCGGGATTACATCTTCTTACACATCTGTTAGTGCAGCACTGTGTCAGGGGAAGGATCCAGGTGCTTCCAGGTGTGTGTGTGTGTGTGCTCCCATCTTTGCAAATATACCTGCTTGTGTTGCAGGTTTGCAAAAATGAGGCCCATGGTGTCTGATTTGTCACTTGATGCTGATTGAAGGACAGGCCCAGGGACTGCAGGACAGAGGAGATTAGGAGAACCAAGAGCTCAGTAGCAGCACTGCTGCCAAGACTGAACTCATGAGATTCAGTAATGTAAAAATGCATTAGCCTTGCCTGTCTCCTTTGCCTCATCTTGCCATTTGTCACCAAGCCATCAGCCCTTCTGACATGTTCTCCAGGAACTTTGATCCCCTGGTGCTGCTGGCACAAGCAGCCTCATTGCAGAGACCTTTGCTCTGGGAGAAAAACAAGAAGGTCACCTGTGAGTACTCTTTTTCTGCAAGTGCAACATTTGGTGTTCTCCTGTCTGAAGGGTGCCACGCATAAATGGACCTGAATCCAGCACTGCCAATAAGCAGACACTGTCTTGGGAGGGCAGAGACAGCTTGGTCCTGCTGGGCTCTGAGCTGTCCCACTCATCAAAGACCAGGGTACGAGGGGAGTGAGGTCAGTGGGCTGTATGGGGAGGGACATGCTGGAGATGGAGGGCAGGAAGCCCTTGAGGCAGAGGAGTGAGAGAAGGTGGAAGGGAAGAGAGATGTGATGTACCTGCTGGGCATCTCCTGGTGATCCTAGAGCTGAGATTCTCCATGGGGAACCTTTCACTGCTCCAGAGGAGCTCCTGACACTGGTACAGCCACATCTCTGAGCCTGGAGAAGTCGGGTGAAGAGCTAGAGGGCACGCTTCACAACCACGAGTCGCTGAGACGGCCAGTTGTGCAGGACAGACAGCTTGCACCCAGACAGGCCCTGCAGAAACCAGTGCGTGTGAGGAGTGGCTGGAGGGCACAGCAGGAGATGTCATGCTCTCACCCTGTGCTTTGATGCGCTTGGCTAACAAGTTAATCGGCTGTTTGTTGTCAGGCCTGATGGGAAAATATCAACAAACACAACTGATGGAGAGAGCAAAACCTTTTCTGGCAAGTGCTCCTTTGACTGCAACATCAAACATCTCATTGAGAGTTTTTTGTAGAATATTTAACTCCAAAATAGTCAGGGATGTCAAACCCCATGTGCAGGAAAACCTGGGGAGGAGGACCACACTGAATAGGCAGGGGTGTTTAATATTTCACAAAGGGCATGCACAGACCAACACAGTTCTCAAAACATCCTAATTAAAATGCTTTGACGAGTGTATGTTTATGAACTAGCAGACAGAGCTCTGCCAGTCCCAGTTATATCAGGTACCACAGGGGCATCCTTTCTCTTTCCCAGGGGAGGGACACATCTCAAACCCCTCAGAACTTCCTTTTGTCACTGGATGATTTTCCCTCATCTCAAAAGGCCAGAATATTTTTTTTAATTCAACTAGAAACCAGTCACTCAAAGCAAACAAAGTCAGGGGTGTGAAGGGAGCAGCAGACATGATCTTGTTTCCTCACCAGGGCTGTAGTTTCAGTTCCTCAGTGGCATCCAGACCAGGCACCCTCCAGCTCTCCCACAGGGACTGGAAGTGCTCCTCCATCCTCAGCCACTTTGTCTTGTTCTTGGAGAAGGGACAAGAAGAGAGGAGAAAAATCCAGGGACGTACTCCTATTTCCAAAAAGACATTTTTAAAATGGAGAAATAAAACTGCTTTGGTCACTCAGAAGAAACAGTGAGACAAGCATTTCTGAAGAACAGGGCTGAAAAGGCAAGGTAAGGAAAGGTGAGTGGAAAGATACCCTTTGTTAATTCTATGGGAAGTCCCTTGGATCAGGAAGGGTTTGGGGACTCTCTAGGAGAAAAACTTGCTGCTAGGACTTAGTTGCCACCTTCAAAGGAGAGTCAAGGGCTAAACATGCTGCAAAGATGAAGCGAATTTGCTCGCAAGGAAGCATGCTTTGCCACATCTGCTTTATCTGCACAGAGATAAGAGTTGGCTGCTGCCCTTCACATAGAGCCCCACAGCCCACCCTGCTGAGAAGCAGCAGAGAAGCAGGATGGCAGCTCATCTTGCACAGCCTTTTCCAGTGGTTATTAACCTGGGCATGTCCTCAGCAGCTGCATTTGGGCAGCACTGACAGTGAGCTACCACGAGCTAGGTCTGCGGAGATGTGCACGCTGAGTGAGCAGCTGGATGATGGAGGGGCCTCCACCTCAACTTGCAACGGATATGGAGAAAATGCATTTTAATTACGCAATGTCATGCACATTTTTTTTACATATAAGGAAAGAAAAGCAGGACTGTGCCGTGTCTTTTTGTGAAATCATCATTTGGTTTGAAATCTGTGGATAATCAACGACATTATCAAAGCAAATTTAAGAGCATTCAGCTGTGCTGACTTCACCTACCTTCCTCAGAATCATCATCACCTGCCTTTCCAGAGAGACGTGGCTCTGCCATCAGGAAGCGCTCACCACTATTTTTAGTGTGGCTCTGTGAGAGAGCTCCTGTGGGAGGGCATCTTCCAAAGGAATGCGGATGGTATCTTTTAGGAGGAATTAATCCTTAGGAAACCATTACTCGCTCTTACCGTTGACCAGAGGATATTTTTCTCACTGGGCTGGAGTTTATACACAGAAAGCCGCGTGTGCCGAAAGAAAATCATGACTCATTGAATTTAAGGAACTGTTCACCGAAGCCAAATTTTCCAGTGCTGCTCCTCCCTCTCCCTTGGCTCGCTGTCCCCTGGGCACACCAACCCTCTATCAGCGGTCACAACAGAGTCACAGAGTCCTTTTTATTTCCTCTGAATTGGAGAAGTCAGGCTTTGTCAGGACTGTGATTCCGCAGAGCTCTCGTGCATCCTGAGAGCTGTGTAAAAGGATGCTGGCATGCTAAACTCAGCTCATTTCTGAGCTCTGTGATTTTGCAGTGCTGCTCACTCCAGCTCGGTGGAGCTGGAAGCGGGCCGGGCTCCTTATCTCTGCCCCCAAACCCCACAGTGTTGGACACAGAAACATCACAGCATCGTGTCTGTCACTGGGCCGGAACATCTCCCCCAAGGGCAAATATTGCATGAATGAATGTTGTCCTAAAAGCAGCCACTTTCCCCCAAATACACAAGCTGCCTCCTGTCCAGGCTGGAATGTTTTGCTAGTGTCAGAACCCACAGAAACTCCCAGTTTACTTGTGTATGAAGTACTCTTAGCAGCATCACCTCTGGGGAAAAATAATAAGAAGAGAAAGGCATCAATACCATATCAACAAACCATTTTAAATATTGTTTATGCATTTATTAAAATACGTCTCCCTCTTTCTCTCTCCTCCATGCATATTGTGGCTTAAAAATGTTTCACCCCACAGACAGCGTTCTCAAATCTTAAGGAAGCGGTGATTTCAGAGGTGCTGTCTACCTGAACATTGCTGGGATTGAGATTTGTGATGCTGTGCAAACAGGACCGCAAAGCCTTTCACAAAGTTATAGTGGAGGAAAAGAAATAAGGAAAAGCAGCAAGTGGTGTTGGCCTAAAATTTTAAAACAGTGAATGACTTCTTATGGAACACATTTCTATTTATCAGCTGGACCTTCACAGGGCGTGTGGGGGTCAGAATCACAGAGTCACAGAATCACAGAATCAAAGAACCAAAGAATCACAGAATCACAGAACTGTAGGGGTTGGAAGGGACCTCTAGAATCATCCAGTCCAACCCCCTGCCAAAGCAGCTCCCCAGCCCAGGTTGCACAGGTAGGTGTCCAGGTGGGTCTTGAACATCTTGGAGACGGAGACTCCACCACCTCTCTGGGTACTCAGGTTGGCCACTCATCCATAGCATGGACCTATATTTCCAATTTTGGATCCTGCTTACTGAATCTTGCCTGCAATTGCAAAATCTTTAGGGGAAGACTTCTATTTTCCTACATGTCTGTAAAACACCTGCCACAATGCCCAAGCTCTCTAGATGGTGCCGTAATAATAGTTATTATTATTATTATGAGCATAATTCCCATTGTGCACAGCATTCAGCAAGGCAGCCATGAGCAGTTTTGTAGTCTGCTGTCTAATTACAGTCAAAGAGAGGGGACAAGAAGATTGGCTATAGAAGGAGAAGAGGGAAGAGTTCTCAGGAGAATCATAGAATCGTTTGAGTTGGAAGGTAGTCCTAAAGTTCATCTTGCCCTACTCTCCTGCAATGTACAGGGACACCTTCAGCTCCCTCAGGTGATCAGAATCCTGTCCAGCCTGACCTGAGTGTCTCCAGGGACGGGGCATCCACCACATCCCTGGGCAACCTGTGCCAGCGCCTCACAACCCTTACTGTAAAAAACTTTTTTTGTATATCCAATCTAAATCTCCTCTCTTTTAGTTTGAAATCATTTCCCCTTGTCCTGTCACAACAGACTCTGCTAAACAGTCTGTTCCCTTCCTTCCTACATCCTTCCTACGTACATAAAGGCTGCTGTCAGGTGTTCTCAGAGCTTTCTCTCCTCCAGGATGAACAGTCCCAGATCTTTCAGCCTAAGAAAACACGAGGATTTTACAAGGTAGACTTGCTCTCGTTTCCCATACTTAATGAAGATGCTGCAAATAAACACATTCAAGGTATTGCCCCCAGACTTCCTTTTTTTCTTCTGTTAGGGAAGTATGAGTGGGCTCTGGGGTCCTTCTGTGTTTCTGTGGGATGTCTGCAGGCTGGAGGAGGCCTTGAGATGCTCTGAAGCAGTGACAAAAATGGCAGTGTGGCCAACACACACATAGCACCACGCCTGGGACGAGGCTGTGCTGGAAACAGGCTGTACAGGTGCTAAGGGCACGTGCAGAATGTTGGATGTATCCTGAAACCCTCTGATTTATGGCTGTGCTCCAAACCATCTGCCTAGCACACAGCTGAGAAATGAAACATGGAAACAGAGCAGCCTTAGGCCTGGGACAAAAGGGACCATCCATAGGCCATAAATAAAGCACTGCAGTTTTGCAGAGAACCAAGCTACGTATTACATTTAGAACTGAGCCAGGAAGGAGCTGGTTTTGATTGCTGCATTTGGTTTATGGTTTTTTTTTTTTTTTTTTTTTTAATGGGAAAAAGCAGCAATTTTGGAATTTGTTTTCCACTCTGAGGCAGGTAATAAATTTGTCATGCGCTGCAATTCTAAAATCGCCTAATTTCAGACAGATCAAAGTGCTTGGTTTCCATGAAATCAGCCTTGAAAATCATGCATCATACCTATTACTCTTTTGTGTGAGACTGAAAGAAAAATTCCACACAAACATTTCAGAATGGACATTAAAATCCTTCTTTCTTGTTCTTTTATTTTCTTCTTTTGCTTTCAGTTTCTCCATAGACATGGTGTCCAACTTACAGCAGTTCTCCAAGAGGAATAATTTCTCAGCACATTGGTCTTTCTGTAGAGGACGACGGTCGCCAGGTGACCCATCCCTGCTGATGTGACCACACTGCTGCTAGAAGCTGGTCCCAGCAGGGCCAGCATTTGCACTTAGAGCCAGTGGCAAAAGCCCAGCCTGCAGCTGCAGCTGCTGAAGAGATGCTAAAAGGCAGCCTAAAAAACTAATCACTGATTGGGGCGAGGAGGACCAGCTGCTCTATCACTATCCTCGATCAATGACGAGCATGGCACTGACTGGGAGGACTTCTCCTTCATTAGGAGCTGGGCTCTGACTCACGGATTGTTGTGTCTGAGCAAATACAATCTGTTGACTTACTGCTGGTGCAGGTGCTGGGCTGCACCTTGCCCCACTTGTTATCAGGCAGAGCAGCAGGACACCCCATAAAGGCGTATGAAAATCCAACAGCTGTAAGAAGCTGGTGGGTTTTCACAGGGGTATGGGTGCTCAGCTCTCCCTCACATCCCCAGCACTGTGGGATCAAGCTGTGGGCAGGCAGAGGGAAACACAAGCAAACTTCTCCTGCAAGGAAAAAGAAATAACAGCTTCACATCATCTGCACACCATGACTGGACATCCCAAACAGATGTGTTATTTAAGGAGCATTTCAGCAAACACGGAGTGGCTTTCCTAGGGCCTCACACCCCCAGCTTTAAGCACACCTCCAGATGCCCCATGCTGCTCACTGGCCTGGCTGGGCTCCTGCATCTGTTTGGAATTAAACCAAAGCAGGGATCTCCGGCCACGCAGCACCCAGGGGATGGCGTCAGCGTGGTGGCTGTGGTGGGGATGCGGCCATACCAGGCACCATCCCCACCGCACCGGCAGCCCTCGCCGTGGGAAACTCTTTGATGTAACCAGAGCTCCGGGGCCACGTTTCCACGACGGTACCTGATCTCGTAAACATCAGCGATGGCGCGGCCGCCGTGCACGCAGAAACCACATCCTGTCACCCGCTCGGCAGTCAGTCTCGGTGGCCAGGACGCGGAGGAGTTGCGACATTTGTCTGCGTGCTGCAAGCAGGAACAATTCCCGTCAGGGCGAGGGGTCAGCGTTTTGCACCCCATGGCCCCCATGGGCTGGTGAAAGCCCATCCGTGTGCAGCCGGGCTTTGAGAGGGGCTACGTGCATCGGTTGATGTTTGCCAGCCATTCTCCTTCCGCAGGAACGTGGATCTGACTTTATAATTCATGCATGCCTGGGAAGTTCAATCCAGTCCCGCTGGAGTAGCGAGCTCAGTGGGAGTTTATTTATTTAAAGCAGCGCACGCAGTAGCATGGAAAAAAGCAAATCTATCAGAAACCATAAGTCTTAATCCTGAAACGGCTTTGCTTTTTGTAAAATACGGTCTAGAGAATCTGCTTTTACAATGTGGCTTCCACAGAGCCTTGGCTTAACGTCTCAATCCCCACAGAACTATATTATAGCATAATAATTAAAACATTTACAAAATGAAGATAATCTATGGCTGATCCAAGTTTCTATGGAAATTTGGAGGCTATGGTGTATGCAGCTGTTCCCATCTAATGCAAAGGTTGGCTGTAGCTCTGCTTCTGAGCACATTTGTAACTTAGGGGATAATTTATCCACTCTGTTTACACAGTTCTCAGCTTGCACAGCCCTCAAAGCTTTTCAGTGGTTCCCAAGCAAAAGGCTGCCTTACCCTCCCCTCTCAACCTGAGCAATGCCAATAAAACTCCTCTACTCAGAGATAAGGGTGCACACACGGGTGCCTCAGGCTGTGCTGGAGGTACATCAGAGCAACTCAGAAGAGACATGGAGATGCGTGCACCCTGCCCCACAGTGCCCCATAAAAACAGTGCCACAAAAACTTGCTGCCTTACCCCTTGCTGAGGAGTCGAGCTCGTATTTGCTCCCTTCCCAAGCAGCACCCCAGTGCTGCTGCCTTTCTCAGTGCAGGAAGGTGCACTGCTGTGGTTCAGCTGTGGGTATGGGATGTTCTGCTCGTGGGGAGATATTTCCTCCTGCTCACAGAAGACAGGCTCTCACATTCACGAGCTTATCAGCTCCAGTGAGCCTGTGGATGATCCAAGCAGATTTCATTTTGTGCTGTGAAATTGCTAATGAAGAAGATGTTAATGACAGCTAAGCAAAAGAAATCAGCCAGCAGCACACAGCTCCAGCAGCCATGCAATGGCCCAACGGGTGCAAGTCTTCAAGTCTCCTCAAAGTCCAAGTGCTGGGTCCTACACTTTGGCCATAACGACCCCAGGCAATGCTACAGGCTTGGGGCAGAGTGGCTGGAGGGCTGTGCAGAAGAAACAGACCTGGGGGTATTGGTCAGTACTCAGCTGAACATGAGCCAGCAGTGTGCCCAGGTGGCCAAAAAGGCCAATGGCATCCTGGCTTGTATTAGAAATAGTGCTGCCAGCAGGAGCAGGGAAGGAATTATCCCCCTGTGCTCAGCACTGGTGAGGCTGCCCCTCGAGTACTGTGGTCTGCTTGGACCCGTCACTGCAGGAAAGATATTGAGGCCCTGGAGTGTGTCCAGAGAAGGGCCACGAAGCTGTGAGGGGTCTGGAGCACAAGTCTTACAAGGACCAGCTGAGGGAGCTGGGATTGTTCATTCTGGAAAAGAGGAGGGTCAGGGAAGACCTTATTGCTCTCCATAACTACCTGAAGGGAGGTTGTAGTGAGCTGGGGGTCGGCCTCTTTTCTCCTGTAACTAGTGATGGGAGTAGAGGGGATGGCTTTAAGTTGCACCAGGGGAAATTCAGACTGCATGTTAGGAAATACTTCTCCAAAAGAGTGGTCAGGCACTGCAGTGGGCTGCCCACAGGGAGGTGGTGGTGGTATTCAAGGAACGTTTAGATGTTGAGTTGAGGAACATCGTTTAGAGAGAACTATTAGTGATAGGGAGACAGTAGGACTGGATGATCTTGTAGGTCTTTTCCAACCTTGGTGACTCTATGATTCTGTGGAAGTCACAGCACAGAAAACTGCGCTTTACAAACAGGACAGTGCAGCTACACTATTCAGGGGTTTGTAGAAGAAAGTATTTCAACTGAGGCAGTGCTAGAGCATGCCATCCTGAACAGATACTTACTAACGTTCACCAAAACATATGCTTGGTAGCAAAACTTTTTTTATCCTGAACTCAGAAAGCCTTAGAGTGTCAGTACTTTGCAGTCTGATAGAGGAAAAGAAAAAGAAAACTAACAAGAAATCAATCCATCAATCAAACAAACAAACAAGAAACACTGCAAACCCCATAACTGGAATTCCTGGTCACGTGTAACTGCTGCAGCACAGCTGAGCTGCTGTTGGGATGGAGATGGTGGTGGCTCAGAAGTGCCATTGGTTTTGGAGAGCAGCTGTATTCATAGGCCTTCAGTCACTTCTCAGTGAAAATAATTTGCAAATAAAGATAGACATCTCTAGACACTGAAAGGCCTGTCAGAACAGAAGGGAACTCAGAAGCTGAGATCACTATCAGTTCGTACAGCAAGAGTTCACTGAAGAAGCAATCACTCTGCTCTGCGCTGCCCAAGTCTCAGCACATCAAGCTTGTTCATGGGAATACTCAGAGGGAAAATTGTTGCATGCCATCCTGAGAACATTAATTTGGCTCACGTGTGATATTGCAGGGGGTCTTGCCAATGAGGAGTACCTCTGCTAATAATGATGTTTGCAGGGCTCGCATGGCATTTACCATGATATTACTGCAAGGGAATATTCGTGGCATGTAATTACTGGGCATGTGTTTATTTTACAGCGTTCATCAATGTTTTACAAAGGACACTCAGAGCAGAGAAAGGGCCGTGTTTTGTCTTTTTTTAGGCCTCTGAGTACATAAGATTCCAACACAGACAGTTGGTAGTGCAGAGGGATGCAAGCCAAGCTGCTGCTGCCTGAATCCACTGCTGACCGCAGGTGCAGAACCACCACAGGCACAAGCACCAGGACACCCATGCACAGAAAGGGCCCACTCACTGCCTGGCATCACCTGGGAAGGTGTTAGAAGCAGGGCTGGGCTTTGAAGCAACACCAGTGTGCTTTTTTTGGAAACAGATGAGCTGTGTTCACACTTGTCAGTGCCAAGGGCTCATTTCAGGCACGTGATTCCCTCCATACCTATGCCAGTGTTTGCAGCAACCAGTTGCTGCCTCGACTGTTTGCATTCCTTATTCCCCTCTGGGTGTCACTGGGGAGCACCTATGACTTTCATAGTTGTTTATTTTATTTTTTCCCCAGTAGACTGTCTGGGTATTCTGGTTTCCTAAAGCCAAATTCCTAAATTGCCAGCTGTATGTCAGCTGGCTTTTTTCATCATTGTCTCACCTTCAGCTTGGACAGACCATGGGGATGTCTGCATCCAATATCAGTCCCTGACCAGTTGATAAACATACTGGAATTAAACAAGAACTGGAATAAGACATCGTCACAGGCTGCCCAGAGAGGTGGTGGAGCCACCATCCCTGGAGGTGTTCCAGAAACATGGAGATGTGGCACTGAGGGACATGGGTTAATGGACATGGTAAGGATGGGTTGGTGGTTGGACTGGGTGACCTAAGTGGTCTTTTCTACCCTTAATGATTCCACAATTCTAAGAATTAAATCAGATTAGACTAAGTATCATTTCGGACCTCCAAAAATCCATCAGAAAGCGATTTGCACAGGATGCTTGCTGTTTTGCAGAACACCCCTCACTGGGATTACATTTTTTTGAGCCAAGAACCTAAAAGCTCCATACTTGTTCAGATCTCTCTCTGCATAGATGAAGACTTCTGATTTTTTTATTCAATTACTGACATTCTGGTAGAGGGTTTTCTTTGTAGCTGCTACTGCCATGCTCATTAAAACAGATCTGAAGTTAACCAGCAATTAGAGCAAATGCTAAGATCCACAGCCTCTCAGGTCTTCTAAGGCAAGAACTACTCTCAAGGCAGGCCAAGAATCACAGCCTCACTAGAGTGCGAGGTCTGTGTGGTTAATGAGCAGCTGTGTGTGACTGCAAGGCACCTGGCAGTCCATACTGCAAAGTGCAGTGGTTGGTGATGGAGAAGCCCATAGGAGCTGCCCTCCTGCAGGGAGGCTTCTCTTACCCTCTACAGCACAGTGCAGTACTCAGATTGATGCTTTCCTTTACCCAGGCCCGAGGCTTACCTCTTCTGCAGCCTGTCAGTGCCCACTGCACCCCAGCATGACCCTGGTGGGTGCTGCCCCATCGGCAGTGCTTCCTGCATCCTGAGGTTCTCCCTGCAGGTGAGAGCTTCAGCATTATGTTTGAGACCATATGCTAAGCGATGCACAGACAATTTCAACACAGCAGTTCAGGAGCCATGGTACCAGCTGAAAATACAAGAGTTTGCTCTCACATTTCTGCGGTTGCTGGCTGGCTCCCCAGGAGACTGAGATTGCATTCAAGCAGAAGGCAGGCTCCCATTGTATGGGGGAGATGGAACAGTGAATCACTGCCAACAGGGATTTACCTCCTCGACAGGGCAAGGTCACATTGAATAGCCAAGCCCAGGGGCTGGCAAGCTCTGAAGCCCAGCCCAATCCATCCCAGCAGCAGTTTTCAACTACCTTCCTCTTCATTCTCTTTGCAAAGTTCAGTGTGCAAAAGCCAAGCAGCAGCTCTGCAGGCTGCATCCATCTTCCTCTCTTCTTTTTTAGAATCATAGAGTCATTCAAGTTGGAAAAGGCCTGCAAGATCATCCAGTCCACCTACCACCAGTATTTCCCCACTAAACCATGATCCTTTGTACACATCTACGCATTTCTTGAACACCTCCAAAGACAGTGACTCAACCACCTCCATTCCAGTGCCTAATCACTCTTTCTGATAAGAAATTTTTTCTAACATCCAACCTGAGCCTCCCCTGGGGCAGCTTGAGGCCATTCCCTCCAGTCCTATCACTGTTACCTGGGATAAGAGGCCAACCCTCACCTCATTGCAACCTCCTTCCAGGCAGCTGTAGAGAGGGATAAGGTCTCCCCTGATTCTATTCTTCTCCAGGCAAAACAATCTCAGTTCCTCCAGCTGCTTCCCATAAAACTTGTGCTCCAGACCCCTCACAGCTTCATTGCTCTTCTTTGGACACAGTCCAGGGCCTCGATGTCCTTCTTGTAGTGAGTGGCCCAAAGCTGAACACAGTACTCAGGACACGGCCTTACCAGAGCTGAGTACAGGGGGATGATAACTTCACTTCTCCTGCTGGTTGCACTATGTATGAAAAGTGTTGATTCTGCTGTGATTTTGCCATTTGCCTTTGAAACGAACCTGTCAGGGGAAAAGCTGTACCAACAGCTAAGACAAAAAGTGATGAAGATTGAAAAGTGGCAAAATACTGAAAAGCAATGCCACCAAGAACATCCTTAAAACAAAAGGGAGAAGTAGACAGAGAGAAAACAGAGTTAAGCAAGAGGGAAGAGATAAGTGCCTCATGCTATACAGTCCTCAATACCCTTCCCTTTTCAGAGAAAGAAAAAAAAAAAAAAAAACAAACAAAAAGAGAGAGCTAGATCTCAGTTCTTTCACGAGAACATTAGAAGATGATTACATTTGCAGATGCTCTGTCACCTCAGTACATTAACATCCCATCCCCACACCCTGTGCAATATTTCCCTGGAGATGTCACCTTTCACCACATCTGATGTCTAATAAAGATGTAAGAGAATTTAATAACAGCCTGCACAGGGGGGAGCTCTGTTCAAACAACCAAGGGAACTGCTCATGTGTTGTTACTGGAGATGCCCAAGAAGGATAAGAACGACCAGGAAAGCACGGGGTGTCCTGTTTTAGAGGTGGTGCTGTTGGATACCACTCCAGACTTTGTACTAAATGATGCACAAAACCTTTTCCAGCCACTCCAGCTTTGTTTGATGGTGCTCAGGTCTCACTACTTGGTTCTATGCTTGACTCTGCAGAGGGGCACACCAGCCCCAAAACTATGTCAAGCTGAAATCAAGTCAGTTGACCTGATCACTTTGCCCTGAGATTCTGGGATTCTTACAAATGCCTTTTTAGCCAGTTCTCACTCTGATTCTATAAATCCATGTTCACATCCTCATTTTTCGGGGATATAATGGAACATGTTTTTATAAAGACTTTCATTGCTCATGAGGGAAGAAAGGCTTCACTGCAAATCGCTTATGACTATTCTCAGGTGTATGTTCAAACAGAGAATGAAATAAGCCAAGTGTTGACAGGTACTTGGTTGCAAACATATTATTGATACTGAGAAACAAGTGTGGATGGGACACTGAAATGCGTGTTTTCTGAGAGCAGAACCAGGTACCTGAGAGCAATGCAGCCTATTCCCTTTGTCATCCAGCCCCCAGTACTGGCACTGGTGTGCCAAGGCATCTTGTCTCTATTTTACATAGTGACCAAGAGTCAAGGCCGAACAGCAGGAGCCTGCTGCTTTCCACAGCCCCCAAATCTCAGCTTCCAGGGGCTACCCCTTTTCCCTTGAGGCAAGATATTTTATGTTGTTTGAGTAGTTTTAAATGTGAGTAAAATCCTGCTTTCAAGATCTCAGAATTACCACCTGCAAAAGTTGACATTCCCTCTAATGCCTGAAGGGAGCCTATATATAGGAGAGAGACCAACTTTTTACACAGTCCAATAGTGACAGGACAAGGGGGAATGGCTTTAAACTAAAAGAGGGAATTTTTAAGTTACGTTAGGAGGAAATTCAGGCTGCCCAGGGAGCTGTGGATGCTCCATCCCTGGAAGTGATCAGCATCCTCTTTCTGCCACTGAAGGCCCATCCTGGCTTGGACTTTCTCTGTCATCCACTTCTGTTTTCACCTATTTCTGTGTCACCTTCCTCTGCCACTCAGGAGATCCCCACCACCTTGCTTCCAGATGGACCACTAAGCCACAGAGAAGCAGAGGTTTGCAGAGCCCAGAAACAATTATGGGGAGAAGAAAGGAACATGCTGACTGTTGGCCAGCTGGCAAGGGCTCTGTATTGTGCTGTTGTGGTGGAAGATGGCTGGGAGGTCACATTAAAGTGTGCTCATTGCTACAGAGTGGCTTGCATTCACCTCACCACTTGTCTTCTGAGGAGTTCTGCCATGGTTGCACCGGTCTCCTCTGAGCTCTCTGCACAGCTTGGGTCTCAATACTTACTGTACCATAGACCTTTTGTTTTATTTTGTTTTGTTTTGAAATTCACCAAATAATGAGAGGGCTGGGGGCCATCACCAGAACGACGTGTCTACAGCAGGATGTGAATGTGTCTTGTGCTTTGCAGCATGGCATGAAGGTGTGGGTATGGGCTCTCCTGAAATGCTTGGGGAACTGTCCACGACAGAGCCTGGTGCAGCCCACAACAGGTTTTTCCATCTGGGTAACTCTGGAAAAAAGCAGCAGCCTGCCAGTCGTGGCGAGGCTTCTCCTTGTGAGAAACCAGTTGGTTTGCTCCAGAGCAGAGACAGGAGGGAGCTCATATGCATGCTGGGGAGACAGCCGGTGAGCAGAGCCCTGGGGGGAACACAGGCAGCCAAATGGGCTGGGCAGACCGAGGAGTGTTCAGATTCCGCAGTGGTGTCACCAAGCGATGCCATGTCCCTTCACCCAGTACCTGCAGATCAGTGCTGCTGGTCCCTGCTGCCTCCTGGTGTTGTCACAAGAGTCATGTTGAGGTATCTCCGGCACTTGGTTGTCCCCCAGAGCTCTTCCTGCACTGAAGGTCCTCCAGATGAAGACAATCCTTGTGTCTTGGATTCACAACATTTCAGTTACTTTTAGAAGTTAATACAAGTGAAGAGCAATACTTATTTATCTCAACTGTCCTAGCCACTATTCTGGGGACTGAACAGGGTTTTAGGCTTTGTTTTAGAGTCAAAAGGGGACCAACTTTTTAGATGGGCAGGTAGCTATAGGACACGGGGGCATGGCTTTAAAATAAAAGTGGGGAGGTTTAGGCTAGATATAAGGAAGAAGTCCAGAGGGTGGTGAAGCCCTGGCACAGGCTGCCTGGAAAAGTGTGGGTGCTCAAGGCCGTGTTGGATGGGTAGCCTGATGTGGTGGGGGGCACCCAGCCCACGGCAGGAGGTTGAAATAGTTGGGCTTTAAGACCCCTTCCAACCCAAGACATTCTATGCTTCTATGAAACTGAGTAGCACATAACCATCTGATTTCAATAGCTCTCTATTTACAGCCTGCGTTTTCAGTATGGTAGTTCAGGCTGCAGAACAGTATGAGACACCCTTAGTCTCTATAACACGCGGTCTATTTACAGCAACACATGAAAATATTTACTTTAAAATATAAATGTAATTAGAAAGGTATAATTACAGATAAGACCGTTCCTCTTTGAGCCAACTCAAATTACAGCTTCGTGTTATAACTATAAAACAGGATCAAATGAATGACCTTGATTAATTTCATTACAGAGCGGGGTGAGCGCGCTCGGCTCAGCGCTGCCTGACCTCGTTCCACCCGCACTCTGCCCCAGCCGTGCCGTGAGCCCCATCACCATCAGGTGAGCCCAGGCGTTGCTAAGCGATCGGCTGCAGGGTTAGAAATGTGCAGTGCTTAATATATGGAAGCACAGATAACTTTTTTTTTTTTTTTTTTCCAGGTATTAAGAGACCTGAGATGGCTCAGCTGAGCGGCATAGAAATACAGAGCCAGAAATTAACCCAGATTTAAGGCAGCCATCAGTACTTACGTACAGGCTGAACTGATTTATCGTGCGTGCTATGTGCTGAGTTGCAAAACCTTGCTGTATTAGTGATTTAACCGGAGGAGCAATTTGATTTGTCATTACCAATAGGGATGTAACTAAATTAGTCTCCCACATACTATATGTTGATGAGGTCATGCTTAGATTTCCCTTTGTAGATTTAAATTCTCAATAGCTTTAATCATGGCTAAGACACATAGCATGAGTAACACTATTATGAAATGCTGAAGCACTTTCAAGGGATTTACAAACCCAGGAAAATCATGGAAGTCAAAATCAAAGATAAGCCTTAATATCCAGCTCTGTGTTACACATCTGATTAAATATTAATTCACAGCAGTGTTTTAGGTACTTACAATTGAGCTCTCTTGACCCATTTGAAATGCACGGTCGCGTATCTGAACCTGGTATTGAAAAAGAATAGGTCAGCCCCGTGGATACTACTTAATTTTTTCCTACAGTTCTTGCTTAATTAGCAGCCTGACCCTGCTTTTATAAGTTGTTGACTTGATCACTGGCATGGAGTTGAAAAAACAGAGCTGTAAGAACAACATGGAGGTTTTGAAAAATGCAGAGGCTCTCCACAATTCCATTTTGTTTTTATCAAGGAATGAAGGCAAACAAATTCTGTTTCATTCAAATCATTTGCCTTTTTACTGCCAGCAATAGGGCTTCAGTACTTATGGAAACAGCGGGACAGTGGGAACTGGGCTGCTATCTAGCTGAAAAGAGTAAAAAAGAATGTCACTGGATGGAGCAGCTTCCTAAAATGCTTAGAATCATAGAATTATTAAGGTTGAAAAAGTCTACTAAGATCTTCTAGTCCAGCTAGCAGCCCATCACTGCCATGCCCAACAAACCATATCCTGCTCCGTAGAGTATGATGTGGGAAAAGAAGCAGGTAGCTCATAGTCCACTTAGGATGCCTATTTATCCAAACCACAGCAGCACACTACAGCCCTCATCTTTGGCAGGGCACTTGGTGAGAAGATGACACAGGGTACAGGAGTTCTACCACTGCTTCTGCCCTTCAGCTTCTCAGGATGTACATGATATCCTTGACCTTGGCCAATGCATCCACATCTGTTGGTGAAAGATTTGCTCCTCTCAGCCTCTGCTTTGTGACAATCAAATAGTCAGCATCAGGATGGAGCCACCTTATCCCTATCCAATGTCAACCCTTGGTTCCAAAACCTTTTACAGAAATTTCTCGATTATTTTTTTTCTTGTGAGAAAGTGTTAATGGCATTTCATCTGGTATCACTGCTTTGATCTCCCGACTTAAATACCACATTAATTCAGAGCTCTCTTGGGTGGATGGGTTCACAGTATTAGTTAACCTCTTCCGCTGGAAGTCTCAAATATGATTTAGAAATAATTTTTTGCATCGTGACAGAAACAAAAACTTACAGTTAATTAAAATATAAATAAAAGGGATTTATAACTCTAGATGAACCAGAATTCAGATACCAGCTCTTTGCATTGTTTTTGCACCACATTATAGCAAGTTTTCAAATTCTGCACGATCAGCCTAATAAGTCTCCTTTCTGGTAAAAAAACTAAGACATTTTCCAGAATGCCTATGAGCAATGAGCTAGCTGGATCCAGGAAAAATTTAGTTATTGATTCTTCTTTTGGGAATAGTAACTGAGCTGCAAATTTTGGGAACACCCAAATTTCATTACCCCTGTCAAATTGTGAATACTTTATTACTATTTTAAAGTCTGTCAAGGTGTTTTTGGTTGGGTCCGCAAAAGGATTTACATTTTTGACTTCTCACCAAGAACTTGCTTGTGGGGACTTGATCACCTAAATCCTGGCAGTGCTGAGCTGGCTGTGCCTGAGCTTTCCATCTCACTTCCCACCAATTGCCAGATGTTCCCAAGAACAAGAGGAGGAGCATGGTGACTTTACCACCCAGTGCCAGAAGAAGCCTTTTTGCTGGTGACAGCAGTCACATCTGTGTAAGACTCAACTCCACAGTTTTGTAAAAAAAAAAAATCTAGTTTCTTTGTATGTCATTCTCATGTTGCTGTACTGTTATATTGTTTTCCCATGTTCCTACCTGTAATCAGCCAACTGAATGCCCCCATGACTCTCATGAGCCTGGTCCTGGGCAGGACTGAAGCTGCCGTGGAGGCTGTGGGATCTGTCTTGTGATCCTCCAATGCTGTCCATGGGTTTGCAGGGCCCAGAGCCTATATCTTTGCATTAGTTCTCTGCATGAAAACAGAGAGCGTAATCACCAGACATAAGGCACCATCCTACCAATAACAACACTAAAATTGGCTGAATCCTGGCTTAATTCCACCGCTGAAATTGCCTCATCATCTCAAGGGAAAACCAACCCCTTGTTTTGAGTGGACAGGGCTGCCACCTGGAGGCACCCCACTTTTCCTGCATAGCCAGAGGGTCACACTAAAGGCTCCAGAGATGTCTGAGTTGCACAGGATGTTGTGTATGGTGGCCATCTCCCTCTGGCAGGGTCAGGAGATGGCAGTTTTAGAACTTAACTCAAGCAGAGGCTCTGTGCTATTTCCTGCAAGGCTGAGCTGAAGTCTGCAGGGAGTTTCCCTCCACAACCCAGGTCAAGGTAGAACCCTACCTCCTATATTCTCACTGACCTACCATTCTATTAAGTAAATATGGACCTTCACTTCCCTGTGAGCACAGGCACCTTGCAAACTTTCTTACAGACACATCTTTAACCAGCTCTGGTCAGTGCCAACCTCAGATTTCTTCTCCAGCAGCTGCAGAAAACTGAGTCTGGCAGAAGGCTCAGCATTGCCCAATGGCACTGGCTGCCGTGAGGTCCAGCAGTGAGAACAGCAGAGTTGCAACAGGCCTTGTGGTATGGTGGGACGTCAGAGCCCACGCTGACCCAC
Organism: Callipepla californica brunnescens; assembly: GCA_023055505.1. Taxonomy (NCBI): domain Eukaryota; kingdom Metazoa; phylum Chordata; class Aves; order Galliformes; family Odontophoridae; genus Callipepla; species Callipepla californica. Next base: position 35,755,330 of record JALIRH010000005.1, on the reverse strand, counting down.
ATCCGACAGCGTGACAAAGGGGAAGCAGCCTCAGAAACACTGAATTGCTGCATATTTCTTGAGAAGTCAGTGCCTAGGCAGAAGCGAGGGATGCATCTGAGGACCCAGGAGTTCCCCCATCAGCGTGCAGCTACTTTCAGTCCAGCCACCTCACTTCTGCTCGGGCTGTGTGTTGATGGGTTTTGTTACACACAGAGCAGATTTGTTGGGTGATAGTCTGGGCAGCAGATTGGACTCAGTGATCCTTGTGGGTCCCTTCCAACTCAGGTTATTCTACAACTCTATGATTCTATGATTTGCCCAAAGAACAGATCTCTTTCCTTGCCCAGAAGTACTGAATGAGCTAAAGGTTTCCCCAAAATCTCACAGTTAACATGACTCAGCACAGACTTATTTCCAGAGAACAGGCTGTTTAAACCCATCTCCTCATGTCACAGCAGCAGGAGCCCTTTGGTAGGAAGCCTAGGATGAATCATCACAGTGTCAGCAAAAACAGAAAAAGAAAGAGTCTTTTCCAAATCTGCCCCAGTTTCATTTTTCAATAGAAATCATGAAGGACGTGAATTCTTAGGCAACGGTCTAAGATAATTCATTAAATTAGCTGTAGTATATTCACTAAATTAGCTCTAGAACAAATCTTACCTTTTGTCTCACCTGCTCCTTGCCTTGCTCCTCGCTTTCTGCTGGCTCCAGTTTCACCAACCACTTGCAGCAAGGTTTTCTGTCTCCCCCTAGGTGGGTTTCTTCAGTGTCCTAGGGCATGAGCTTCTGGTACTCCATGTTTTTGTAATCAAAGGCTTCATGTGGAGAAATAGAGCTGTCACAGCAGTACCCAGTCTGGCCCTACACATTAACTGGGGGAACAGGAGCTGAAGCTGTGCTGAATCACAGGTTCAAAGCAGTGATGACCCCAAACTTGATCTCAGTTCAGGGCAACAACATTTCTCCTGGAAATGAAAGGCAAAACATCATTGCAACGCACAGCATTGAAAAGCTGACTTGTCCCCCAAAACATCCTTCCCAACTGCTGGGATTTCTGCACGTTCACACATACACAGCCCTACTCAGCAATAACTTCATTCTTTGCCCATGTGAAGCAGCAGTCCCAGTGCTGGTGGTGCCGCTCCTGCTCAGACACCCTCTGCTCCCTCACCTTGATGCCACCTCCGTTCCCTTGTACCAGCAGCTCTCTGTCTGGACCTGCTGGCAGGATTTTGCCACTTTACATTCACAGATTATTAATCTCCAGTTAGTTTAAAAACATTCAGTACCTTCTATACGTGTATTTATTTTATGTGATTTGTGGCTTACTCTGAACAGCTCAACTCCTGTGCTTTGCTGGGACTGGCTTTGCTCCCTCTGTCTTTTCAGCCAAGATTTTGGCGCTCATGCTAAAAGACAGCCAGTTTTAAATCCCCTTTCCCTCTGTCCTGAAGACAGGAGATTAAGACCTCTTCCTCTGACAGCTGTTGATAAAACTTGGTTGTAAATTTGGAGGCGTAGAAACATAAATAGAATGCAATACAGACAGCGTGCAGTGATTCCAAAATGCAAGTATTGAAGGAAACATGCTTCAGAGATACATTTACTGAGTCCTTCGTTTAAAAGGAGTGAAGATTTTCCTCCCCTGTGTGTCCAAGGGCCATTTGTGCTCGAGTGGTCTGGAGGTTCATTCATTTCTTAGACATGAGGGATGGAAAATGCAGCCTTTCAATTGCATGTTCTCGCATGAGAGCTGTCAAAACATTACAGAGCAATTCTTAGCTCCTCTGTGGTTTTCATCAAGAGGCAATTTCTTCAGGAAAGCTCTACTGCTATGCAAAGTGGCCAGACAGACTGAGACAACCTGTAACCGTTCAGTGTTGTAACAATAACCTTGGGAAGTAGAGCGGCATGCTGGGGCTTCCCTTGGCATGGTGTAAATTCCCTCTGTAACTTCCCTACAGATAGTGAAACTCAACACTGGGGTGCAGGAAAAGTAATTTTTGCTTCCCTCTATTATGTCTGCTGGCTTTTGCTCCCCTTAACATTCTCTGGGTCAGAAATTAGCCTAAATCCCCATCCCTGGAGGTGTTCAAGGCTAGGTTGGATGGGGCCCTGGGCCCCACCTAGTGCCGGATTTAGTGGTGGGTAACCTTGCCTATGACGGGGTTGGAACATGATGATCTTTAAGGTCTCTTCCATCCTAAGATGTTCTATGATTCTAAATATCTCCCCTCTGCTGTTCTCCTCCATGGGTGCCCATCTACCGCTGCCCAAGTCTCAGCCGCTGACAACTTACTTAAAAACCTCCCATTTCTGCCGCAGTCCCTCAGAGGAGAGGTGTCACATCTTAGAAAATGACTGGGGAGCTTCTAGGATGTTACCTTGCAGTTTTCCACCATTTGTAGTCCAGCTGTACTCAAAAAAATGGCATGAGCCAGCCCAGACCCACACCATGCCAGTTGCTCTCACTGCAGTTTTCTTGAGACATCCTTGTGCACTGTGGGCTCAGATGTGGGAGAGGAGATGTCCTCCCAGGAGTGAGCTAGAGATCACCCTGAGGAAGGGCAGCTGCCCTGGGCTTCGAACAATTTTCTTTTTTCTTAAGTAACAAATCAAGATACATAGATTTTTTCAACTCTGTCCCTATTTTAAAATGAAGCTCCAGTATAATATCCATGCTAATCAGATGAAAGCTCGCAAAATACATTTCCTTCAAGATCTGGGGGAACGCATGAAGTTAACTCTGGGTGACCTGTGACTTTGTCAGTGACACACACCATTTAAATCCACACAAATGAAAACCTTGCCCATGCCACAGGCACATTTTTGCTTTTCCCATGCAGCTCACAGGGAGCTGGAAATGTTTGATGAGTGAAGTCTCGGTGATGCATTTCAGCAATAATTCATATGCTATACATAATTTAGGTGCTCGCTGCTGTCCCCCTGTAACACAAGCTGCATGGTGTGTACACATAAGGCCAGTAGGTAGCTCTAAGGAGGCTCCAGGCACAGTCCACAGCAAGAGTAAGTTTGATCCGTCTCCAATTTGCACCTGCCAGATCATGAAGGGAGCTAATTGGATTAAAATATTGTAATTATCGTTTAATTTACATGTGGTAAAACCTTAGGGAAGCATTTTAAATAGCAGAAAAAATCAGGATGCGGTCTCTGAAGACTGCTTCTTAAAAACATAATGCTCTCTATCCTCTGTTGCCTGAGACTGGGTTTTTTTTTTCCTAGGAAAAGGCGAGCTCAGTGCATGGCACAAACACAGCACTGCTTGGCTGGGTCACTGTCATGTTTGTTATGGCTGCTCGGATGAATTTTTTATCACCAGTGGCTATGCCCAACTCATACAGCATTTCACCCAAGTGTCCAAAGGATATCAAGGTTCAGGGCTAGCTATGAGACTGGAGGAAGAAAGCCCCTTCCCTGGGCAGCAGGAGCAGCTCTCACTTCTACTCCACAGGCAGACAGTGCTGCATTGGATTGAGAAGCATCATATCTCCCAGGAGGGCTGGGAAGGCTCTGCAGGGCAGGTAACTCACCTGGTGTAGTGCAGAGGATATACTTGTTGGCTTTACAAGCTGAATTTGAACTTTCCCAGGTCCCACATCAGTTGAAGACCTCAGTATGGATCAGGTGTGAAGCCATACCTTGGAGCTGTGTGCTCATCAGCAAGGCCTACACCAAAGATGCCTAATTAACTTCTGTATTCTTCCAGTGGTGAGGATTCACTCACATGATGAAGTCACGGCCATGATGAGAAATAATGTTGCTATACCCTTGGTTTTGGGTCTGCTCGGGTCTCCTGTGGAATTGGAACATCACTGCTGATTGAGAACAGCTTCAAGCCTCACTGCACAGCCAGGCCTAAACACGTAAACATGCTTTGTGCTCACCAAGAGGAGAAAGGTGGCAATGGGAGAGCCAGTATTATTTGCACAGAAACGAAAGTGAAAGGAATCTCCATTCAGGAGAGTGTATCAACCCCATACCTGAGGACAGAAGGCTTTGAAAAGTACACTGTGCAGTGCAGGCCCTGCTCACATCACTGGTAAAGCATGGGAGCGCACGAGGGCAGCTTCAAGAACTGCCTCAGCACTTTGCATGAGCTTTGGCAGCCTGGAGCCTGCTGCTGACACACTTACCTGATCTCAAGGTTACAGCTTCTTTTTTGGAGCACCTAACTCAAGACACAATACATGGATCTGATGTTCAAAGAGCAAGCACCCCACCCAGTCTGGAAGCTGGAGACTGAAAGACATGTCCCATTAGACAGTCAGAAATCAATGCCTGCTCGGCCATTAATCACCCTGGAAGCCTCCACCTCGGTGAGTCAGCACAGGAGCCTGGCTTCCATGGCAAGCTGGAAAGGAAGATGGTTTTGTCTTGTTCCACCATCTCACAGTTTCTAACTTGAGCAGCACAGCCTCCTTGGGAAATCACTTGGCAGGGAACACGACATGAAATCAATTTCTGATCTCACCAAGTCACATCTAACAAGTCTAAAGAATATCTGGTTGTCAAGTTCCCTCTCTTCAGCAAAACAACAAACAAGGAAGCAAGCCTCACTAGAGCACTCAACGAGCTTTGTTAAAAGCACAAGACCCAGAGAAAGGGGAAAAAAAATCAAAAAGTAGAATTTCTTGATTTATCTTCAAGAAGAGCAGCATAAAATGCAGTCACACTCAACCACATCAGACATAAGCAGCACTGGTTCAGACAAATGTTGATCGGTGACAGCACTGCCATTCACGTTGTTCTCTGACCATTAAGTCAGCTATGTCTGGATTTTCGTTCTCCACCTGGCTATCTCCAGAAGTAACAGGATCTCCTGCTTCCAACTGGCACAGCATCCTACAGAGTGCTGCAGAAAGCTGAACAGCATGGTTCCTGTTAACAGAACAACCACAACTACTGTAGTTATGTGCGATACATCGAAGCGATTCAGAATTGCATCTGTTTAGCATTGACTTTTCTTGCCTTAGCCAAGCAGTACACAAGATACTCGGCCTTCCCAGGTTTAAGCCAGTGACACACCTGTGTATGCAGTCAGTGCATCCTCCATGGGGCTGGAACATCCACACGAGAGCAATAATTTTACACCCTTGCCAATTCTACGTCCTGCTTGGGCTACAAATGCACATTTGTGATTTCAAGTCTCAACTCTTCAACAGCGTTGATATAAAACTGACTTCACTACAAAAGACAAAACAGGTCAATAGAAATAAAACTTTCAGCACTTATTTGCTGACATCATGCTAATGATAGTTTGTAACCCTCTGCGTTTCTGTGATCCGAGGGATTTAACCTTTACATTTTGGACAGGAGAGCAGCCCATCCGCACAACTGCTGCTTTAGTTTCCTTGAGACACAATAGCGAGTATCCATTTCCTGAACAGCAAGGCTTCTGATTTCCAGTGGAGCTGCTTATGTGAGCACCAAAGCACACAGGCAGGCACCCAAACCCATGGCAAGGACGGGCAGCTCGGCTCATCACCCCATGTTGAACCACCCCACAGCAGAACTGGGATACGTGCGGCTGACTCCCTCTAATGGTGGATGGCTGCAAAGCCCACAGCTGTAACAACGCAATGTTGTTTTACAGGCAACAGAATCACGGAACGATTAGGGTTGGAAGGGTTCCCTGAGCCCATCTGTCCCAACTCCTACTCAGACTGGGCCACCTACAGCAGGCTGACCAGGACCCAGTGCAGGTGACTTCTGAGGATGCTATGATGTAATTTATGGATGTGGAGAATTCTGAGGCTCTACCAAGATCAGGGGACCATTTATTCAACAGATGTACAGATAGTGGTCAGAGTTTTGTACATGCTGCTTTGCTCCATCAATGACACAGACCTGAGAGCTGACAAGGGGCACTTAAAATACACTTTAAACATCATTAAGCGTCCAGCAGTGCCAGAAGCAGCCCAGCTATTTTCTTTGTGCTGTTATTTAGCTCAACACATATCCATGTCCTACGGCTTTTACTTGGTAATGAGTCTTTCCCACCTCCTTTCCTGGAAGGGAGTCAGGGATGTCCTCTCTGGGGAGTCATAGAATCACTGAGGTTGGAGAAAACCTCTAACATCACCTAGTTCAACCCCAACCAACTAACCACGTCCCTCAGTGCCACATCTTCACAGTTCTTGAGTGGGCACAGGACTGGGGTTTGGAAAAGGTATGCTTAAGGCAGAGAGGAAAACGTGAGCACTACACTCTGCTCAGCCTCCTCCTGGGTAAGCCCTGGCTGCAACCTATCATGGGTACTTGATATTTTACACAGAGAGAGCAGCAGAAAGGCATCAACGTCTGAAGTCTGGGCAAGGGGACATAGCCCTGGTGCTCTGCCTGTAGGAAGGACACAGGCCTGGTGAGACAAGCACAGGCTGCAGAGCCACTGAGGCGTCCCACTTGCGGTGTGAAGTGTCTGCCGGAGCGCTGCGGAACGGATCGCTCAAGGTTAAATTGGATTAAACTGTTACAGCTAAGCTTTCCCACGTGTGGTTTAAATTTAAACGCTATAAATTTCATGGTGAGTTATTAAAACCTTCTTGGCAAGGAGAAGTCGTCTCTGAAGGGAAAAAGAAAAAAAAAAAGAAAAAGAAAAAAAGAAAAAAACATTCAGCAAGTTTGCAAAGCCACGGGGAGACTTCCGAGCAAAGGGGATGGACCAAGGTCTTTCAGAGCAGGATTGGGGAGCAGCCTGGCTCTGCTCCCAGCTCAGCTCTCTGGTTTGTGAGCTCTTGCCAACACCAATTAACAAACAAGCAGCACAGGAGGCCTTGAAAAGCTGTTTTTTTTCGAAGTACTTCTCATCCTTTCGGTCTCAACAACCTCTGCGGCCGCCACACGGTGTCACACCAGCCCTGCGCTGCCGTGCCATGCTGTCACCAGCTGCTATTTATAGGGACAACCAGCCATTTCCAGCCCCAAAGCAGGCACTGAGTGCCAGGATGATGTCAGCAGGGATGGAGAGAAGGGATGAGAATGGGGCACATTCTGTCCCAGGGGGGTTGGAAATGGCACTGACGTTTGCTGCTTTTATTGCACTGCCATGCTCAGGCCGGGCTGGTGAGAGCCCCATGAGGACAGCAGAACCACACATAATGTGGTGGGGAAGCTCTGGGAGGACCAAATTACCTGTGTCCAACCCAAACACTGCTTTGTGTTGGAGCAGTGCTGCTGTGTGAACACTAAGCAGAGAACGGGAGCACTCAGTGCTCACCCTCAGTTCCCACACTGCATCTGAGCACATGTCGAGCACTGGGGCATAGGAAGAGGATGATCAGAGAGGCAAGGAAGATAGAAAATATCTTCCATGTGCTTATGCAGTACAGTATGCACAGACACGCGTCTGGGATGCTCCTCCAAGCAGGCAGGCAGTCAGCCACAAACCCTCATTCTGTGCTACTCTTAACTAGAGAAAATATCAGTGCTGAGGCCTCCAGAGAGCAGCTATTACACTGCTGTGCTGCCCACATCCCACAGCCCCGCATCACTCACTGCTTCCCAGCCCAGCCACCAGGAACATATTTCAGGTTTCCTCAGGTTCTTCAGTCCAGAGAGCCACTGCTGTATCCCTTCATGTGCTGAGCATCCTCAGGAAGTCAGGGATTAAACAACTGAGACAGAGCTGCCCCTATAGGCCCAAAGGAAGCAATGGAAATGAAAGCCGAATTGATTCTTCAGAAGTTGACCTTGACCTGTGCTTGAAGTGTGCAGCAGGACTGGAGATTTTTAACAAACCAAATGAAGGTCAGAGTCTGCTTTTAGGATGAGGGCAGCCTGCCAAATAGTATGGAGCCTGTGGCACACCAACCCCTTTAAGGAGAAACTGACATTTTTGAGCTGAAGACCAAAGCCACCACAGGCATCTATTTACATGGAGTGGCTTAGATGTTTTCTACACACTCTCTATTCCTCACATCTCTAGGGAACAGTCCCACTGATAGGCACAGAGCAGAAGGGGCCCTTCAAGGCAAGAGGAACTCAGGAAAGAGGGAAAGGTTAAGCTTCAAAGGGCATCTTAAACATCAGAGCCTGGGAACTTCACCATCTCAGTCTAACGGTGTACTGAGAAGACTGAGGTATAGCATTTATGCATCTTCTGTTGTGCGTCACAGTAATGTTTGGGCAGGTGCAGCTACTTTGATCTATGCCCTGCTCCCCAGCAGGGTTATTTTCCCTGCTTTCCTGCTGATGGCAACTGCACACAGTGAGTTTTGCAGCTCTGGACATTCCCTCCCTTCCTTTAGATCCCGGATTCTCAGACAGGAGCACACTTTCCCCCAGCCTCTCCTCCACTGTTTGATCTGCGTTACATTACATCAGCGTCACTCCAGCCTCAGCACAGGACCAGCCCCAGGGTGGCATGGGAAGAGAAGGTGCTGAGAGTCACAGAACCACAGAGTTGGAAGGGACCTTTAAGATCATCTAGTTCCAACCCCCTGCTATAGGCAGGAACACCTCCCTCTGCACCAGGCTGCTCACAGCCCATCCAGCCTGGCACTGAACACTGGAGGGCAATGGACGGGCACTGGGCAATCTGTTTCAATGCCTCACCACCCCCACAGTAAAGAATTTCTGGTACCCAGTCTAAATCTTCCCTCTTCCAGTCTAAAGCCATTTCCCCTCGTCTTGTCACTACATGACCTTATAAAAAGTCCCACCCCAGCTTTCCTGTAGGCTCCTTCAGGTACTGGAAGGCCTCCTCAGTCTTCTCTTTTCCATTCTGAAGAGCTCTCCAGGCATAGCATACCCTGTGGGAGGTCCTCACAGCACTTCTCAGCACTAACTCTGCTCAGGGCTATTTCTTCAAAGCACCTTCCCCCATGCTGACAAGCTCAGTAGTACCACAGCCTAAATCCAGCTACAGCCTGAAAGCTGGGCACTGCTGAAATATCACCTAGAAAGTGGTCACCTCAAACACCCTCCCTACTGCAGTTTTTTTTTTTATTATTAACTCAGAATAAAAAAAGTTGTGGCAGTAACGTTTCATTGCCCTGTAAAGTACTATGGAAAACTGCAACAATATGTAAATAAGACTTTGTGAAACACGCACGGGCTCAGTGCTTGTTCAGGCAGTACAAATGCTCTCTACACTTCTCACCAGCCTGTGGGAAGGAGGGGATGGAAGCAGCCCCAGGTCCTGGCACTATTGGGTGCATCCCGTGGTCTTTCCTGCAGACCAGCTTGGCCAGATCCCAAACAGCAGCCCTGTGGTGGTGGTGTGCAGAGAAATACCAAGCAGAAAGCAACAACTCAGCGTCGTACAGCTGAGTGAAACAGAAGGGAACATCTGGGCCCACGCCTTCACGGTTAGCGAGCACAAGAACTGAGCTCATGAAGCATTAATTGCCTGGATTGTTCTGTGCACAAGCATGGCCCTGGTACCTGCAGTTACAGCTTGTTTCCAGATCAATTATTTCATTAAAACGTTACCTCTGCATTTCCAGATTTGCTGTAACAAGCCTTCACTCCATCCTTATGGCTCAGCGCTTTGCCATTTCTTGGTTTAAGACCATGGAAGAGAAAGCCAGATAACAAAATCACGGTCTCTGTGACATCCATCACCCCAGCAGCTTTTAAAACCTCAGACTGAAGATCTGCCTCCTTTCTTCTTCTGCAAAGCCAAGGGGCTCTGCAGGACATAAGGAAGGACTCACGCAAGGCATGCTCTTGCAGGTCCAAGGACATCAATTAGAGGTCTGATACGAGCCCATGCCTGGCTGGGAGCCTGGGGGGAAGCCACAGAGCTAAAAGCTGCTGATCTGTGCAGTGCAGCCGCTGCTTTTCGCTGCGGGACTGCGGCAGGAGGGGTCTGATTCCCACGCAGCACGAAAGGGAAGGTGCATGGCAGCACAGGGGAAGGGTGAAGAAGAGAAAGGAGAACACTGAAGGAGCCTAAAATACTCTCAAGGGTGTCCACTGAGGAGAACTCTTCCAGACAAGCATAATAAACACAGCACAGTGCAATTCAGTAAGGCGTCGTTATCAGGAAAAGCTTCACAGCAAGCAGTGTGATCTGCAGCACAAACGAGGCCGCCGGAGCCATCGCAATCCCTCTGACGAAGCAGAAAGCTGCAGGGATGGAGCGCCGCAGTCCTGGCGCCCGCTGATGAGATGCTATCGGCGTTGCCACGGCAACGGGAGGATGCAGCCCCAGCAGCTTTGACTTTGCATAAACCGACAGTGGGTTCAGCTGGGGACGAGGCGCTGAGAGCGCTGCTGCTTTCCTCCAGCTCCGGGAACAGACACGGTGGGGCCATGTTCTGAATCCCTATAGCCAATGTTCTCTGCCCCCACCACTCCTACAGCCCAAGGCTTTGTGTTCCTCACTATGCAAGCACCCCAGCTTTGCTCATTCTCCCCCCAGATCAGCCGACACACACACAGGGGCTGTTTTCCCTCAGCCATCACTTCTACCTGGCTCCATCCTCCCTGTGCTGCCTTGTGACTCCTTCAGTATTTCATCTCCTGGACAGAAGGCAGAGACCCTCTCCAGAAGCTCCTCTCATGGCCAGGGCAGCCACCAGGTGAATGGCATCCTCATCGCTCACACCTTATCCCGTACCTCTGCCTCACTGTAGCACCCCAACGGAAAGAGAAAACCACAGTGCTGGAGTTTTCCTTCTGACAAGCACTGCAGCAACATGAATTTCATAAAGGCAGCCCTGTGGGATAAAGTTCTACTCTTCATTTATTTATAAAAACCTCCTGGTCACATTATTTGCCCATAAATATTATATACATTAACTCAACTGCAACCCTAAGCCTGCGTGCAGACATCTCATTCATTTTTCCCCACTGTTGCAGCACGGAAGCAAACATCCCAACAACGCAGAGCTGGAACATTTCTGCAGGGAAACAGCATCGCAAAGGCCTACACTGAATCCTAAGGGACAAGAAAAGAATCCCAAACACAGTGCACTTCTGTCGGGCAGGTGGACAGGCTGGTGCTGGCACGCTGCCCCTCTGCATCAGCTCCTTTCCTTCACAGCATCTGCAAAGTGGGCAAAGTGAGAAATAATTAAGGGCAGTTTCCTCGACAGCCTGGCAGCTGTCACTGCACACCAACAGACCCAGAAATGAAAGAGCAATCCAGCACAGGGAAGTAGAAAGTCCTGACATTTTAATTATCTGAAGAGATTACAAGATGAAAGTCTTCCTTGAGGCAAATGTATATTAGTATTGATATAGTCATTGTGCTTTTCAGTAAGAGAAATAGGAGTCTGTATTTACATAAGAAACTATAGTGTCTGAGATCTTTAAATATCATATTTATGGAAATGATTCTGAATTACAGCATTTACAAAATAAAAACAAGCTTGAATAAATATTCAGTCCATTAAATAAGATTTTTTTTTCCTCACAGAAGCAACTTTTTGTGCATATTTATTACACAACTGAAGTTTCTGTATTTTTATCCTATAAAAGAAGCATTAAATTTGTCTTTTTTTTTTTTCTTTCTTTCTAAAAATAAAACTGCAATAATCATTGCAATGTGAAGCCTGAGATTTAAGCCTGAATAAGTACCATTGCCTGCACCACGCGCCCGCCCACCCCGCGCTGCTCCAGCCCTGCTGAGTGCTGACACTCCCACTCGAGGATTCCGTCGGGGGAATTCCAGGGGAAAAAAAAAACAAACAAGAGAAATATAAATAAGGTGAAGGGAACACGTTACAGCCGGCGTTGGCTACAAACGGCACCGTACAGCTCGAGCGTGACACATCAGCCAGGTGAAGCTGCTTCACCTGATTGCAAACGACAGCTACACCTTCCTATGGCTCATTAATGCATGACGTAAAACTGCATAACGAAGGGAATGTCCACACAGTAAAACAAAGCAAAAGAAAATCACACCGGCCAGTTTGGCTCTAGCACTCGGAATGATGAGTTCTTGCGCATGACACTGCAAACAACTTCCCTCATCTCTTTCTTGACGTTATCGTTTTGAAACACACCGTGTTAACATGGCACGTCAGGAAAGGGGATAAGCAAAGAGCTCTTGATCTCCCTTCCTCTGTAACCACAGCACACAGAGCCTTGCTTTTAATGTGGCTAACTCAAAGCTTGTCCAGACGGCTTTGAAACCTCGGTGCTCAGGGAGCTCTCACCGTAATAGTTTGTGCAAGATCAGAGCAGGAATCCATGTGAGTTTTACTTCTTTCCTCTCCAAGTGGAAACAGGAACGAATCCCTGGTGTTTCAAACAAATACAAACGTCTTCTGATTTGTTAGCATGAGTGAAGCAGCAGTATGCAGTATTTTACATGGTTACTCTGTCAAACATGGACAGCACGGACCCATCCCTGGTTGACCACTGCAGGACCTTTCCAATACATCACTGCATGTTTGCCTTTTAAAAACTTGCATGGGATCAATCACTTCTCACAATACTGAATTCCGCTGCTAAGCTCTTCCAAAAGTATTTCACTATTAATTCATGCATTTGGTAAGTCCGTTTTGTTAAGTTTTAGGTGCTGAGATAGGAATCAAAACTGTCTTGTAATTAATTCTGTCACCGGGATTTAGCATAAATGATGCTGATTATAAACAACCCCAGAATCTCACAGTATGGAACTAGGAGTTATAAATCTCAGTTTTTAAAAGACAACTTGGAGTTATCACCGTGCTCAGTGAAAGGCAACAGAGACGAGCTGCCTCAGGACCTCCAGTGCGAATGCTGTGTGATTCTAAGTTTTGCTTTCAGAAATACTGGAGATGGATTCAAAGAACTCTGCTTTAAGGAGTCCTGTCATAGGTCGCAAAACCCCTAGAGCTGGGGAGAGGAAGGAGAGGGCTGACACCCACAGCCATGCTGGAGTTAATAAGCACATTTTGTGTCCAAGCTCTGGGGCTGCTCTGCTGTGAGGAACTGTTTAACCACCTGCCCTGTGCTTAGCATGACAGATAAGCAGCAACGCTTGGTTTGGTTCTCTGAGCCCTATTTTCTTTCCACACAGTGCTTTTGTTCTGCATATGGCATCGTAACATTAATGTTATAAATTTATGGAAGACTGTACTGCAGCCTTAGAGCTACAGACGCTTCATCCTTCCCTTTAGCAGCTTAGTAAAATGCAGTAACAACTGTCTGTACAAAATCTATAACAGCAGATGTCAAAGCTCACACACCCTCACTGGGTCCCTCTTTCACGTTAACTCTTGGCTTAGGTCAAACTCGGTCCGTGTCAGACTCCAGTGCACACAGCAGTACTTTAATATGTCAGATACCAGCTTTGTCACTATAGAAAGGAGTGACATGGAACATGTAACAGTGAGTGCAAACGCGGACAGGCTTCATCTGACCATAACGAGGTAATGGCGCAGAGTGGGAGGAGCAGCGGGAACAGAAGATCTGAAAAACAAGAGGAGATTGCACTGAGTTCCCTGGAGAACGGAGTGGGGGGAAAAAGCTGACTTCACCTACACACCGCAGTCATCCCACGTAGCTGAACAGCCAATAAACACAGACACTCAGTGCTTGAAATTTCTGGGCAGGAGCACGTGGCTCTCAGGAGTTTCCCCCCCACGCCCAGCCCAGACTAACCTTGCCACAGCTCCTGCAGTGGTGCTTCCTGCGGATGACCGTGAACGGAGCCTTGCAGGCTGTGCAGTAGCTGCAGACTTCATCTGGAACCCAGTCAGGAGGATCTGTCAGAAGCACAGCGACAAAAGGGGAGATAAATCAAGAGGGAATAGCACCAAACATGTGACTGCCGTGTGCTCCAGGGAGCAGGGAGGATGAAAACATAAGACAGCTGCTTTCATCTAGGTGTCTCCAGGCACTGTGCGAGCAGGCAGGTCAGTAAGCTGAGGAATCAGGGAGGGCTGCCCCAAGGTTGTCACCTCCAGGACCAGCAAAGCATGCTGAGGACTGTGACCATCCATCCCCAGCCCCTTCATTCTCTCTGTCAGGAAAGCTAGTTACTCTCCCTGCAATTAGGCAAGCAGATAATCAGCTCAGAGCCCAGTTACTCGCTGGTAAATTATCAGCACTCTTTCTGGCTGTCTGCCTTAGCAGCAATGAAGCAAACACAGAAAATCACATGTACAAGACTCACCAGAAAAAGAACTCGACCATTATCCCTAACAGCATGTCTTGATTGTTTATTTTTCCTGCGAGCTCCATAACCTCTCATAGAAGCCAAGCAGTGAAATGATTTGGTTTTGGCAAAGCAGAAAGTATCGGGCTCGCTTCTGTTGAGCTGCTTCTGCCAGTGACAAGCTGACGTGACCTCTGGGAGACTGAAATTATGAGTGTAGAAATGATGGAGCTGATTGCTTAATTAGGTTAGTAAAAGTCTCATCAAGGGCAAGCCAAGTTCTATCCAGAAGGAATCCATGGGCACAGTAGAATGCAAACTGCTGGGCGTATTTACCCATATGGAACTTCCCTCCAAGCATTATTTACAGTATGCAGCCCATGCAATTACTGATCTATAAACCTGGCAAGCAAAATCCCTGCCTCAAGGAGCACATTATCAAACAACAAAATATACGGTGTGCTTAATGCAGAGATCAAGTGGATGGCAGCAACAGGCAGAAGGAAGATAAGTGCATGAAAATCCAGCTCATTTCATTATATCCATCAGCCAAATGCAACTGACCAATCTTCCTTTGTTTGTCATGGAGCAACACGTGTGCAATTATAAACTACAAACAACGCAATGAGGAACGTGTTCAAAAAGCAGAAAGAAAGAAATCTGAACAGGACTTCAAATTCTGAAGGATTTTGAGGACTGCACATAACAGCCTTCATCTCAATCCTGGGAACACCAGAGCAGTTTGCAAGAAAGCATTCAGTGGGGAAGTGAGGTCACAAAATCCCATTTCAAAGCCATGCCTTCCCACAGCAGCAGAGAGAGGCAGGACTGCTGGCTGAAGCCAAAGCAGGGATGTCAGTGAAACCAAAGGATATCCCTCTCTTCTCTGCAGCTTCCGCAGCTACTGCATATAACTCATCCAGTGACACCCCTGAAATACAGTCTGTGATGCCAACTTTGAAACCTTCCTATCACTTCCTTTGGAAAAGCCACAGAAACTGATCCTTTTTGTACAGGCTGCAGCAGGGCGGTAGGAATCGAAGCCTCTGGAGCATCCTGCCCCGTGATCCCTCCTTTCCCCAGATCAGATTAGCCCAGACATTAATTATAAGCTAACATAACTCTGAAGCTCATCAGCAGAAGGCAGCTTTCTTATCAGTAGGAGCTGACTGTTTGGGTTTTGGGTTGTTCGCTTTGTTCTGCTGTTGCACTGGTGAAAAAGTTGTTTTTTAGTGATTTCATATGAATTCAATTATCCCCGGTGCTACATAAAAAGGAAAACCACCAAAAAAGGCGTATCAGATACAGAAGTGTTATGATAAATGGTGACCTTATAAACTCATAATAGTCACACAATCCGTAGTTACACGATTTCTTGATTATCAGATGAATTCATCTGAAAACGTTGTTATAATAATTCCATAAAACAAAATATTAAAAATCACACGTCACTGGCACACAGTGCACAGAAAGGTGTAACCTTCCATATAGCAAGTTCTCCCAGATTAGGGGAACACCTTTTACTTCCAAGTTGGTCTCAGTTCAACCTCCTCACCACTCCAGAATGAACACATCAGCAGAACAAGTCTAAGAACACTTTGTCACAGCATGATTTGGGTTGGAAAGGGCCTTTAAAGCCCATCCACTCCCAACCCCTGCCATGGGCTGGGTGTCCCCCCCCAGCTCAGGCTGCCCAGGGCTCATCCAACCTGGCCCTGTGCACCTGCAGGGATGGGGCACCACAGCTCTCTGGGCAGCCTGAGCCACTTGTCCCTAGACATGGACTCAGCACACTAAGGCACTTAGAACCATGCAACCAGCACTGTATCCCTTTGCTTCTGGGCTCCAGCTCCCTCCTAATGCCCAAATTCCTTGCATCAAAGTCAGCTGCACTGCAGCACACCCCAAATAGTAACACTTCATTACATAAGGGCGTTTAACATTCAAAACACTGTGCACGCGTTGTCTGCTTTCAGTGTGGGGAGAAATCAGCAAAGAAACGCCTCACCCAAATCATACATTCATGCCATGGTGAAATAAGAACTTCTGGGGCCATTAGCACTGTGCTTTTGCTTCCATATGTGACTTCCACACAACATAAAGAAAACCTTGTTACTCTGGATAGAGGCAGAAGCTTCACTTTGAGGTTTCTTGCTCAGGAATGAAGCCCAGCCTGGACCTTGCAGCATGTGCAGGAAGACAAAGCTGGAAAAGATCACATGAGCACCAGTGGTGATGGGACCCGCACACCTATGTTCTGTCTCAAGCTTCATCTCACTCAACATTGGGAGCAGCCTTCTGACTTACATACATTAAGGACTGAGTCATCCAGCTTTTTATAGAACAGGTTTTGGAAATATTCTCAGAAGAGCAGTCTCACGAGGGTTTGAAGCTTCAGTGTGAGCAGCTTAAACCCGTGGCATCAACCCGCAGACAGGCTGGGAGCAGGGCAGCAGAGCTGCACCCGAAGGCTTTTCCTATTGCAGTCCTTTTCAGGCTCTGCTGCTCTGCATACAGCAGCAGATGGAAGCATCCAGTCTCGGAAGCCCTGCCTGCCTGTGCTTCAGGGACTTGCAGCAGGCATGGAGGAAAGGTTCGCTTGTGGTCTAATTGGCCTCTGCTTTATCAGGCAATAAGAGCTAAGAAATCTGTAGGGAAACAGCCAAAGACCACGGCAGAAACATCAAAGAGGAGGAGGAAGGGAGGGAAGGGATTAAGGAGACAGAGCACAGAAATGAAATTTAAAGAAAACATGAAAAGCACGTACAGGAAAAAGGCAGAGGAAAGAAGTGAAATGAGTATTTGAATGAAGAAGGGTAAGTTTAGAGAAAAAAAGGAAGGCTCACATTGAAATGAAATGGTGTGAAAACTAAAAGAGACACTTAAAGGAGAAACAACATTTCCAACTCCAAACTATTCAGAAGTCTTTCATTATGACAAAAGTCAATAATGTGTGAAACTTTATGGTCTTTTGTTTCATTTTACACTGTAGCTTTTAAAATCCACCTTTACACCTCTCTGCAACCTCAGCAGCTAAAAAAGTTCATTCTATGCTACAGAAGTTCAAATCTCACCTAAATCCAAAGCGCTGGAACTCTAAGAAGAAAAACACAATCACAATAAAATTTAGACACTAGAAACAATGTCAAAAAGCACACAAATTTATTTTGCTTAAATGCTGTAGGGCTACAAAAATGCTGCAGCCCTATGTAGCCTGACCAAAAGAAGGGTAACATTTCTGTGCCTCAAAGGAGGCTAAGAGAGCCTGCACCTGGATCCATCAGCAGCACTGACTGAAGCAGCAGCAGGATGCACCGCGGTGTACGTCTCAGTGAGAGCCCAGTGCTGCTGGGACAAGCATTTGGCTTGAAAGATCAGAATTAAAAACTGAACCTGACTCCCTGTGAGCGCATACTGTCCAAATCCAAGTTCTGACACTGTAGAGCCACAGCTCTGAAATAACACTGAGCTCCTACAGAAAGCACAAGCACACTGTGGTGCTGAAACAAGCGACTGGGTGAGGAGGAGAGAAAATATCCCCAAAGGTGTTGGAGCCTGCGGATTGCCTTCATCTAGCAAATCTGTAGTCTGAAAGAAAGCAAACACATTAGAAAGCAAGCACATCCTGACCCCCTGCTGAGCCCTAAGCTCACTGCAGTGCCTGCTTTACAGCAGACAGCTCAGAGGATCTTCTGTGTTTACCAAATATCCCTCGTGCAGAACTACAACTGGAAGTTCCTCCTGGATCCATGCATAATAGACCTTAGAATACATCATGCACAACCCCAAGTACACGCTTAATAGCTATCCTTAGGAGGGCTGTTCCACCTCTGCATTAAAGTCCCACCTCTGCATTATCTTTGCAGCTGCAAAAAAGGTCAGGCTGCCTTGCTGCAGTTCTCTCAAGGAATGCAGGAATTGTGGAGCACGATAAATTCAGTCTTAAGTACAGAAAGCAGAGAACTAGGGCGACATGACTTCACCTCTCAGTTCAGCGACCATGGTGAAATGAACCTTTTTGTCCCTTATGACACTGAATTTTCTGTGTGTCATTCCAGGCAGACTCCAACTTTTATGTAAGATTCCTTGGAGGCAATTGTACCACAGTAATCTTTTCCCTTGCTCAGTAGATTCAGTGTTGATTACAGCTGGCTTGAAATCTTTCAATTAAAATAATTTTCTGCTTCAAGAATATTTGATGAAAATTGGGGTAGGGGGAGGTGAGGGAGAAAACAGGTACAGATTGAGTAGCTTCGAGGGCAGCTTTGTCAAACAGCTTCCTTAGGATGGAACCTCTGCACAAAATGAGGGAACTGGGGTCAAAGCTCAGAGCTCTATAGGGCTGAAGAGCTACCTGATAGAAAGCAATCCTGGTAACAACATGCTGTACCTGTTCTAGACAGGCACGTGATCAGCAACGCATTCTGTGGGCTAACTGTTACCAGGAATCCTTTGTAACAGCTGCCAACAACCAGAACAGCCATCTTCTGCATATCCCCTAGAGAATTCTGTTCTCTCCCCTTGCCCACCTCCCCTCTTTTTCTTCTTTTAATCTAGTCCTCTCTCCAGAACATAGAATAAAACACATTCTGAAGCCTAAAAACTGTGATTTAAAAATTACATGTTATAACAACACACATTTAGAGTAAGCATTTCTCTAATGACATTCTTGACATAGGTTCTGAAAGCTAGAATCAAGTTGACACTGAAGATCCACATACTACATGCCAGCAGAACACTAAAATGTGTATTTTGAGGGCAAAGAAAATTCAGTTCTAACTGAAATTTCAATTGTGTCACTGTGGAGTCAAATAAGCTGGTGCTGTACAGTACTTAGGGGTGTTACCTCCTCTGCAATGAGGTCTCAAGTTCCACACTCAGCTGACAGAGGAAGATCGTATTTGAAAAGATACGAGATCACGGGCAAGTTTTTAAAACAGGAGTCACACTGAATTACTGCAATGCTGCCTCAAAACCGTACAATTGGAAATCTCGTAATGTTGCATGCATAATTGAGTGTGCTCAGTAGATTATAAAACAGGGCTTAGTTTCAGAAAACTTCATGCTAAGCTCTTCTCCTGTGCAATGGAAGCAGAGCTGCTGAAAAAAGGAAAAAGTGAGAAGTTACAGGGACAGAACTTGTTTGGCCACTGAACTGGGCAACAATTTAACTTCTTTCATTTAGCAAGCATTGCTGGTCATCATCATGAATAATAGCGTAGCCACAGGCATGCAGAGGACAAAAGAAAAATGGAAGCATTCAGCTGGGGTTGACAGCTAATTCTGGACTGATGGTGATTAGATTCTGCACACATAGTAGCACGGGCAGGTTTTCTTGACTCTGTGACTTCATAAGGCAACATGAACAAGAGCTTGAGCTTCGGGGCCATAAATTACTGAATTGTGCCAGTGCTGCTGGCCAGAGAGCAGCAAGGAGCTGTGAGGAGTCAGAAGTGGGTGGGCTGGAACATGATGGGATGGGAAGGGATCAAGGAGCAAGACCACGTTGCTGTGCAGCAAACAGATGCTAACATCATTTGGCACAAACAGTTACTTGTACTGGCAGGCACAGCAAATGGACTGTGGCTGGAGTCATAACCAGGCAGCGAGCAGGGCAGTTCTGCATAAACAGGAGAGGAACAGGGAGCGAAAATGGATGTATGGCTACAGTAAATATTTTCCTGCTACTGTGTATATATGGGAAACTGCAGGCAAATACAAAGTTAGGTTCTGTGTTGGGACTGGAATCAAGATCTCAGATGAAAATTACATAAAGATATCAAATTTCTATGGTTCACATTAAGTCTCTGAGGGCAACATAGCCCTGACCCAGTTGGGATACGCTTAAAGTAGGTTAACTGAGAAGTAATTTTCTTCTATTTTCAAATACAAATGTTTAATTCCTACGTGACCCATGTTGCCCACTCTGAGTCCCAGACGCCTTGGTCATTTTATTATCTGACTGCCTGGTCCCACACCACGGTTTGGGAACTTCCCAGTAACCTTCCTCCTGTGCTGGCTGTGAGGTCACCACTGGCACAGGGATAAAGGCCCCAGTCACACAGCCCTTCTGTTACCACTTCAGAGCAATCACCCTGGTGTCCTTTCTACTAGCAAGGAGCCCAACCTGCTTGCTTCTGAGCAGCTGCCACTACCATTTGCTCTGCACTTGTACACTGAGCTTTGTACCCAATGGCCACCTTCTCCATCATATGATCAGGGCATATTTTATTACATTAAAAGCTCATTTATGGAATACTATATAAATTCATCTTATATTCTAGGAAAATATAAATGCATTTGCTTTGCATTCTCTCTTTTTAAAAAAACAAACCACTTTTTACAACTATGAATTATAAACAAATGTTTCCTCAAAAAAGAAAGAAGAGAAGAGAAGAGAAGAGAAGAGAAGAGAAGAGAAGAGAAGAGAAGAGAAGAGAAGAGAAGAGAAGAGAAGAGAAGAGAAGAGAAGAGAAGAGAAGAGAAGAGAAGAGAAGAGAAGAGAAGAGAAGAGAAGAGAAGAGAAACAACCCTAGAGCATTAGGAAAGCAAAGATGAATTTATACACCACAGGCTGATCTGGACTTTTGAAAATGAAAATGCTTTTGTTTTGGGATGCCAATTAATCTATAGTATATTGTATTTCAACCTTCAGGATGACACAGGATCCAATTCTTATACCCTTGCCAATGTCAGTTGCCTCATAATAAGCACTCGTATTTGTTTTATGACCCAGAGCAGCTGGTGAGTTTATTATAGAGAGTAAGAATGAGAAATCTGACAAAAACAACCGATTCATCTCTAAAAACTGAGTAGAGGCTGGAACCTTCAGGAAAGTCTTAACACTTCATTATTTTGTTTGGGTTGCTAGGCTTGGTTGTTGTTTATTTTTAATGAACATTGTTTGAATACAATCTTAAGCATTTTGTACTTGCAGTAATGGAGTTTTATTTGATAGTTGGAAAGGGTTTTCCTGGCAAGTAGCTTCCTATAGGTGCCCTGTGGTCCAGCTTTAGCCAGAAGGATGCACCCATCAGGCTTGCTGCAACAAATGAAGAATACAATGCAGCAAAGGTTGTCCCAGCCACCAGATAACCTCATATGTACCCAAACATCACCCAGCACAATGTCAGGGGCTATTGCTTTCACAGTGACCTGCAACAATTATATAGGTGGGGAGGCATTACAAGTTGGGGAGGAAAGCACGTGTCAGCTGAGGTTAAAATACTGCTGCAATCATCCATCTCAAGCAGGATGCCTTAGAGACAGCAAATATCGTATCCCATTAGCTATCACTAAGTATCTCAGTGATAGATAGTAGATACAAGTCTGCAGAGCTTTGCCAACAATGACACCTTGTGACCTGTGCCTGAAAGGACAGAAGTCTGGAATGTACTGGAGAGAGGACAAGATGGATGTATCCACAAACTCAACAAAAGATCCATTTCAGATGCCCCTTTTTGTAGACCTTGATTTGTACTGGTTTGGAAGTCAGGGCTCATCTCCATGCTCCCCTGTACCCTCTATATTGTGATGCCCCACAGTACAAGAAAGATCTGATCATACTGGAAATATCCTAGTGGAGGGTCACCAAGATGATGAAGGGACTGGAGCACCTCTCCTTAAGAGAAGAGGCTGAGAGCCAGAGCTGCTCAACCTGAAGAAGCAGGAGCTCAGGAGGAACCTTGCTCGTGTCCACAGGTACCTTAAGGAAGCTGCAAAGAGGACAGAGCCAGGCTCTTGTCAGTTGTGCCCCATGTCAAGAAAGAAGGCAATGGGCACAAGCTGAAACTCAGGAGGCTCCATCAAAACATCAGGACACATTTATTATATGAGTAATGGAGCTCTAGCACAGAGACTGAAAGACATTGTATGTTCTCTTCCTTGGAGATCTCCAAAAGCTGCCTGGGGTGAGACCAGGGGGACCCCGAGGTCCCTGTCAAACTCAATCATTCTGTGATTCTGTAATTGTGACGTGCACCTCTTTCTGACAGAGAAGCTCTGACCATCAGCCAATCTGAAATCTAAACAGCAAAGGAGACTGAAGAAGTTAGTTTACAGTTAGGGGTTTTTGTTTGTTTTTTGTTTGTTTTTTAGTTAGTAGCTGTACTGGTTTGTACAAGCAGCTATTTATAGCTGGTGTGTAAATGATTATGCTAAGTAAGACTCCCAGAGAATGCTGCACAGGCATGGATTCCGACATGCCCACGCCTTCCTGGTGAACAAGGACAGGTACCAAAAGCAGAGTAAGTGCAGGAGCACAGACCACACTCAAGGAAGGCGCCAACATGGCAAAACATGGTGCCAAGACAGCCAAGTTGATTCTGGGATCCAAATTTACTTATTCAAAAGGGACTTGGATTACCCCACAAGGCTTTGCTTCAGTCCCACAGACATACATGAAACACACGCTATTTCCAAACAAAGTTGTTGGCAGTGATCTGTTCCACAGTAGTTAACTTCATATGCTGCTAAAACATCAGGGTGGGTTTTACCACCCTCACAGGACAGGGATACACCTGATTGACACCGGCTGGGTGCTGCAGGGGGTGTTGGAGCTCCCAGTATGTAACTGGGATTACTGGGGTCACCAAAGATTCCCCCTTACCACACTCCAAGACAGTCAGTCATGACAACTAAGCATTGAGACTGATGTACTCTGTTCCAATAAAGTGTCTCAGTTCAGAGACATGCACAAAACCTTATCATGATAAGCTAAAGGCCTTGAAAGCTGAATAGCATGCCACAGAAAGGAAGTGACATTGTTTTTGAGGAAATATACATCCACTGTGAGAAAGTTATTCAGCACCCTGCAGTTCAGAAAAACTTGCTTTCAGTTCTGAAAGTCAAATACACCAATAGCATCAGGCATTGATTCAAAACAAAAGAAAATGAACCAAAATGGTAGGGAGTGAATCATCTCTTGCATTCTTTTCCACTTCAGCCTGCATATGGCAGATATTTTGCTTAAAGATTTGTTCTTCACCGTGCTTTCTGTCACATTCTCAATTATGGCACAATAGAAAAATCAATTAAAATTATTCTGAATAGTTCTTTAGTTTATCTGCCCCCAAATCATCTTCCTACAGAAAAGATAATTTTTCTACAGTACATTTTACATAAATTAGCCTTGCTGCTCTAAATAAATAGATTAGATTTTAAATCCTTGAGCCTGTAGCTTCAGAAGAAGGGTTAGCAAGCTATCTATTAGTATTATATAAGTACAAAACAGCTTATAAATACATAGCATTTCTTTCAAACCTAATCTCCTTCCAGGAGATCCCTGTCTTTTTTGTACTGGGGAGTCCAGAACTGGACACAGTACTCCAGGTGTGGTCTCACCAGCGCAGAGCGGAGAGGGAGGATCACTTCCCTTGACGTGCTGGCCACAGTTCTTTTAATGCACCCGAGGAACAATGGTGTACATGGACAAGTGGACAATGACAGAACAAAGGACAGCAAAGTTACTGCACATCTAAATTTCAGGGAAGTTTAGATACAGTTCCACAGTTTATGATTGTCTAGTGTTTTTCACCTGATCAGAGATAACACCTCTCCAATAACGGAGCTCCTGGAGCAATGAAGTCACCATTCAGCCTTGATGATCAAAGACAGCTGCTTTGTGTTTCCTCCACCCAATACATCATTTTATTTTCTACTATTCTTTGACTGCACGTGCTTTGATTTCTTTCAATCTATTCTTTTTTAATATAATGGTTACTATATTAGGGGTGCAGTCCATAACTGACTCCTAAGCACTCCTGCAGCTCAGCTTCAAATCACAAAGAGGAAAATTCTCAGCTCTCAGAATGCTTGAATAGCGAGTCCAACTTTCAGAGTTATTATGCACTTCCCTTCACTCTTAACTTTACAGTCAATGAGACTTAAGTACCCTCAGAAGATATACTAGAACTATATTTTCCTTACTACGAAATAATATGGTGAAGAGTATTAGAACAGTAACAATAATATTTTGCTCATTTCCCCCAGTGACAGATGTCTATAAAATATGAAAAGTATTTGTACCACAGAAAAAAAGTATAATCTCCACATCCAGCTAAAGACTTCAGAGCTGCCTTTAGATTTGGCTGCAACCACCTTATAGCAGTACATCTTACACAGCCTGAGAGCTGTCACATGTAGCACCACCTGCTGTATAAAGTTTTTACTATGGAAAACCTTCTTTCACTGATACAAAGGCAATCGTAGTAGATATGACAATTCATAGATCAGAGCTTAGTGAGGAAGTTAGAAAAAAATCTAGAAGAAATGCATGCTCACTTTATCATCTGACTTCGTCTCTACACCAGAATAACAACATTTTATATTCAATTCTCAGAGCCAAACTTAAAGAGTTGTTTTAGTTTGGTTTTTGTATGTGGATTTTTTATTTTTTTTTTATGTAAATATTGTTTTAATTCTCAGAAATAAGAAAGTACCTTCAAAGTCCCCATCTCTGGCTTTTGCTGCAAGTTCAGAGGATGATATACTTTCTTGACATAAAGCACAGTCTTCCAGTGCTGCGTTTCTTAAACCCTGATTAACTGTAAAACAAACAAAAAAACACTTAAATTCACATTTTTCCAAGGATTAGATTACAGTATCATCTATATGTAGCTTCTTATACTTCTTGCACTTTCTTTACCCTGACACACTTAAAAATCTCCTGAATCCTTCTTTGAAGAGCAATTGAAGATGTTGTTCTAAGATATACATTCCTCTCAGTTTCAGCAGTTTAGCTGCATCCTATATTTCTCAGCTTTTAACTTGCATGCTTCACGAAGTAGACAAAAACAGAGATTCCCTAGGTGTATCTCACACATCAGATCACAAAGAAAAACATCACCTCAAGTGTCCCTGGCTTACATTCACTTACATTTGTTAACGTTTTCTTTTTTAACCTAATAGTTAATCTACTGGAAATTATTCCAACTAAGTACCATTGCCTACCATATATCTCCTGGTGATAATTCTGTACACCTTCAGTTTCTTCATTATTTTTATTTGAATGTTCAGTAGATCTCTGATCTACCTCTTTAATTTTTGTCCTACCTCTGTCTACCCTGTTTTCTTTCTTCCCAATG
This sequence comes from Callipepla californica brunnescens, assembly GCA_023055505.1. NCBI lineage: Eukaryota > Metazoa > Chordata > Aves > Galliformes > Odontophoridae > Callipepla > Callipepla californica. The sequence goes on along the minus strand of JALIRH010000005.1, from coordinate 35,730,208 downwards.
AAAAGTCAGTCCCTTTTCACATCAATATACCCTGCCACCATCAAATGCTATGGAAGTTTCAGCTGCAAGAAACTGAAGATTTCAGTCTGTGTTGTACACTATTCCATTGCACAATTGAGTTGCACTGGAATTTTTTCTGCTAAATTTTACCAATTTGTAACTTAGTGCTCTAAACAAAATCTCCAGAAAAAAGAAAAAAACCAACAACAACCAGAAATCCTCATTGAAATACAGAGAAGGGGTTAGCAGAACTTTCCAGTCATGAAAAATGGAAGGAATAAAAGGAGCTCTGATTAGCTTTAAATGCTGACAGGTGTAATCACAACAGGGTCAATGGTAGCTGCAGTATTACGAAGATGGCACGGTTATTTTTAGGTAAATCAGCAGACTTGAATCTTTGAAAAAAGAAATAATCCAAAAGGTGATGGAGGAAAAATGAATAGAATGAAAAAAAAAAAGTTGCACTGGCTGATGATCTACTTATGGTTCCTTTATCTGAATTCTCCAAAATTCAAAAAAGGCTAATTTTTCTATTTTGAAGCAAAACTCATTATTCTGTGATTTATACAAGTCAGGCCAGATTCCAGCATCTTACTGAACATTCCCGTATCTTATAGCTTCCTCTTCTTGTGTGGCTATTTAAAGTCCAGAAGCAAAACCACACAACAACAACAAAACAAACAAACATACCTATCTTGATAAAACGTATCCATTGTGAAATAGAACCAGGAACAATAACAATTGAGTCTGTAAACTCCAAACTCTGCCTACACCACATTATGACCAAATAGGATAAAACACTGTTCTATTATACACTGAGATATGGAAAAAAGCAGACACGCTCTGCATGTTTTGGTTCTTTGAACTTTTGCTTCAACACATACTCCAGAATTCCAGTGACTTCATCCCATTTACAGTCCATTTTCATGACTTTTATAAACATAGGTAACATCATTGTACTGTGATCCAAAGTTAGCAGAGTTTTAAGGAAATTCTTGTCCAACAGTTTATATATATCCACATGGGGCCACTAGCAGAAATTCACTACAGAGGATTTTTAATCTGGTTACCTTTCTTTTGCTTTTCCTTGTCTTCTGTTTCAGGTTTGGTTGCCATCACTTCAAACAAGGTCTTCAAGATACTTCGCAGATCACTAGCATAGTTTGTCTGCAGTTGGTCAGCAACACCTGGGAGTTTGAGGAAAAAGACTATTACAACTCCCTAAAAAAAAAAATTACATTTGTTGATCCCACTAATGGCCTGGTATTTATACTTGAAAGATCACCAGCTCTTATAAGTAATAAAAAGATTATTTAAATTCATTTTCTGTAATGGCCAAGCCACATTCTGGCCTTTAAGTTAGCTGCAGTTTGAAACAAATCTTCCTCATCTTCTTGGCAGAAAGGGGGTATTACTCCTGTGTCAAAATAAAACAGCTGCATTTGATTTATTCCCCCTGAATACACAGGGGATTATAAAGAGAAAGGAAGCAGTAAAAGACAAACCCACTGCACGCACAAAACCTTCGTCATCATAGGTCTAAGATGTCTGCATCTCTGCGTATGCCAGTCTTTGTGAGGTAACAGGATTGTCTAAGACTTAAGATCCACAATACAATGTTCTGCTGTTGCACCTCTAGTCTGTTCTAACTCATTTTAATAAACCTTAAATAATAATAGAGTATTTTTTTTACAAACAAAAGGATACTCTCTTACCTGAGATACAGACAAAAAGGCGGTGAATGAGATCGTTACTGCCGTGAAATCTGGATCTGATCTTTTCCCGGGTGGCAATTTTAGCAGCCTGCAAAGCAAGCTGGATTTCTTCCTGATCAATGTCATCGGATGAACAAGAACTAGTCATTAAACTGCTGTTGGAGAAAAAAGGCATAAAGAAGAAGAGTAATGTAAGTCCTCACATGGTTGATCAGGACGTTCAGCAAATCCTAAAAGATTTATTACTCAGGCAATACTCTACAGCAAACAAGAACTAATTGCTGTAAATTCTTGCTGAAGGTAATCAACATGCAATCAATCACCATCGTGTTTGATTTTCACTCTGTGGCACAGTTGCAAAAAACTTCAAAGCAGAAAATCATTTCTCTGTATTTTATTGCATTTCCCTTAGCTATTTCAAAGCACAGGACTATTTTTCACATTAACTCCCAATAAAAGCTCTGTCCTGAGACCATAACTCCACTAAAAAGGCAAGAGTGGAATGTCAGCCTAAAAATAAGAAGGTCAGTTCTGAAGTCAGATGAGAAATTTATTAACGTGGGAGTTAATTTGAAAAAAGAATTCCTGAATTACGTTATTTCAGAATAGTGAGAAGAGAATCCAAATATAACCTTACATAAAAAATGGAATGAGTGATAAAATACAATTTACACCGTAGAGAAAGATTAGTCCCTTTATATACCTAAGTGTAAAAATTGCTGAAATGTCAAATGTCAAATTATTGCAAGAAAATGGCTCATCAACTCCAAAGAGATTAATATGTGTCATCAAATGTCTACTAGAGGCTTAACCCTTCTTCTTCAAAACCAGATGCATCCATCACCACCACTTCAAAAAAAGGAAAGCTTGAAACAACCTGAGGCTGCAGGAAAGCTCTGGGAGGAATCCAGCTTCTTCAAGTATCGGGGATTACGTAAACTGCTCGTAAATCAAGGCACACTAAAGAAGGAAATACTTAAGAAAAGTGTTGCACTTTGCCAACAAAAAACCCTGAATGGGGAATATAGCATAGAATGCAATCACACCAGAGCCTTAAGGATTCACTGTGTTGATTGGAAGGAGACATTGCCCTTTCACTCCCTTACATTCAAAGACAAGAGGAACATGAAACAGTTTCTCCCACATATTGGAGATAAAGTAATCTCATTAATGACTACAGATAATTAGATTGCTTTACTTAAAATCGTACTAAGGCTATCCAGAATTCAAGAACTTCTTACTACACAGCCACTACGAATGAAAAAAGAAAGAAAAGAAAAAGTTGTTGACTTCATAAATAGCATGCAAGAGGAAGGATGTAATCACTAATGCATTTTGAGCTCAACCTGTAAATTTAATTAAGTGCTGAAGCATTCATCAAGTTTATTTAACAGATCCCATTCCCTATGACAAACAGCCATTAAGGAATAAGATATTGGCAGCATTTAGAAAAATAAAAACAATTAGAAACAAAAATTTACGGAACATGGTCTTGAATTTCTCTCCAAGAACCATATAGATAATCCTTAAAATGTAGAAATGAATTTACTAGGCCATACATCTTAGAAGTCCTAGTAAAAACAGAACTGAAAACACAAATAAAAGAGATTAGTTATTGATAGAAGTATCAATTGAAAATGTGCAATGCAAGTGCTTTTGCTGGCTTCCTATTCTTTCAAAAATAAAGAGTACACTTAAGCTCATTTCTGTTTGTCTTCATTGCTACTAACAATTGCAAATTCCTGAAAATGGTGTTGTGGTTTATGTTTAAAGCTCCTGAGCAGGTTGACTGACTAGATTTATTGAAGATACTCTGAGTACTGAGTTAGAGTTCTCCATCTCAATTTTCCCTTTGCTTTTCTATAGAGGATAGATGATACATTATATAAGTGGGTGTGTAGATATGTGTGTGAGTGTATGTACACATACAGATATATATATATTTAACAGCAAATCTGTCACTGTGGAAAGATCTGTGCAGAAGACGATGAAAAGGTCATGTAAGAATGTGGCTTATGAAGGAGTAAACTGAAATTTACCAAGTGCCAGAATAACACCTTTGCTTCACAATAGCATGCAGTTAGAGGACTGCTGGTGTGGAAAAATGCTCACATAGACAAAAGAGTTTCTGTCTGCCTCCTAAGACGGCTGGATAAGGTCTACCCACCTTTTTATTTTTAATTTTTAAAGAATCAGTCTTGTATCTGTTGTATGGCAATAACATGTAATAGAATATTGGTGGACATGTACAAGCTCTACTGCAATACCACCAGCATGCATCTCAGATGTCACAGGCCAGTATAACAACATAGGAGGCATTACTTTTGCAGCAGCCCTCATACATAATCTCAACTCTACGCTGTCACTAAGTCCCCCTCTAAGACAAACTTTAAGTTCAGGGCACAAGCAGTGGTGGTTCAGGGATGACTCCATCCAAGTGTTGTGTGGTGCCTCATTAAGACTGGCTATGTCCCACCATAAGACTGGCTTGGACTCATCCTAAATCTCCCTGGCACAAAGCACATCAGAATTGCTGTGGGATGAAGGTCAGTATGAACGTAACCTCACATTCACAAAATACATTCACATGCACAGACATATTAAATACTATTTCTATACGTAAGAGATTCAGGAAAGAAAGAAAAGACATTTAGATTGCTTGTGCCACTTCCGAGAGAAAAATGAACATCCAAGAATAATTTAAAACTAGACCTAAGTATCATTACAGTTAGAAATAAATGATCACTCTGCTTTTACCAATTCAACCCAGTCAGATTTAGATCAAAAATGAGCCATTAGTCACTCCTTAAGAATATCTGCTCATTACTTGAAAATACATCTTCCTCTTAAAGAAGGTAGCCAGAAAATATTGTAGACACAGCTAAAAACACAGGAAGAACAGAATTGTAACTGTTTCAGATACACACAGCTTTTATTGCAACTGGGTATCCCAAACAGCAGGGATTGAATCTATGCAAATGCTAGAGATCTCTGGATTTCAAAACTGATAATTTAGAAAGCAAACCTGAATTTTGATCTATAGAGCTGACTCACCTTTTATCGATATTTTTCTTTCACACTATTTTTATAGCTTTAGGAGAAATTCCATTCCTGCCAGGCTTATCTAACATGCATAATTTGGATAAAAACTCTTATGTGATACCAAGTGTGTAGGAAGCATTTCATTAACGTCAGTCTGTATTCAGATTTAGAATGTTTTACCATCAGGATCTGTAGAAATACATATCACTACAGAACACAAACATATTTAAGTACTAAGTGGCTAGAGATATATTGTCGATTTTTCTGCCTTCACTGAAGGTAACCCCTTGCACTAAGCAAGGAATTAGTTTGTAGTATTGAAAATATATTATGAACACTTTTCATTTTTCGTACTGTGAAAATGCAAAGATAACATGTCTGAAGGTGAATGTGAAGAAAGGAGACATTATGTCAAAAGTTGATTCCAAACAGTAAATCCACTTACATTTATAAAGGAGCTGGTAGATAGAAAAAACATCAGCTATTCACCTGACTTACTTTTACACAGCAATTTTAAAATGACTCTCCATTGATCACATCAGAAGAGCAGCAGGACTGCCTCAGCATACTACATATTTCTCTCTAGAATGGCTGGCCTGGTCTCAACACTTGATCATGAAATTTAGTCAAATATGTACATGCAAACAAAACCCAGAAATTCATTGTGCACAGAATCACCTTTCACCTGCAGAACCAATATGCTTCACAGCTTTTAAATTCCAAAGCGAAAATGAGCAGTAATATACACACAGTGGAGCACAGAGCTGTAGAACAGGAAAAGTTATGATTGATATTTTCAGAAGGGACCAGTTCTTTTAGGTAACCAGCTGTGATCCAGCATTCCTTGTGCTCAATTTGCTGAGCACCGACACTCATCCAAAAACAGTGAAAGCAGCAAAGCCTAAAACTGAGCAATCGCATCCAACCAGATTCAAGTCAGTCTAAAATTAAATACTTTATATCTGTGCTCAGAAAACAGGCAGTGGCAGTAGAAGTCTGTAACATGTCATAGATGCTTCCTTTTAAATGTAAAAGTACTTGGTTCACAAAACCTAAAATCTGTTCTGTTTTGAATGAGGAACATAAAAAAATCTCTCAGAGAATTCTGCATTACTCTTCAAACCTCTGAGTATCTTAAGGACATATTAAATACGCACCAGTGGTGGATAAGCACCAGGTGGTCACTCCTTGCAGAGGAGAAAAAATCCAACGTATCTATTCTACTACACACAGCACAATTATATCAGCGGTGTTAAAAGGAAAGTAAGATCACTCCCTATGTTTCTGACCTCATGCAAGGTTTTAAACAACTAATACTTTTCAGGTACAGATTTCAGAAGACTGTCCATCAGCGGTGCCTTTAAATCAGGAAGGATCAAGTTCCAGCAAGACAAACTCAACCCAGCTCAAACACTTAGAAGTCCTATGAGCAACAAGTGCTTACCTGAGAAGTGTTAACACACAACTCAGTGACACAATTCCTCTTACGTTCACCGTTCAAATTGTTCAAACACTAAGCTTAGAAAGATGCTTGAGCATCTAATAAACACAGAGCTGTATCACACACAAAAATTTCTCTATCGGCATGTTTCAAATATTTGGTCTTAAACACCTGCATACTATTTCCTCAAAAAATACCCTCATGAGCTCCCTGGCTTTCATTTTTGTTCATATAGAATTTATCAAAACATCCACTTCGTGTCGTGTGTGTAATATCAATAACACACACTTCTCCAATCTACAGTATTTAACCTTTTTTTTTCCCTCTCATCCAAATTCTCTTATACTTTAAGTAAAAAAAAAACCCTTTTTGCAGGCAAGCCTGCTATTGTCTGAAGAGAGCTTCTAAAACTACTTGGGTAACTGGTGCATTCATTTCATTGATGCTCGCGTAGGCAGTAACTGGAAACCCCACCACTAAGCTGTCAATTATATCTCTCCTAAGCTATTACTCTTACTCACTTGTGCACTTTATAAGTGCCTGAAGGCTGCCGTCAGCATCATGCGAAAAGAACAGACAACTGCTCCTAAGAACATCTAAAAGTTCACACACAATAGTTGGGGAAAGGCAAAGGTTGCATACGTGATGAATGACAAAAGAAAAATGATAAGGGTTTGAATAAGAAAAGTATGACTTCATGAAAGAAAGAAAAGAAATTACTCGTTCCCTGTCCTGCGTTTTGCAGGACATCTGGGATTTCTTTTCTGGTTATCTAACAAAAATAAATAAATAAATAAACAGTAGGCAAAAACTTTTTTGTTTCTAGTAACTACTAGTTTTGATACGATTGGGAGGAAAACTATCATGAGATTAATGGCTTCTTACAATTATTTTAAGTGAAGTGGGTGGCTACACACTCAATTGTAGAGTCATTTAAATCAAATTCAGAACATGTCTTATTATTCAGGTAATAGCATACGTGTATTTTAATCAATGATCTCAGAAGCTACATTTAAAGCAGACTAAAAAAGCTTTAAATCAGAACTCTATTTCTTGACTTTCTACCCTAGTATTATATTTAGAGGGCTTTTGTATGCAATCTCTGACATATTTTCTCTCTATTTTAAGAGAAAAGACAAAAGAGGAGGAAAAAAACACCTTAAAATGTTCCCAAGTGTTCAAAACTTCACTGCCTCAAGAAACGACTAGTACAATGGCATGTAAACACCTCTAGCAATGACAGCTTAGCTGGGCAACTCTGGAAGAAGCAGACCTGACTACTCTTCAATATTAACACATGGATCACCTCTGCCCACCCTATACACACCAGGCCACGCTCTAATCCTCATCTGCTGTCAGTCTTTTGAGTCCACAGTATGAGAAGTATTTTCCCATCACTGTAAGACTTGCACAAGCTATTTCTTGGCTTCTTTTTTTTTGTCCCAGCTGAGGTCAGCAGACTAAAATAAATAATTTGGCAGATGGGGTGAATCAGTGTTCTAAGCAATATCTTCAACCAGAAAAACATGAGCTTGAAGTCAGCAAGAACAACAACTGCCCCACAGCGTGGCAGCTTCTACGGCTACTCACTCCACTGGAAAAACACCTTGAATCCTTCTTTTGCTTCTCAAACTGAAGAGCGCTCTTGTTGTGCATACCATGTTGGACTTCTGAAAAAGCACACATTTTCAAGCACCATGCTGCTAAGTAGATCCACCGTAAAAAACTCTACCCAGACAACTGCCTTATTCAAACTCATTACCACACCAGCCTGGCTTCTCAGAAGAGTGCCACGATATTGGATTCCAAGAGGAGTCAAAATGAATGACACTGCCAGCCCTTAGGTTACTGTCTTGGATAACACAGTCTTCCAAAGAACTATTTTAATTGGTTATGGATAAAATGTCTATAAAAGGAATAAGAACAAATTGCTTAGAGCATTAGTAATCAGTGCAGCTGCTTTCTCACCATCAAATTAAATATCAGGTACTTGAAAAGTAGTATAATTACCACTAAAAATGAAAATGTAAGAAGTTAGAACTGCTTCGGTTCTACTAAGATTTCCCCAGTTCCACCATGACGTTTTGTTTCTACCACTTCCCTGTAATCAAACATGCATTTAAAACTCTCATTCACTCAAATGAAAAATAATATGAGATTAGAGCACAAAAATTCTTCAAAAATAACCCTGTACTGTAAGAATTGGAAGTGAAAAACAGAAATAGTTGAGCACTTACTAAGAAATAGTTTGTAATACCAGCTCTGGTGCCCATAGTGACGATAGAAATGCAGCAGTCCCAGCTTTTCCTGTCTTATCTAGAAGTTGACACAGGAACATATTGCCCTGGATACTTGATGCCAGATACAAATACTTCCAGTGGCAAAGTCATTTCATACAGCTCTTCAGCAGTGTCCTCTGTAGTATGCAAGCAACTATACTGTACAGCTTAACATCAAGTGAAGTAATTTAGCATCCAACTCCAGTAGGAACTCTCAAGTTACAACTGCTGTGCGTGGCAGATACAGAGATGGAAAAGAGGCATGGAATAACAGTTTGCAGCCTGAAGAAATCTTAGCAATAGGGAAGCCTATCAGCAGGTTTTCCTATCAACTCCTTCACTTCTCACAACAACAACAAAAAAATACAGAAAACAAAGAGGTGAGCATTAAAGCATCCTAGGGTCTATAAGAATCCCATAGGAATTCTGTATCCAGTCATGGGAATCAAAGCTGAGAAAAGCTAATTACAGTATTAGGTGGAGCTTTAAAATTGTAATTAGAAAATCTCTCTCTTCGTTTTTTCAGCTTCAATGCTGCTATAAGTATGAGGAAATACTTTATTTTTTCTTTCAATATAACCCTAGTTTTAGGCATTGCTAAAAGAATTCAACAACCTGGAAACCTGCAGATGCTATAGTAATTTTGGTTAATTACACAATCTCAAAATTCCCAAACATGCTTTTCTAAGTTTTTTTTTGTTTGTTTGTTTGTTTAATTTTGTAAAAGAGAATCTAATTTCTGAGAGGCAATAATTTTTGTTCTATTAGAAGCACAGAAAACACTAAGTGACATTCAACAGCAGGTTTTACACGTCATAAAGATGAACATAATTTAAATGTGGCCAAATTACTAAAAAGGAAAATTACAATTGAGCTATGTGGGAACACAAATACTAACCCTTTATGATCACTTTGTGTCTGTCCCCAGCCAAATATGCTGGCTGGAATACAGCCCCACAATGGCAAATGTGGATGTGTTTAGCAATTTTGCTAGAACAGACTCCTTGCCTCTGTCACTGGTGCTATTCAGGTTAAAATATTGCCTTATTTCACTTCTTTTACACAGAAAGTAACACGTTTTATATTTAATTCACTTCAAACATATTGGACATTTTAGCATCTTTAAAATATGAGCCTTCTCAGTAGTGAAAGAACAACACAAAAACAAAAAAACAACAAACTCCCAACTGAGTTTTTCACCTTCCCACTGTACCAAGCACTTGTTAACAAGTTGTTCACACAAAATGCCTGGTTTAGTCTTGGAGAAAATAAAATCTGCACCAGCTTCTTGTTACTGAAGACAAAGATATGCATATAATTTACTTAGAATTATCTTGCGGAAATTCCTATAAAAGGAACACTAAACTTAGAAAATGCTGCACCATTTGGAGACTTAATTTTTGTCTTGCAGGGTGAAGAACAAGATGGCACAAAACACATCAAGAAGAATGCTGGCAGTGAGAAACCAGAGACATCTGCTGCACTCACATATGCCTCACTGACTGAAATCAAGCAAAAGCTGACAGACCTCATCAGTGCTGACGGATTTGTTTTGCTGGTACTGCTCAGCTGGTTGTTGGGGCAAGGGATTTAGCTGCAAAGCAAGAAGAGTCCCTACAGCAGCCTGCTTATGATGGTATTAATATGCATATTAATTGCCCTCACACTGCTTGAGTGACAGAGCTATACAAAGCAACACAGACTCAACATTTGAAACATGCACTGCAAATTTGCAGCTCAAAACCATTAGGAAGGAATAGCATCTATTTCAGAAGCCATTTTCATTTTCTTAAGGGATAGAATCCTTTCTTGTCCTATGGCTTCTCCCATTGAGCTCTTTTATTTCTGCCATTCCAGTACAGTATACTGCAATTACCATCACTCTTCTACCAGTTACAGAATCATTAAGGTTGGAAAAGATCACTAAGATCACCTAGTCCATCTGTCAAGCTTTTGCATAAGGAGGGAAAAAGGAAGAAGGAAAATCTACAGAAATTAATTGATCAAATAAAAAATGCCCACCAAACTAAATTCTGAATTCATCTGTTATTCCATACATGCAACAGTAAAACTGCAAGAGGGAAGATTTGGAGACACAGCTGATCAGGCTGAGTGTGACTCATCAACGGTAACAGTTTGGTAGCTCATTAGTTGTCCTTTACAATACCACCAACTTGGCCAACCCCAGGAGCAGTTGCCATCTCTTCTGAGCAAATAATCTGTGCTGTAGTTTTCATAGGACAGATTAATGGTTAACACTGGACATGAGATGAAGGATATGAATTCTCTTTCAAGTCCTGCTGAACAACTAAGTTATTTGACTTCTCATGTTCCCTTTGAGGCACTGAGTTCTGTTGAAGAAAAACTGTGTTACATGTATGTTTGTAATAGAAAGATCCAGACACAGAAGCTGGCTGGCAAGGCAGCTCCCTGCAGGCTCTGAAGGAGATAACCAAAATCTCACCTTTCTCATTTGTATACTACTCTGTTTCACATGTAAGTGTTCATTCAAACAGGAATATACTGACGTTATTCAATAAGGTAAGTGATACCCTTCAACTACATCCAGCAATCTTGAAATTGGCAGTGCATGCAGATAAAAATACTCTAACAAACAGATAAATATCCTGCTCTAATCGCTGGCAGAGTCTTGCTGCTTTGGCACAGGCTTGAGCCACAACACACTTTAGATACCTCCCTCTACAAACTGTAAACAACACAGGCTAAAAATTCATCACCAATTCTTGTAATGACACAAAGAGAATACTACAAATTACTAGTATTTAAGACACAGGGATATACCTTAAAAAAAATAAATAAATAAAAAGGACCATTGAAGGTATCTACCACATCATTTTCTGCTTGCAAAAGTTATTTTTAAAGTTATAATTTACTGACTCATCATAACCCCAAAATGAAGCAGCCTTTAACATGTCCTTTAAGCTGTCAAATTACATTACCAACATTGTTGGTCTTTCTTCTACCACTGGATCATTTTTGACAAAACTCCAAGAAGGCTTGAAGTCAAATAACTGTAGTTACTTGTTTTTCTTCTGTCTCACTTTTCTTCCCCCCCTCTATTGTTCCAAAAACTGGTGCTCCATGGCTATTTTCATCTCCAGTCTTTCAAAGAACTTTGGTTCATTCTTGGCTTTAAGCAAGTTAAGTTATCTCATTCAGTTAACATACAAACAGCCTTCACTTCAGTTTCCACTCAAATTAATGGCTCCCTCGGGATCTTGCCTGGTAATTTTAATGCATGTTGAAAGCTGACAGACAAACAAATTTCTATAAACAGTTTATTTTTAAAAGCCACTGACTTTAGCACTTCTGACAATGAAATGGATCAGCTTCCAGCATTGTACTGAAGTACTGGTGGCCTATTTAAAAACCAGTAAGTTATATTGAAAATTGCTCTAAAAATCAGATGTAGGAAACAGATACCAGTAAAAAAGGAAAACCAGGATGGATCATTTCCCAGAGCTAATATAAATAATAGACCAACTGTCACTTCCCTGCTGTAGTTACAAACATCTAATTTGCACTGAAATAATAAGCCATATTATTCCACATTCACACTGACGTAAGAGAAAGATGATTAAAACTGCCTTGGATCTGCATAAAAACAAGTTTCTGTGAAACTTTCTGAAATACATGGAGTATATTTACTCTTTGCTAAGAAAGCTGGCTACTTAGACAGGCATCTCAAGTCTGGATACAACATTTTGCAAAATATGAAAGTTTAATTTCTGAAAGTTTTATTTTAACTTTCAGTTTAATCATCTAAGCAGATCTGCTACTAATGAAATAGACAAATCAGACTTCATTAACAAAGCCATTTGAGAAATCCTCTGTACTTTGTTTTTCCCCCCTCAGCTTGTGCTCTACAGGCAAATACTTAATCAGGAAAGTCAGTAATAAAAATAAATAATTATAGTTTTGATTTAAGCCTGAAAATTTTTGGTGCAGAAACATTTGAATAAAACATACACTTTAAGAATTCTTTTTCTCCCTTGATGAAACAGGACCTAGAGCAACAGAACTTTGGATTTAGGTACACCAGTGTGGTGCATAAAATACTGGGTAGAGATAAATGGTATAAAAAAGGGAGGATGAGAAGCAGTGGAAGATTTACCTTGACTGAAATTGTGGTATCCTCTCTACCTGTACTTGAGAGAGTGTTATTTTGCAGAGTGCACGCAACACATGACATACAGGTATGGTATTCATAAGTTGAAAAAAGTCAAATAAATCAGCCCTTAGTAACTTCTTTCCCTAATTTTTATTTCTCCATTATTCACTGCAGAAGTTCTGTGCAAAGCACACTGAAGTTAAAACCCTCACATGCAGACTCAAAAGATGACAAGGTAAACTCGTATTCTTAACAATTTTAGCTAAAAAAGCATTGGAAGTTATATTATAGTCATCTGACATGCAACTCTCACTTTACTGCTGCATTCTTTCCTAATTGAAGGTAAATGGAAAAAAAACCCACATGTTTTATAGGTCAAGAGCTAAGATAGGCATTCAGTGCAATTCAAGCTAAAACCTTCAGACTCTCAAGAAATTAAACATGGACAAATAAAGGAAAGGTCACTGACACATCATCTAATTCAATGATACATGCATTAAAACTTTTCTGTGTGTAGTTGCACCTTAAATGCAACAGTGTTAGACAGAACTGCTGGGGAAAAAAGCATCCACTGTTCAAAAGGAAGAATATTCAGAAGTGTTGCTGTCACTTGATTGCTAATTCAATGAAAACTTTCAACCAACCGTGATGCAAAACAATTAGTCAAATCTGACTGTGAAGGGAGTTATTACCTCAGAACGTATATGCTGGAGAGACTACATGTAGTGACAGAAACACTCTCATAGTCACTGCTGGAGATGGAGCTGAGGGGGGAATCACGTAAGCCATCCTGAGAACTGAAAAAACATATGGAAACAAAATGAACTGCTGAAAAAGAACAAAGGTAAAAAAACAGAGCAGTGTGGTAACACGTGGGTTGTCATTGATTATACAGAAATGAGAGTAAACTAACAAGCGTCTTTTTATTCCTCTGTGATATCTACATTAGGTTCTTCCCTAAGGGACAGGAAATTTGCAAAGCTGGTGGGCACATATCTTCTAAAAAAAACCTCAGTTTAAATTATGACTTACAGTTAAATCATTCAGGAAAGAACCAAGGATCTTGCACTTCCATAGGGTACAAACAGAGCTGTGCACCCACACTGTTTTTTAATGTTATAACAAATACATAACATCACTGGAGGTCCATAAAGCCACTGTAAGCTTCAAGGCAAGGTTATCTTCCTCAAAGAGCTCCACGAAATTTTGAAATACCACAAGTTTGGTCAAGTTTTCCACAGAACAAGAATGGGAAGGAAAAAGTCCATGAGAAAGCAGACAGCTGACTCTTCACTAAAGGAGTTGAGGGCTTGCTATGTGTGCACCTCAAACCTGTGGCTCTGTATCAACCAGATGAGCATTAAGTAGAAGTCCCATGACAAAGCACAGAAACTTTGTTAAAGGAAATCACAGAATCACAGAACTGCAGGGGTTGGAAGGGACCTCTAGAGATCATCGAGTTCAACCCCCCTGCCAAAGCAGCTCCCTAGCCCAGGTTGCACAGATAGGTGTCCAGGTGGGTCTTGAATGTCTCCAGAGAAGGAGACTCCACTACCTCTCTGTGCAGCCTGTGACAGTGCTTCATCACTGCACTGTGAAGAAGTAGCCATGCACATTTGTGCAGAACTTCCAATGCATCAGTTTGTGGCCATTTCTCCTTGTCCTATCACCTGCTTAGAAGAGTCCAGCCTCATCCCTTTGCTCCTTAGATATTTACAGACATAAATCATGTCCCCTCTGAGTCTTCTTTTATCAAGGCTGAACAGTCCCAGGTCTCTCAGCCCTATAAATCCCCTACTTACTAAATAAAACAATATGAACAACTGAAGCTAATGATATGCAACTTCGCTTCTGCTGTCTCTGGACTAATGAAAAGTCTTTTAAATGGTATTCTGCTTCAAATCTCATGTCACATTATCAGCATAAACTGGGATTAGGTTAAAAGTAGTTTCATAATTGGTCTTGGAAAGACCAATCTTTTGTTTCAGTAACAGTTTAGTGCTCAGCTACTGAAAACTGCACCAAACAGAGGAAAATTAAATTACACGAGATAAGAAAATATCTAATCTTGAGCAAACGTATCAAAGCTGAAAGCTCTAGGCAGTGCAGAAGAATCAGTCAAGCCAGCTGAACTCCAAAATTTGGTCAAAAGAAATATTTGGAAAAAGCACAGAGAAACATAAGAAATCACTGTAGTTAAAAGAAACAACCAAATAGATAATGATTCTTTTATGTTGCTCCTCCTCCACAACTATGAGATTTCTTAGGCTTAACTGAATTAATTGTAGGAGCATGTGGGCTACACGTTCAAACCAGCTGTGTTCCAAATTCTTTTCTTCTACCAAATTTACTATTGTAGCTGTTTTTGCAGCTGAAAGTCTGGAAGAATGCTTAAAAGGAATTCTTCAAAGCAGTGCACAGAAGGTATGTGCTCTAATCCCACTACAGAATAATAGGATTTGTTTGCATACCTTCCACTAATCACTTGCAAAATGGACCCCTTCATGTTCTTCATTTCTGATTGTTAATTTGAAAAAAAAAATCCAAGTATAATATGCTTTAGAAAGAGAGCTGTTGCAATTGGAAAATAATTTATGAGACTTGAACAAAAATCTATTTAACTTTTATTCATTTTATATAACGTCCCTTGCTAATTCTGCTCATTATGGAGAGATGCATGCATTTAAATAAAGGCTTCCACTTTCATACCTCATCACCTTAGGCATCCAATCTTACAATATTGTCGTGCCACCAGAATGTATTTTTGCTATCTGTTTTACGGCAGCAAAGGATGTAAAAAAAAAAACAAAGCACATTAGAATGCAATTTCACAGCATGATCGAGCAGGAGAAGCTGTCTTGCAAAGATGAAATGTATAAAGTAATCTTTAAACAACACCACCAGGAAACAAAAACTAGCAAACTCACTATCTCCTTTTATTCTCTCATCTCCCAGTATTTTTTAGCCCAACAATCCTGCCAGCTGATTGGAGCAGTAATGCTTCTGAGAAAGGTAGTAAGGTTTGTTACTTATCTTTGAGTGCTTTCTGTTAAGCTCTGCCTGATACATTTGAAATCCAGTCAAAACATCTGTTACCAACAGTACACAAAACAAAATTGAGACAAATTGAATTTAGGTTCTCAAATAAACTTTCACAGGTTGCATGTGATTTTTCTTTGTTTTTTTTTTCAAGAATTCAAAATTTTCAGCTTTTATTCAAAACCAAAAGGGCCAGCAATTCTCCTGAGTATGAAAGCGAGATATATTTCTGTGAACTAAATGCTTCATACTAAAACATAAGTAAAACAAACCAGCACCACCCCAAATATCATTTATTTGCTAAGAGATTTTAGCAACTCTCTCCAAGAACACTATCACCTTCACTCCTCAGCTAATTGTTTGGATAGGATAGTCCACACCAGAAGACAAAAATATTCCAGTGGGCTGGAACACAACGGACTGGGACTTGACAGAGGGTGAACGTGAGGAGGAACCTCTGAACTTAATGACATAAGAATGGTTCACATTATGAAAAATCTTAACAGCACCTTTATGGATGTCTGGGTCACATATCACCTCTAACTAGTTGCTAGCTGCAACAGCTAGTGTTAATTTTTTCTCTTCAGTTCCACCACCCATCTATTTTTAAGTCTTATAGCTGATTGCCACTGCCTCATAAAGCCCTCATTTTCTTCTGCTTTATCTCTTACTGGGTGTAGGAGCCTGGCCAGGTGGAGCCACCCGCTGACCTCACCCAGCTGTCAGTAACCACTCAGTAACATGAACTGCTTGGAGATGCTCCACACAGACCCTGCTCACAGAGGTCAGTTTCTTGTGCAAAAAAACAAACAAACAAACAAACAAACAAAAAAAACCCACACCATTTAGATAATTACATTTGTAAATATTTTTTGCACTTGTACGATTACAGATTGAATTTTTCTACCATGAATAATATTTATATTTATTTCCAGTTGATATTTGGACCAGAGTACTTTAGAGTCAGAAAAATCTGCGTTTATTCAGTACGAAGAAACGGAAATCAAATAAAGAGAAGTCTGATTTACACCATTCTGAGGACTTCATAAAAATAGTTTTTTTAAATCCAGATTCCTGACATACTCACTATGTTTTTATTCCTCAGTATACACAGATTCAGGACACCTCTTCACACAGTTTACTTCTCATTACCGTGCCTGCCTGACACGGTAGGTACCGATGTGAATTGACCTGCTTTTCCCAGCTCATGGCAGCTGTTACAGCCGATGCTAGCAAGGCGTGCTGCGTGCATTAGCACAATTATAGGACAGGACACGTGTGTGCATGCAGACAGGTTGTGGCAGCCTGCAGTCCCACAGAGCAGCTAATCCTTCCTTCCCACACATGCCCACGTGTGAGCTGAACTTCACAGCATCTCACTCTCATGTGAAATCAGTGCCAGGTTGCACTGGACCTCCACGCTCACAGGATTCATCGGGCTGCATTCCAGTTACGTAAATTGTTTCACCTGTGTGGCCTTAAATGCCTATTGTGCTGACTCTGAAATTACATTAGAATGTAAGCATGGCATAAAACCCACGATTCAGAATCACCAAAATAAAATAAAACTATTCAGCAATTCTGATAAAAACACAGAATAAAGATTCGAGGCAACAGACCAATGGGACATGAGGTGATGTGGACACCTCTTTTCACGGAACACCATCAGGCCATACTAGCAACCCACTTAAAGCCAATCTTTGGTATTTTTTGTACCTATGGTAAGCTAAATATATATATATCAATCTATCAAAGCCACTTTTGTCCTCTTTTCTACTGAACTATGTTTCCAGCCTCCTAGAAGGTCAATTAAATCTCACGTCATTTCACTGAGTGGCTTCCTTATGCATCTTTTTACTTGAGTTACAATCACAAAATCACAGAATTGTAGGGGTTGGAAGGGACCTCTAGAGGTCATCTAGTCCAACCCCCAATTGTATCCCACATTACATTACTTAATTAGCACTTCCCTTCTTCGTCTGCTTCACACTACATGAGAGCTAAACCTAACGCCTCATGTCAGCAATACCAAATCCACTCAGAAAAGTGACTTCTAAAACATTGTTTTTACCAACTATACATATAAATTTATTTTGGAAATATATATGTTGCCAATTAACACAGTTCCCTGATGCTGCATTTTGATATACAGACCCAGTAAGAGGAAAGCTGCTCTACAACACTGACACCTTTTATTTGTACACTAATGTTTCACAACAACAGTTACATTACCAGATACCACACGGAATCTGTTCCCTGTTGAACAGTCAAGGTCACACACTGTCACTTGTAATTTGAGACTTGTATTGTTAACAAAAAAGAAAAAAAAATCAGAGCAGGAGGGATTGAAAGAACTTATTTGTACTACATCTGAATTTTTCCAGTTGCATTAATAAAAGGTTACATAGTAAAGAAACAGAATAACAGAATGGGAACAAAGGAATCTCAATCAACAGACAGATAAAAGACTGCTTAAAAAAAGTTTTGCAATCAAAAGGCTGGCATGTTTTCCCCAATCAGCTACTATTTCCTTCTTGCTGATGAGAAATTCTTACTCTTGAACAGCTATATAAAAGACTAATCAATACAAGCCGCCTAAGCAGACGTGTTTTGCTTTTGTGAACAAGCACAGCTGTCCATTAATTTTTATGGAAGAGGCAAACTGTCATGTGAAGATGGGCACAATCTTCTTAAGTCTTCCTGTGATAGGAATATTATAGGGAAGACAAGAATTTAATACACTTAATCAAGTTATTCTGTATTGCAATATCAATCTAGTTTTGATAGAGGAGCCGCTTATAGAATCAAATGCTTTAAACCAAAAGACAAGCTGAAAAGGAATTTTTAATTATTACTATCCTTTTTCTTTTTTTTTTTTTTTTTGAAGCAAACACTGGCCAACATCCAGATTCAAATAACTGTTTTCCATCCATTCGCAGTGGAGGAATGACTGTAGTACCTTGAAAGTTTTTCTAAAGAAAATGTGAGCTCATCTCATGTTGCTAGAGTGAACAAAATCAAACACAGGCAGAAAAACCAAAACTAGAACACCTACTGTATAAAACAGGTGCTCATCTTTTTGCAAAGCCATTCTAACACGCTGAATAAAAATGTTAAATATATTACAGTTTTACAATTTTTAGACTACAGAAGTACAAAGCTAAGAAATGGGACATCTTGAATACAAAGAAGGAGAAAATTAAATTATTAATCTTGTAGAACTGCAATACAGATCAGTAAATAGCAAAACACTCTTCTGAGGGTGTCTCATTCCTCCTCCTTACACTGCAAAAGCATATGGCAAAGCTCTGCTATTTTTTAAGCCTCTGCAAAGAAATGTGAACAGTGCCAGTATCTAGCAGTCGATGGACACACTCAGAACTTGCAGAACACATGAGGATAGGATGTTCTCCTCACTGCCAATCTCAGCTCATTTTGACAAGTCTCAGCTTCACTGTAAAAGGCTTCATTAAGAGTAGTATGCTCATCACATACATTAACGTCACAGAAAATGGCAAAAAAAAAAAAAAAAAAAGGCATGATTAAAATTAGATACAATAGACGTACAGAGAAAAGGAGAGGGACTACATTTAAGAATCTTTGAGATACAGACTGTTATGGATCAGTATGTAGAAAAATGAATATGCCACAGAACTAAGTATTTAAGCCTGATGCACAAAAGTACTAGCACAACAAGTCAGTATAACTTTCTATAGTATCTACAAATGTAACAGAAGTTTTACAAGAACAAATCAATGCTGGAAAAAAACAGAAAGACAGAAACTTCAGAAACTTCCAAAACACCAAAATAAAGACAAAATAAACACAATACACAGTCCTTGTACATTCTTCCCCCAGAAAAAGGAGAAAGAAAATTCTGACACAATGAGCATCTGTATAGCTTGCTTCCAGTTGGAAAAGAAGGGAAAGAACTAGATACAGATCTACAGCTTGTTTTTGGTGTTAATGTAGGTCCTTTTTACTCCCAAAATATTAAATGCCACCTTGCTGTAGTTTCATCCTCTTCTGTATTATTGTCTTACATTATTTCTCCTCTTTAACAGTACACTTTAAAACCACAGCCTTTAATTATAACACTACCCCTGCAGCAGGGACTACATTTTTTGCCAATGCCTCTCATATTTGTACAGCATTAATCCTGCTGCCCAAAACTGTGTTCTTTGTGGAAACAAATAATGGGGCAAAAGAAAATATCAGCTGTCTTAAAACCCATAGTAGTAAAGACATGCCACTGCCTGCATCTTAAGCAGAAGAGTGTTTAATCTTTACCTTAGAGTCCACTGAACATCGATGCTAGATCAAGAAATAAGGTATTTCAGACTTAAAGGATTAATTACAGTAAACCTGACAGGATCACTGATATTATACTAATATCATATTGTGCTGAATAAGAACAGATTTACTAAAAGAAGCAGTTTATGTCACAACGTACACATTTGATAGCTGCTTGATTCAGACAAGGGAAAGAAAATCTTATTTTCCTAGTTTCTGAGTTACAGTAACTAGAAAGTAAATACATTTATCAATTTGATGAATGAGCATGTCCTGCAGCTATTCCATGTATATTAGATTGCTTATTGTTCTAGCTAATGGGTCCATCATTCCGAGAATTATCTACTGTCTCAAACATTTCCCCTTTGGTTAAGTTGGCATTCACAAACAGGCAACAGGGAGCAGTCACAGAAGCCTAATACAATCTTCCAAATTAAAAATACCATTGAAAAGCAATAATTAGTCACCGCTCAGCCAGCATAAGTAAGAAGAGGTCCACAAAGTTGTGTTTTCTAGCTGAGTTTTCTCTCTTCCTTACAACACGACTAGTGACTCAGAGGCAAGAGCTAAGTATATAAATAGGCATACATGCATCTAAAAACTAAGTAGCAACACATGCACACAAATTTTTAAGCTAATGCCCTTGACAGACACCCCAGCATCCCCATTTCCCACAGAATACATTGAAGGAGTTGTATCAGAATAATTTCCAGTAAAGAAGCAACAATCTAGCACCAAAATGCCTTCATCTAATTTCTCCATTGCTGACAAAATGGAACACTGCTTCCCAACTATTAATAGAGGCACTCTGGTCTCCACAATGAGAACAATCAGCTGTAATCAGTAAAGGAACTGTGGAAGAGGTAATGGTAAAAATACACAAAACCAAAGTTAAGGGGCTATAGCAGAAGAGGAAAGAGGAAAGAGGAAAGGAGGAAGGAACTGGACAGGACCAATAAAGACCAGGTAACAGGTAACAAAATGGCAGGAGCTTCAACTGAAACGTTGGGAGAAAAATGTTCACAAAGACCGATGGTCTGAGCTCACAAGCAGGATTCTGGGAGCTGGCAGACAACTGTGAAAACCACTAGCTCACCACTCAGCAATAAGCCAAAAAAATCTGAAGTCAAATATTAAAAATCACTTGAAAACTTTAGAAAATGATGAGGTCACTGCTCAAATCCACGATCTGGACAAATCTTGACTAAATGTAGTTCTGATTCCCTTATCTCTAAAAGGAAACAGTTTTACGGAAAGAGGTTTAACAGAAAGAGGTTTAGAGAAAGACAAAAAGAAAGATTAAAGTTATTGGACAACTTCAGTACAAAGAATGATCAAAGTAGGCCGTGGCTTCCCCAAACTCAAAAAGGGCTCAAATCAGAAAAGCATGCCTAAGGTCTGCCAAGTCCCAAATGGCACAGACTGTATGACGACTTTGAAAAGAAGTTACTGCATACACAAACCATAAGAGACTAAAGAGAAGCTGATAGATATTTTTATTATATTTTACAGAACTGCCCTCACAAATTTCATTTAATACCCTACCTAATGAAAAAGAATTGTTAGACAAATTGAGTTTTTTAATCGATTCATAATTTATCAGGACATTGTAATTAATCATACAACAGTATTCTACTTGAAGTGCTGTAGAAGTATTAAATGACAAAAGGATTTGTGAATTATTTCTTAAAATAAAGATCACCCAGTACTTCTGTTAAGAGGCCCTGAATGTGAGCGTACTTGCAAATCCAATATCATAAACAACTCAGAATAATAAGGAAAATAACGTTATCTTTTGAAAAGTTGAGTTTTAATCATGCTAAGTTGTATTGGACCTGTAAGAAGAATCAATTCTGGCCCAAAGAACTCTTAATTCCATTTCCACAGCTAGCAAAACATTTCATATTTCAATTGGAATATTATTAAACGACTATTTCTGCAGTCTTTATATAGTGGTAATGCTTCATGGTTCAAGCTGTCTTGAACTCTGTACACACACAAGAGTAGAAATCCTGCACCACACAACCTTTGCACTACTGACAAAGCAAGGCATAAAGAAAATTATCACAGAAATAAAGACGACAACAAAAGCTTATTTCATTTCTTCCCTCTGCTTTGTGATATTAATGCTTCAGAGATACTGAGGATATTATTCATTAAAAAACAAGTTACTCTCTATAGAGTAAGACAAAATAAGTATAAAAATATAAAACAGCAAAAAAAATCTCTGGCTTTCTACAGATGCATGTAGCACCCCAACATCTATCTGATCAAACTTGAGTTGAAGCATAGCATTTTCTTTCACAGATATTATGGCCTGTCAGTGTTATAAAGTTCCTTAATTCAATGAAATGCATTGAACATTAATCTGTGACCTCTATTCTTCTACCAGCTTTGGTTGAAATGGTCTAATAAAGTTTAAAAGCTGTGTCTGCATTCTGGTAAGTTCCTTCAACACACACATTCACAAATCCACCCATGCCCACAGGCAACACAATCAGATAAGCCCTGTTTCCTTAAATGAAGTTAAGAATTGGGATGTATTTAAATCACGATTATTCCCCTGCAGTGATATAGAATTTAACTTTTTTGTATCTGCTAGACACTTTTTTCTGCAAAACAGCAGAATGCAATAAATACAGTCACCCAGGTAATGTATAATGCCAATGCATCTTTTGTTACATTAAAATGGAAAAATCAGTTTACTTGATTTCAAACTCAGCTGTTCCCTGTTTTCTACAAAAAGCTGATGAAAACCAACAAAAAGTTACTTGCATTGAAATTACGTATACAAAAAACCAATCCTTCAACACAAATTCATTTTAAATCAACAATAATTACACAGAGAACACTAAGGATAGAAGGATTTATTTATATGCAAGTCTTGCTACCAAACCATCAAGTTGGTCTTACCTTGAACTAGATCTTGACTTGGTGTCTTCCTTAGCTGTCCTTTCGCTACCAGCATCTTCATTATTCTCCACTTTTCTCTCACACAGTTGGTTTCTCTTCTCCCACCTTTTCTGCTGACTTGAGACGCTTTCTGCTTCTCCTTGAGAATCATTTTCTGCTCCTACCTGTGAACCTGAGGAATGTGCCAGGCACTTAGAGGAGATTGGCAGATTTTGCTCTTCTCTGCCAAAGTCTCTTTCTGCTAATAAAGCAGACATTTCGGGTTTTAATGTTTCCTGTGCAGGGCCTGAATTGTCCAGGTTATCTACATGGTCCGTTTCCTTAGACTTCACTAATGTGTATGAAGCATTTACAACACCTCCTGCAGAATGTTTAGTCTTTAAACCTTCCACACTCTCTTCCCTGCTGTCTTCACAGCTGCCACAACACACACAGGAATTAATTAGACAGTTTGTGGCAGCTATACTGAGTTTATGAGATTCATCCTCCTCCTCATTTGCTAATGGATTAGCAGATCCAGGAACACAGTTAATAGCTGCTTCGGGTGTTACTGGGGATTCTGAGCTAGAGGGAGATTTAGGATTGAATATCACAGTAGCAGATATTTTCATCCCCCCTGTCCTGTGAGCTATCATTTCTGCCATTTCTGCATCATCAGCATATGCATCCCAACCATTGAGGTATAACTGTGAATCCGGACCTTCTAAACAGCTGCATGAATTTTGAACTGAGATGCCAGACATCTGTTTGCTGTCTTCAATATTGTTATTATTGCTTACATCACTTTCTGCATCTTTTAAAAGCAAAGTTTCCTCTGTTTGATGACCGTTCTCGTACAGCAGAGCGTCTCTATATTGCAGGTTCTGTTTAGAATTGTGGCAAGGGTTATTCACCCAAGCAAAAGTGTCACTTACTGAATCCAACCCAGCAAGAGCCTCTCCTGCTCCATCTAGGTCGTCCATAAAAAATACTCTGTCCTCTTCATCAGTTAAATTGTCAAGATGGTGTCTCGTTGGTGAAGCTTCTGCACTGGA
This sequence comes from Callipepla californica brunnescens, assembly GCA_023055505.1. Taxonomy (NCBI): domain Eukaryota; kingdom Metazoa; phylum Chordata; class Aves; order Galliformes; family Odontophoridae; genus Callipepla; species Callipepla californica. The sequence goes on along the minus strand of JALIRH010000005.1, from coordinate 35,706,320 downwards.
ACTATTTCTTAGGCTAGATCTGTGAGCTGGAGACTGACAGATGCTTGGAGGGGAAAGCAGAGAAGACATTTCATCTCCAACTCTGTGTACCATCCTATTCAGCTGTTCCAGCTCCTGTTCATCATACTGCATTGAACAAGCCAGCTCAGCCTCTGTGTTCTCAGCTTTTGCTGAGAGTTCCTTTGCTGGCAAAGTTGCAGTTATGCCTGGTGTAATAACAGAGGGTACTTCAGGATCTGTTCTGACAGGAAAATCCACATCTTGAGAGATGCACAGGTTACGCTCCAGTGTGTGCAGTTCATCCTCAGTTAAAGTCTGAAGTAGATCCCTAAAAAATAAAGAAATACACGTGACACTGCTTTTACAATCACAGGAGGCACTGACATTACACAATTTAAAAAAGCTTTTACTGTCAGTACAGAAATCCAGAAAGTGAACTTGGGAGCACAGAATGCTTTCAGCTGCATAACTCACAGAGCATTTTGCATTCACGTGCAGAACACGTGGGACTGCTGGTACTTGAATTTGAGAACACTCAAGCAAATACAGGGTACACCAAATTATTTATATCCTTGCAATGAAGGCCCAAAATCAATCAAAGAAAAATGGATCTTCTCCTCTCGCAACTACTCATAGTGAAAATGTTACTCAAATTAGATGTACTTCATCATTTTTTAATTTGCAAGTTTGACTCTGATTAGTAAATAAATTTGCTATCCTTTGTACTGAAAATTATTCTATGATAGAATACAGTAGATAATATATGATATACTGTCACATAAAAAGAGCTCATTAAAAGTATTAACATTGCTTACCTAATGCTGATATCCTAGATGCCTATTCAGTGAAACTGGCTGAAAATTGGCTCTCCCTCACATCCAACACAGAACTTGGGTATCAGGGAGCTAGGCTTTTGCATAACGTTAAGAATCAGGCAGGCCTAAAAGCATTTGCTAAACAGTTTTCTGGAGACATAAAGCATATTCACTATTATAAAGTTTTGGACTACAAGCTCCTAAAGAATTGTTGAGACTTATGTTTAAAAGCTTTATAACTTTAAAACAACGCAGCACTCATTATTTAGATCTGAATTTGAAGATGCACATAAAAGTGTCCACTATCAAGAACTGCCCAGAGCAGTCTGGTCACCCAGAGTTTCTCTGCTTCTCTTCTAAAGATACAGAAAGCCTGACTGCTCAGATCTATTTATTAATTGTTTCACATATACATTGTAAAGACAAATGTATCTGCAAATCCTGGAAATACATATTTACTGCATGCTAGTCAAACAGCTAACTTCACTGATTATCGAACTCTTTGCTTCTGCCACCTTAAAATTCGAGAATTTGCAGTTAAAACTGCTTGCAGTTTTAAGGATAAGTAAACAAAGCTTGATTCAAAAATCAATTAAATCAGCTGACAGTCGTATTGGCTTCTAGGGTTTTGAGTTAGAATCCCATGCTGCCTACAATGCTGTTTGTCTATCATGTTGTAGTCCACCAGTCCTGTTCTTTTAGTAGGGAAATAATTAAATTCATATGAAATCTGCTCAACTTTTGAATTACAACATCAGAAATATTACTAGAAACATAAGTCATTTGTCCTTGGAAATAAAAACAGAATCTGACAATTGCCTTCAGTTTTCTGCATAAAAAATATTAGACTCACTGTATTAATTTAAATACAGGTTTCCTTGCAAGATAACAAACTTTTGATTAACAGTTATTACTATATAGTAGAAGAGAAGTTATACACTGTGTAGTAAAAAAGACAGATTCATTGCTAACATTAGGAACAAGGCATGTTTGAAATGCCTATATATTAAAAATACCTTCTATTGGGAACAGAATTAATGTTAATCAGTATACAGAAATAAACAGTAAATCTCACTACTTGAAGTTTAAAACTAAATGGCAGATATCATTGTCAAAGCATAAAGTTTAATTAAACTGAACCTACTTCCATGGTTCATTTCCTTTCTTTTGAAGCATCTGTAACTCACCAGTGGATCCAAGCAAGTACTGTACTCACATGAAGAAAAGAATTCTCCTTCTGCTTTCATTACTCACAAGACACATGTAATGAGGGCTTCTGCTGTCTATACTGACAGCTGTGGTGCACTTGCTTTGCACCAAGGCATTAGAAAACAGCAAATTAAGGAAGGTGCATGTTGGGTTTCACCTTTTATTAGCATGGTATCACTGCAAAGCAGTCTAGCCTTGAAAATACAAGGGACATTTTTCTTACAGTCACTTCAGCCACAAGACAAGCTCTTAAAATGTACTGTGCCTGTTACAGTAGACGTTACCGCTTGCTTGTAAGTACTGCAAAAACAATAAATGTATTTTACTGCCAACATCCAGGATGCAGAAATTACTTCTTCAGAGATTGAGGCCATACGTCCACTCAAGGACAGCCAGCTGAGCAGAGGACAGGGCCAGCTAATCCAGGTGCAGGGATCTCATATACTGGCCTCCTTCACAGACCCTGCTCCTGTCCTGATTGGCACTTTATGCTGTTTTCAGAAAGCAGCATCACTGCTACTATTGCCAACCTATGACTCAGTCCTTACTCTGAACAGAACACAAACAGCTCTCCACTTATGATGTTGCCATTGGAAGACACGATGCAGGTATGGAAATGCAATCTGCTCCCTCCTGCTTCCACTGCAGTGAGCCAGGCTCAGCACAGCAGCACTAGCAGATTGGCTTCAATGCATCACTGCTGAGAAACTGATGCTGATAAATAACAAAACATCACCGTGCTCTCTTACGGTAAAGTCTTGAAACCAGCTCCAAATTTTAGACACGGCCATCTTAGAAAAACTAAAAGATTTTCCATGAGTCGCTGTGTGCAGTTTCGTAACCTTTACCCCTGTATTCTTTAGCACACTGACACCAGGTACACTACATTTGAATTCCAGTGCATGCGGGAGGATTTCAGTGTATGTAAAAACTGTAGGGTCCCCTGATTCTACACCATTTAATCTTCAATTTGCTTGACTGCACACCACTGCAATCCACAGGGACCCTGCCATCAGCTGTAAGAGGTCCAGAGCCAAGCATCAGGCAGGCAGCAGACTCTGAAAAGAGGACAGAACTACAGAGTGCTGCAAAATCCCAGATTTGCTAACCTCCAAAAATCACCACCTAGCAGCCACAAATGCACACACAATATAGGTAATATTTATCTCAAGAACATTGAGTCATAGGCACTTAAATTAAATATATATGTATATAGCAGATTATATGCTTGGTGTACTTATAGGGCTGATGATTACAGTAGTTTGGCAGAAATTGTTCAAATGTCAAACTTATACATAGTAACCCTAGTACATATGCACTGGTAGGTAGATAAAGCAGCCTGCTGAATTAAAATCAACACAAGGACCTTGCACACATGAAAATATTCAAACTGACCATATGCTGCTCAGCTTCACCAAACCTAAACAAAAACCCTTTTGCTCAGAGGGTCTCCATGAATAATCTCTGCTATTTTCAATGTTGTCAACCACAAAAAAAACGCCTGAGAAAAACATCTATTGACTGGTTCATAAGTATAGCATTTACTGCCTTTAACAACAGGCACGTTTTTGGATAATATAGCTTAGAAGTTATCAGCTGTATATTTGGACACACTGGAGAGAAAAATATTTAGTTGGCTAAAGGTTTTAGCACACTGAACTATATGGAGAAATGTATCGGGATGTCACCATTTTCTGCAGTAAGAGGTTCTACATTCACAGATACACTAGATACAAAGTGAAATGAAAATATTTAACATAAGACTACTGGAGTTATTTTTCCATGTCTTAACTACAGTTGATGGAGACTAGGGAAAGACTGTGGAAAATAATGCTCCCTTTTTGCACATTGAAATACCTCATTCATCTTCCCTTGTGGGGTTCTGCGAACACTGTCAGTGAGCAAGGATTGCGACTGAATAAGTTGAGAAGTCTGTAGTAACAGAAGAATAAATATCTATAGAGTTCAGGGAATTTTAAAATAGATTTCATTATTCCTGCACTTGCAGCCCAGAAGACCAGTGGAATCCCAGGTGACCAGCAGGGACAGGGAGGTGATTGCCCCTCTCTATTCTTCCCTCATGAGGCCCCAGCTGCAGTACTGCATCCATGTCTGGGGTCCCCAGCACAGGAAGGATATAGAGCTTTTGGAGGGGGTCCAGAAGATGTGTATGAAAATGTCCAACCTGGAAAAGCAAAGGCTGCAGGAAGACTTCATTGCAGCCTTCCAAACTTTAAAGGGAGTCTGTAAACATGAGGGAAATCAACTTATAGTTGACATATATATAGTGAAAAGAGGTAACAGTTTTAAACTAAAGGAGGGGAAATTTAGGCTAGATGTTAGGGAACTTTTTTTTTACTGGGAGAATAGTAAGGTGCTGGAATAGGCTGCCCAGAGAGGTGTTAGGTAGTTCACATCCCTGGAAGTGTTTAAGGCCAGGTTGGTTGGGGCCCTGGGCAATTTGATCTAGTGCTTGATATAGCAGTTGGCAACCCTATCTGCAGCAGTGTGGTTGGAACTTGATCCTTGAGGTCCCTTTCAACCCAAGTCATTCTATGATTCTAAATGAACATCCCTCTTATTTGTAATCACATCCTTTATTTTCATTTAATGTATTTTTTACTCAGAAGAATAAGGATTTTTTTAAAGCCCTATTCTTGCAAATAATCTTTTTTATTTTTATTTTGGATGAGTTCCTTGACAACTCCCCCTGACAGAAGGGAAACTGGAACAAAATGATCTTTGAGGTCTCTTTCAACTCAAGCCATCTTAAGAATCCATGTGATTCTATGACTATGATTCCTTCAAATCAGAGACTGTCACTGATAAAAAAATGTCATATTGTACCTTTGCTTGCTTAGGTTTTTCCTCATGTTCTAATAAATACTACCTCACTAAAAACACTTAGTAAAGTGTCTGCAAGAACACTAAAATCATATATCTTAACGGTCGTTTGAAAGAATAAATTATATACACACATCTTAGAGTATCAGAATTCCTTTTTCCAAAAGTGACCCTGAAAGAGTCTTTTCATTTTTGAAAGTGTGTAATAAGCAGAGAAGGATGTTACTCATGTCTTTTTCAACCCATTAAGTCCAGAGTAACCGAAAATTAAATGGACTAAGCAATAAGCTGACTTCACTGATTTTCATTTTCCTTGTTGTAAGGAATAAGCACAAAGTATGGATTTTGAGAAGTATATTTGTTCTAAAATATTTTTGGCTTTATCCAGACAGTGATCAGGATGTTTATAAAAACACACTTCAGAAATAGGCTCCTCACTAAGAGATTAAATAAATGTAGCCTCCATGAAAACTCTTCTTACATCAAATATTACCATGACAGACAAAAAAAAGAGATGTAGAGGTGGACACGTGAAAGAAAAACTGCCAAGATAATTCAAGATCTATAGAAAATTTGCAGTTGGTATAGAAATTTGAGTTGTAAGAAAATAATAGGTTCCATGGATTGAGAGAACATGCTGTTTATAGGCTTTAAAATATACATTTTTTAAAACCTCCAGATAAAATACCTTAAGTGCAAATATAAAAAAAAAACACTTTACAGAAGAAATAGTTTGATTTCTCCAATGGAACACATCAATCTTTTAAAAGACCTCAACTAAGGAAAAATTATGTTAATGCCCTTGATACTTGAACTGAGTCAAAAAACACTTCCCTGACAGTTTCCAAGACTGTAACGCTTTGAAAAGAGGTACGTATAAAATTATACAGCTGTAAAAAACAGACTCAAAATATGAAAATTGATGGTCACTTTTATTAGATTAAGAATGACCTGAGTATTGCATCATAACATACTGAGAAAATACAATAAGCCTAGTTAAACAGAAACACTGAAGCTAATTAGAAACAGGATCTCCCAAAATAAACTGTAACTTTAATATTTCGGGCATTAACCTACCACAAGGAAAAAGTGAAATGTTGTAAAATGATATTCAGAGAAAAGAAAATAGCAAGGAGATGAAATGTTCAGAAAACTCCTGATAACTGAAAAATGAGTTAGGTATTTCATAGCTACAAAAGGCAGATGAAAGGAGCAAAAAATAAATAAATTAAAGTTAACTTAGCAAACAAACACTTCTGCAAGCATTTATATGAATTATTTCCCCGTCTGAATTTCACTGCAGAAAAGAAGCAGTTGCAACCATTGCTTATTACTTGCCTTATTTTTCTTAACAGTGTGTGAAAAGGTCTGAAGAGTTCAGACATATCTTCTGGCTTGTGGTCCAAGTTTAATGGTCCCTCGGAGTAGACTACAAGGCCACTGCAGTTCAGACATGCATGAATAGACAAAAATGAAAATTTAATCACACAGAGCAACTGCTGGGTGAGGAATCAGAAATGAAACCACACATAAATATTAGAACTATACTAGAGTTACTGAATTTTCATACTGTTATCTTGTCTTATTCACCTCTATTAGAATTAAATGTTACTTAAAACAGAAGGAGAAAAGATCCCCTTCCCTCCATCCCATGCTCCTAAAGCATGGAAAAAGGAGCAATGGAAGCCCAAGAGGAAGAACATAATTTTAATTCACTGTTGCAGCTGAACCAGAAAAAAAATAAGTTAATAGACCAAGACACTGATTATTAGGTAAGTTGAGGAAGGATCACTGGCTTGAGAGACATTAAAAATGGCTTTTTCTTTACAGTCTAAATCATTCTGAGGTAATAAAGATGACTTGAGCTCCTGCTTTTCTGCCTCTAAGTATAACCTGGCAGTATAGTAACAGGAGGTAGAAAAGAAAAGCCACACACTAAGTTGCATAAAACACATTTTGATAATGCCATGCTTCTAAATGAACTTGGTACTTGCAAAATTTCCCTGGGTAGATCTTAGTTCGTGATCCCAAATAAATGTGTGTACCTCACTGAAAATATCTAAGTAGTAGTGACAAAATTCACCTGCGATACTGCCTGAGAGAGAGGATCCCACAAACATCAGGCATGTTGTTGCTCATAACTACTTAATCCTCTGCCCACTGCAAGAAAACTTTTGTTTCTCAATGGAAACAGATTCTGTTTTCACTCTCTAGATTATATATCACAGAATCGTAGGAACTGGAAGGGATCTCAAGATTACAGAGTTCAACTCCTTGCTAAAGCAGGTACCCTACAATAGGTTGCACAGGTAGGTGTCCAGCCAGGTCTTGAATATCTCTATAAAAGGAATCTCCACAGCCTCCCTGGACAGCCTGCTCTATTGCTCTGTCACCCTCACTGTAAAGAAGTTTTTCCCTGTCCTTGAGTACGTGAGAGCTGACTATTTCCAGGGCACATTGTTTTTCCAACAGTCAGATTACACATTGCTTCAAAGATACTTTTTAGGTACTCTGCATTTGGATCACCTAGAACAACGGGGAGGTGGTACTAATTAAACTCCTGGTGTCTTCTGCTCACTTGTTCACTAGCAAGCACCTTGCATAGCCGCCTAAAGCTTTCTAAGATACAGCAGCAATGCTGTTGTCAGTCATACAAAACCCACTAAAATATTTAAAAAAACCCTAAAGATCACTCACACTCTGTTTGCCACCTGGAAAATACTGCTCTTTGTCTTCCGTTTATAAACTTAGAGTCTGGCTCATGCCCTGGTACCAGGATAGTACTGTAGTCTCCCAGCAGGCGGGAAGATGGCCATCAAAAGTTCAGAATTGTCAAGGTAACAGAAAGTTCAAGAAATCAGACTACTGAACTTGATTAACCTTGCTCTGGGGACTGCTGCTCTGAGGGCAGGAGCAGGGAAGGGGGAGAAGTGGAGCAAGAAGGAATTTGCTTCTTTTGCAAGATTTTTTTTTTCATGGCTTAAGACAAATTATCCTGTTACCAAGGATACATATTTTTTTTTGTTTTTATTTTAAGCTTTATGAGCTTCAATAAGGACTGACACAAAGCAACACAGTTATCACTGACTCATGTAGTAATGTTATGCCTGAATGTCCCTTCTTGCTGAGTAGAAGCTAGAGGCTGCTTCTGCTGAACTTCAAGCAGATAAAACATCATTCTTTTGTCAGTTTCTAGGCTCACTTTCTTTAGAGCTTAATTCACAGAAGAAATTTAAAAAAATAAGAAATAAAAATGGGCTACAGCACTACAAAAATGATTGTGAAAAGGTCTCTCTTTGATATCGCTGAAGAAGTTCTGAATCAAAGCTTGAAACTAGTTGTATCGTGGAATGAAATAAAAATTGCTTAAAAAAGAGCATCTTAGTATTTCCTACTAAATTCAAAATTCATTGACACCTGTTAACATACAACACAACATACAATGTATATGGTAAGCTAACATATGTAAAGAAATCTTAAGGAAAAACAACTTGGAAAGTGACTCCTTAAAGGAAAGCCTTGCTAGTAGAGGATCAAAGGAAGCCAGAACTTCTCCTTGCCCTAGATGCATACTACATAGACTACATAACATCAACACACAGTAACATTAAATGAGAGACAGATGCAATTCAAAGGCTTCTTTTTTTGCAGCCCAAATAAAAGGCTTGCATTTCTTCAAGACAGCACCATAAGGATGGCATAATTTCCCTGCATAACTTTGCATGGCAGTGATTTATTTTCAAATCACCAGATATTCTGGAACTGTTATATTGATTTATTTTCTCCCTCTGTCCTTCTTTGTAGTTTGGGACTGGCACTACATGTTTTCCAGAGAGCCCCCCGTTTTCCAGTGAGCAATCATGTTCTTCTTTGTGTCCTCCAAGAGCTTCAGACTGTATTCTCACACTCATGCTGCCTTTTGATAATCAGATTATTACTGTTATTATCTTTAGAACATCAATTACAAAGAATATACTATTTAAGAGAAACAATGGGCTACAGGGATTTTCAGAATATTACACTCAGGATTTGAGGCTTCTTATTTCCCCACTACTATTATACTACTTTCATTAGCGAATTTTAAAACATTCCCAGTGGTAAAATGTTTAAAATGTATTGTTTTTTCTCTGGAGAAACTGCTGTCTTATTAAATCAGAAATACTCAATAGGAAAAATGCATTTGACTTGATGAACCTTGAAAAAAGTGAGAAGCAAAAAATCCATTTTTAATTCAGTTGTCTGAATGGTCAATATAGGGTACAAATTCACACAACTATTCCTACTTATTAATACTTTCTTCACAAGAGATTTAAATGGGCTCACTGGTCACAATGCACAAAGCTTGTTATGACAATCCCTTTTGGATCTTCACTAATTAAGAAAAAAAACACTATAACTAATAAATACGTTTGTTTCTCAGAACCTGAATCCTTAAGCTACATTATTTTTGAATGACATAACATCTGCTTTCAAAAAGATATTTTTGGACAACATGACATTCTATTTACTGATGTTTTTGATTCATCACTCTTTTTATTTATTTATTTTGGAGGATGACTGATCAGCAGTTCTAGGGCCCTGCCTTCTATAGCCCACCTCTTCTCTTTCTTTTTTCTCTTGACCTTCTACAATAAACTGGCAATGACTGTTCTTAAATAAAAATCCCCTCTTTCTGTAAGAAAATGCAAGAAAACTGGTGAAAGAACATATGTCAAAACTGAGCCAAGTTTTCTAAGTCTTAAATAATTTTGTAAGTGAACAGAAGTAGAGCAGAATAGTTAACAAAATTACTTACCATACAATGGCTAATCTTGGAATAGTAAACATTAAAGCTGGTTCATAGTCATCAATCATATCTTGAGTGAGGTATCCAAGCCTTAAGGCTCTAAGCAGAAGAATAAATTGATTCAGTAAGAGATTAGACTCGCAAAGAAACCATTTCAACAAGAAAAAGACGTGAAAAAAATATTGTGATGTTAGCTCAAATGACTGTTGCAGTCACCACTGTAAAAAAAATAATAATAGAAGAAAAAAAATATTTCAACTTCTAAAGCTTTTAAGGTTATCCAATACCAAAATAATTTTTATGTCACTTTCCCTTCTTATTCATTATTTCACGACTGCTTTCAGCTTCTTACTGGAAAATACCGGTGGTTATGGGCCTCCAAGCAAAATGTTTCTAAATTACAGAGGAAGTATTTATTTTCATTTAAATTAAAATTGCTAAAATCTTTTAGGTCAAAACACACTAAGCTTACAAAACTAACAAAAAAGAAGCAATTTAAAGCAAGTTATCAGGACCCTTCATCTTTCCTTTATAACTCCTCTCATCTCTCTCTTAAGCCTCTTCTAGGACTGAAACCCAATTCTTACATTTTTTAAGGCTTTTCAAGTTGACAGGATTTTCTAAGTTTCTAGTTTCTTCATAGTTTCTCAATTGCTTTATAAGTTTCATAAATTTGTCTATATAACTGTGAAATATGACACCCAAAAGGCATTTTGCTCCAGCTGATAGAGTTGTTCCTGAGCAGAAGGGAATTAACAGCTTTTTCTTCTTTGTCAATACTTCTATTACCAAAGACAATAAAATGGACAAAGTTTGCTTGGTGCTTAGCACTAGATGGACTTTTTGATGCGTAGCTAACCACAACTTCCACATTCTTTCCTACAGTCCACTTCCAGATTACCCTGCAAAAGATAAGCCACAATTTTCCTCTGAATGGGCAAATATATGGCATTTATACATATACTTGTTGCCATCGCTTTCAGTTGTAATCCTTTATTCTAAAATTCCTGAAATACCTTTCATTGTGGTGCAGTCTGAAGACTGCAAAAGTGTACTCTGTACTCTATTAATTCCTTGATCAAATCTCAACCACACCACATGCCTAGATGCTAGGCTCCAATCCTCCTGAGATTTTCAAGAAAGATTACAAATTCTTCATGTTAATCACTGGAGTTTCATAGATTATTTGAATAATCTCCTCACATATTCTTGACTGAATTACCATTAACTGTTGACACCTTAAACAGATTTAGCCCATTTAAATGCTAACTCTTCATTTACACATCTACAACTTGACACACCAACAATATTGCAGGATTATTACCTCTTCTTTTATAACCAAAAGAAAAGAACTGAACCTGGCAAGCATGCATAATACTTTAAGTTGGTAGTTGGATACTTGCTAGGAAAGCATTTATGATGCTTCTTAAAGGCTATTGGTGAAGTACTTCTACAAAAGTTTAGACTATTGAGATGAACATCTACGAATTAATTGAATTGCTTACCTTTCCACAGTTTCACAAAAAAGTACGATCACCTCCTGCTGTACATAATATTCTTTTGGAGACTTCACAGGTACCATAGCTGACACATAGCTACAAAGATAATAAAATAATGTACAACTTTTTAACATGATTTAATAATTCCAAACAAATAAAAACAAAACTAGGCCAAATCACCTTAGAAACATTTCCTAAACCATTTTAAATTTGAGAGCACTCACTAAAAAAACTGCACAAGGTAAGAAACTATATTAAATGCAGCTGATTTACTTATTGCACATTGAAATAACAGAACTCAGAAGTAATTTATAATTATACACATCACGCAATTGGAACTTCATTCTCTATGGCACAGGGAGGCAAGTCCTAAAAAGACCTTTATTGCCACATCTTGACAATTAAAGACGCTGCATTTCATGGAGAGAAAAAAAATCTGACTAAAATACATATTTAATCTAGAAACGTTTCAGTTGAAATTGTATTAGTGAAATTCAACAGTCAGCAGAGACACAATTTAGGAGTCTTAAAAAGATGGCCTAATTTCTATATGGAATTACATGCAAAAACCCTAATGGACAAGGTAAGAAACACCAGTATAAGGAAGTGGTTTTCTGTCATATTTCTGTCATGTTGTTATTTGTGGACTACACAATGTAGAAAGCAAAAAAGTTGTTTTGGAAAACAAAGGCAAATAAAACTGCTGTATGTACGCTTGGTTTGAACAAACTGTGCAGGCACTGTTCAGAATCAGCTACTGATTGTCACTTGTGTCTGCACAAAAGTCACACTTAGAAAATGTTTTCAAGCAGTGATTTCAATGTTTTCCAGTATAGCAATATATTTATAATTTTCTGAATAAAACAAATGAGTAAAATAAAAGAGATTACAAACACTGAGGAAAAACAAACAGTAATGGAAAATAGGATGTTCTAGGGACTATTCTTAAGAAAAAAATAAGACACTATCCAATAATAAGAAAAACTGTTCTGCCAAAGGTAGGAATTGCTGTACTATATTAGAACCATAGATATTCTTGACCAGGATCCTGTCTCTAACTATTCCAGCACCTCATACTTCTATGAGATGTGCAGGAAGCTGGCTTAAATCATGCAGCACAATACAAGACTTAGTCAATAGGATCTTTAACCCAATAAGTAGTTATTTTTCTCACCCCAGAAGCAATTATTTTTATTTTTGCCATAAACCTCTAAGCCATAATTCCATCACAAGTTTTTAAATCAATACGTTCTTGACTTTAATTATGACTCATGTGTAAAAGCATTTCCTTCATCAGATTTCAATTTGCCTTCTTAAATTCACTGAGTACATCCTGCTTTTATCTCTTAGCATGAGAGCAAAATCTCATAACCTCTAGACTGTTTGTTATCATAAATATTTTTTTAATGTCTCTCATTTGTCACTTCTCCTCTGACAATGAAAACATTACAGGAAGAGATTTATGGCTTCCTTTTGTGTTCTAGATAACCTCCCTCAAATGCCATATGCCACTATGAAAATGGAAGATTACAGTTGACTTGAAGAGAGCAAATGCTGATTGCTAAAAAGCTATTTAATTTTCTATTACCACTACAACAGGAGAGAAAAATGTAACAATATAACACATTACTGAAGAATTCAACTGCCATGATAAAAAAAATTATTATTTTTTTTCCTAGAGAAAGAAAACAGAAAACAGTCATCTTTCAAAAAACAAAAAGAAAGCAACTGTGACAGCAGCCAAGGAAACGCTTTCATACATTTACTTGGAATCAGTTACCTTAATTCAAATTCAGCAAAAAGGACATCAAAATGCTTGAGTGAATCTTTCATTTTTTCAGTGTAGAGGTTCAAATCTCTTAAGGCCTGGTCACGTATGATGTTTCTAACTTCCTCTAGGCTGCGGGTCAGATCCTTAGCCAATGGTCTCATAGCCATACTCTCAATTTCCCGATTCATAATAATTGAACCAGCAGCCAAGCACTATGAAAACACATTGAGAGATAAAAGATTTTTTACAGTTACTTTTAAGTTAACAAAAGCAGAAGATGGAATAATCTTTGCTCTTAGCTTTGTTCCCTTACCAGACAGGTTAGAAGGCAAGAAGGACAGACATAAGTTCTCCAAGCTATATAAACAGAAACATTTTCTGTAACTGAAAACGAAGGGGTTTGTTTTTGTCTGAATTCTCATTTCATTCTTTTCAAATTCCATTCTGCAGCTCTGCATCACTGCTCTTCTCCCCTGCACTCTCTGGAGGGACCACTGCTGCAGCCCTGGATGGAGGAGGTGTATCCCAGCCCCTGTTCAGCAGCTTCATTTGTGCCTTACATGTAGCTAGAATTAACTGTGTTCTTACTTTTAAGCCAAAGCAAGACAAGATAACTCTTACCTGGTGATCGGCACTCTTAGCCTGATGACTGAAAGTGTCAACACTGACAGAACACAAATACTATTTGTAATTTCAGCACTGCATACATTACATCTCTGATATCAATACAATGGCTCAGACCACAAATGAAAGTTTGAATTGGAAAGATTACAAGTATGAGCTTATATAATCCCGACAACACTAATGAAAGGAAGTTTTTTCCTCCTAGAAGATACTGGCTATCTCAGTGATTCATACAAGCATTTTCTACCATGCACTGAAAGAGAAGTTACTACCTTCATTGAGATTTTTTTCTGTTTGTTGCTGCAATCCCAGTATGTTAGTCCTTTAGAAGAGAAAAAGATAATGGGATTCACAGGGATTCAATATGAAAGGCTTCACAAAGAATTACCCCATCTTATCCTCCCTAACTACCAAGGAAGGGCTACTAAGTCAACATAATGGACATCCTCAGCATTTTAAAGCTGAGCTGGGAGCCATCTGGATGAATGCAGGTAAGGTCACATCTTAACATGAAGGAAAAGTGCTGCTTTCACTGCTGAGCACAGGATTATAAAGCACTGATACTGCAAATCTATTTTGTTAGTTCTGCCCAGGACGTCCCCAACCAAAAAAAGTCTACAATTAACAACTGTCAAAAAAATCTTCAGAAACAGAACACGTGGAGATATACTGGACACAACTAGACAGGATCTGCTGATGTAGATCACGTACTATAAAAGGAAAGGAGGCACTGGTGGAGCAAATAAAACCCTGATGTAATAGCAGGAGTTGAGGGATTGCTTCAAACAGAAAAATGCCAATCAGAAAATAACATACAGTGCTGCTACGTGCTGAGATGCCTAGACTGCTTCCCCTCACCCTTAACAAATGTACGGTGCTTAAAGTCACCTCAAGGCTAGCAGACCCAAAGATAATAAATTTATCATAAATATGTCACAGTGATTTTTTTTTAGCTAATAGATATCGGTACTAATGAAAAAACATCTTACATATCACTTCGTTATTTTTTTCAAATTCTTCATACTTCCCTTGATCAATATAATTGTGGCTTATTCACTATAAAACCCCTTGCTCCTAGAGGCTGCTGTGGAAGTAGGTCTTTGAGAGAAACCAGGTAAGAGAAGGAAACGCTCAATGTTCTACACAGAATCCATTATATTTTCTGCATTTGTATAGAACAAGTACATTAAGTGCAAGAAATGTTAGCAGAACAAAGTTCTGCATGTTTAATGACTTAAAGCATAACATACACATTAAAAGAAAATGACAGCATACACTTATGTTTGAAGAAGAACTTTTCTCCAGAGACAATTTCCTTACATCCCTTTGCTTCTAAGGCTTTCAAAAGCATGAGATGGCCTATTGGGATAAAAATTATGAAGAATACAAATCAGATGCTACTTCAAAAAAGTACACTTTTTATAAGGTGGTCACATCGAAAGCAAAGAATTACAAAAATTAACCTATAACCAATAACAAAAACCACAGTGAAAGAATCCCCTTCCATTGCACATTCAGAAGTTCCCAAAGATCTGTTTCCATTACTTTGTGACTAGATAGATCATTTTCAAAGAAATCTCAGGGTGTGTGTTAAATTCCAATTGCAAGCTTTATACCACAAAAATTTGTCCAATAACCCCAAGTAACAAAAATAAAAGTGACTTACTTCTGCTCCAAACCAAAGCTGTCCTGCAAGGTTGTCATGGCGTATTTCTTCTGGAAACTTAACACAAAAATCTCGGTTGGCCCGTTCATGAGGAATGCATTCATCCATGATTTGATTTATGATGTTCAAAACATTATCCTGAAACAAAATACAGAATAATGCATAAATCGTTCCAAAGAAATCCCGAACTTTTTTTTTTCTTATTTTTAATAGAATTTATTAGTGAGACTCCTCCAGCAAGGTAGAAAATGCAGTATGCAACCCATAAAGTCATCAAACACATGCACACAGAGCATCCCATCTGGTGAAGAAAAGCAGAATATTGCTTGGAAGGAATTGTAAAATCACAGAATAAAGAACAACTGTTTACATGGGTTGATAGTGATAGGACAAGAGGGAATGGTTTTAAACTAAGACAAGAGATTTAGGTTAGATATTAGGCAGAAGTTTTTATCAGAGGGTGGTGACATACTGGGACAGGTTGCCCAAAGAGGTTGTGGACACCCCATCCCTGAAGACATTCAGTGCAAGGCTGGATGTGGCTCTGGGCAGCTTGCTCTAGTATTTGGCAACTCTGCCCATGGGAGGGGGGTTGAAACTGGATGATCTTTGAGGTCCTTTTCAACCCAGGTCACTCTATGATTCTACAGTGATAATACCCCAAGATAGAAGAGACTCATAAAAATCATGGGGATCAACTCCTGGCTCCTAACAAAACCACCCAAAGGAAGGGTGGGAATCAAATTTTTGTAGTCATCTGATAATTTCTCAGCCTCGCTTCATTTAACTTTGAATACTTTAGTGGGACTTCTGATGAGGAGGAATGACTTAAAGACCTTCTTACCTCCAGCTATCTGCAAGATACCAGTAAACCAGCTAGAAGTACAAGTAAATTAGATTTCTTTCATTTCCTCTCAGCAGCCCAGTGACATGGATGCCATTCTTCCTGAAAAGAATGCCCTACAGGGTGCCCTGGATCCTTAAGAAATTGACTTCTCTGTTGTGAGAGTCAGGGTTGAGCAGACCTGAGTTTGTCCTGGAAATAGAGACAAGGAGGTTTCACCCACTCCAGTCCCCAGTGGGCATAAGCCCTCACCCTCTGTGCCACCTCACCTCCCAGACCATCCAGGAGGATGTGGGTACAAAGCACTAATTAGATAGTGCTTAGTAATGGCTCTAACTTACCTCTGGAGCAGGACAAAGAACAAAATGCTCTAACCAGCTTCTTGATATGCAGAAAATAATCTGTATTCATTTACCTGAGAACATAATTTTCACATAACCCTTCTGGGTACTGCAAGGAATTTAATTACCATAATAAAGGTAGATTCAGAGCACAGGGAAGGCTGAGTGCTTTCATTATAAAGGTGCTTTGTTTGTCTCGTGCTTTTTGCACTATTTACAGAATTCACATTCTACTTAAAATATTTTTCAAGCAAATAAAAACAAATCTGTCATGTATAGGGCTGTTTAACAGGCACGATTGCTTTAAGACTGCACTTCACTGTTGTGTTTTCCTCCGCACTTCAAAAAAAATATCAGAGGACAGGAATGTTAAATAAAGCTGCCTCTTTTGTATATTCCCCACTGAGGAAAAAAAACCAAAAATTACTCTAGGTAAAATATATATATATATATATATATATATATATATATATATATATATATACATATTCTGTAATTCCATTGCAGACTGCTAGCAGTGCTCTTGCCACAAAATAATCTTAGTATCAATCCTGTAACCACAACGGCCTCCATCCAAACAGTGAATAAATAACCAACTACGGTGGCAAAATTTATTACACAACCATACATGGTATTTTATCTCTTGCTGTAATTATTGAAACACGTTTATATGAATGTGTTCTTTAAGATTTAAGGACTTGAAACTACTAGAGAGCATGCAAAGGAAGGCAATAATGACAGAGAAGTCTCTAGAGGGAAGATGTGTGATGAGTGGCTGAGGCCCCTCAGTTCATACAGCCCAGAGCAGAGGGGAGGACCCATGGCGGCTGTAGCTTCTCACAGGGAGCAGACAAAGGCAGATAAATGACAAGTTACTATTGTCCTTCCTCCCCTCTCTTCCTTCTTCTCAGTTCTATATAACACAGGTGTAGATAAAAGTCTCAGTAGAAATGCAATTTCTTAATTCCTTCTAGGTTTTACTCTCCCTGCATCATTGTACAGGCAAAATCTAGATGGGAAACCAATATATTTTGAATGTAGATCCCATGAGGAAATTAGCTCCTAAACCATTTATTTTCCTTCTCAAAGTAGCAGAGTGAAGAATAAAACTGAGGACTATAACTCACAAATCGAAGAAAGTCACAAGTCACTCGTGATGTATTTTAAATCAGTTATTACTGATCTATTTGAAGAGCAGGTGTTTTGTCTGTAGCTCCTGTATTAGCACCGGAGCAACAGAAGCTGGCACATCAGAATAAAAAGAGCAAGATTTCTGTTTTCAGGGTATTAGTACAAGTTTGCAAAGATCTAAAAATCCCTGTATCAATCCAGTATTAAAAGTAACCCTACCAGCTGAATTTTTACAAAAGCAGCAGAAAATGTAAAAGCATATTAGAGGGAACTCGGAAAAGAGCTGCATTTGAATCTGATTTATATCAGTTTAAATAACCCATTTCAATTTTAGTTTAGCATACGATATTCCAACTGATTTTACTTGGCACCAAACTTGAATATGAGAAAACAGTTTCTCATTTCTTACTTTTCTAAACAGCTGCACAGAAGAGGACAGTGAGGTCCATGTTGAAAAGCCTTCCCAAATTGCTTATCTGAATAATTATTTAACACGCTACTTTTCAAATGCTATTTTACAGCAGTAGGAGAGATTGAACTCCCATTTAATAATCAACTACACACTTACTCAAAATTCTTGATATATAAAAGAAAGCTTTATGCAAATGGAGTACAGCAAAAGGACTCATACTGATGTGCGTTTTTTGTTTTTTTTTTTTAGTATTTGAAAAAAAAAGTCCTAAGATAGCATCTAAATCATCTCAGGAACTAATTATGGTAATGAAATTTTGTACCTTACTGCACAAATCAGATATTGTAACTGAAAGTAGTAATATGCAAAAATGATAGCTACATTTTTACAAAGATGTATATTCCAGTTTTTTAGTACATTGGTTGTTTACTGTGTAAAAAGCATTTGATTATTTTTCCCTGTTTCTTTAGGTATTCCTAGAGTCTATAGACTTCTGCTCTA
The DNA here is from genome assembly GCA_023055505.1 of Callipepla californica brunnescens. Classification (NCBI taxonomy): domain Eukaryota; kingdom Metazoa; phylum Chordata; class Aves; order Galliformes; family Odontophoridae; genus Callipepla; species Callipepla californica. The sequence goes on along the minus strand of JALIRH010000005.1, from coordinate 35,687,877 downwards.
AATTACCACTCAAGATCTGCCATCACTTCTTCATGTATGCCACTTTTCCCCAGTAGGTTTAAGAAAAACAAAAAACACAACTTTATAGCACTGTGTGAATAACAAGTAAGTTTAACCACTGGTAATAAGGGTTTTAGTACCATACACTCTACTGCAGATGAATCACAATAGCTCAACCTTTAAGAAGCAGTAGCTTTTTTTCAAGAGTTATCTGGCTTCACATGGGCAGCCAGGCACTGGGACAAAAAACAATGTGAAAAACATGATTAAAGAGATGAGCACCTTTCCCTTCATAATCTACCTGGAAGATTTAAAAAACAATGTTTGATAGAACTTCAAAATTTACTGTGTAAGTGTTGAGTCAATTCTATGAAGTAAACTGTTCTTGGAGTTTCAAGATGTGAAATTTCCCAAATTCTCTCTAGTGTTTATTGTATCTTACTGCTGGGAGAAAAAAAAAAAAACAAAAACAAATACAGTTCTCCATCAGATTCCTTCCCTCTTTCATTCCTTCTTATGACACCCTGAGCAGAGAAATCTAAATAGGAAATTTAGAACACTTGCTACTATAATGATTTCAACTCTCAGCTGCTTTGAAACTGGAGGAATGCCAGCCAATTTAGGCAGACTAGCCAATGCATTGTAAGCAAATTAGTCTTTTCTTTAAAAGAGCTTCAAGAAACATTCAATTTAGTTAATTACAGTATTCTGCTTTGTAAGCGAAGGAATGGGTTCAGATACATGGCAGCACAGAGGTTTTGCTCTAATTTAAGCAACAGAAATCAATTAGTTGGAATTGAAGTCGTAAATCTTTCACTTGATCCATCTTTCTACATAAAAGCCTCCGGATGCTAATGTATCCTTTGGTGGCTTTATCTGTTATCTCCTGGATCATTTGCATACAGGGATGAGCACTTTTGTTTCAGCTGCTCTCTTCAGGCTTTCTAGCAGCACTATGGCCAGCGCCGCTTTTGGGATTTATTCCAAGTTCTACATTTCCTGGAAAACCAAACTGGGTGCTTCCTGTAATGAAGAACATTTGTTTGTATTTATTTTGATAGGAAAGATAATGAGCAGTAGATAGACAGTGAATCCAGTTAGCCGCAAGAGAAGGACAAAAAGATGGTTTATTTTTGGCCCAGCAATAATTGGCCGTATACTAAATAACCAGAGCAAAAAGCCAACAGTAACCACTGCATTAGCCTTTGGATAGGTACAAAAAGAAGAGCTGAGATGGAGTCATTAGCTATGGCCTAAAAAGTATGCTTCTGTCAACAAAAGGCAGACTTATCTAACCTTCCGTACTTATACTTGATAAAATCTGTGCTGCCCCACCATGCTATTGAATTAAATGTGATTTTCTGAAGATTCTCTACAAGAGGAAAGTAGTTTCCTGCGTTGCTAAGTACCTCTTTGTTCTCTATTATTTGAATTATCGTAGTATCTAGCCATGGTAACACAGTCTGATAATATTACCATGACTCAACAGACAGTGTTTATCATCATTGAAATTTGTCCTTCAAAATTCCTATTTCTTTCTGGGTTGAGGTTAAGTTGCAGACCACTTCAACAGCGTGTTTCTGATGAACAGAAGCAGCTCATAAACAGAAACTACAAAAAGGAAGATTCTGCTCTAATTTAAGGAATTAGCTGTCACTCAGGTTTTTATGGCTTACTAAAGCAAAATAAGAAACATAACAAATGAGTTATACTTTGAAAGTAAAGTAACTGGACTTCAGAAGACACCCACATTCTGGCTTCAGAACCCCACAGGGTCCCTGCCAGCCTCCTTCAGCAGTCACAGTCTCCTTCTACACAGCAACAAGGTCCACTGCTTCCCCTCCCTCCCATTTTGTACAGATGTCAAAGGCCACGCTTTCAGTCTCTTTTCTGCCTGATGAGTTTTATAATTATTTCTCACTGCTAACTTCTAGAAGTTCCCCTTTCTAAAAGTAACTTTAGACTTTTCTCAAGTTTGTACAGCAGCTTAGCTTAACCTAGCACGCTATAAAATGCTTCTGAAATTTACCATGACTGAAAGGCAACATAGATCTCCAGCAATTCAAATGCTGTATCTCTCCACCCCAGCAGCAACAACTGCAGTCTGTATAGAACTGCAGCAAAGCTTCTCTTCCGAAACTACCTTGATGGCATATCCCCATGAGGGCACATCACACTCCAAATATCACAGGTTTATTAACGGAAATGTTGATCTTATCTCCTTTATATGCTCCAATTTATTATGCATACAGTGAATAATTACATCTCCAAGTGGAGCGACTGATGCATATGAGCTGATGAAGATGGGCACCAATTTTCAAACAGAAGTCACATATATTTCACCACAGCTTCAAATACAGCTATTTTTTTTAACCAACTTTTATTTATTCCCAGACTAGAACAACATTTTCACTAAGCCAGCATGCATTCTTCCAATGGATTACGTTTATATTTAACTTAAATCTGCTCTGAGCGTCTGCCTCTAACGCGAAGACCTAATCATGGAATTAATTTCCCTCTTTTCCTGCTACCCACCCAAATATAGCTCTCAGTAAATACAAGAGAAATCGCCATTTACAGAAGGGATGTTCTTAACTAGCACCAACTTGAAAGCCTATGTTAAGTAGCACATCATTGCAGAGTATCATCCCTTCACAAATTAGAACATTTCCACATCTCAGAAAATCTCAGCGTTCCTGATGCCATCCTAAGAAAAAAAAAAAAAAAAGAAAAAAGAAAGAAAACCATCTGTTTTACTGCTCCACACATCAACAAGCCTTAAGCTAATAATACACATGACAGCCTTAACTGTAACAAAGCATACCTGAACTTGTACTGAAGAACTGGGCTCTCAACACAGAGCTTTTTGGCCAAGCTCTCCTTCACCAATGAGGGAGAACTTATCTCTGTACACAGTAAAACAAAGAATTACTCAATAAACATTGTGGACAGAGACACGCTCTTAAAACAGTTTAATAACTACTTGAGCTTTTCCTATAAAGAGTCGACAAGGTTTGTCTTGTATTAGAAGGCTCTTGAAAACAATTCAGTACCTAAACAGGTACTTTAACATCCCCTTTTACGTAGTTTCATAGTAACAGAATTCCCTCTAAACATAGGTATGTGCTACAATAAACATTACCAGGTTTCCTGCATGGCGCAACAACCTCAAAAATGCCTGAAAACACACTGCAGGAACACTCAGGAACTTCAAAGTTGGTATCAGCTTCTGTGTATTGCTTCAAAGGTACTCAGCAGCAGAGGCCAAGAGCAGAACAAGGAACACATTATCATGATTTATTGCCACCTCTAGTAAATGCTACCGCAAGTCCTTACTCCAAGAAAAATACCTTAAAATATTAATCTCCCTACTTAAGATCAAATACCAGTTAAAAGAAAAAAAAAAACAACAAACAGAAACGGAAGAGAATCCTTGCTTTGATTATGGAGTAATAGTGATGACCCAACTCACGGCCAAGCATTTTATATTTTCTAGGCTCCTTGCTCATCATTCGACAGTTAAAATAATGCAAATCACCAAACAATTCCCAAGAAAGATAAAAAGCAGCTAAACAGAAGCACACAAAGGACAGTTACTTTATTTACTAATTTAAAATGTTTATTGCTGAACCTTTTTTTATTATTTTTTATTTTTACTAAGATGCATCACTCTGCTAGTAACTGAACTTCTGGGGAAAAAAAAAAAAGGAAATGTAAAATCTACAGCCATAGCCTACTTTGCTTATACAACAGAAAAAAAAAAAAAAAAGCTTTTCTGATACTAAGAGTAATGAAATGAGAAATATTGTAATAAATTATTAAACAATGAGATGAAACTCTACAGTAAAAAAAAAACCATCATATAAAAACAACATAGCATAAGCATTCATTTTCTGGAATTTAAGGATAATCTTGATATCACCAAGTAATCAAGAAATGCTACTCTGTTTCATTTTTTATTTTTTAACTGATGCTGTTGCCACGTGTTTTTTTTTTTTGTTTTTTTTTTTTTTACTTTGAACTAAAGAGAGCAATTTTCTCTGAACAAGGCTAGGCTCACTCTCTTATCAGTCAACTGCCCAGTCCTTCTGGCATGAATTTCTGAGATTCCTAAATCTGTAGCAAATCTCTTAAATAAAGCGCTTGTGGGAATTTCTCTAGAGCCCACCAGCTCTATTATACTTTATGTAAACTCACAAACAGGTACAAATCAGGATACCAGCATGAGTCCACCCTTATCACAGATCAATGAATAATGAATACCCAAGTGTTTCAATCCTATTTGAAGAAGAGATTCTGCCTTGGATTCCTACTTTTCCCCGCTGCTGTGCAAAAAAAAATATCCTTATTATCTACAGTTTCTAAACTTCAGAAACACCAAGGCAAAGCTTTTCAATTTCTTTAAGTTCATTTCTTCCCTATAGCTCAAAATTTGCCCTGCTGTCTCCTTCACTGACCTCCACCAATACCGCTAATATAATGTCTCAAGGGCTGCAAATTGAACAGACCAGAAACACTTGGCCATTACCTCCTCTGAAAGTACTACTGGCTCAAGTTGTGCTGTTTAACCTTTATATCATTTAACATAAGAAATAGATTCTTACCAAATTCTAACCAGTCACGAGGTCTCAGAATCCAATGGAGAATTTCTTGCAGCTTTGGTCTAACTTGCCTCATTTAACAGTATCTATTTCTGTCTAATGCTAGAGGAAAATGTTCTTCGATGGACAGATGCAATCAAACATGAAAATGTCACACCTCTGAATTGCCTCACTGTTCACAGTGATTACGGTACATACTCCCAATTTGCACTTGTCAAGAATGTTAATGAATACAATTAGTATTCCTGAGATAATTTGCTGACAATTCACTATGACACCATCACTGTCCTATGAGTTATTTAATAGCTCTTCACAGGTATCTTCTTCACCAAAGGATATTCATTAAAGCTGACTTTCTTTTTAAACATTGTTTTTTCATCAGAACAGATAGGATTCAGATAAAATAAGGAATAAATGGCCTGTCCTAGAGATTCCTGACTGTCATACCACCTGAAGTTATCAGATAACAGAAGACACCTTCAAATTAGTCAGTCTTAAAGATGAGCAGCAAACAGCGCAAGGCCATTTTGCAATATAAGCTGACAGGTAGCAATGTCAGCTTGAGAAGCCTAGCCCTTATCTTGCCCACTTTGCAGCTCTCAGTCTTATCTCCAGCCTGTACCAAGCAGTCTTATCAGCACTAGCAGCTTCCTTTTATACAGTGCATAAGTGAAAGGTTTCAGTGCACTGATCCACACAGTAACCCAGGTCATTTCCCCAGTAAAGTTCACAGGATGACACCGCAAATATCTGCAGCAGTACAGGTGAAGAAGTGGCTTCATAGCAGTCTAAAGCCAGCCACAGCATATTTAAACTAGCTCTGGATAAGGATCTGTACAACCACTCCCCTCTCCACTCCTGGCTGTAGATACTCATCTAGCTGCACATCAGCAATTTCATACCATTGCACAACCATAAGTGAAGCAAATCAGTTTTGCTGGGAATGCAACCCCAAAGATCTGGCTACAAGAGGGCTTCCAGGCTCATTCAACCCACCTCAAAGCTGGCTCCATCCCTGCTAGAACACAAAACTGACCGACTGCTGTAGGAAGGAGAGAGATACAAGGCTGCCTTCTGGGACTGCAACACATGCTCTAATCAGTTTTAGCATGAAGATCTCCTCTGAAGTTTTACCATGTTAAAGTGCAGGGATAAGAACAAGAACTGTGTAAGATGAAGATGGAAAACCTTTATCGTGAAACTGTCAATGGATTGTGGAATTACAGCCTAAAGGAACCATGTGCTGAAAGACCAAAATCCATCTTTCAGAAAATACTTTTAAAATCAAGTTTATTTAGCTGTTGTGGCTGAGTGTGAGCAAACAGGTTAATATGATATTACATCAGCCATATAGTTGAATTCAGCAATAGTCTAACTCAAAACTACACAGCCCAAAACTATGTAGATATCTATTCTAAAACTGAATTTTCAGGCTAATGAACATTTCCACTATCAGTATATTTAACACAACCAATTGAAGAATTTCCTTTTAAAATAGATTACGGAAAGATAATGCTGCCTGTTGAGGAATTCACTTGGAATTTGATTATCTCAATTATACAATATGATGTGCTTTTAGGCTCTCATTTGCATTGCAGAATAAGTCAGACAACCGCAGATATGTTAATTAGATCTACTGAGAGAGCCTTTCTCATTCCAGTTAGAGGGTTAAATTATTTTCCAGGCAAATTTGCAAAAACCCCACAGACGCGCAAATTATAAGCAAGGCAGATCCTGAGGCCACTGGTTTGCAGGAATACACAAAAACAGTAGAATATTTTTTAACCTGGCTATTCTGAAAATCTAAAGTAAAAAATTGTACATAAGCCTGATAGAAATATCCAAAGAATGAATTCTAAGACTGCATCAAATCTAAGAGGAAAAAAAAAAAAAAAAAAAAAAGGGGTTAGGTCAGTATGACAGTTTATGTCAATGCCTCTTGTATTTTTGCAGATCTAAGAATGATCACTATTTTATCCCCGGGGCACCTGAAAAATTACAGAATGCAAGAACCTGCTGCTTGGTGTTTCCTTAAGTAAATTTCATCCACGCATACCTTGAGAACTGAAAACTTACAGCGCTGAACCAAAAATGCATATGGAGTACACTGTACAGGTGCACCAAGAGTGCAACTGCTGTTCTTCTCCATCCTGCCCCTTCTCTGAATGGGGAGCACTACTGTAGTACTGACATTTGGGAAGGACCACACACTAGGGTAAATACCACTGTTGTTTACGTCACCACTGCTTTTAAAGGAAGCAATACTATTTTGTGTAAGAAGTGAAAATCCAGCAGAAGTACATGCATAAGTGAGAAAGTGAGCATTCTTAAACCAATAGAGCATTCTTCCTGCATAATTTCTTTAATACAAGTATTTGTTTTCCAAGGTGTTCCAAGTTTTCGTGTGTACAACTAGTGCAAAAGCTTGCAGGAACCAAGTCTACCATCTGCTGCCTGCTCTCCGATAAACGAGCTCAGGCTCATCGTTAGCTGTTCTCATATCAACCTTCTTTATCTTCTCTGAAGTGTTCCTAACTTACTAAAACATGCACTATTTCGAGAAACTAAGTTATTTATACTTAAATGACTGTTGTAAAGCCTGCACTCATTTTAAAGCTTTATGCTGCAATGAGCTAACCCACATTCTTCCCAAAGCATAAGTCTGAGGAAGACATGGACCGCATCTTTACAATGCAAAAGGAACTAGGAGTTATGACTGAACTACTTCTATTTAGTACTCTTCTCTCTGTCTTACAATAAAATCCCAATGACTGATCAAGTTAACTTAATGGGTAACAGGTATTCTATTTTTTCCTGTCACCTTGAACTCATGTCATCTGATTGGTAGCTTGTTAAATTACACACTAGCAGTAACAGTAGTGCAGTCTCCAATTCATAATTTCTCTCAGAAAACCATATCTATTTTGTAATTTGTCCTGTTAATATGCAGAAGTCCTTTGTGTGGCCAACGTATAATAGATGTAGATTGAGATCTGTATGCAGACTTTTATGTAAGACTTCTTCATTTAACAAAAGTTTACAACCTATACATGAAAAAAACAGGTTGCAAAATGTTTCATGAAATATTCATAATAATCCTATATTTAAAATATATAGGTAGTATTATTAAATACACAGCTGTTACATTCATCCAAAACAGGAAACGGTTAATGACTTATGAATTATTTCATATAGGAAAGTTTAACCTTTAGCTTTCAAAGCTGTTAAGATTTCAACATAAATTGAATTCCACTGCTATGGATTTTCTTTATGAAATTAATTTGTCTTGTGCTTCTTATCATACTTGTCCAGGACAAAAGAAGGATTAAATGATTTATTTTCTTAAATGATTAAATGAAGACTTTAACAGAAGAAAACAGACAACCCGCAAACACAGAAATATCAAGTAAATAATTCGTACACACTCAAAATTGCTTAGGTTGGAAGTGCCCTGAAGGATCATCCAGTTCCAATCCCTCTGCCACAGGCAGGGTTGCCCACCAACAAGACCAGGTTGCTGTAATGGTTGCCTCTGATCACCTTGTCTTGTACATCTTCACATTTCTTCTATGACTTTTCCAGGCACAGACACAAGGCTTACTGGCCTGCAGTTTGTCAGGTCTTCTTCTCTCCCTCTCATAAAAATGGTAGCGATATTTCCCTTTTTCCAGTCACCAAGGACTTTGCCTGACAGCCATGATTTTTCAGCTTGGCAACTACATCAATGAGTTCCTTTAGGACCCTGAGATTTATGTTATCCAGCTCCACGAGACTTGAATGTGTTCAGCTTCATACCTCTTCCCTGTCACTCAGGGGTACATCCCCTTCATCCCACTGAAATCCAATGTAAAGCTCTGGTGATAAGCCCAACCAGCTTGCTGCCCAGCCCAGCATACTCTTGCCCCTCCCAGTCAGTTGCATCCCATCCAATATCTACATGCATAGTCTGCTGAATCCATATTGCTGATCTTGCTGGGATGTTGGTAATATGCACATATGGAGAAGTGGAGAAAAGAAGGCATGTTGCAGTGTATTTAAGACATAAGACTGCATAACTGGTTTAGGTGCTGATATGGGAATTCATTCTGCTTTGTAATAGTTAACAAAGAGAAAAGAGAGAGTGAAGAAAAACAGAACTGACAAGAATTCTCTGATGACACCACTGAAGAGCGTGGAAAAACTATAAAGCCCCTGACAGTGAGACACATCACATTAATGCTCACAGAAGTGGATCTGGTATAGTTCCATATCTCACAAATGCTGAGTAAAGTCAGTTTCAAAATGACCTTATAGCCTTTGTCCTCGTTTAGCCTTCAAATGCACAGAAATTACCAGTGTATCTCAGATACACCATGCCAATGTTCAGTCAAGATACTGACATGCCCATTCTTCTTAATATAAAAAGTATAATCTAGGGCACATAATCACACATTAAGAAACAGAACATCTTATCTTCTTAAACAGACTCAGAAGACTCAAACAAAGAACCTTCTGATTATTTCTGGCTTAACCTTCTGCAGCTGGATTCTTTGTCATAGAAGAAAACATTTTATTTTGGACAGAAATGTCTTGATAGCAAAAAGAAGTTCCATCTTTCTAATTGAAGCACATATAAAATATTAACCTTGTTTTCCTGTTAAGTGGATGACTACCTCATCTTCCCCCAAAGATACATTATTTTTTCTTACAAGTTTGCATGCAAAGAACCTGGCCATCATGAGCAGATGGCGCAGCATGACCAAGCATCACAAGCCCTTTCAGCAACAACCGCCCGCTTCCCCAGCACGCGCTATTTAATACAAACACATCCCTCTTCACACTGATAAAAAATTAATTGTATTTTATATACAAAGACAAGTTTCCTTTCTCATTATTTATTAACTTGCGATTCTAGCTTCAGTTTCGTCCTTGTGAAATAGAAATCCACACAAAATAAAGAAATCACACTGAAGATACTTTCCATTCTTTGCTGCAGAGTCCCCACATGCTCAGTGCGAGCTCGCTGCATGCAGGGCTGGCTCTCCCCAGCTAGCTTGAGAAGCACAACTGAACATTTTTGGAATCCTGCACCCCACTTCTGCATTTTTTGTTTGTCTGTTTTCTAATTAAAAGAGAATAGGATCCTAGACATTTACAATCTCATTATGAACAAGAAGCAAACAGAGGTGAAAAGCATGCAGACTGTCCACCTTGTATCAGGCCAATGTAACTCCTTCCAGATACAGCCCATTATCAAACAGCAATGCCGTTTCACCCAAACACCAAAAAAGCACCAGATGAAGAGATTGCCTGTTTGCAGATTTCTCTTACCCATCCACATCCAGCATCAGTAAGCAAATAATGTTTTAATGTTTAATTCACCTATTAAGACTACAAAGTAGATTTTAGCATGCCAAGTTGTGACAAGGAAGGTTCTCCAGAGGGACTCATACAGCGTTTTGCTCTCAATATTTTTATTTGTTTTCCCGAAGTCGATTTTACCCCCTTTCCACATAATACAGGAAGCTCATGCAGCCCATAGCTGAGAACCAGCCTGTAACAGGTAGACTCCTTCAGAGTAAGAGCCAAGCTCTACTTTCCTCAGCACCTGAATAGCAAGCAGCTCATCTCAAACTGATACTTTCAGTTGTAGAAAGGAGCTGCAAGAAATAAGGAGATAAGTATGACAGTTGAAAGAGAGAATTCCTGATACCTTTCTCATGGTGCATTTTCTATTGTTACAAAAATTGAGGCAGACAAATGATAACAATGAAAATGTGTCGACTTCCTATAAGGGCTCGGATTCCACAGTAACATCAGTTTACACTGTGGTAGATAATGAGGTTCAGTCTTCTAGGTATCTACTTTACCATCACTGTATGGACTAACCTGTATTCGTAAGTAGTGCACTAAAGACTAAATACATTTAAATCCTGATGTTTCAAGTTGAAACTACAGAGCAATGACTAAAAAATGATGGACTGCCAATTTAAGTCATTCAAGTAGTGCTTCCCAAGTGGCTCCATCAAGCAAATAGCAGGAAAAGCAAAGAGCTTTTTATGTTACCAGTCAATCATTCCTGTAAGAGCTAAGAAAAATAAGGTTTCACAAATGGTAGAATTTTCTCATTTTACTACTCTGTGGCAAAACTCAAGAGGTGCCTTATCTCAGTGAGTAAATGTCTTGCTTCAGGTCAATGCCCTGGCAGGGGCAAATTCCTTCCCAGGGTACTTTAATGGATGAAATGACACAGTGCTGAGACATAACCTGCAGTTCAAGGAATTATTTTGATAAAACCATGCTGGGAACTGACTCATCTGCTATTCTGAGAACCTGCTGCTTTACAGAGAAAAGTAATTCTCAACGTACTAACCCAGCAAGTACTATGATCCTGGAACAGTTTCACAATGGGAAGTACTTACACACCATTCAGTTCTGACCTCTCAACATCTGACAAAATCTCTGGGTTAGAATCAAAGGTGTCTTTACTCTTCATCCTCCAACTTAATCAAGATCTGCCACTTTTAACATTAAGCCTAATTTTATTTAAATGAATGAGAAACTGCTTTAAATAAATCAGTATGTGTACCACAGTATTAATCAATGTGAAAATAGTAATGGTCAAGGCAAATACATTAGGAGAACTATCACAAATGTGTGAGCAATTAATTAAAAAACATACACTAGGTGTTGTTCCTTCTTATGAAATTCAATGGGAGAAAATGCTCTATGACACTGGGAGGGTGAGAACCACATAGAAAAGATCACCTTTTATTGGCCCTAACATAAAAACATTTCAGTTAATTATTTGTATTGCAGAAAGGAAAAAAAAAAAAGCAATTGGATGACTCAGAACAGCATATTCCTCAAGACACACAAATGCAAATGTCTTTTTTTTTTTTTACAGTACCTTCCCACTATTATCATCAACCAAGTTCGACAAATCAGAGTATATCACTCTACCTTTTTTTCAAGTGCAACTTACATAATTTTTGATCATGAATCTCTGCATACAGCAGAAAGCAACAGAAGTGCTTTACAGTGTTAGACATTAGCCACACTAGAAGCGCAAGATTACATACCTGGTAATACAATATGTTCTTGTAATATTCTGCTATTGACACACAAACACCAAAATAAAACAAGGGATAATATTTTTACAATAAATTACTGTAACCATAACAAACTGCAAAACAACACCTTCTTACTCATTAATACATGCTACTTAACGCCATGCTAATGAGTCAACTCACAGCATTTACAACTCACGCTGCAAGATCTTCGGTTTTTAAAAGTTAATTTACTGTGAAAAAATGTGATTTTATCATCAGTGAAATAGTATTAAAGCAGAACAGTAAAAGACAACATTCAGAGCTGCAATTGTATTTATCTTTTACATTCCTGAAAACTGAGGTTCTCTCTCTCTATATATATATATATATGGAAAAAAACATTGCAATGAGAACTGTTGATGTACCATAGCTTCAGCTTGGCTTGACTAATGTTGCCATCATTGTTAAGACAGAAAACACTAAATATATCAACTAAAACACATCGTTCAAGTAGAATCTTTTTGTTTCATCTGAATTAGTTAAAATACAAACCATAAACTTGGAACTCTCTTGAAACAGTTCCAGAAACTGAAAATACAGAGAGAAAGCACATCTCTTACAATCAAGATCCAACACAATATAACCTTCTGAAGAAAGAATCTGAGATAAGGTTTGTGGGTCTTCCATGAAACAGCACTAATTTAAAGGCAGTTCTCTCTAGTTAATAAGACAGTCAAATTTCATAATATCACCTATTAAGCAAGCACTGAGTAATCCACCTGAAAATAAGCAACCTAAAAACAATTTCAAAAACAGAAGAAAAGGAATAAGGTCAACAGATTTCAGAAACATTGAAGATTGATAGAAAGAAAAACCATGCAACAATGAAATTCAGACTATTTTTATCTAGACTGCAAATTATCTAAATTAAAAAATATATCCAAACTGCAAATGCTCTATAGATTTTACTGATGCTTTTAAAAATGAAGGAAAAATGGGGAAAAAAAAAAAAAAAAAAACCTTAAACCCACAATTTGGAGACTGTTCAGCTGCATATTCTGTGGTCACAAGATCCTTTTCAAAAGTATCATGTGAAAGAGCACATTTCACACAATGTAGCTGTTTCATTGCTTTTCCACACACAACCTTACATGACAATTATCTGCATCAAAACACCACCATACTTTCATCTGCAACCCTTTCTTCTTCCCTCTTCCTGAGCAATATTTGACTAGCAAACACCTACACTCTGCCCTTTATTCTGTGTCCTCTACACAACAAATTCTTAAGGAAAAACACCACAAGCATATGCTTTTTAAACAATATACTACAAAATAATGCAAGACCTGAACGGCAAATTCATTTTTGAAATAACATTTGACTATGATCTGACCTTTACTGTAGAACACTGAGAATCAGACATTGCAAAAATAGCTGCATAAAAAAACAAAACTATCTTTTCTTTCTTGTCTAGCAACAGATTGTTTTAGTAACAGCAATCTGTTAGGCAAATGAAAAGAAGAAATTACCCGGCATCAGACTGTATTAAGAGTCACAAGATAGTGAGTCACTACATAGTGAGCCAAGTTAACTGACCAAGGACTATCAGAGCTTGCATTTCTTGCATTCCTGCAGCTAAAACATTACGAGAAACTACTTTTTGAACAGAATAGTAAGCCCAAGCTATACTAAACAGAAAAAGAATGCATGTGCACCTGCTGAGAATCAGGGAAGTTTTTACCTCCAGGAATCAAGGAGAAGAAACTGTTCATCTATCCTTGCCTTCACTGAAATTAGTTGGAAAAGAATTTGCCTGGGAAGTTTGTGGAGGTTTCTAAAAAGCTAGACAGGTCAGACAAGCTTGTGAAAAGCGATTTAGGCATAGCTCATGCATCACAGTAGACAGAATTCAGTGACCTTTTAAGACACCTTCACTCCTATTTATTTTTTCCTCCAAGGTACTGAATTTTGACTGTTTCCAGTTTGGTAAACTCAAACTCCACACCTTTCTCTAGGGACAGTACAGTAGAAAACTGAAGATAAAGCACAAAGAAGTATTAAAATTGTTTCTAATGTAATACACTTGCTGCCAATTCTTTCTTTGTAAATGATCTTCAGTAAAGAAAAAACACTCCACTTTCTCATTCAGTTAGCACATACTACTTTCTTTTCCTCCCCTTTTTTCATCAACAGACTCAGCTAATAATGTCAACACTTGTTAAACTATCAGGCACTGCTCTTCAAATTTATCTCAACTTGTTCACCAATAATTTTTTCAGTATAAATGAAGTTCAGTGCATTCCAACTGACAGTAATACAACAAATTTGGAAAAAAAAAGCAAGGAGGTTGAATCAAAATTAATCCTTTGCATAGCATTTGCATTTTTTCTTACTTAGTGAAAATGAATTTTTATTACCATGGTCTTTGTACTTATATTTCACTCGACTTGACAGTAAGTGCTTACTTTTCATTAAGAAATCCTCCTGAGTATGAACCATGGGCTCCAGGTCACTTTGCATTATGGCATGCTGCTTGGTGCCACTGGGAGAGTAGGTCTCCAAGCATTTGTGCAAGAATGAAGTGTTTACCATTACAAAAGCAGTTTACACTTCCAATTTATTGAATTTTATCACTGAAAAAAACTTATTGTAGAACGGTATACAGTGTGGCAGAGAAAATCGTATTTCTCCATTAATTTTTCAATTTCTGAATTGTTTTTCGTAACAAATCAAATCACAATTTCATCCAAGTTAAAGAACTAGATTTAACCGGTCTTTGCAGCCTCCAATTCTTCTCCCTTCAAGTCTCGCTTAAATCACAGGCACAGTTTCAGACAATAGGATGAAGAATCTTTTTCCTAGATGAACAAGAACTTAAAAGCACATCCATACTTTAGAAATAATTTACAAATAAATACCCTTTGTTTGCTTCCTCAGGAGTTCCTCTTAACTTCAAGGCTTTTTATGTGAAGCAGTTAATATTCTTTCCAATTAGCAAATATATCAGCTGCTTTTACATAGCTGATTTACTAATTAAAAGCTATCGGATTCATAAAGTATAAAAGCAAACATCTACAAAAGATGTGGCTACTTCGCCTGAAACTCTGCAGTGTTTTTCTCATTCCAGTAAGATCCATATGCAAAGAAAATCTTTATTATGTGTTCTCATTAAAAGGAAACCATCAACAAACACTTAAATAAGACATAACAGATTTATGAACAGTGTTTCCAAAGAAGATAGGTTTTAAACTAATAGAAGGCACATATCTACCAAAGTCATTTCAAAGGGATTTGACAATAAAAATTAATTCATACAATAAATAGCATTCCACGCACACAAAAATGTCAATTAAATCAAGAAGATATCATTTTCATTACCTGGCAAGAGCGAAACTGGTTGACCAGCAGTGTGCATCTCTGTGGATCTTTCCTTCCATCTAAACTGTCCAGTTCAGCTGCTACTTGATTTAGTTCCTCATCGGCATAGTAGAACTGAGCAAGGAGCTGTGGGTCTGTTCTCTGTGCAGAAGAGATGCATACCATACTTTTTAGCAATTAAAAACATACTAGATGGAATAATATTGACTGTAGTTTATTTTTTTTGAAGTCATTTAAGCCAGCTTAGTAGGGCATCAGCATAAAAAGAATGACATTAATACATCTACATGAGCTCACAAAATCTTCCGACTTTGAAGAGAAAAAACTCTCCTGCAACAAAGAGGGTATTATTAAGCTCCTGTTATCTCCAAAGCCATCCTGGCATTCTCACCCACATTGGCATAATTGCCTAGTAGACAAAAAACTGAATCACAAGATTTGTTTATTAAACAAAAGCGTGCTTCAGTTTTGACAAAATAATGTCACCATCACCACCAACACTGAAACACTGCGAAGAGCCTTCAGGAGAAACTCCTGCAGCTGCTGGTTGGACTCAACCACTACAGAGACTCCTGAAACCCAACTGCCTGCAGAGGCTTACGGACACTGGTGAGATCAGCCTGAGCGTTCTCATTTCTAGACTAAGTAGTTTAGCTCTCTCAGGCTCTCCTCAGCAATGGAAATGGTGAGAATACAGTAAGTAACATGAAATATCATATTCATAAAAAACAACACCAGCAGAAAAAAACCCTTTATGCCTACAGAGCTGTGCAGTCACACAGTTAACTACTACGAGACGTGGTCTCATTAGTGATGCTACAGACTGCCTTGCCAGTGTATGCTGCACAGTTTCTCAACTAGCAATTTAATGGGACAACAACAACAACAGCCTTCCCTAAAAGCAAACCCAGTAGCTCCTGTTCCTACACATCCTACTTATGCATGAATATAATGATTTAAAGCTATCCTTCAGCTTTCTACGTGGCTAGAGTTCACACCATTCATGTTGGGAGGCAAGTCAGAAGTACTGTAAGCAGATGACACATGACACATTAAAGTGTTTGGATTTTTTCTTTAAACAGGGAACCAGTTGCTTACTACAAAATAAATGACAGAAAGCCTTTGCAATCCTAAGATCTTCCCTTTGCATTCTTTAAACGTTGTCTTTTATTAAGCAGTTACAGTACACTGAGCATAAATTGTGAGACATGTAAATGGTGGCTTCATTACAGCCTTCATAGAAAAACACACAGGGAGAGGGATAAAGCTTGCAGTTTGTGGGGAATTAAAAACATTGAGAAAGAAGGACAGTAAAGAGAGCCTATAAATTAATTACTTAATTCAGTTGAGTTTAGTTCTAAACTCTTGCATTTTCCCTACCTGATCATTTTTATTCTATCTGGTGTTTACATTTTTCCTTTATTATTGACTGACATCAAGAAAACTTTCTAGATAAAGCTGTTAACCGAAGACACAGGAATTTGTGTATAGAAGCAAAGCAAAACACAACTTATTTATACGCATCTGAATTGCACTGCAGAAGCAAAATAAAGCAATTTGTTGAGTGGTCCCAAGCTAAAAAAGCAAATGTAAGACTGAGACAGCTAGTTCCCATGTGGCTGATCTTTTAAATTGGAGAAACAAAAGTTTTAATTGAGTTCTCTCTCCAGTGTTGTTTGTTGCAGATTAGTATCGTGATCTTTGATTAACTGTGTCAATCATGTGGTCCCTGGCAAGACAAAGCTGCATGAGACACTAAATCTCCTAGCGGGGGGCATTTAAAGTCAATGACCACAACTTTCTAAATTCAATTTGTTCCAACTGGTTGGAGAAAAAAGACAACGCCGCTCTGTGCACCAGTTTTTGCTTTTCAATTTATGCAAAACATGGTTCAAATAATTTTGTCAGAATAGGTTACTTTTCATTGGCAGAGTAAGAATCAGTAATTCTCATCTTCAACTGTTGGAGTTAATAGAAAAACTTCACTTGAGTGCACCTATGGCTTAGTATCCTGGTTGTTTGTTTCCAGAAATAACTACATTTACAATCAAAGTTGTTCATACCGACTCTTGTTGTGATTAAATGGAGTCATCCTCCAGGTACTGGATCTTGCCTTGCTTTTTTCCACCAGAGCGTCACGTATTACACCTACTTCCGTTCAGCTGCTTTCGTATCCACAGACTGCAGTAACCCTTTTTGCTACAATGCCCTTGAACAACCCGTACCGTTTTTGTTCCTGCTTCGCTGAGGTGGTAACAGATAAAAACATAATCAAACACCACCCTGAGCCTGAGCTCTCCATACAGGAGTCTCCTCCACTGTACAAGAACATCTCATATTCTCTCTGAAGTTCTTCTGCATTTCCTAAGTCATGTTCTAAAAGATTCAGCCCACCAAATGATCCAGGTTATGCTACGTAGCTGTTAATTGTCAGCATGTAACTTACCACAACATCAGACTATATTCACCACAGGTTCAAAAGCAGTTTTTTATGCATTGGTAATTATTTATTATCCTCATTTATAAGATTATACATCAGCTATCACTCCAATCAGTACAAAGATAGGAACTGGTTTATCACCAGTTACAGTAATAATGCATCATTCCTTCTATTAGGAAAGATCACTCACTGAATTTTTTGATGTGTGCATTCTACCCCCGCAGCGCATACACACATTTCTTATTAAGTATTACTCTTCATTCTCAGCTCATTAGGTCAGAGATTTAATGCAGAAGACTGCCTGCCAATGCCAAGCTCAGTACTCAACAACCCACATGAAAAGCTGTATTAACTACTGAACAGGTTACAAACAGATTTTGCCAGCGAATCCCCACCTAGATTAGGTTAGTTCAGCTCACTGAGCAATAAATTCTGATTTGATTTTTATCAGGATTTACATCGGCTGTAAGAGAATGGTAAAAGTTTAAGTGAGCTGTCAGCTACAAGTTACCATATAAGTAACAGGTCTGTAAGATTACATGTTATCAGTTGAAAAGATGCTATTCTCACATCTTGTAAACAAGATGGTCTTTATCAAAAACAGAAGCTGTCACTTAAAAAAAATAAAAAATAAAAAGCATAAGCAGGCAGGGAAAAGAAATTCTAGCACAGACATCTCAGCACAGGACTGAAGCAAGCAGCCAGACAGAAAACAGATACTATAATGAGAAGCAAAGGTGCTAAGAGAAATCTCAAGCCCATCAGTAATTCCAGAATTGTTTTGAAAATCAAGTTTCCAGAAATAAGGAGTTTTCTACTAGAGAATTTTCTTCTTTTGAAACAAGATTTGAAACATCTTTCGTATGATTTTAATGGCACCTTTTGAAAACACTGCTTTTTTTTTGACTAGCTATCAGATAAAATAAACACAGTCTTCTAAATTTAACAGACAGCAACCCATAATTTGAACACCAAGGAACGTTTTCCCTAGGTTTCTGTGATCCTTCGTAGAGGAATAAAAGTATTGCTTAAGTTCTTCTGTAGATGTCACATCATGAATGAAGTCTCCACCACCACCATCAAAAATAGAGAGCAAAGACATCATCAACACAAATAAGCCAAAGAATAGACTGAAACAAGGGAACCAGAGAGATGAGCAAAATTCTAGCTAGTGATACAGTTATTTCCTGATTCTTGACAGTTATTCTCCAGAAAATAACATTCATCATGTTTGAACTGCTGATCAGAACAACAGATAAAGCCCAGCCCTGCTTAAATAAAATCAGTGGACTTGATATGTAAAGCTCCAGACCTTGGTTGTCCATTTGCAGTTCTTCCGTATCCTAAGTATTTACAGCTCTCCCACGTACTCAAGCCCTGATCTGATCCCAACAGAAAGAAACTATGAGGAAAAAGCTTTAATCATATGCCTTTTGCTGATGGTTAATCCAGATTGCTTTTTGACAAGGGAACACCATAAGCCTACACCCATCAGGGAAACTTTTCAAATAGCATTTGGTGGTGGTAAAGGGTACATTTTACATCTATTTTATTACACATTAAACCAACTTCATCCACAAACATCTACAGGATGATAATGGGTAAGAACAGCAAGTCCCCACAGGATAACTTTAATTGCTGGAGGTGCCACATTATGTTGCCCTTCCATAGCCAGGAGCAGTTAAACATCAACTCTATTCCACTACAGCGGATGGGATTCTACCAGCTGATGTGAGAAGCAGCAGGGAACAACCACAGTGTCTGCATCAGCAAAACTGTTTCATCTGTATGGTTTCCCTTGCTCCCCACTCAGAAAGGGGAAGGGTAGCATAAATGTCTCTGTCACTGAAGGTCAAATTGTCAGTCTAAATCTTTTGCTTACTGTGTTCTGGGGAAAAGGAAACAAGTGGATTGTGACACAACCAGGCAAACAGGATCAACCTCGAACCTTCCATTGTCTGAAATAAACACAGCAGTTATTGGACTTTGCCAAATAGAAACAATAATGCATAGCACAGAAGTCAGAACAAAGTCCCCGCAAGTGAAAGTACATTCACTTGGAGATGGGAATTTGGAAACACCATAGGTCAAGGTGTCAGTCCTGTTCTCTAGCACACAGAAAATATTCCCTAACGTTTTAGAAAACAACTTGCTACACACCATATGCTTTGTGTATCACAAGGCAGATCTAGGTGCTAAGAATTTAAGTATGGTCAGTTCTCATTTGAGAGGCGGTGTTATGTTTCCAAAGCCTAAAAGTAACGTTACACATTACTAGTTTTAAACTAATCAAACTCGTTTAAGACTTATATAAAAAATCACCTTTGGGTTGTTGTTGGTTTCCCCCCCCCCCCCCCCCGAAAGTAATAAGATTTAGGCTCAAACTCCAAAATGTATCCATTTTAAATGTGAAAAATAATCATAGAGTCCTTAGAGTTGGAAGGGACCTCTGAGGGCCATCTAATCCAACTCCCCTGCAATGAACAGGGACACCACAGCTACATCAGGCTGCTCATCCAGCCTCACCTAGGAAGTCTCCAGGGATCAGATATCAACCACACCTGTTCCAGTGCCTCACCACCCTCACTGTAAAAGACTCCTGCCTTTTATCTAACCTAAATCTACCCTCCCTGAGCTATAAACCACTTCCCCTTGCTCTATCACTACAGCCTCTGCTAAAAAGTCTGTCCCTTCTTTTCTGTAGCTCCACTTTAGACACGTAAAGGCCACTATCAGGTCAATTAACAGCCTTCTCTTCTCCAGGCTGAACAGCCCCAGCTCCCAGCCTGTCCTCATAGGAGGGGCGTTCCATTCCATGGATCACTTTTGTGTACCTCCTCCAGACGCACTCCAACAGTAGTACGTCTCCCCTGTACTGAGGACTCCACACCTGGACACAGTACTCCAGGTGAGGCCTCACCAGTGTAGAGTATAAGGGCAGGATCACCTCCCTCACCCTGATGGCCACGTGTCTTTCGATACAGGTGGCTTTCCTTTCTGGGCACACTGTTGGCTCACGTCCAGCTTGCCATCCACCACTACCCCCAGATCTCTTTCAGCAGAGCTGCAGTCAATTCATTCATCCCCCCACTTGTATTGGCAATGGGGGTTGCCTCAACCCAGGTAAAAGACCTTGAATTTGGAATCATAGATCATTAAACCACACGAGGTTAACCTGGTCCCCCACTGCTCAAGCCTGTCTAGGTCCTTCTGGATGGCATCCCACCCCTCTAGTTTGTCAACCACACCCACAGCTTGAAGTCATCAGCTAACTTGCCGAGGGTGCAATTGACCCTACTGTCAATGCCACTGATGAAGACAATAAAGAGCATCAACTCCAGCACCCACCCCTGGGGGATACACTCATCACTGATCTCCATCTAGACACTGAGCCACAAAATGGACCAATACTTACTCAACTGAAGCATAATCAAATGAGTCACTGATGAACTAAGCAGGCTTGACTGGCAGATGACTTATTCCAAAGATTTAAGGCATTTTTTTTAAAGTGGGATTGTCAGTACATTGTTACATAGCTTCATTGTCACCTTCTCTACAAGGAAGTCTACACATCCTCTCTTCAGAGAGGACAGATCCTTTGAATTTTTCTCATGTTTTATAAGTGGTAATAAATACAAATAAGAATCACCTTCTAAAAGGTGAATGAGCCAATATCTGATATCTGATAGTTAAGTTTCAAAATTATATTTTTAATGGCAACAATATGTTTTCATATTAAAGGAAAATAGGTCTCTGCAATTCAAAGCATGTGATTTTTCTCATTTTTTAAATCAACCAGCTGTGCCTCAAGAGATACCCACTGAAAAAAGGGGGGAAATTATTCTCTCAGGGTTTGTTATGTAGAATGTATGAAGCCTTAAAAATAATGCAAATGCAATTTTTAAATGCATTTTCTTGTCTTTCTGATGTTGCACATGCATAAGGACTCTAAGATGAGCCCAACAACTACCAATTGGACGTAAAGATTCATAAAAAAAATAAAGCAAGCACTGTGGGAAAAGTTGAAGACAGGTTAAAGCTTTACCAGCTGCTCTGTTTATCTATTGAATATCATTACACAGGCTAGAAAAACAGGTAAACAGGTTGTTAGCAAAAAAAAAAAATGCTAGCAGTGCCTTAAGCAATAAAGTCAGTGAGATAATGAATTATTGGAGGGACAAAAAAAGAAATCAGATATGTGAGTTTTCCCAGTACTAGCACACTCTCAAAAATCCACATTTAAATATTGTTTCCACCACAATACGAAGTATTATACCATATACATATATATATAATTGGCTTCACTGAACTAGAACAGCAAATATTTGAGACTGCCACACAGATTTCATTCATGATGGATTAAATCACTGAACACAGCTCCTATTTTTGTGTGCTCATAATACTAATCTAGAGAAGCATGTGCTCAAATTAATATTTTCTTGGGGAAGTACATAAGCATATGTTTAACATGTGTTACTTGAACTTTTGGACATGCACTCTGCTGAACAGGAGTGGAATGCAGCTGAACCATAGCCTCTATTTCTAGGAAACAATCTGAAGAAAAGGGTTTTACTGCAGGAAAATGAAGATGCCAGGCATGATGGAGTAGCCACAGGAAGCATGGTAACCTGCAGCGCTGCCTCCTCCCAGAGCCCACTCATCAGGAATTTCCATCTCCAGAGTTGCCTCCAGCTAAAACTAAACACAACTACTCCCTACTACTTAGGGACAGGAAGAAATCATTTCCCTGTCTTTATTCCAACCCTTTTCATTCTACTTCATCCCCTTATGCTATTGAGGAATGACAGAACAGCCATGGTGCACCCACCAACTCCACTGACCTCACAGCCCTTCCTTCTCTCATAGCCAGTCTGCTTCAGGTTGACCTTAGGATAATGAATCACCTTTCTTTTTCAACTGCTGCAAGAACATTAAGCCTAAAGGACATTGAAATATTTAGAAAGAACCAATTCAGCTTTTTGACAAAAGTACCAAAACAGACAGGCCATTCTTTAAATGCCTTTATGCAGCTTGCTTCAGATTTCTCTATTTGTTTGCATTTGCAGTCGTAGATTACACTAAGCACCCTTCCAAATGAAATTGATTCTGCCAAGTTGTTAGTCATCTATTACCCACCACGAGGAGAATCACACGTTCACTTCCCTGGTCTTCCAGAGCTACAGGACCCTGCTTAACATAGGGGTGGCATTTGGAAGTGGCATCCAACTATTTTTCCCCTGATAATATGAAACCCTCCACCTTGCCGCGCCCCACTTACTCACAACTTCCTGCATTAAGTGACTTAATAATCCACTACTGCTGTTACAATGTTTTACGAATCTTTTCAAGTATTTATAAAAATTCCCAAACATTAAGATAACATTAAGATAAACCACAATGCCCTCTTGCAGGTCCTCAATGTTCATACCTTCCTATTTTTCTCTACAAGCATTTTTCTTTCCTAAAAATCAATTATTGATTCTTAAACCAAAAACGCTTCACGTTTCAAGAATCATTTTGCGGTCTCGCTGAAAAGCTCCTTCTTGCCCTACGTTGCTATATCCTAACAGGATATTTTTTTCCTCCCATGTCTGCAAGGTCTGCAGTCGCAGTGCTTTGCTCATGCTCAGCAGACCTGGTTGCATGCCAGCTTTACCTCACTCTTCAGTAACAACCTACTTTGAACAACCTGCCACACAAAGTATTTTGCTTTTGGATCACGAAATAAACATCTTAGTTCATCAGGGACTTTGTCTATGGACAAAATACTAACTAGAGAGAAACTTGACAGAGCAGTAAGCTCAAGTACACTGGTTATAGAAGGGTTACTACATAGTCCATTTTGAGTATGAACAAGCATAGAACATTCCTTAGGTTTCTTCATATTGCAAGTGTATCTTATTTTTCCCTGCCTCAGCAGATCTGCTCCTGATGAATCTGAGGTGTGCTGTATCATACTCTAATGAAAGAACAATCATCTTGATAAAGTTGCTCATTCATAACCTTGTTTGCCTGGTAGGAGGCTCTCAATAAGCCCAAACTGAACACCTTGCCAGATGTGCAGAATTTAACTACCTTGGCATCATAACACTACCACAATCAATCACTGCAACAAAAAGATTTCATTAGAACTTTATTCTTAAATGCACCTGTTCAAGCCCAGCAATGAAAGCAACCAGGCTCTCATCACAAAACCCACTGCCAGCTGCTGCCTTCTATCTGACAATAACTTCAAATGAATGCCTGCCTCAGACTTTTGATCTTATTTCCACTACTTCAGCTAAAGAACACAAACAAGTAGCTCTGAATGCCGTCATCTGTCATATGGGGTTTGTTTTTGAGATAATAACAAGCTCCAGTTGATGCTTGTCCATGTTCAACACGCAGGCACACAAAAAGCACATATTTGCTGGCAAACAGTACCCTAACTGAATGATGTTGCGTGTCAGTGTGGTCACCCACGTCCATGTCCCAACCCCTGTGGAACTGAACTGTTTTTGCTCCACAAGGTTTCTCTGGTCTTCTCAGATCATATCCTCAAGGTCTGACCTTGGTCTTCTGGACACACATAACTCTCTCCCAGGAAAGAAATGGGTTTGTACAGCTATTTTTGTTTTATGTTTTCTATCCTAGCTCAGCACGTAGTTTTTGTTTGACCATTTCTCCTCATCAGTACACAGATGTTGGGTAACTTGCATCAGGCTTCAGCTGCTCTCCCACCCTCTCCTCCTGACTTTAGCAGGTTCGTTTTAAGGCAGGACACAGAACACATAAGAATTAATCAACAGCACAACACGAATGCTTTTTTGATATATGTTTTCTTGATCAATTTTATATTCACTATTGAAAAGAAAACCATAGCATCACAAGGATTGTCTGAGTTGGAAGGGACCTTTAAAGGTCATCTAGTCCAACTTGCCTGTATTGAACAGGGACACCTATAGCTCCATCAGGTATTACAGAGCCTGAAATGAAGAGAAATAGAAAACCTAAAGAGAAAATTCTGTATTCATCATATATGCTAGGATTTCAAAACCATATATCGTCTCTACTGGCAAGATCAATTTTGAGACCTCCATATATCGTCTCTACTGGCAAGATCAATTTTGAGACCTGTCTGCTTCCTCTTTAGGCAAATACAACAATCCAGCACAATTACAGCTCTACTAATTTAACCATTTCCTCATTCCAGAAAACAATTGTCAGAAAAGCTGTAATACATACTGCCTACTGCGTATCACTCTCTATTGATTAGCAATATCATTTTCACATCACAGCTATATACTTTCATGTTGCTCCTCGGTAGCATTTCTCAAAATTCGGGCTGACAAGTATTTTCTTTGGTATGCTAAATGACAGACGAGCTGGAGGCATTAATTGCAGAACTGCTTCTGAAAGCAAGGAAATGCATTACCAGTAGTGCTTATTTTAACGTTTACAATGCTCTGGCAAGAATGGGATTCAGACTAGTTTTAGTTTGCTATATTTGATAATAGCATCAAGAAAAAAGAAAAGGAACAGCCCACTACACTGGAGATACTAACAAAAGAGAAAGCTGATCTTTGAAAAGAGAAGCATGATTACTTAATGCAAAAAACCTCAACTCCTACAGGAACAGCTCCTTCCATTTCCAAAGTAGACACATGCTGCTGGTCTTTACAGTAGACAGCAGTAACCTTCAGCTTCCAGAGCTGAGCTTTCTTCTCTGTCACCCTAGGCAGACTCCTAAAATGAACCCTTGCCAAGCACAGAACCAAAACTGGAGGCTGAACCATTTTTCCCCACGTAATAGGATGAAGAATTCCTGTGTTTCTAAAGCCTCAGGGAAGAACCCCTGCTGGAGTATCTACAGCTTACATTTCAACAACACTACAGGTCAACAAGTTAAACTGTTTTGCTACAAAGATTTCATTTGATAGAAGGCTCCATATACATGAAGTCTTAGATCAAAGCTATTCATTGCTTTTCAGTTGAAAAAATAGGGAATATTTTTTCCTGATTTCTCTGAAATCAGCTTAAAATCAACAAAGGATCAGAAAAGTTCTGACTCTTCTGAAATGAAAGTTATTAACTACTTTCAGTAACTTCAAGACTATTCCACAAATAGATTGCATTAGGTGAATTCATTCCTTATTAACACGTTCTGCATACAGTCATCCAATCACATTATTTGGTCAGAACAAGAAAAGTTGTTCCAGAACAAACAAAAATAACAGTTTTCATTTTCCACCTCTCCATTTTTTCCTGCTCAAGACTTTATTTTGCATAACAAACGCAGAAGCAAAAGGCCAGAACTTGGATGTACTTTCCATTGTGATCTTCACTTGAACCAGACACCAGTTTGTCCTCAACCCTATGGACACTGGGATGTTCTAAGAATCCAAGATGGGAACTGCAGAAAGACCAGCCCAGATTAGCCAGGAGCATGGTGGTTCTGTCTGAAGTCTGAAGGTGAGATACACCTGCTGGAACCTGTCAAAATTAACACTGCTTTCCTGCAAGGAAGAGACGGAGAGAATGCTGAAACAAACTGCCCTGCTTTGCCATTAAGCTCCAGCTTCCTCAGCCCTTTCACTTCTGCTCCTTCCAGCTGTGGCTGCTAGTGCCAGACATGAAGCCCTGGTGTGATTTTCTGCAGCCAGCAGGTTGAAATGGGGCAAAAGTGCATAATGTAAACGTATTCAGAACTTTACAGACTACAGATGAATCTTCAAGCAAAATCTCAATGCATTTTTAGACAAGAAATATGCTGTATATATATGACCAAGAGTAAATGGAGAAGTACTTAAAGGATATCCATATCACACTATTGTATAGATATCTGCAAACACACTCATCAGTTAATAAGTCTTACAGTAAAACACTTTAAGTTATTTTTCCAAGTGGTTATCTTACCTAATTAGGCAACAGTTTCCTGATGTACTGGATATTTCACAGTTCTAAAGCTACATGGCTTTTCCCTATCAAATCTAAGTGAAATTCATTGTTTCTGTCAAAGAAAGAGTTGTGGGGGCTGACAGATTTTTCTAAAGCTACTGATACATGTGTCAATAAAGCAGAACGTTGGTTCTTGTCATTTGTTTTCCTTGATATAATTTCTTACATTACTTTATCAATCATATGCATTGAGAACTATTACAGTTAGATTAAAATAGAATACATGCAATTAAAGTCTCCACTCAGAAAGGCACCAGCTTCAGAGAAAGATGTTATCGTAACCCAAAATTGCACTGTGGATCACAAGTACTATTCAAAATCATGACTAACACTCATAATGACAGCATGTGTGCAGAAACAATTTTTATTCATTTACTTTTTTGTTTATTTATTCAAGAGGAAAAGAAGGTCCAGAATTAATCAACTGGAGATGACAGGCAGAAGAATATAGCCTGGAATTTATCATGACTGGGGATACACATCGTTTCACATCGTTTGGAGGGATATCAAAGATGATTTGTAGTCAGCAAAACACAATTATTGTTTTGAAATGGACTGAAAACAGCAATGTAAATCAAGCAGGCATTATAGTTCTGCTCTCCAAGCAGCTCAGTCGGTGGTGGTAGCATCTGCAACAGCACTAGGCAGCTCCCCATGTGCCCTACACAAAAGAACAGGAATTAACTACCAGAAGGGAAAAAAATTTACCAGTAAGACTGTAAAAGTCCTGGCTGATTAGAACATGACGACACATCTTGGGGTTGTATGTTTATACATTTATTCCATATACAGAAAATCTATCTCATGTAAAGCAAAATAAAAAAAAATGTATGGCAAAAGAAGTGATTTCGAGGAGGTATATGATTATGGGCTATTTCAGAAAGATTGATTTCAGATGGACATTCTCTGGATTTAGATTTAAAAAATAAAATCCACACAAAATATAGTTTAAAACATCACTAGATGCTCAGGTGCTACAACAAGGAATGCAGTAAGAACCTGAAGTATGGGGCACAAAAGCACAAACACTCAGATGCAGACAAATGAACACTGATATTGGCACTGAGAACAGGGCAAATACAGGAGGATAAAGATGGAAATGAAAATACAGGTTTGTAAGTTCAACACAAACCTCACCTCCTCTTCAAATGCTCAAATTCCATAGTAAACTTACTCTCCCTTTTTTGCCCACTGGTAAGGGGACCATACCCATCCCATCAAACAATCCACTATTAAAGCCAACTTCTAAACCTATGATTAACTCAGCCCTTATAGAAAATCCTTGAGTAAATGAGGCAACTTTAATTACAGAAGTTACACTAAGAGCTCTTCTGTGTATGCAATCGTCTTTGCAAAAGACAATTTCAAGAAAACTATGCAATTTATTTTATTCCATAAAGGAGAAGCTATATCACCTGAAAAGCAAGACCCACCAAAAATCACCAGAAAAGCTTTAACAAACAGATTAATTTCCCAGGAAATAATTTCATTACAGAAAAAAAAAATAATCAGGAGACTGTTAGGGTTCTTAATGATTACATAGGCTTCTCACCAGAAAGCAGTTTGCACTTGTGAAGTGCAGATGAGTCTGCCTCCATGCTCCACATTTCTGCAACGGAGCCCAAGGGGAAACGAGAGAACTTTCTCACGTAGTACACTTAATTTCTCTCCAGACATAATACATAAAAATTTGTTTTACAGCAATCAGAGCAAAATACACTGCATACAAAATTTGTAAAACCACAGTTTAAATAGAGAAGTGGTTTTTTTCCTCCATTCTGTCCAGGCCAGCAGTGACTCAGCACTGCTCCCCAGGCATCACCCCTTGCAACAGATGGGAACGATCTCCTGCAGAGCACCGTGAGGCACTTCAGCAATGAAATGTATGTAGCAGAAGACATGACTTTCACACATTCCACATAACGAGGAATTTATTCTGACTTGCAATGGGAGATGTTACAGTAAAAGTTTGTCCTAGTGCATCTCCTCACAAGCATCAGTATATTCAGCTGTGGTGGTGAAATTAGTATTTAAGATTTTAGAGATCAAGTTAAAAAGTTTATCTTAACTAAAAAACACAGTGCTCTTGACCAAAAGCAGCCTGATTGCTTCCAGTCCCCATTTCTGATCTAAGATAATTCTGAGTGTGCCATGGAGACAACCTCCATCCACCAAGAGCCAACTCTATATTGTCACACACCCACCGTGTGATTCCTTCTTAATGATGTGTCAGACAGCAAGCTACTCAAGTCTATTCCTGGCAGAGGTAGACCCCTGGTCCTGTTAACACAAATAATTGTTCACACCCCCAAGGAGAGATATCTGGCTTTGCTAATTTTTTCTTTATTTTCTCTTCCAATAAAGAGGTGGGTCTCTGCAATCTTAAGGCAGAGAACAGAGGGGAGATGCTGTCTGATGACCTCTTGCTGTGAACACAGTTAATAAAGCTTCTATCTGACTAGTCTTACATCGTACTGTTATAACACACTTGGAGCTCTAATATTCTCTGACAGAGGAAGCTGGAATTTAAAAGAGGACATTGCCCTTACCCAACCAGCTCAATCATGTCACAGAAAAAACACTGGAGCCAGAAAAACATGGGAGCCATTAAATAGTTATAAGGGGTCAGTGCTTTAAAAGTGAAAACATAGCAAAACAAGTACATAAAATGAGCTTTTTGCTCACTCCCTGGAACAGTGGAAAGTCTCTCTTGGGCTTCTGGGAGACAGCTGCAGCATGCGTGAACCTGCTCAGGCAGACTGGTCTTCCCTGCTCTCTGAATCACCCTGCAGACATGAAGCATGCCAGCCTGGGTGCAGCAGGATGTGGAAGCAAAATGCAGAGTAATATGCACACAAGGTTCAAACCTCACACCATGATCTTATTCAATTAAGCAAGAACAAATCCAGCATCGTAGGACAACATAAATAATAAAGACAATCATTTGCAATTAAAAATCAAGTCAGTGTGGCAGTCACCATTTTTCTTTGTGTGTCACTAGAGATGTTTTCATTAAACACTGTATCGTTCTCCCCACAGTTAGCTCAGAACTGCTAGAATGGCTCAAAACCAGCAAATAGACAAACAATATAAATTGATCCTCAGGGGCAGTCACAACCCTAACTGGAGATTGCAGCCTAAGCAATCTCAGAAAATTAAATCAATTATGTTCTGAGAGTTACACATCCAAAAAGCAGCCTTCTATTAAATACACATCTTACACAGAAACTGATAATTAGCTGTTGTCTGGGAGAGACAAATCTAACCTGGTAGGGCAACAGTGACATGCAGACAGACAATGTGTACTGCTACAGTTCAGCATCTATACTCTATGCTTTGATGCTGAAAATACAAGGAATGCTGCTTTCCCTTAGGGTGAAAAAAGCACAGACTTTATTTTCCCACTCCAGTGTAGTGAGGCCACACAAGTTTCACAGACCCTTGCCCAGCCAAAAACTCCTCCTAGACTGGGCCAACCTGCTCTGAAGATTTCTTTCCATTCATAAGAATCAGCACTGTTCATAGTTGGGAACATAATCAAAACAAGTGTTTTTTTCTCAGACTATGTCTTAACTTTGTCAACTTCTGCCAAGGAAAATCTTTGCTGAAGCACAAACAGCCTCAGCACCTCAGGCAGAAAGAGGAAAAACATCAAGTTGAGCAGTCCAAAGGAAAACCAAGAATTGGTACAGTCAGAATACACCACATTCTACTAAGAAATGAACATTAAGGAGCTATTCTCACCCTGACATCACAGCTCCACATGAAGGCTGCCCCTGTGAGACCACGACAACAAAATGACCCATTCCACATTGGAACTTTCACTCAGGAACCTACAGGTGCAAAAGCTGACTTCTAAATTTCCACTTCATGGGTGGCTTAGCTATTCCAAAATACTTTTATTTCTGAAGATGTGCTCATTCAATGAAGCTTTTCTTCCTTAAGCTTACCCTGAAGAAGTAACTTTCTGTTGATACATCTTTTCTAAAAGAGATCACACATAGTAGAAAATTAGACAATTAGACCACCACGCTTGACAGCTCCAAACTGTGCATGGATTAGCAGTCTTGGCTTATCCTCCAAGAAGCTTACATGGGAAAGCAAGTATGGTGTGGAGCACCAAGGTTACTTACAACAAGAAGTAGCACTCATTCTCTGGGGTGACAGGCATGCTGCTCAGATTGGCCATAGTCATAACCTTGCCCAAATAGCCCCACACCAAACAAACTGGATGAATAGGAGCTGAGATCAAAGCATTCAATCACTGTAAAAACAATGACAGAAAATGGGTGAGAGGGAAAAAGGAATCTCCTGGAAACTGCATCTACTGCCAGGGTAAGGTAAGAAATTGTGTGGGTTTTTTTCCACACCACAGATGAAGAAAGAATGTAGTCTTAATGCAAGTTCATCTGTAATATAGCTCAACTTCTGTCAAAACCAAAAAAATAATCTTTAATTGTATGGGCTTTAAATGTATGAAGGCAAAAAAAAAAAAAAAAAAAAAGTCTACTGTGGATTCATCAAGAAAGTGAGAAAAGAAAAAAGCAGTTTTTTTTTATATTATTATTATTATTCCAGAGGGGTGGGGGCAGGGGAGTAATCTAGTGAGTAGAGTTTACTTGGTTGTACAAAGACAGGGAATTCTGGCAGTAACACTGCAGGATGAACTCACTGTGAGCACATACACGGAATTTATTTGTCCTACTGTCTTGAAACAACTGACTCTCCCAGAAAAACTAGGAAAATGTTAGACTGCAGCAATTAGGGAAGCCCAAAAAGGAAAGAGGTGTATGAGTTCTGCTTAACAGGAAATAAAATTATTCTTGCACAAACTCAAACATAATTATTTCAGTTGCCTGCAAGTTGTCTCTATAAAAACAAAATGCTACCAGAGTCTCATCAGAAGCTAAACAACCATAAAAAGGAGAAAAAAATGCATAGAAATGTCTAGCACAGTATCTTAAATTTGTTTTTAGAGTACAAAAAACTAATTTTGCACTGCTTGCATCCTAGTCAGAAGTTCACAGACTAATGTTACAGCACCCAGGCAGTTCTAAGAACCTCGACATCTGTTTCTATCCAACAAATCTGTTTATTTTGACTCAGTGTGAAAACAAGCTACTGAACCACTGTAGCACAGCTGGAAGAAAGAACAAAAATGTTCTGAAGTTGGTTTATGTTCAAGAACACACTTCAGTGTGTGTATGGGAACTGCTGAATCACGACCCGAACCACTGATTGATCACCTGAGGCAAGCACTGAGTCAGCCATGGGAGCACAGGTGAAGGCAACTCACTTGTGTGATCAGAAGAGGTGGAGTCTGGCTCCACCTCTCCCAGACCCCATTCAGGGGCTGACCACCAATGGTGATCTTGTTGGAGATACCTCTCCTGTGGAGTTTTGGGCAAGCCTCGACCATCTGCAACAGGTGAGCCTTTCTTTATTTACTGGTTGTCAGTATACCACCCAATAAGCATTACAAAATATACCATCCATCTCATTATTTTCTGTGGATACTATTCTTTTGTGTTATTCACCCTGTAAGTGTGGAATTACAAAGCCCCCCATGACTGTTTACATTACACACACAGGGAAGGTTGGCTGCTCTGAGAAACAGTTTTGTAAGATGATGGAAAACAAAAGAAATCCCAACATGATATCCACCCCCACCCCCAAGAGATGAGGGCTGCTCTGAAAGCAAGTCCTCCTATTTTGTTATGTTGGTCTGTGCCATCAGACAGGGATATTGGGAGTTGAGGTTGAAAGACAAACCACGTTTCAGACCGCTACATGCAGCCATCACAGCACAAAATGAAGAGTACCTCGGTCAGCTCATCTGCATGAACTGGCTAACAGCAGTGGCTGCACAGCTGACAATTTGCCCTATCAAAGTGGCCCCTTTGTATCTGTTGTAGTTTCCACAGAAATAAACAGGAGGCATTATTTTCAGAGCAACCTACATATGAACTTATTTGCAAATACTCAGGTGAAATTTAACACTGAGTAATAAAAAGATGCAAAGAAATACCTCAGAAATACTAGTTACCCTCCACAACCAACATGCCAGAGCGCCACAAAATGCTGTCTGTAAGAAATAGCTGCACCCCCACTCTCATGGCATTCTGCAGCATATGGATGAACAGCCAGACCAAAGGCAGGTTTTGACAGATTTAGAGACGTATAAAGAAGGGGAAAAATACCTGTCAGTTGCCATTGGAAAGGTTTACATAAAGTACCAACCTGACAGACTGAACTTGTTGCTGCTACTGAACTGATGTAACACCATGCATCTTGCAAGCTTGAAATAAAACTTACCTTAGCTCTTATTCTACTTTTCTCCCATACACAAAATAATACTGTTGCAACATCCACTTTTCTCTATAGCATCCCACAAAAGTGAGCAAGTCACTGGCAATAGTAATAATCCTCACAACATGACTGTTCAGATGGATAACAAATCCAAAATGGGTTCTGTGCTCCATGTCACATTTCCTACCTTCCGTTTTTAGATTATCAGCAGAACATTATCTTCATTTTAATCAGAAAAGAGTATGTTACGAGTATGTTACTGCAGTTTTGCAGTAACTGCAGTGTTTCATTCCATACTTTAATAACCAGCCTCAGCATTTATGGTGCCATACTTTTCACAAGGCTCCATCATGATCTGCTTATGCTGGAAAGGTCCTGAATTGCACTGAGAAACCACCTTTAGCCTCAATTAATTGAACTTCACAGCAAACTCCAATGAAAAAATGAGAAGGAAGCAGCACACAGAGCAGAATGCACACAGCAGGTCAGCTCGGTCAGTCCATATGGGCTGTCAACTTCTCACTGCTTTCCCTTTCAGTGACACTGCTGAAGCCCTCATCTCTGTGCTCCACTACTGAGGTTTGCAGTAACTCACCTTCTTAGTAAGATGCATTTATACAGAGAAAATAATATAAGTCACTAGAGCACAGTTTGATATAGAACAGGTTTTGTTTTCAGAAGCTGGTTTCTGCTTGTATACTCTTCACAGCAATTTGTGGCAAAGCAACAAGCAATTATGTGAATTTGACTTTTATGTCAAATGGTTACAGACGTGTCACTCTTCTCACATACAACAGCAAAGCACAACAAGCCAAAAAAAAAGACAATGAAGACTAAGTCACTTCTGTTTGCTCTTTTTTCCCTAAAAGTAAACAACACCAAATCTATCAGAATATTCCAGCCGCACCCTATCTCACATTTACTTAATAACAGGTTGATAGATTCCATGACAATAAAGAAGCTCCTGTGTTATATGCATATACACCAAAATTTTATAGGTTGTTCCCTTATTCTCTTAATAAAAAATGTTTCGCGTTCTGCTAAATTAAAAAGTAGTGCCATCATCCCTCCCCTTGAAGTGTTACAAACGAGAAACTGAAGGTTATTTCTTAATAGCTAAACATTCCTTTCCTTGAACGAACTGTGCCAGCAAACCAGCCACACCTTTCCATACACTCACCAGGTACAGTGAATAAATGTGCCCATTAACCAAGCAACTGGCTCAGGATGGAAGGAGAAAAATTCCCTTCCACCAGGATCTCTCTACACTACTGCTACCTACCTAGGATCTGCAGCATCAATTGCAACTAGCAGCTGAGAATCCCTACAGTGATAAGCACTACAAACGCAGTATCTTCCAAAGTTTCACTTAAACCTGTAAATTAACAGAAGCTTAAACACTTCAAACAGAAGTTTAACCTGTAAATTAACAGAAGCTTAACACTTCAAAACGAGAGCTGAGGTGCATTCCCATTTCAAATACAACACACAGGCCTTAACCTCCCATTTACAACAACAGCGGCATCAGTACAGAAGTGTCTACTCAGCCCAAAGCCTTGTTTCCAGCTGGGGTTACAGCTGACATCCAACAGCTCTGTGTACAGCTGGAAGCTGGAAACATCTGCAGTCGAGCAACTTATGTCAGTTGTCCAGTTGCTTTCTGAAAATGCTGTAAATACTGGTCACCTGCACATTGCCAGGAGGTGTTCCACAGGTTAATTTTGTGCTGAAGAGTAACAGCAAACCATCTGTTTGCCCTGAACATGCTCCATTCAGCACTGCTTGCTTTTTCCACTACCAGAAGCCACAAGACTCTCTTCCCTGCTGACCACTTCACAGAGCTTTCTCTTAAGCATCTATCGTGTGTTACTTTGTTCTATGTTTTGTCTCCTATCTCGGAGGCAATAATGAGTCAGAATAGCCTCTAAACATTCCTATTAAGTCTGCCTGCTAGTAATAAAATAAAGGGTCCCCAGGAAGGGACACTTCAAACAGAGTCCCAAAGGGAACAAAAGGAACATTTCAAAAATCATCATTTGCTGAAGCAGCTTCCAGTGTCTAATGATAGCCAAGGCAGCTACCAAGGATTTATGATTGAGTTTCTGAGTTTCCCACAGAAGTTTGTCACAAGTGTCCTCGGAACATACACATACTGAAATAGGGTTTTTTCCCCACTCTTTCTGAAGACTGAAGAAAATGGGACTGTCCATACTAGCAACCAATCATTATTGAAAGGATGCTCCTGCACACTGCTTCAAAAATGTGAAGTAGAAATATCCTTAAATATGGACTGATGCTTAGGAGGCATTTACTCATGGAGTAAATTGTAAAATGTTCTCATTGGAGAACAAAAAAACTAAGACACCAGATTATGGGAAAACAAGAATTATACTCAGATTCCTCTTCTACATATAATACAAATCTCAGGGCTCAAAGAAACACCACGCACATCAGCTTTGAGTTAACCCAGACACACAGACCAGTCTTCTTCAAGCAGAGACAAGTCAGATGAGTGCCTTGGCACAATTGTTGACCACATCCAACCTGACTTCACCTTCAGAGCAAGAGCAGCTGTACTGCTGTATCAAAACTTAAAAGTTGCCCACCCGGGCAAGGACCACTTGAATGAGCAGAAGCACCACTGTGAATCTAACATCTTTTTACTTTTATTTTTAAATATCTGGAGCTGAATAGCACTTAACACAGTTTATAAGTAATCATGCAAAGTATTTCACAGTAAAAATATGGCAAATTCTTCAAAGTACAAAATGCAAACGTGACTGAGGAAGATGAGGTTAAGAAGTACACTTGAACAGTAAGAGTGCAGTAATTTAATGCACAGTTAACATCTCTCATGATCACATATCTGATCTGGAATGAACCACTAAGGCAACTAATATTCAAGGAAACATGCAGCTGTAGCCCAGAAACTGCTGGGACTGAGGACTGCTATCAAACCAGGGCAGTGGAAAAATCCCATTTTCATTACTGGATGTGTTCTGCAGAACATAACTATGGAAAAGAATTTTTTTTATTCTTTTTTAAAAAAGGACTTTGCACAGAAAGGGCAAAAGAAGTCCACACACACACATTTGGAAGATAACGTTTAAAGGCAGAAGAGAAACCAACCTGGAAGAGTTCTTCCAGAAAAGCCTCATAATCCCAGCTGAGTTCTGCTAATTTTTCTTAGAAAGTGATGAAAAGCAATTTAATAATTTCTACTTTCATATTCATCTAAAGGCATCACTATCCAGACAAAGGGGAAGCGTGGTACCAATCAAATCCTAAAGCTCATCTTTACATGCTACAGATTTATTCAATTACTCACCCATAAAAGTCAACAAGAACCTGGTACGGCAACTATATAGGTAATATGGATAAACTCAAATTCTGCAAGTAACTTTTTCTTCTTCGTAAGCAGAAAATTTTGGCTACCCAACACCATATGGAATTCCTATCAGATCCTCAGGGAAGGACTTGCAGCGTTGCACAGTGTTAGTGTTGCTTACTCTTCTGTGCTTCCCTAGTCAGCCTCACAGATCCTCATAGATGCACAACTGTCGATGCATCATGAAGACTGGAGAAAAAAAGTATCAACATACAAATAAGATAGCTCAGATGAGAAGTTTTCAAATTCTTACTCATTTTTCTTATTTTTATAGAAACATTCAAGTGCACCAAAGCAAAAAGCAGAACCTTTCACTCAAGAATAGGAAACTTAGTACATTGAATTGAATTCCTCCATGAAGAAAAAATTGCACACATTGACATCCATCAACACTTGCTAAATGTTTACAGAGATGAAACGGTGGATGTGAGCACAGTGAAGCTGTGGGTGGTACGTTCAGTAGTGGTGACAGCAGCAGTGGATCACCTCCATTGGTGCAGATTTTCATGTGTGCAGTACACAGGCTCTTACTCATCACTGGCAAAAAATATATAGTAGACGGTGGCAACTACAATGAAAAATAGTGTTTTGTTGCTGAGAATGTGCTCTATGGAGTTATTGTGCTCTTTGTTGTCAATTCCACAGATATAAATAGGAAGCATTACTTTTGGAGCAACCTACTATTTTTCACACGTTTTGAACTCCTTTATAACTCTTCAGCTGAAAAAACATCTCCAGGAAATGTAATCCAATTATTTTGAATTCTGAAAAAAAACAAAAAACAAAAAAAAAAAAAACACCACAATCCCACCAAAAACCTTGCACAGTTTGAGGGGAAAAAAAAATCATTAATAGCAGAAAATGCTTCCTTCTTCAACAGCTCTGCTCTTCATAACCACACTGTTTAATGACCATAGTAGGGATGAGCAAATGCAAGCAACTTCAGCAACATTTTTAGGCTACTGACGTGATACAGACTGTAACCTGAAGCACTGCTAGGCTGGTGACATTTTCCTAAGGAACCATAATACGAAAAAAAAAAAAAAACCTATATTGATTAAATAAGACAAGAGGAAAAGAAGAAAGCAGAAAGAAACCAGGAGGCCCAAAAGGAAACAACAGAACTTGCATTCTTTTAACCCTTGTAGATAAGATCTGTTGCCCCACACTGTGTTTTTTCTTCCTGCTTTTCTTTCAGCTTCCTAACTTCTGTTCAAGTCATTAAACCATGCAGCATAGAAACACGGAACATCCTGAATTGGATGGGACTCAGAGGAGTCCAACTCCTGGAACTCAAAAAGCCATTTTAAAAAGTTTCTGATACTGAGAAGCTGTGAAAAATAGTATTAAATATAGCAAAACAAGAACAAAAAGTTTAATAAACTCACAAATGATTAAATAAGGAAGGGGCCTCTCTGACCTTACTTCCTCTTGAACTTGTATGTCTTGTGAGCAATGAGAAAACAACCAGCTTGGGTCCTGGCAAATCTGCTGACCACTGTAAGATGACCTGGTACAAACATCACACTGTGGCCACGGAACAGTTCGGTGCCTTGAACAATATGACTACTATGACTACAGTCTTTAATCTTAGCCTGCAACTGCACCATTAAGTGTTACTAAACTGTGATCTATCCTGTGATTCGCATGAAAAGACATCACAAACATTTTCTGCACAGAAACCATAAGATGCCCATCTCACACACGGAAAATGAAGGTAACATTTCATTCACACAGCACTCTCTCTTGTTGCAAAGCACTGCAATACCAAAGAGTGTTGTGAGAACAAGGCCACCAGTGTTTATGAAGCAATTGGAGATTCCTGGATAAAAGTGGCTGTAATGCAAAACTCATCTACTCCAAACCAGTGGAGGCACTCTGCACCAGGGAAAGGATCCCTCACCAGCAGCACCTGTGCCTCATACAGCTCACCTGGCCTCTAAGAGCCACACAGGCACAACATGAGCTGGAGCCCAAGTGCAGCTGAGCTCCAAGATCTGAAAGCACAGCAGCTGAGGAACTTCATCTTCCTTATTTAACTAAGGCTGAAAAACACTTGGTCTGAAATTTTAAGGCCCACTTCAGCTAGGAAGTAATACTGTAACCCTTCAGTGGGTATTGCTCCCATAACCCTTATTTAAAATAATTAATATTTAGAGGGGGGAAAAAAAAATGTGATTAAGCAGTATGAAAGGTTAATGGCAGCATACAATCCAAAAAAAATTTAAACATCTGTTCACAGGATTTTATCACCTTCATCTGGCTCCTTTCATTACTTGTGGGTTAAGAGGCCCAGCAAGATTTCATGAAATAAATTCTCACGTATATAGCAGTCATGAACAGAAGAGCTTTATCTCAGAACCTGTTACACCTGAAACTCTATAAACTCACTGACAAGGTCTCCACACTGAATAAAAAATGGCTTTAAGACAACGCTGACAACAAGAATTAGTGGTGCAACAATTGTACAGGTGATGTCTCCCACCTTTGCTTAAACAGGAGGAGCAAGTAGCAAGGGTAAAACAATTGCTTTAAAATAGGAAAAAGTTCAAACATGAACATTTTCCTATTTAAAGCCTTAATTTCTGTCCTGGCTTTGACTGGGCAGCTCATCCTTTTTCAGAGCACGATGCTGCCAGTGGTTGCATAAGAGAATTACGGAGATTTTCAGAAATACTGCCAAAAGGGGAAAAAATAAAGCAGCAGATTATGAGCACCTTATCCTAGACATTATTCACAAGCAATAACCAAGCAATGCCTCAGAATTCTGTTTCATATTCATACGCTCCATCAAACACAAAAATTCAATTAGATATAGTTTTAATTATTGCACATTTGTGCAATTTCAGTTACACGTAAAACTGCTTCAACTCGCTTTCTACAACAGCCAGGGGACAAAAAGGTCAGGTAACAAAAGGGGCCTGCTGTCTTTGGGAAGCTCTTACCATCTTGAGCTGAAAATAAGTATTTTTTCTTCCCAGTATATGTAAGTGAGGCTCTGAACAGTGACTTGTGCTGTGAGCCCGGCGCGGGCCCTCTAGCAGAGATTATGCGATTATTTATGGATGCCGCAGTCATGTGGCTGCACAGCAAAGCTTTTGTGGGAAACATGACACAATTAGATTTGAGTCAAGCTGCTGGCAGCAACTTGCAGTCCCTCGTTTTCCTAAAACCTGTCCTCATCAGTAAAGAAATCTCAACATGTCAGTGCTACCACCCCAGCTGGGATGAGCTGACATTCCTCAGTGCAGGGAGTGACTTCAAGGCTCCTCACACCCCACACTGTTCCAGCAGCGAGTTCCCTGGTGTAAAACTGCATTTCTGCATCCCTGCTCAGAGCGATACCAGCTGAAGGAAGGAAGTTGTGTGGGTGCTCAGCCCAGCAGTGCCCCTCCCTTGGGTACACCAACTATCCCAACAGCACTGCTCACTGCACATCTTCCACAGTACTGCCTTCAGTGTTCACAGAGGTACTGCGTGCTCATCTTTCACCCTAACAGACATTTGTCAAATATTACCATATGTTTTCCCACTGTACTCTTCAGAAAAACACCCATTTTGCAAGAATACCTTACTGCAGTACATCCCATAGACCAACTTTCATTTCAGTTTCACTCTGCCTCCTACCACATTCAACACTTTTCTTTTAACCATACATACTACGTTCTCACTGCTTGACATACAAAACACTTGTCTAAATACACAAATTCAGGACAATTCACAAACTTTCTAACTCAATAACTCATGCAGTATCTTTGCAGCACTTAGCTTTCTTTCTGAAAGCTCACATAAGGAACACTCTGCCAATAAAATGAACTCCCATCTAGCAACCTTCAGCAAAATGCCTTGAAAATCAAAACCTCATATTAAACATCACAGAAACCTCCAATCACCACTGCATAACTTGGAGGGGGGGAGGGGGAAGGGGTTTATAAGGAAGAAACTTTTATTCCAGATTCACAACAGCTCCTGCTGCCATCTCTGCCTGCAGAGCCACAGCCAGATGTTTGCCCTGACAGCAAGGTAGGATGTGGCTCCATCCCAGCCATCAGGGCACAAGGCTTTCCTTGCACATCACCTCAGCCTACAGTGCACATGGGGTGAGGTAGAGTTTAATGCACACTCAGCTACAGTTGACTAGCAATTGGATTTTTTTTTTCCCTTTGGAACACACTAAATGAGCCAAGCTGTAATGAGCTCTGTTGTAAATGGTTAATGACTTCCATATTCTAAAATAACCTCTGAAAATGAAGAACAGCTGCACAATGGAAGCTTGAAAAATATTTTACACTCTCTGTACCAACAGGTCTCAGTTTAAAGAAGCAGCAGAACTATCAAATTTGGACAAGTAGCAGCACATCGCAGTTAAGTATCCTGCTCACCATTAACCAGTGCAATTACTCATTGCAACAGGAACACTGAGCTCCCATTTGAAGCTAAAGAGAGCTGGGTTAAAGAGATGGTTAGGAGAAAGTGCAGCTCTGCCAAGTCTTCTTAAGCGCTCTCATCTCACACACCTTTACAAGAAAAAAAAAATTCTGCACTATTAGTAAACCTGCCAGAGATCAGATATAAAGTGACTTTTTCAACCACACATAAGTGATGCATTTATAGAAAATGAAAACAAGTATTTACCACATTATGAACTCATTTAATAAATATTTGTTCATTATAACTCAGACCTTCCCATGGCTAATCACAGCACCTTTAACCTGTTCAGCAAACAGGCAAGTTATATAAGTACAGTAATAAAAGAAATGTACTGCAGACTTCCTTTTGGGGCTTTCAACATCTTCTCTCAACTCTGCTTCTTCTGGAAGCATTCAGCTATTCAGCATCTAGACTTCACAACTACAGAATTGCATTCAGGTCTTCTAACTAAATGAAAACAAAACCAAACCACCTGCATATTTCCTGACCACAAATCTCTAGTCATGCCAATATCATAGAATGGCTTGGGTTGGAAGGGACCTCAAGGATCATCAAGTTCCAACTCCCATTCCACCACCAGCAGGGCTGTTGGCTGCTAGATCAAGTACTAGATCAGATCACTCAGGGCCCCATCCAACCTGGCCTAAAACACCTCCAGGGATGGGAATCCACAGCCTCTCCAGGCGGTCTGCTCCAGTACCCCACCACTCTCTCAGTAAAAAACTTTCCCTGACATCTAACCTAAATCTCCCTTTAGTTTAAAACTATCTCCCTTCCCCTATCATTATCTGCCCTTGTAAAAAGTTAATTTCCTTTTATGTTTATAAACACCCTTTCAATACTGGAAGGACACAATGAGGTCTCCCCTGCAGCCTTCTCTCTTCCAACTGAACAAGCTCAGTTCCTTCACCCTAACATCATGGGAGAGGTACTCCAGCCCTTGGATCATCCTTATGCCCCCTGCCAGACCCTCTCTGAAAGCTCTACATCCTTCCTGTGTTGAGGTCCTCAGGTATGGATGCAGTACTGCAGCTGGAGCCTCACGAGGGAAGAACAGAGGGACCATCAACTCTCTGTCCCTGGTGGTCACCACTCTTCTAATGGAGCCCAGAATATCATTGGCCTCCCAGGCCACAAGCACACACTGTTGGCTCATGCTACATTTTTCCATCAACCACAACTCCAGCAGGACTACTCTCAAGGAGTTCTGCTCCCAGCTTGTATACACATCTGGAATTATCTTGATCTAAGCACAAAACCTTGCATTTTACTTTGTTGGGCCTCATTAGATTCACATTAGATCAAGTTTATCAAGGTCCCTCTGGATGGCATCTCTTCCTTCTGCAGTATCAACCACACCACTCAGCTTTGTGTCATCAGCAAACTTGCTGAGGGCGTGCTTAATCCCATCATCATTGATGAAGATGTTAAAACGTACCAGATCCAAGACAGATCCCTGGAGGATACTGCTTGTTATCAGTCTCCACAACCTCAAGTAACAACTGATGTAGCCACATCTGCTTCACTTTAAAGGGAACTTGAACAGAGCACTAAACACACAGAGCCCCTTATTTATCTCAGCAGGTGTTGATATGCTGAGTGACACAGGTGATCTGCCTTCAGTATTCATCACATGATCTGGTAATTCAATTTCATTTCAAGTCCACACACCAGCTTGAACACAGGCAAAACTGAAAGAGTAGAAGCCCTGATGCATCTCTGTTTATAGTCTAATGCCCCTGCTTGCCGATGCAGGAGAACAGTTCCATAGTCAGATTATATCAGTTGACTTATGAATTAGAATTCTGCATTAATTTGGCAATGGATGATGTTATTAACAACAGAGTTCCATTCTGTAACTCACTGTGTAAGAACAGTTTACACAGACAATATTCCAGAGACACCCATGTCCAAATCCCCCAGACACCAGCACTAACAGCTCATCCACTCAGCCAAGCATAAAAACAGTCAGGCATTCACAGACTGCTCACTACACAAACTCTTTCTGAAAGGGAATAGCCCAAACGACCAGCATGAACAAAACAATTTCACTGTTGCTCTAAAAATGCAGGCACTTTTCTACCACACCAAGAAGTCCTGAACTCTGTTGAAAATCCCTCCCCAGGCTTTCAACACCACCAGCCCGAGTGGGACTAGGGCTGGAGAACAAGCCACAGCAGCCAGCTGATCACTGTCACCAGCATCCTGACCAGCCTACACACCAACCTCAGCAAGGTTCAGCTCACCTTACCTTGCAACCAGCTTAGTTAAGTCTGCTGCTCAAAGGAAGTCCTAACTTCATAAAACAGGTCTGGCCTCATTCATCCCTATGAGTAATGGCTTTTGTAACCTATTCCACAGCAGCTGGCCCTGAGCAGCAGCACAGAACCAACCCTTCCTCTCACCAAAAGATTGAGAGGGAAAGCAAGAGGACACACACAAAGTAACAACAAGGTGAACAGTTACTCCAAGATACCTCTGAAGAACCAAAAACTGTAACATTTGTTTCTTCAGTCCCAGGACCTGGGACTTCCCATTGCTAGCCTGCTAAACAGAGGAAGGACCTTCCCAAGGATCTTTATCTTTAAAAAAGCATTTTCAGACCTGTTTTCTTGTTTATTTCTAACCATGCAGATAACTTACTTAGAAGTCAGGAACTTCATGTCCTGTTTACTACAGATCAGAGGAGGCAGACTTCCAATCAAAAAATGGCAGGCTCACAGCAGCAGCACAGGGCCGCACTGGGTGCACTTCAGTGAATTTTTGTTTCTTCTTAGGGGAAGGATTGCTAACTTTTAAAAACAAAGAAACCTATAAAGTAAACTCAGAACAATGTATTTAGACATTACTAGGCAGAAAGCTAAAAAGGAATACAAATGCTCCTTTGTAAAGTTCCTATTACTCATTTCTTCCAATCCTGCCCTTCTAGCACAGGTGAGTCCTGAAAACTTTGGGGTTATATGTTAGGCTGTATATTATTATTGACTGTCCCTTGCTTTCTACAGTTGTGAAGATGAAGACTTGTGTATCATCGCTCTCCTGAGGTCCCTTGCAATGCAGCTGACCATAGCAGAAAAGCAGTTTTCAATCTACAGGACTCCTAAAACACTAGTCATGCAATACACACTAAACATTGAGTTCCAAGAACAGCAGCTACTTGAGCTCTAATTCCAATAAAAGCCAGATGACAGACACACTCCTGGCTGCTATGAAAAGA
The DNA here is from genome assembly GCA_023055505.1 of Callipepla californica brunnescens. Lineage (NCBI taxonomy): Eukaryota > Metazoa > Chordata > Aves > Galliformes > Odontophoridae > Callipepla > Callipepla californica. The sequence continues at coordinate 35,644,145 of JALIRH010000005.1, read as the reverse complement.
AAGAAGAGCTGCCTTAATCTAGTTTAAACTTGACAAAGCTCACTTCAACCTGGGGTTGTCAATCCCAGATGTGCATTCATCTGCTTGCCAGCTTAGGCACTCATTGACACTAAGCCTGAAACACCAAAAAAAATTTGTACAGGTATTCTTGGATTGGAAGATGCCTGTATTGCACATGTTCAGGTCTCAAGGTTGCTCTCAAAGCTTTTTGTTATTCAGATTCAATTACCTCTGTGCACAGTTACAGTCTCAAAGGACTGCACAGTAAGAGGTACTCCAGCCTTATATTCCATCCTTCCCTCCATGTGCTCACTTGAAGATAGAAACAAGGCAAACACGCAGCACATTCAGAGTCCTACATGTATTTCAAGAGTCACCTTATAAACATTATGTACCTAAGTTCAAAAGATCCAGCAGAAAGACTAGAACACAAAGCACCATCTGAGATCAGAATTAATAAACATTTTAATATGAAAATTGAACTACGCTGGTCATTGACAATAAGAGTTTAATTACAGCAACAAATACATTAACATTTCTACAGTGATTCTGCAGATAGTTAATTCCCAGAATTTTTCATTTTATTAGACTGGATTGGGAAGAAATTCTTTGTTCAGAATACACAATTATACGCTACAAACACAAACTAACCAACTTGATGCAGGTTTCATTACAATCCAAAGATAAAACAAGTTGGAGGGTCATTTATTTTTTTTAAGTGCATCTTCATAATTCCATTTCATTTCACAGTACTGTGCAACAACAACAGCTATAAAGGCAACAAAACTTCTTTCTAATCCAACTGTGTGTTGGGATGCTTTTTCATTGTTAAATTCTGCTTAGCTAATGACAATCTATTCTCCATTTCTTCCTTGAGCCATTACCACAACAAAGTTCGGTGACATTTTAAAGTAAAGGAAAGCCATCTGCTAACACATGGATAGCTAGCAACTTTGACAGCATAATTTTCATCAGGGACAGCAGCAGAAATGATGTCTTGTGAATGCCATATACATCACAAGTGACAGCAGCCTGTGCTTTTCATTATTCTCCACGCACTGCATGTGGAAAGGAAGATGCAATCTTGCATTAATCCATTCCATTGTTTGTCAACACCATTTATAACCACACAAGTAAAAAGTCAGAAACAAGTATAGAGGGATTTAAGAGTAAAAAAAAAAACAAAAAAAACAAAAAAAAAACCAAACCAACAACAAACCAAAGTGGTTAGAGGATGATCTGATCACCTAAGATTTGTCATTTGTGTAAATGAAGACAGACAATTCAAATGTGATTTTGAGCTTAAAAATCTGGAAGAAATGAAGTTACACATTTTAGTCCATAACAGATCCACATCCTGCTTACTAACACTGAGAGTACTAAAAGGCTAAACATTGTATAGTAAAAGCATTGCATTTGTATATTGCAAGACAAAAGCTCTGTAAATTCCATAAAGGACTACAGTGAGAACAAACCATATTAAGAAATGAAACCATGGTTGATAATATCGAACATTTCTTCATATCATACCCAATAGGGGACTGAGCTCCTCCATCCTATCCCACCAAGCTCTGGGATAGGAGTGATGCCAAATCCCCTGTCACATCTGTAATCCATAGAAAATAAATAATATTCATTTGGGGAACAGAAAAAGGAAGGGGTGAGGGTAGAGAAGAAAAAAATAATTCTCAGCATCACATACACACATCTGTGTGCATACCTACAAGGAACATGCTAATGTAATGAATCCATTACATAGTTAGGAAACAGGATGCAGATTTACTTCCACCTCATATCAGATTTTTTGCACAATTTCAGTTATGGAAGTATCCACATATCATTTCTAAAACATAAGATTACTCAATTGAAAGAACACCAAGTCCTAATCTCAAACCAAAACTCAAGTTTCAGCTACAGGGGGAAAGCCAAGTCCAAAGATATAGGAGACTTTTTTGCACCAAAACAACCAATGTGACTTGGCACTTCTACCTGCACAGCTATCACGTAATGAAATGAACACAAATTAAACAAAACACTATCACTCAGGAAAAAAATAGTAATTCAATGCAAATTCAAACAGTTTGGGAGGACTGCTGTAAACTTCTGTCTCTGCAGAAGTTGGTGCAGAATGTGGATCACCACGAGGTAACGCCACTGAGCTCAACCATGCAATTCACTGCAGCCCGCAAAAGCTGAGAAGAGGCAAACTAAAACACTGTGCTACTTTATAAATGAACTCATGAGCAACAACAGTAAGAGACAAACAAGGAAGCTGCTCTGAAGATAAATGCGTTTAATAAAAACTGTTATAATCCCCTTAAGGGGCCATGCCCCTTAAATATGAACTCATGTTACCCAGATTAGTCCAACTTCAGGACAATATTTCACATCTATTCACATGCAAAAAGATAAATAAAAGATGGTTGGGATCACTCGTGTCTCCTTTTCCTGTGGCCTTCAGAGGACCCTGGAGAACACACAGGATATTTACAGAGAATCTCAGCACTTTCTATCACAGAAAAAGATATAAAATTAAGATGTATTCAAGTACCATATTGAGGGAGAAAATTAAACAAGGTGCAACTTCATTAAGAAGTATTTTCTGTTCTTGCTGAGCCTGTGTATTCACTCATAGGTAAACTGCTTCGTCTCTTCAGTGTAGCAATGCACAAAGATGGGAAGCCTTGCTTTACAATCTTACACATGGCTACAAAGCACTCTCAGAATAAAACAAATGCATCAGGACGCTAAACGCAATTAAAACTATTTGTTCATAATAGAAGGGTGAGAGAAAGCAAACCAAAATATCTTTTAAAATAGCTCCAAAGTAGTCTGCTCTTTAAGCCACTGTTTTGAATTCCTCCACGTCCACCTCACCCCTGTTTTCGTGCAATGATTTTGCTGCATGAACAGAATACAACAGGTTAGGAATGCACTGAAGAACAAGCATAATTGCATTTAACTGAGTTTCTTGAGACAGTATTGGATGTAGCGTAACAAACTGCATTTGGTCCTACCTGGAATTTCTTTTATCCCAGCCCAAACCAAGGTTGTTACTGCAGTTCAGGAAGTACCCGTACAGCAGCACACACCAAACAACACACCCCACTTGCATTTCCCCAAGTTTAAACATATGTAACACTGACACCTTCTGCAACTGACACAGCAGTCACACTGGATTTATAATCTGAATTTCTCCTAGGAATTACAGCCATGCAAATCATTCTACTTTTAAGTTGTACATGTGAATCTATAATTACGTGAAACAGGCACAGGGAATCTACAGCACTGATAACCATTAGCACATTCAAAATGTGAAAACTCAAAGTTACACTTCGAGAAGTAGAACAACATACTCATCTCACAGAACACTTAGTTGTTCTCCAATTATAATAGAATGGCCTCAAAGATCACCTAATTTCGACCACCTGGGTCGCTAACCACTAGAGCAGGCTGCCAGAGCCACATCCAGCCTTGTCTTGAATGCCTCCAGGAATGGAGCACCCACAACCTCTCTGGGCAACTTGTTCCAGTGCCTCACCACCCTCTGAGTGAAAATCTTCCTCCCAACATCTAAGCTAAATCTCTCCTGTCTTAGTTTAAAGCCATTCCCCCTAGTCCTATCACTATCAACCCATATAAACAGTCATTCCCCCTCCTCTTTATTTGCTCCTCAAGAACTGGAAGCCCACAGTTTGGTGCCCCAGAAGCATTCTCTTCTCCAAGCTAAACAAGCCCAGTTCACTCAACCTTCCTCATAGGAGAGGTGCTCTGATCATTTCAGTGGCCCTCTTCTAGATCCATTCCAAGAGCTCCACACCTTTCTTGTACTGGGGGCCCAAACCTAGACACCATACTTCAGATGGGGCCTAAAATCTCTTACATGATTACTGGAACTTATTAGAATTTGTATTTAAAATTAAACCCGGGAGAAAAAAAAAGCATACTAAGCAAGGCCAACACTGATTTTTGTGTGCTTACTGAACAGTATGTCAAATATGCCATTCAAGACTTTCAATTTCTAGCCTTACAGTCTAAATTATTAGCCTTCAAGAGCCTGTATGTGAATTTATAACTGCTGTCTGAAGAATTCACTTGAGCAGCTTTAAAACACTCAGAAGGAGACAGCACAACATCTGTCCATGACAAGCTGCTGAAAAGCAGGCAGTAAGCCAAGCACTCCCTCAAGTTCCAGACTAGCAAATCAGACAAATTTCAACAGCTGTAAACAGTAAAGCAAGAACTGACTTTAACATTAAATCAAAGAAATACAAAAACTTGCCATGAGCAACACAATACAGCATTTGCTCCTCAAAGTTTCCCAGAAGAATGATAGGGTACAACTTAACCAGTCCGTATCGATGTATCACCATTAGAAACATTTTACCAGGGAAGATACATTCACATCTTTTAAATTGTCTCAGATTCAAATTAGGGGGTGGGCTTCTTTGCTTTGCAAAAACAAACTGATCCTCCACTGAGAATCTCAGTCAAAGGAAAAAACAGAGCAAACCTTCAGAAGAAAAAAGGACAACAAAAGTTAGGCATTAAGATGCTTTTGTTGATTAGATACCACACAGACTTTAAATTGTCTTGATGCTTTGGGGCTCATTTTCCTCTTAAGGAAAGAACAATGAAAGTGGTATTGCAGCAATGAAAACTTAAGCACAGAAAGAGTGAAAATGGCATACAGAGAGGAAGGAACATAGATAAGCAGAGGAAAAGTGATGTGAAAGAAAGAAAGCGATAGGAAATAAAGCTATAGGAAAATCTGACAGCGGAACTCTGGAAGATGTTAACTTCTGGTAAAAGCAGAAGAAAAAAAAAAAAAACCAAACAAAAGAAGGCCTCATTTTGTTCCTTAAAACAAAGCCCAAGTACTTCAGACAACAATATAAGCACCATCTCTCTCAGTATCAATATACAACTCAAAAAATTTCCAGGGATAACAAGAAATCATTTTTGACCACATTGCATCAAATATATATATATATATATATATATATATATATATAACCTCAAAAAAGTCAAGCTGCAAAATAAAACTAAATTTTACCTAAACATGTATTGTCCCATGTTTTCATTTGCTCAAAACAGTGTTCATGTATCAAATTACTTCCTTGATGCAGAAGATTTGACCACATTTCTTCTGCCTTCCAGCAGCATACTGATGAATCATACCAGATGGAAGAACACCATCCTGAGGTGCCCTCCCTTTTCAAGTGTGACAGGGAAAGTTAACTGCATGAAACATGGGATGATCCATGAGAGATTCACATGATGCCTGCGGGTAACCTGAGGGCTGCAGCAGCTCAAGGAGACAATGTGCAATCCACTTCTAGGCACAGCACCCCTGCATGTCATACATGCAATCTGATGCCATGGGAGACTTGAGTCAGAGTAGCCACAGAAGCACAGCCAAATGGGAGCACAAAGCAGAAACCATCTGTGAGAACCCCGTATTCAGAGCACATGGTGCAGAAAGCCTGCAAAATACCCCAAACAAGCTCCTGAAAAGCAGATTTGTGCCATAAGGAGTGCTGATGGCACAGCTGGAGGACTGATGCCCTCACAAGGTCAAAGTGCTGACAAGCACAGCTGACCACGTCTGGCAGTATTAAGTACAAGAACCAGGTAAGAAGATACTCATCAGATACACAACCTGTCTTCCAGTTAACCTCCTGGTGCTCAAGAGGCTGAAGCCCTGCTCCATGGCTAGCAGCTGTACCACACGAGGTACTGCAGTGCAATGGTCTGAGACTCAAACACCAGCCAACAGTCAGCATGCACAGCAGGAATCCACCCACAGCCCTTCACTTTATCATCCTGAAACAACTCAAGCTTCAGCTTGCACAAACTCTGCATGCCCACCAAGGTTTGTTTAATGCTACTGTTTTCTTAAAAGTCAAGTGGTATTTAAGAGGCTGAAACATAATTCTGAAAGGCCTTCCTTGTTTTATTTCAGTGGTGAAGGGAACAGTTCACTCCTAACGTCTTCATGCACGCTCTCATTTCTGCATCTGAGTAAACGCTACCAATAACACAACCAACTTCCACGTAAAATACAAGAGGATAAACTTACAAGCTGCTGGACAACCACGAGGAAACAGAAGTGCTAGCTTTACAGAGACACACCAAGGTGCTGGCAGGTAAGTAAAACAGCAATTTTGCATTAAAAATAAGGATCACCTAAGGTAACTTGAGGCTGCAGTGTAGTGAACTTTCAAAGAACACTCTTCTGAATGTCATCCTCCTTCCAGGAGAATTACTTTGTTTGAATGCCAAGTGAAATACTGCAGCCTTGAAGTGCCACAGTGTGAATAAAATATCTGTATCTTTCCCCATAATATAGCAAATATTGACAAACTAATTTTTTTCCATTGATCTTCATAGTTCTGCACTGGATCTATATTGTATCCTCTGTTGACTGATGAAGCAGGCTCTAACAACATCGAGAAATATAATTTGCCACAGTGGGCAGTGTTCAATCCTGCACTAAGCCAACACAAAAGTTACTATCATCTCAAAGACCTAATGAAAATAAAACAATTTATACCACAAGCTTCTTTGAAAAAAAAATCAGGTTTTTTGAAGCCACAGGAGGAGCTGTGAATGTGCCATCATGGAGGTGTTCAAGAGCAGGTGGGATGGAGCCCTGGGCCAACCTGATCTGGTGGGAGCAACCAGCCTGAAGCAGGCAGACAGAGCTAGATGGCCCTTTAAGGGCCTTTCCAACCCAAACCCAAACCATTCTACAATTTACCCCCAAAAGCAAGTACAAGCAATGTGATACATTGCTATTTTGTGTCTATAAGGTACAAGATATTATTTAGTATCTTCTAAATGACATTAGCAGCTCTTCTATATATCCGGATTTCAGTAAAGCCTTTGACACTAACCTAAATTCTTGTCTGCACGTGAAAAAGATGAACAACTACCACTATCATCTCCTAGCCTCCAAAATTCACTAAAAATCAATATGTATTGATAACACCAAAAAGTGATTTTTCTGGCACTGTTCGGTTTGTTTGTTCTAATGATTAGAACAACCTAAATGATTTGTACAACCTGCATGGACTCCAGGATGTAACACAATGTAGTTTACCTTGATACCAGCATCACCACTGCAATGAGATACAGTTTAGAGAGAAAAAAGAAAAATCATCAATATTTTAGCTAGACAGGGGGAGTTGAGAAGGACTAAGACGAAGTACATACTCAGACATCTGAGTTTTATAAGGGTATTCTGTTTGTTTGTAAAAGGAAGTACACCAAACAAACAAGGTCACTTTTACTCACAGTATCACCCAGCAACCACAGTATCTCCTTTTGTTCTGCATGCACCTCAGGTGAGTTGTTATAATTCAGACTGTTAGAACAGAAGTTCTCACCCCGGCTTAAAGGACTTGTTCTCACCTCCCCCTTCCGCAGGAAGTCCTTTTCTCTCCAACCTCCTGCCTGCCCTAGGGCTGGACATCACACTGAACTCAGAGTATTTATTTGGAGAGAGAAAAAGCTTTGGGATTTTCACTCCTAAAGTGAAACAAGATAATACTCAGCACGCCAATTAATTCCATGGGGAAGTTGGCTATAGTCAAGTTTTTTATGACTAGGTAGAAGAAGAAAAAAAAAAAGAAAAATGCAGCACTCTGCCAAGGAGCAGCAGGGAGCAAAGCAAGCAGAACAACCTGGTACTTGTGTCCGGCTGTGCAAAGCTGCTGACATTTCTGTACTAAACGAAGCCTCCTACAGGCACTGGAGTTAGGTAGGCTGTATTGGGTAGGAAAGCAAAGACAATGAAGGAAATAGCTTCTCTGCCTGCTATGAGAGGGAGGTACTGCAAAACAGTACAGAATAGACTTACAGAGGCAGAATAACTAGGATATTACTCTGAGTGACTGTATGAAGCCAAATGCAAGGGGGAAAGATTGTATTTGGTACAATGAAAGAATACTGCATAAAAACCCTGATGTGCCAAGTTTATTTTTAAAATGCCTCCAGGGTAAGGCACAGAAAAAAGAGCTTTGCAGATGAGAAGGCCACTTGTTCTTCGAATGGTGCACACAAGAAGCTACACAGTATTGAGAACCACAGTGAAAAACCTTATTAATATTCAATTATTGGCAGAGAAATTGGATAGTTCAAGATGACCAACACTACCTTACACTACATAATATACTACCTGACAGTGTTAAGAGAACGTCAGGAATATTTTCATTATAGTAATGATGGTTTCCATTTATCACATCTCTTCAGAGCAATCTTTCAAATCAATATTTGTCAGGCAGCATCCTTCTCTGTAAGCAATCTTCCATTACAAAAAGAAAAGAAAAAAAAAACATTTAGCAAGTTACTTTATGTTTAAAAAAGTGAAAAAACACATTCTCCTAGTTAGAAAAGCTCAACTCTTGAAATGTAAAATAATTACAAACAGTTCTAGCAGTAATAACACTGAACTCAGAGATCAATCCTGGCAGGTTAATACCCACCTCTGGGAAAGATAACAGACAAGGAAATTGCTCCACAAACACCTGTAACTTACTGCTACCTGATGATTTTATGATAACTTACTGTAACTATATGCTTTTAAAATGCACAGAGCAGAAGTAACTGTGAAGCCCTGCTTTATTTTACATAAGATTTACAGTATTTTGCAACATTCAGAGTCACACTGCATCTGTAGTTGGAAACCTGACTAGCATTCAGACTTGACCAGAAGTAAGACGTTCGGTAGTTCACATCTAAGATTTTATTTCCATTAAAGACTGCAATTCCCTCAGTCATTACCATGAAATTTGATCCCTCCAACAATAACTAGCATAGGTTATTTTTGTACAAGACCAAAATCAACTCAACACAGACTGAGCGCAGAATGGCTTGATAGCAGGTCTGAGAAGGATTTGGGGGTGTCAGTAGATGAAAGACTCAATATAAGACAGCAACATGCACTTACAGCCCAGAATGCCAACCGTATGCCTAAACCATTCCATGACATATCAGAATAAGAATGAACTCATAAATGAGATTACTAAATGAATGTTGTGAAAACTAAACCTAATTGATGAGGGAACAAAGAAAACTAGACACTGCATTAGAATGATCCCAAAGACTGCTTCACTAAGTAATGCAGTGGAATTTATGTTTGTAATACTAGGACCTTCAAGTGATTTGCACTTGCCAGCTTTCTATAATAGTGGACTTTTTTGTACTTAACTCTTCAGCAATATTCAAAACACTGCAACCATTTAAAAAGCTAACCATAAAAACCATCTCAAATGCTGTGAAAAAGATCACATGGTGCAACGTTACTGTAAAGAGACTGGAATATATACTTTTAATATGTACGTTCCACAAAAAGCTTGATGTTGTTCACAAAACCATATTAAGATGCAAAATAAAAACTCCAAGGCAGTGAGCTTTTCTCAAACATGCAGGCAGCAAGGTACTAGCCAGAAAAAGTTCTTATCAGATATCCCAGAGAAAGAGTTTACCTTGCTATTTAATTTAGAAGAGTAACTACTCAGCAAGATTGCATTAAGTGAAGCAATTTACAGCTTCAACTCAAGTTCTGGGAAATTCTTCATCCACCATTTCAGTATTCCACTGGAGAGGAGATACATCTTCACCTGTAGATAGAGAAGCACTCAAGAGGAAACACTGCATAGGTTTCAATCAAAAAGAAAATTTAAAATTTAATTTCTCCAAAGAACATTAAGAAAGCACAGGACTTCAGTCCTTCAAATCTAATTGTATGCATTCAACCTCCAAACTCATGTCTCAATACACAAAACAATTTTCAAAAGACTGTTGACGACTTCTTTACCTGTGAGATCCTAATAATCAGACTACTAGGCAAAAAAAAAAGTAAAAGCACTAAGTTCATCTTCAGATCTCACACAAACAGTGAATTAAATCTGAAGACTAACACCAGTCTTGAAAAAGACTCTTCTAGCTAGTTATTTTGTGTAGTTCCTTGTTTCTACTGCAGATTTATCATGGAAAATGACATCTTTACACGTTCATCACGCTAGAAAAACAGAAGCTCTCTTTTAAAGAACCAAGATAAATTTGTATTATGAAGTGAGTATTCTAAAAATATTCTTACTCCAATTGTATTTTGTAGGATTAGACAGCTTTTTTCCCTTATTTGTTCTGACTAAGCTGTATTGTTTCTTCATATGAAAAACAAAGAGCTCAAGTGAGAAGAGATAAAAGACTCTTCTGATGATTTGGTACACTTACGATCCAAATTCGTAGTGTAGTGGCTATACTCAAGTTTAAATAGAGGCAATTCCAAAACTTAAACATTTTTGTCTATGCTTCAGTCTTACGGAGCAGACTTTGCCCAGAACAGTCAGAGCTGATGAAGCTTTAAGCAATTCATGCTAATTAGAAAGCTAAGCAAAGGGTGGTCATTGTACTAGTCACAGTAACTTCAATATAGAATTTGACGTAACACTTAGTTGTACAGGCCATCATTTTGTACTTAAACCATTCCAGAATTACTATAATCATAGAAGTACAAATTGCTCATAATAGACAAAAGTGGAATAAATTTATGAAATCCATATCCCTCTTGCAAAGCTGCTTATTAATGTTATTTGTGATGTGCATCATTCTAGCTTCCAACTTTGCATTTCTCCAAACTTCACATTCACTGTTTCTAAAAGTGATCTACTTGTCTGAAACTTTAACTAAGATCTAAAACCTATGTTATATAAAGCACTCTTTCCTGATACTGATGATGCATAATATGAGTCACCACTTCAAAGCCTCCAACACACCACACAATCCACCGCCTTTTAAGTTGTGAATAAACCTTCAAGTAATTTCTCCCATCCTGCTCCTAACAAAACATCCTCAACTCTCAACAGCAATCTATAACTCTGTCAATCAGGAGAAAAATCACAAATTTCTCAGCAATGTATATTTATAGACATCCTTAACACAAAGCACAAATGTTTCCCATGTGTATTTAAGCTCCGTAGAACAGAATAAAAAAAGAAGTTGAAGTTATCAGGGAAATGGTAGCAGGGTACCATTGCAGCTGTCAGGCTGTCCACAGCGGAGGTGCAGCACAGCTCCCAGTGCCATTTGAGGAGGCACAAGCAGCTGCACAGAGGGCTTCGGTGCTCCCTGCCCATGGGCAAGGTCAAGCAGCTGGAGGCAAGAGTTCACCACATAAGAAAGAGTGAACCTAAGTAAAAACTTTACTGTCACCACAGACGAAGAACTAAGAGACAACCTGATGATATGTAGTAGCTGGCTGGTGTAACTTGGCCCTGAGAAATCTCAACTCATGTTCAAAAGAGGAAAAAAATGAAATAGTTACTCTTGCTCAGGAAGCAATCATTCCACAGCTGATAGCTTTACCAACAGGATAACCCTCCTCAATGAAGTTGCCAGCACTTCCACTCGCCCACAACAGCAACTGCTGATCAGCCAAACACTTCCAACCAGGCCCAGCCACAGAGCCCACATACACCAGCCCAAGCTGAGCCAGGCACCAAACAGAAGCACAGTGACAGTAATTCACATCTTTAGAATTGTTTTGAGAAAAATCATACTGTTTGCCTTTCAGAAGTCTCCACTGAGCATTTAATATAGTAAGGTTTTTAATCTTCCGTTTTTAATCTTCCAGTCAGCTTCCCTGAAAATATGGGCTCAAAAAAGGGGAGAGTAAATAGAGACAAAAAAAAAAGTATGCAGTAACAGTACATATATTCAATACATTTTTTTTTGTTTTGATGAATTCTCTTTTTTCCTTAAGAATACTTCCAATTGCACTAAGGTCACCATTCCTCTTTTCAGCTATAAGGTCTCATTTATCACCAAAGCAAAAGCAACATTTCCTCATGAAAATACTACTGAGAGGGGAAATACAATGTTAATAACTAGTATAAATAGCTTAATTCTTATTTCACACTTAGAAAACTGAAGGGTGGCTTTTACTTCAAAGGCTGTTTTCATATCCAAGCTTGCCTTACAATTGAGCTAAAACCACTGCAGGAGTCCAGTCACTATGGATAACAGTCAACAGGGAGTGGTTTGTTGCACTAGCACTCTGCGAATTGAGTAGGCCAGCAGTGGTTTAAAATAACCCTAGTAAAATTAATCTATTTTGAATAGATACAGAAGTGGTGTCAGTGGTAGTAACAGCAGAACTGAAGTATTCATCTTCAGGATGTTGACTGTAGTGGACTTGATGTGGACATCCCATTGCTATAAAGCAACTTTTGTACTTCAAGCTAAAGCTTAAGCAGACATCTTTCACTGTAACCAAACACAGGTAGAAAGCTAATAGCTGAGATTCTTCACACACATCTCATTGTGTTCTCACATCAATTTATAACTTCCACCTGAGTAATATGTTTTCTTGCTTTGTTTCTTCAATTCCCTTTTCACTTCATTTTCCACTGCAATTTCAGTTACAGCACAGTTCAACAGCAACTTCACCACCAGGATGTGGGAAAGATTAAAAAAATACCAGGTGATTAAATAAACACCTTGGTTGGAATTGACCTGCAAAGATTGAGTCCAACTATCTGACCACTTCAGATAACTGTTTTAAGTACAGAACCATGATACTGCCTTGGGAACAGAAAGTCCAGATGACTCTGAAAATAAGATACAATGAGCAACAACACTAAAGATACTGCTAGCTCTCCAACACTTTTCCTTATAGCAAAGATTTGAACAGGGAAGACTCCTTTCCTGAAGAAGCTCATAAGCATTAGCCAACATAACATCCCAAACTCAGACTTGATGATACATGAGTTCAGCTTCCTTCCACTAGGATGCAGTGTTAATCCAATGAACAAATAATTGTGATAAAATTACCTAGGCTCTAGACAACATTCAATGAAATAAGGCAGTACTCATTTTGACACAGTCTGGTACAATCAATGTGTTGCTTAATTAGCATGACTAGTGCCATACAAAGCATTCAAAATAAGTTCTACAGAACAGATATGCCAAGCCAAACAAAGGAGGACAACATGAACTGCATGAGCTCTAGAAACAGCAGACCTCACTTTACAGTCCACATGCGAGTGGAATTTGGTACTTCAGACTGAACTGAAAAAGTCATACATATATTTAAACAGAGTATTATGGATTCACAACTCCAAATTACAAAATTTACCATTACTACATTTTTTTTTTCCCAAGTTAACTTGTATCAGAAAGCTTACTCTAAAACTATTCAGTACCACTAAGCTAACTCACTGCTAATTAAGAGGAAGATTACATAACATTACACACAGCCTGAGCAACTCAGCTCCTGATGGATTCTTCCCTAGGATAAGTGCTCAATTTAACACCAGCACTAATTTAGCATATTCAATCAAAATTTTTACTGTTACTAAAACTAAATTAAGCTAAGTGAAAACTTAACATTCAGAATGTCAGTGCAACTTTATGAAATAAATGAAGATCAGTATATGTAAAAAATAAAACGATACAGCATTGACCCTCACAGAATATCCACAATTATAACTAAGTTCATATATCCTGTGCAACTAGCTTTCTCCAGATTCAGTCTAAGAAGAAAAAAAATAGCCTTCCCAGGACTTTCTCCTTGCTTTTCTTACTGAGCCCACAATTATTCACAGGGATAAGATGACAATGAGAAAACAGCGTTTGATTGGAACATACCACACTGCTTTATCTTAAATGAAATGAAAGCATACTGATCTGCCTTTGATGAAGTATGAGAAACAGATTGTTTTAATCTAACACGTTAAATAATGACGACTAGCTCCTTAAAAAGGCATATTTCAAAAACAATTTTGTACTAGAAGTGCAATATTATAAACCTTTTAAAACTGTAAGATAGTAACATGGAATATAGACAGCACACCACAGATACCACTTTTCTGCTCTCCCATATTGGTACAAGGGGTTGTTAGCATCACATTCCCAAAGTTACCATGTCTAGTTTATATCAGCAAAGGAGATCAAGTCAAGCAGTGCTTCACTACTCAAGCTGCTGAGATGAACCCCGTGCTGGCATCACTTGCCAAACACCACCCAACAGACAAGACATCAGCACAAGGTGCCATAAGTGACATGATCCAGCTCTCATTCTCCCTTCTGGTTGTAGCTGAGTGCATGGTGTAAGGACTCATAGCTAGTGACAAGCTATAGCTTTGTCTTCTTTTCTTCCTTCCTTTCTTTCTTTGCCTCTTCCTTTTTTGCCTTAAGTTGGCATGTATTTCTTCTACAGCCTTTCCTTCCTCTTTTGAGATTTAAGAAAACAACATGAAAAGAGCAAAGTGTTTTTGGCTTACATAATTTTTGAACACGGCCTTTTCTCGCCCTGCTTAGCACAGGAGACCTGTTGAATGAGACACAGAGCTCGAAGCTGAGGCAGCTGCATCTTCTCCAAGTGTTGTCACTCACGCACTGAAAGTGCTACAGCATTAACCTCCACAGAGCTGAATGAAAGTCTTTCCTTTGGTGTTGTTTATTTGTTTGATGTTTTCTGGAAACAATGAATATGTCGCCAACAGCTAACCTCAAAAGATTGACGTAGTTTAGCTAAGCATGTTTTATGGAAGTGCTTCCATAAAACAAACCCTGCCCAAACTTTCTGGCTCCAGAACAGGCTTCTGGTAAAAGACAAGGTACACTCCTGAGTCAGAGCACAGCAGGTAAAGCTTCAGGTGGCTAGTGAAACAAGCAACCTCACCCCTTGGCAACAAAGCAGAAAAACACATCTAGAGCTCCCGGCCGCACACAGTTTTCCTTAAGCCACAGCCTTTCCCTGGGAAACCTGGTCTCCACAAGAGGGAATCGTAGAAGAATCTACTCCTCAGGTATGATCAAGGCAAGAGGCTTCACAGAACTTAGCTAACACTTGAGACCGTGTGAGTATGACTGCAAGGAGCTTTTGATAGCACACGGAACCACAAAGTGTGGATTTTGGGTATGGAGAAGAGCTTTTTGCTGCATTAATTCTCGCCACAGAGAGCAACTTTGTATATAAAAGAGCAGAAACTAATGATCAAAAATCATGTTATAGTGTAAATGATATTGCCTGCAGGAAGACCAACCTGAAAGATGAAACAAAGGCCTTCTCCTCTGCAAGTGTGCATAATGCTTGTTAACTTACTCATGTCCATTTCCCATCTTCAGTTTATTCTAGAAACCCTCCTCAACTCAACTACATAAGCAAACCCTTGGACATAAACGCCGAAACAAAAGAGCAAGCATTAACATCTCAAAAAAGAATCTAATAATTGGAAGAACTATAAAAGACGAAAATAGCAGACCTGAGAGCTCCAGAACTTTTATTTTGCTCCAGGAAGAAGAGCTTAAAGAAAACCAAGTGATAATGCAGAATCTTCCTCCAAAGCGCACAAGCAGAACACTGCTGCAGGGAACTACACACAGGCTCTTTCTTAAACACTTTTATTGCACACAGTTCAAGGCAGGTAACCTTCCTTCCCCCAGAAGTCCCCACCTCATGGCCTTTGCAGTAGTGCAGAAATGCAGACAAATAAATGAGACAAAACAAGACTCTAGCGCACCACATGGTGGAGATTTTTAACAAAACCAGATTTAAAAACAAGTTTAATTATGGCCTCTTGGAGCACTTCAAGAAGCACTCAAAGCTTTAAGCTCCATAAAACTTACCTGGACGTTTCTTTCCCTTGCAGCAGTGGAATCATGAAGCTGCTTTCCTTTCACTACTGCAGAAGGCTCGCTGTCTCCCAGCTAGTGAGCTCAGCATCAACAAACCAAAATTATGGTCTGCATGGCTTCCTGTGTGTGCTCTGCCCCAGTAAATCAGCTCACACTCATTTCAAAATCAATTTATCCCCAATAGTTCTACGCTGTCTTCAAGATAACATTCAGCAAAATCTCATATCCTTCCATTCACAGACCTGAAACATCTCTTACATCTTTGAGAAGAGAAATTCTGACTGAAAGTGAAAGCAAATTAAAGCCTCAGTCAGGTAGAAGCACATTTTCCCAAGATATAGTATACTGAGAGTGTATTGAGCTGAATTAACACATCTAAAAACACCAAATGGTAGATCTCATTAAGTTGCAGGTAACACTTGAGGTATTTTATATTTCAGGATACTTCAGAATTAACACAAATTTTGCATTATCTCAATTAAAACATTATCCACTTGTTTTAATAAGCAAGGAAAAAAATTACCAGATATAAAGTAGTGGTGATATTTTTAAGGTTAGACAACATAGTTTTTATCCTATCTGTAAAGAAAAAAGAAATACATATGTGCAGACACACACGTTCACATCTATTCCTTGTTCCATGACATGATCTCTATATACAGAAGTTAAGAGCGGAAGGATTTTATGATACCCTTCAAACTCTTGCTATATGTTACATTCCAGCAAGTGTATAATGGGTCTATTTCTGTACTGCTGATTCCAAGGCTTCTCCTGCAGAACAAGTCTGTCAAATTTGTCAAACACTGAAAGCACAGAACATGCAGTAACAGAAGAATCTGGATGGTTCAAAGCCTTTGCAAGAGAACATTAACATAACATCAAGACCTACTGCAGAACTAAAAAAAATTATTTAAAGCCTTGAAACTCACACTGAACAAAGCAGAGGATTTTCTTCACAACATGAGAAGTGCTAGGCATTAGTTACAGCAAACTAATGCTCTCTTCCCAGGACACCTGAGTTTAGTGAGTCACATTATGGTCTGGTTTGCAGTCACTGATGAAGCAGAAATCTAGGACCTGCACTGTCCACAAAGAATTTGGGGTCTCCATAATCTTCTGCAAACAGCGCCCATTTGAAGAACGTGACAGCAATCCATTTGCTGCAAACTGATGCACTCGGAGCACTGACAGTGCTCCCAGAGCCACACCATGCCAGCTTACCTTCCCTGTGCAGATTTTTTTTTTTTTTTTTGCCAGGAGTTGCTGACAAAACCAAATGCAGTGTAGTTACCCTAATTTCATAACTAAATCCTCCAGCACCATGTAAGACACCAAATTCACACGGAAGTTTTCTTTGCAACTGCAAATGCACTTCAAATGGTTACCAGTAACAGATTGCCAAAGCCAACAATACAAAAACTCCTTATAGAAGTCTCAAAGTTGCTTTCTTTGTTTTTTTTTTTTTTTTCTTTTCTTGATTTAAGTTATTGCTGTATTACAAATACAGCTACACATGAGCAATAACAGGATTGACAAGGCAATCTTTCAATTGTACACAAAATCAGTTGGACTCTGTGGGTCCCTTCCAACTCAATATAGTTTGATTCTATGGAGAGAAACTACTACAACAACAATTTTCTTATTCAGTTTATTTTAAAAGCTTCATCTAAAACTGAATTCACAAAAACACAGCTTTGAGCCACAAACCAACCATGACAGCAGTCAGAAGGATACCTGAACACTATTTTTTTCTTTTCATAACAAAGCAAGAACTGTTTTTCTGATTATCAGCTTCAGTCTTAACCTCTCCAATTTTGAAACACCACCCAGTTTTTACTCCTCCATAAACTGTTCAAGAGTCATATTTAAGATTTAAATCCTTACATCTCACAAGGATTTGGTCTTTTCCTGATCAGAAGACAGTATTTCTTCTTAATGTATCACTTCCATACTGGATACATCACTGCAAACCAATTACAATACTATTAAAGTTTTGTGATGTTGCCTGCAGACCTTAAGATCAGCAAGAAAAGGTCAACTGGAATTTTTACACTGAATTCTTACCTTCACTTTCAGACACCGTATTCAACATAGTTACTTCAAATAGCAGGAATCAAACTATTTCTTGTCACTGAAGCGTAACACAGAGTCACAGAACTGTAGGGGTTCATACAAGACATACCAAATTCTATGAATATAGAAACTAGGGTTTCACTAATGTAATATTGGAAGTGGTTCAAACAAGAATAGAGGTCCATGGCTCATTTTGTAAATAATTTTGTGATTAAGAATAAGGACAACTTCAATGTTAGAGAGATAACACAACAGGACAAATATGCTGAGCAAAAGGAATTGCAAATATTTGTATTTCTGTCCATAACAACTTTTTACCTTGCAGCCAAAAACCCTTCAAGCAGTTACTAATTAGAACACTGAAGATTTAAGCTACATTCAAAGCATCTGGAATCTACCTTCAATTAAAACAAAAATTGATACTTCAAATATATTGACACAATAGATTTCGACTATACCTCCCATTTTGTTCATGCATTCCTCAGAACACCAGATGAAGAAAAAAAACTTCAGAACTTCAGATGGAAGTTGTTCCAAAGACTGGAAAAGAGTCAAATTTCTCATGGCCACTTGCTTAGCTTCCCAGACTACCACGGAATTCCAATCTCACTTGAGTGCTTTATTTCCTCCCATTCTTTCCCCTCTCTCCTGACCACATTTTGACTGTAATAATCCCTCCTCTGAATGCAATGAAAAACTTAAGTTTGAATACATTTGATCCTTCTTAATTCTCATTCTTTTGCCAATATGATCTCTAAATCCATCCACCTTATTTCTTACTAACTTTCCCGTATTACAGTAAATATCAGCTTTCCAGATTAAAATCAAAGTTAAGAGAATGCATGTTTCAAGTTAAACTGGACATTTTCCAAATAAAGGCCTGCTAAAGCTTAAAACATCGGAAACTACGCTAGAAGTCAGTCTATCAAACGTGAAGCAACTCTGCTAAGCACAGGCTCAGACGTGAGCTCCATGAGGTGCTCTGAAATACAAAATTTCCCCAAGTTGCTGCATGTGACACATGCAGCTCCTGTACTCTATGTCAAAAATATAGCTCATTACTAAATTGTTACTAATTATCTTCTGAATGCATCTCACAGTGCAAAAACATCATCTGACCTTAAATCCAGGGCAAAAGAAAATTAACGTTACTTCAAGTAAAGTAAATTATTATAAAATAGATGCAGGTTACAAGTCGTTTTGCCCCCAGAACAAATGTTTACATTGAAATTCAACTAATCAAAACAAGAATAGTTTTGATAAGGATGTGAAAGATTGTTCAAGTTTAGTAATATCAAGGCCTTTGCCACATCACCCACTGATAGACAGAAATGTCATGCCCAATGATCAATAGAGAATACGTGAAAATATATATACTTGTATGAAGACTGCACACTTTGTAACATTGCTGATTTTTTCCCCCTACTGAATTACATGAAAAATTGTTACCAACTTTACTCAGAAGGGTAATTCTCTCCTATTTATTAGTACACAATTTGGTAACAGAGGCCTGCCTTCAGGGGCTGTTTTGCTTGGGTTTTTATTAAGCCACCAAAGCAGTCAGCCACCATCCCTATACACGAGTTGGTGATTTCGTGCAACACACCTACAGGTTCTTCAATTACGTCATGAGAGTCAACACCAGCATTCAAGAATTTCTGGTTTCCGATCCCTCATGTGAATTCAGAAACATTTAGAATCCTTCCACAGCACTAGTTTCACATCTTTGTTAAAGAGAACAAACAAGCATCAAGAACTGATGTTGAAGAACATGCTACCTCCATAAAGAAATCCTTCAAATCCCTGAAACTATTACTTTAACTATGTGACAACTCAGAAGTATTTTGCGCATTATAAAGAAAAGCTGTTGATGCCATATACTTAGAGCAGTTTTGCTAGTTTTCCAATATACTGCCCACTTTTAGGCACCAATAGCAACAAAATCCCTTCCAATAATCTGTATAAAACGGCAATGTCAGTATTAGGTGCTAGCCACAGGGTCTGCATGGATGAGAATGGCAGGCATACTGCAACCCCTCCGACATCAGAGAGGGAGGTTTAACTTCAGTCATGGGTGATCTCACACTCCTGTTTGTAGTAGCAGTAGTCTGGGGGGTATGGTTTGGGGTTGTTTTTTTTTTGTGTGTGTTTTTTGTTAGTTTGTTTTTTGTTTTTCATTGTTTTGTTTCTCTAACTAAACACCCGTTCAATGAATTAGTCTCAAACTTCATGAAGCATGATGTGGTCAGGTGACAGAAGCTCTGTCAATGAATCTAAATTTGATATCCATTGTTAGACTACAGCACATTCTCCTATTTCTGAATTCCAAGGCTACTTGCAATAGACATGGCTTAGATTAAATGATTATACACGAAGTCGTGTTCTGAGAGCCACCCTCAACCATACATCAGATTCCAAAGATAAAGTTGGGGGGAGAACAGAATGGAGAGCCTTACTCTGGATTCAGTTATAGCAGAGAGACAACTTCTAATATAGAGCAAGAATTTTTCTTTTTCAGATGTCCTGGACAAATGTCTACATTGTTACTAAGTACACCAGTTCTCCCAGTTTACCTAGTGCTCGTGATACATAGCTTAGTTCTGAATACACACTTGGAACACTTCAAAGCCCATAGTCAGACCAACCCTTTCTCAGCAGCACCAGTCTGCAAGGCTGGAAGAACTAAGACCTATCAACACACTTCAAGTTCATTTCTCCCAAGCTCAACAGTGATGGAAGAATGAGACAAAGTGAAGGATTTTGGGGGGGGGGGGGGGGGGGGGGACACTGATGTTCTGGTTTCCTTGTGCTTCATCATAAAACATCAGACAATAAGAAAATACAAGAAAAACTGCCCTGTCAGCAGTTGGCCTTTAACACTGCATACATTTTAAGTACCGGTGCTTTGATTCTAACCAGCTATAAAAATATACACTGCTTAATAAAAAAATAAAAAAAAAAGAGGAAAAAAACAGAAAAGATAGCTTTTGTCATAATGAGTACTCTTTGCCTCCATCTGCTGCTCAGCTAAGCCTTTTTAAGAGAGACCCTCAGTAGAAATCAGTGACACCATTAGCTAAGGTTCATTTATTAACCTTAGTTTTTAACTAACTCTACACAGTATTGTCTAAGTTGAGAACAAAGATGACCTAGGACGATCTAAGCTATGATACTTCTTCAATTATTCCCCATATCCACCTCTACATCTGGGACTCGATAGCATTAAAGCAAACAAGCAGAAAAACGCAAACCTGATAAGGCCCCCAACGCAGCAAAAGAAATCTGCATCTGCCTTCCTGCAGCCACTGCTGCCTATACTGTTCCACACAAACAACTCTGTGCAGAGATTGACTTGTCAAGCTGATGGAAGTATCTCAAACACAACAAAAAACCCACAAAACACCCACTCCCAATTATATTTGACTGATTTTCAACAAAGGTGTTTTAAAACTGTTTGTTTGTAGAATACAATAACAGATCTTGGCAAAAAAAAACTAATGCTATATTCAAGTTTCTACCTACTGTGTTTCATAAAGCATACTGAAACCTGCACTTAAGAGTGCTAAATCATAGGACTGGACATTTTCAGCTATGTTCCCAAAGGTGACCTGATTCCCTTGCATGTAAGTGCTATATACATCTGGATATACAGTGCTTTTTTCAACTAATTCCTCTAAGAAGTGAGAAACCATGTCAAATTGCCACTGCAATAGAAAACATGGGATTTTTTTTAATTGATATATACATGAAGAAACAGAACATGAAAGCTAAGTAAACTGATGTTAGACACTGAAAATAATACAGTTTCAAAAGCTATGGAAGTTTCTTTGTACAGAGACCAGACCATGATGGGCAACTTTTTTTCAGCCAGGGAACACAAATACAGTTGCTGAGGAAATAATCCAAATATTTTATTAGAAATACTGTTACTTACAGAACAATTTCTGAAGTATTTCATAGCCAGTCATCACACACACAGTCACATCCACTTAAGATGTGCATTCAGTTTACGTACCGAGTGACTTCATGAAGTAATTACTATAGTGGAGGCTAATTATCTAGTAGGATTTGGGCAGTCAGTTGTTACAAAACACTTCTGAGAATAACTGAAGCTTTTCCAATCTCACTGCCACAGCTTGGAAACTGTTTCTGCACATCACAGCAACTCTGCCTGATGCTGTGAAATTGCTAAGTCATGCAATACTTGCATTGGCTGCACCAAATCTCCTATGACTTGCGTTAGGGACATCGCATGTGACAGAAAAGCTACTGAGAACATCTCTGTCCCAGGGCAGGTAGGTCACACCAAGTACTCTTTCTGTAAGATCTGAAAAAATAGAATAAACACTAACGAGGACACTGACATTTCTATGCACAAGCAGAAGAAAACATAAGTAACTAATGTGACATGTGACTATACTTCCAGGCACTACATTCAGTTACTCGTCTTCTCCTAATCACATGAGAGAAAATTTTCTCAGGGGAAAAAAGCCCACACCAAAAAACTCTGTTTCAAAAAGTCTTAGTCCAGATAACACCCTCCAAAAGCTGGGTACAAGTTTTGCTTCCTGTGAAGCAAGCAGTACAGTTTCCATCGACTTGGAAGAGGATCAGAATGTCACTCCAATATCTGTATTTCTAAATCATTCAGCACACCACAGGGAAATTTTTTCTGACCTATTCCTGCTCACCCCAGCCTCAGAATCTGAGCTCAGCTCTCAGTATAGTAATACAGGACCTCAGGTGTAACACCAGATGGAAGATGTATTTTCCCCTCCACATCTCTATGAGCTTTTGCTTCATTACTGTCCTGCCACCATAATGCAGCCCCACACATCACTACTGCAGGCAGACAGAGCACAGGC
Organism: Callipepla californica brunnescens; assembly: GCA_023055505.1. Taxonomy (NCBI): domain Eukaryota; kingdom Metazoa; phylum Chordata; class Aves; order Galliformes; family Odontophoridae; genus Callipepla; species Callipepla californica. The sequence goes on along the minus strand of JALIRH010000005.1, from coordinate 35,621,559 downwards.
AAGCAGGGAGCTAGGAAGAAGCTTCCTAAGCTACAGAAAAAAACCTTCTCTTGCACTAATAACTCTACTATGGTTCTGCTCTCCTCCAAATTAATGTCTGTACACGGAGCAATTTGTCCCTACCAAAAAACATTAAGACAGAAAGAAAGGTAAATGTCAAAACCAAGCAGTTCAATACACCAAACTTCTGGATATACATTCACATCCTAATTATATTTATATATGTTGTAATACACACTTATTCACAGTAATTACTCCATCCAGTTAGAAAACCCAAGATTGTAAGCCAGTGGATGCAACCCTAAGCAATCCGACCCCATTTGAAATCAGATTTTACTTGGAAGTCTGCCCTGCTCTGAGCAGAGAAATAACCAGGTGACCTGAGAGAATCCCTGCAGCCTTACTTTTCAGTAATTTCTCAATAAATTGTCTCCAGCTTATCAAAGTAGGTGTGGTATAGCGTGCCAAGATGGGTTAAATATATATATATATACACAGCAGCAAGTGCCGAACATGATTCTTCCACAAAGCAGTCCCTCGAATATCATTCAATCGCTTAAACTTCTTCAAATGAAAACTGACTCATCTAGCGATGTACTTCCCAACCCTCCAGCTTCTAACATTATGCCAGTTATGTGACTTTTTTCATAAACATTTGATTAAAAAAAAACAAAAACAAAAAACTTTCCAGGATGGAGATGTACATCCATAAAATTATTTATCACTTCACCCTGCTATTTCAGTGACCCCACATGCACGAACAAGGTAACTCTACTGGTAGTGACTAGCATTCTCTTAATGCTGGCAAACCTGTTTTTGTTGGGGGGACAGGAAAAGGACATGATTCCTCAGCAAAATGAATCTGTTAAGAAGGGCTGACTTAATCTTTTTGAAGCAGTTCAGGAAATTCAGCTTCTGAACAAGGTAGACAAAAAGCAACTCTGAAGGAGGGAGGACAAAAAGGCAACAACGTAAACCACAGGACTACATTGTGCCCAAAATGCGTTCAAGAAAAAACCGGAAGTGAAACAACACCTATGGGTATTCAAAGTTGAGATTAATGCACTATAATCGGATTAATTCCAATACAAAAAACAAACTCTTGCATTTTTCATGTGACAAAATAAGGCCCGACCACACAGCTACAGAATCAAAGGGCAGTAGAGTCAGGAGGGACCTCAGGGTTCAAGCTTTGTGTTCCATTCTCGTAAGGCTTTTTGCTCAAGTCCTCCAACTCTTCAGACAAAGCTGCTGGAAATATCAGTTAAAGCTCAAATACTGCTGATGTTCAGAAGAGTGGGACAATGGAGATACAACAGGAGCCAACCTGGCAGCAACTGCATAATCTGACTTGTTCCCCAGAGTAACAGGATGGAAAGCACAGCAATAACAGCAGAGCAGCAAAGTCCCAGGCTGCAGCAAGCAAGGACTCGCTCAAATACAATAGCTACATGCACAGAAACAAAGGGAAGAATCTGCTTACCTTGGGAAGGCTTCAGGCACATGGGGGTCTCCAGCAAGATACCCTTACCTCCATTGCCAACCCTTAAATTAGGTGCGGGAAGGGGCAGATCCTGGCTCCACCTCTTCCAGTCACTCAGGTGCATTGCACACACCTGAGCTCCCCTGGGTCAGCCCTGCCTTCCTACCAGGTGCTCAATCGTTGTTTCAAGTCATAGCATTTCTGCTACACCCAAGAAGAGTTACTTTACTTCCCACTACAGCAGTTTAATGTATGCATTTTTATTTATTTAAAGCAGGACTTGATTATTCAAGAAAACCTCAGGCCACTTTGTTTTTAGAAAAAGACCTACGTTGTGCCAGAGTTTTGAGCTGGCCACATCCTTGCTATTTGACATTCATCAACACAGATGAAACCAAAAGGGTAAGTGTAAGAGATTAGCAAATCTTCATGAGCTTTAGCTGAACTGACGCAGGCAATGAAACTGAAGGTACTGAGGATTAGAAAGACCAAAAAAGGGCCAAGAAAATCCTAGTGACTACTTGAACCCACATCGACCCCACAGCCATGCTATAATGTTATGCTACAGTGATCCCTCTCTTGCTGACAGCTCTGAGAGATGACAACAGATCGTGCTAAATGCAGCCTGACAACCCGAGCTATCTTCCTTGAATAAGTTATTTGGGCTTGTTCCTAGCATTAAGAAACTCACAGAGCTTGTTATTTTGGATGAGGAGCAATGCATACAGAGGAAAAAAAAGACAACAATCCCTTCTTCAAGTTTCTCTGCAAACATAACAAAACTACCAACAAAGTCATGCCTACTAATACCTGCAAACTTAGATGCCAAAATAAACTGAAAGTATTAAGTTTAAAAAACAAGCTTTCAATCCTCCTGATGTACTTTCCTCTAACCATTCAACTAAACCAGTAAGTTATCTTAAAATAGATGCAATATTTTCCAGTCTTCAAACAGAGAAAAGCCATAACCAGTGTGAATTTCATTTCCTAAGACAGTAATTGGACTTCACCTCCAGGCAGTCGCTCCCACTAGCAGCATTCCGGAACCAACAAAAACAGCATTTACAAGTGAAAATGAAAACAAGTGAACATAAACCAAGTTATAGCAAATATTACTTAAAATAAAAAGCTTTTCTATCAACTTTTTATTCTTGGAAACCATATAGCCTTTAAAATAAAGATTCAAGGTGGCTGATGCTGTATTCAAGAGATAAAAGAATGAAGACAGAAAAGAGAAACAGACTAAAGTAACACAACCAGTATTGTGCATGTTCTTCAATGTCTTTCAGGCTAATTTGATTTTTTTCTTGCAAAAGAACATGGCATTAGGAAAGGTCAGAAACTGGAGGAATCCTACATAGTGTATACAAACACTTATTGATTGCTGTGACTCATCTCTTTTCTCTAGAAATCTCTAAGATACCAGACCAACAATTGTTTTATTTTCAAGAACTGAAAGTGCCTCTTATGGAGAAAATAACAGCACTTCAAGACCCAGCAGTCAATTCCTCAGCTCGCCTCTGAAGCTCAAGCAGGAGCAGTCACAGATATGCAGGACTGAGACCTGCCCAGCTTCACAGGCAGCTGCAAGAACAAGAGAGCAGCAACTCTTCCAGGTGGCAAACAACACCAAAAGTCACCTGCGAGGGCTACAATTTCTCAGCAGCAGAAGCATCTTCTCTATCCTTGATGCAGGAAGCAGGCTGGCTGCGCTAGGCTAAAGCTGGCCTTTGACAAAAACAAAAAAAGTCAGCGTAGTTTTGTTCTCAAGCTCTCTGGGTTTTGAAAATAAGACTGTTTAAGGCAGTAGCACAAATTCAACACACCAGCAGCAGCCACTTAGCCCCAGGCTCTCTTCCACTGCACTTCCACTACCTAAAAAGTAGCTGAAGTCTTGCACGCCTTCCTCATTCATTTATGGGTATCTACTTAAGATCTGTAAGCTACCATAACACTTAAAAATCAAGAGCAACACCCTGGATGTTTAGCTACTTTCATTATAAAAGGAAAGCCATACCTTAATCTGAAGAGAAACCTCTCCCTGAAGAGACTTCAAAAAATACCTAACGCATATTCAACACTGCACAAAAAGAGACATTCTAGGATGCCACAAATAGATACTGCAGAATTCAAAGGAGACCACAAACTAAATCAGCAATATAATCAGTCATTATAATAAGTTGCTCCCCAGCTTTCCTGCAGGCTCTTTCAGATAGCAAAAGGCCGCTCTCAGGTACCCCCAGAGCCTTTTCTTCTCCAGGCTGAAGAGCCCAACTATCTCAGCCTGTCCTGTCAGGGGAGGTGCTCCATTCCTCTGATCTTCTTTGTGTCCCTCCACTGGATCTGCTCCTACAGCTCCATGTCCTTTATTTGTGACCCCAGAACTGGACACAGTGCTCCAAGTTGGGGCTCATGAGATCAGAGTAGAGGGGCAGGATCACCTCACTCAACCTGCTAGTCACGCTTCTCTTGATGCAGTCTAGGACATACAGTTGGCCTTTCGGGTTGCAAGCCCTTCAATAACTTTGGTTACTTCATGAGTATTTAGGGCACCTCCCAGATCTTTGTGTCAAGTCAAAGGCAAAACAAGGTGAGGAAGGGAAAAGGATTCAAAGAATTATGGAAAAGTCAGCCTAAGGCAATGCTTAGGAAGATATGAAGTGAGCTTTAAAAGGCCAATACATTATTGTACGACTAACATTACTTTCCTATACAAATTATGAAATCACTTCAACTGCAACTTTATGGCTGGGCTAGTGAAGAGAAGGGACCTCTTTTACCTCACTAGAACTCTTCACACTGTCTCATGTGATACTATTACCAAACTAAAGAAACAATCAAGGTAGAGCTGTCCTGAGAAAACAGTCTGCTGAAGTACTTGTAAAACAAAGTATATACTGCATGCTATTAAAGTCTGAGTATGTTTTAAGTTCTGTCATGGGTTTGGCACTGTACAATTTAAGAAAATAATTAAGTGTGGTTATAGTCCCCTTGAACTGCATTAAGGCATGAAAAATGCTTTCCAAAGCAGGAACAGAATTTACATTATCATAAACTGACTCCCTTCTACAGATGAACTGTAATGACTTGCTATTGTCAATAGAAATCCCATTTCTCCAGAATCTTCCTCTCCCATTCCAACATACCAGGCTGAATGCTAGTTAGATCTTGCACTTCAAACGTGTCCAGTCAATATATCTAGCTAAAACAAACAAACAAACAAACAAAAAAAACCTATGTGCAGGAACAAAAGTGGAAATGAGGTCAGTTCAGCTCTCAAAAAACCATAAACCATTTTCCTACAGGCTGAGTCAGCCCAGCAAGGGTTCCAACAAATATCATACACAAAGCTGGGGAAGCAATAGGAAAACTGAAAAGCTCACTCATCAGCTGACAAGCTCAGGTCTAACAGAGATGAACCAAGAAAGCAGTACTCACGAAAAACAGGCTCTAATAAAAGAGCAGGATCAACTAATTACCACATATCATAAGCTGAATAGAAGTCAATGTCATAACGCTGATAAAACCAAGATCACACATAACCACTGTCGAAGTGCATTCCAATCCCTCTGCCAGCCTAGTCAAAGCACTGACCATCAAGCTTTATAAAAGATACACATCTCAAACTGGAAAAAGATCAAAAAGGAATGAGAATAAAAGGTTTCCTAAAAATATAGCTTATAAATGTAGTAAAACAACTATAGCTCACTGAAGACAGGTGAAAAAAGAACTAAAAATTCACCATGAACAACAACATTCTAATATGTAATGAGTTAAAAGAAACAAGACTTTCTTACTCCTTCAGGCTCACGAAAAAAAGAAGCTAAATTATTCCACAGGAAAAATGATTGGCATTTTGAGTTGGAAAGGACCCAGCTACCAGGGAAGAGTAATAGATTGTCCAAAGAAATAGTGAAAACCATCGCTGACAAGTTTGAAAACTTGATTATGAAAACTTAGATCTAGTAAATCAGGTCTGGACTGGGACTACATTCTGCCTACAAGCTACAACACTGAAATAGAGAATCCTCTTAAAACGCTATTTTTAATACAGTAAAATGTTAGTGTGGTTTTTACATCTGTTTAAGAATAGAGCTTCTACAGAAGGAAGAAAAGGCAATCAGAGCCATAAGACATTATGAGATTCGGCATGTTTCAGGTCTGGGATTCTTCTAAGCCATGGAATAAGGCCTTAAAAAGGTATCCTAAAGAGGCATTCAATGGAGCCACTTGACCGCCTACTGGAATGGACTGCCCAGAGAGGAAGCTGGAAAGTCTGCATTTTTTGAAACATTTCAAGCCCACTGGATACTGGCCTGAGAAACCTGCTCCAGGCGATCCTGCTTTAAGCACAGAGGATGCACCACATACAGTCTGCATAGGTCTGTTCCAACTTCATCCCTTCTGCAATTCTCTAATGCTTGCTCAAAGCCCAATTGTAAATCTATTTATAACAACAACGTACAAAAAGCTTTGATATAATGGCATCATCAAAGCAAGGCAACTCTGCACAGACATAGTAGAAAAAATCCAAACAACTGATTACATGTTACTATTACACTATTCTGTACCAGTCCTGTAAAGATTCTGAAGTAATAAAGGAGGTTTCACATAGGGTCACCAACTTAATAAGATATTACCAAAAACATTAAATTGCAGTTGTACATTCAAAATAGTATTCTCCTATGAAAACAAATCACAAGGAATGTGCAGCTCAGTTGTCTTGTAAGGCAATAAAAACTGTACATTACTTTCCAGCCCAGCTAACTTGGCTCATAAATTAAACAGGGTCAGGCTGTTCAGCAGCAGATTAGAAGAAACCCAGATGTTTCCAGGAAGGCCATAAAAGTGGTGATGCACTTGGCCATGCTCTTTGCCAACCTGACCTGAACCCACGTCCCAGCATGACATCAGATTAGTCTGTTGCTGAATGTGCGGTTCATGATTCGTTGGTTACCAAATCCTGGGTCAACTGTGATCAGAATTCAGTAAACTAGCCCTCATAAAGGCAAATTCATGAGCTTTTCTCCCCAGTTTATTTAATGGCATTATAAGTTGTCCATCATACAGAACTAATTCTCGTGCAATTTTCACTGGACGCAGTACTTCTCAGCCTGAACTGCAGTGAACCTACAAAAGCTACTGAGGATTTTCTTTCCAAGAGAGATACTCTAGGGCACTACAGGTCTAAAACATCAGGGGTTTAGATAGAAAAGGTCTAAAACATGCTAATTAATGATTCTCCCTAAGAATCTGCCATTGTATTTGGATGAGCCCATAAAGCACCTGGATACTTGATTATATATATACACACACACACACATATATACATATATATACACACATATATATATTCATACCATCAAGCAACTATCAGAAATATATAAAGCTCATTTAAATATCAGAAGGCTGCAGAGGGTGCTCCAACACTGCTTGTAGCCAATTCCTATTCAATCCCCATATTCCTCAGCATATCTCTCATCAATTTTTCAGACCTAATTAGTATTCAGAAATAATATACTAAAAATAATTCTGAAGGCAGATTAAGATCAGAGTTCCCCAACTCCCTGTAAGAATCCACAGAGAAAAGTGACAAAAAAAAAAAAAAAAAAACTTTTCATCCCCAACGAAAGGTATTCTGTGTGGGAAAAGCATCTAGGAAGGACAGCATAATGTCACCTTTTTCTAACATCTGATTTATCAAGGACTATATTGTTCCACATTGATCAAATGGACTGGGGTGTGGGGAAAGGGGGCACGCAGACACAGAAACACACATTGCAGTACCATCCTAACCAAATTCTCTTAAACAAACATCTTCCCAAGTTGCTTAAGAAAACATCCTCCTTAGAATAAACTCCTGCTGTTTTAAGAGTACCTTGTCAAAAATAGCAAAGCTCTTCACTGTTCATGGCCTCTAAACAGGATAAAGTACACAATGCAGAATGAAGTAACTTGTGAAGACAGCACTCCACAGCTCCACACTTGATGGGGGGGGGAAAGGGGGTAAGCACAAAAAAATACAGCCTCTGCTTGCATGTCCTATTGATTACATTTGTATTTGGCACAGCAAAGTTTTACTTGCTAGCATTCAAGCAAGCAAAACTAAGATAAACTTCTTTCAGCTAAAATTATTGTACTTCTCGCCATCCTTACAGTCCCATTAATCCTTATTCCAGTAAGAGCAAAGTGAAAAACATTATGTTATCTGACAATACTGCCATTAAATATATTAATAGTGAACCAGCTGATGAAAATTAAATAGAGGAGAGGCTTTTAAAGACTTGGAAATTAATTAAAAATGTTGAATGTGGCTGATCCATCACTTTACTGGCTCCAAGCTCCAAATTAGCAAGTTCTTAGTCTGACAATTCATATAATGAACTTGAAACAGAAAACAGATATGCCTAACACAGAACACAGCATTAACTGGCTACTTCAGTACCTCCACAAATCTTGTTTAAAATCTCAGCTAGCTAAAAGCATCAACTATGCAAAAACCCCATCCTTTCTTAGCTCACTGCTTCTGTAGCTTTGCTCTGTACCTTTGTCACCATAGTATTACCTACACTAACATTTATACGTGGTCTGTACCCTAATGTTGCCTAAAAATAACTTGAAGTGGACCTGTATTTTACAATAAAGAATTGAATCACGAGTCCAACTCTTTTAGTTCCGTGTGACTTCTCCTTCATTTCACTACACAAGTTCTCATCTTTCACAGGAATGAAACATCAACAGAATAGGTGCTACATGAGCTAGTGACATCAGTACATCTTCCTTCAAATTATAGATTTCATTCCACCATTCTACCACCAAGATACAAATGCAAAAGACTGAAGACAAATTCATGGTCTGTACAAGGTAATGCGAAGACCTTTTTACCACAGAGAGGTGATCCTACTGCTCCTCCACTGATGAAGCTGACAACACAGCAAATTACTGTAAACAAATGAAATTCAGCTCCAGCTGTGTGAGGACGTGATCCAGTGCAGAACATGGCCACCCCATTCCTCACACAGAGCACGGGGCCAGCAGCATATGAGGCAGTGGGCCAACCATAACCCTGCCCTCCCTCTCAGCAGAAGCACCACCATCTTCAGACACCTTAAAATTCACAAGAACACCACCAATATGTTTTACAGGTATATTTTACATGAACTCAATATATAATACTACACTGGAATAAATGAGTGAATGCTTCTGTTGCTCTAGAGGATCACTGCTGCACAAATATTTGACCACATGACAGTACTTTACAAAAAATTTGTTGCTATAATAGAAAAATTGCCTAATAAGCAGTAAAAGAAAGGAGTCATAAACAGTGTACAGTAGCAGAGTTAAGTAACCGGACTTGTGATATGGCGCAGCTATAAACTGACTCATATTCTGGCAAGAGTTAGCAGCAAAGAGGTTCAAAGTTTGAGTTTAATCATTGCTGACAATGCTTTCATCCAATGCTGCAAAACCTCAGCATCTCAGATCCCAGCATTTAAGAGGCAGTTCTAATTCATACTCTATTATACAGTGTTGATCATATTTTTTCTTTTTTTTTTCCCCTCCACAAACCAAACAAAATGTACCTTATTGAAAGATGTCACCCCATCTCAGTGAAAGGTACTTCGTACTTAGGACTGCTGGGTAGCTATTGAATAGGAAGACACTCCTCCACCCCAAATAGCCAAAACACTTCAGCAGAAGGAAACATTTTGGCCAGCAGCTTCGCAGGCTGACACACACCAGAGGGTTTACCACCAGGGGGAGATGAGGAAGACACAGAACTGACTGAAGGCACGGGTAGTGAGGCACCAGTCTGAACATGACTAATTAACAGTTGAAAAATCACCATTACCTATCTCCCATACGTTCTCATTTGTAAGCAGGAGCTGGACAGTGAATCTTAGCATATGGCGACAGTAAGTTGTGCTCCAGTCTTTGAATAGCAAAGTACATACAATCTGGTCTGCTGTTTCAGCTGTAAACCATGACTGTACTATAACCTTAAAAGGAAAAATTAATATAAGGCAGTGGATTGGGAGTAATAATGGATGAGGAATAAAATAATAAAACCCCAGGTAAAATTTTTCTGGCTACTGTGGCTATTAACTGGGAAAACTGAACCTGTGCTTCAGATCCCCTTTTGAAAGCTAAAGAAAAAAAAAAGAGGATCACATTTGGTGTTTTAAGAATGCACAAAAGATGCACAAGTTGTGGATCACTCACGACATGCAGGCAAAGAGAAAGAGAGAACTAGAATGTGGCAGAACCACCCTGATGGCACTGCATCACATGGCCTGACACACAGCTCTGGGCTCCAGCCAAAGCTGTGCTTGGCTTTCTTACCCTGAAACCAATGCTCCCAGGAGCAAGGTCATCTAGGAATACTCATGAAGTAATATTTGCAGTAATTTAACAGGCTTTATTCCTTTGAAAAAGTATGCATTAATATTTAGTGGGTAAATGTTTTCTCTAATTAAGAAGCTTTTTAAGTACTGATCAGGTCAGGTGAATTCAAACAACCATCTAGCTCTGTTCCAGGTAGGAAACAGAGAACTAGATATCAGTTCACTTGTCTTTATTTGTCAACATCATAATAATAGATAATGCACATGTATATACATTGATATACACACACTGTATGAAGATCATTAATAGAACATTGCTATAGTAAAAAGTCACCGTTTGTACTAAAATCTATGCTGTAGCTTTTCCAAGACGCAGTCATTTTTCAAATTCCACCCCTGTTCCATATCTGAAAATGCTTCAAAATTCAAAGGTCTGACTTATTTTAACATTAATTCATTGGTTTCTTCTAATCAGCTACACACAGCAGCACCTACAGTGCAGGCCCCAGACTGCAGCTCTCAAAGCTATGTAGCAAAAGAAAAACAGTCGAAGCTTCCTTAAAGAAAACAACTGTCAAAAGAACTACTGTGACTGAGATAAAACACCTTCAAAAACAACACAAAATAATGCATGAATATAATATATGCTATGAAATAAAGACTAATGACCACTAATAAAACTCTCCTTTGCTTCCTCTAGGAACAGTAATGGAGCATTTCTGCACCTTTTTTCCTACGACTGCTGCGATGCACACTATACGTCACACATGCTGCGTGAAGTCATGAGGGGAAAAAAGTTTGAAGAAGCAAGGAAAAGGAAAAAAAAGCTTAAAATGAGAAGCAGCACCATTATTAGAGAGCAGAAGAGCACGTGCTTGGGATAGAATTCATCTTCCTCAAAAACAGTCTGCCTCATCAACTTCTTCAACAGCACAATAAATACACTAAAATATAAACAAAATACAGTAAATCTACAGTCAATGCTCTTCCACAAAACTAATGCACAAAAAAATAACATGACATCTGAAGCAAGTCTCCAAAATGAACCTATCAGTTTGGAAGTAAATACTTGCTAATCACTTTTATTAGAGAAAGTATGAACCAAATGAACAATGACATCAGTGAACACCATGCACTTCTTAACATAAGGCACACAAATCAATCAGCCTTCTTCCAATTGTATGTTGCTCATCATGACATCACATTCCCATTTTAAGCTTCATACAAACACTCCAAGTCAGCTACAAAGCACACACAAAGGTCATACCTTGAAAGAATACTCACTAGTTTTTATTCTTAAAAAATAAAAGTAAATATTAAAAAAAAAAAAAAACCTCCAAACATGGCAAAACTCACTATCACAACCAAACAGAATCAAACTTTGACTACGAAACACTTAAGTCATTGCATAACATTCTAACACACCTCAACCACCACCTCGCAGATCAGCAAAGCCTACACAAGAACACAAGGGATCTCACCCAGGGCACCACGTGTCCCTACAGGACCTACATATACGTAACCCCACAACCAGCATGTTCCAGCTTGAACATGCACCAGTCAGCACAAAGGGACTGAAATAAACCTGATTACCATTTCCACTTCATCTCTTACGCCTCAGTGATATCCTGTAAAACACCTCTAAAATCCGAGGCAAAAGAAATCATAGGTGCAAGATGAGATTTGCTTTACAGCCCCTTATGATTTCTCCTTTCACATTCTTTAAACTCCATCTTGTTCTCATAATCCACCCTGCACCACAGAATGACATCATTTCAATTGCATCAAGGCACTTCAATAAGGCTGTCACCTAAATCAGGTACACTCATCCGTTTCCATAAAAACACTTTACAAAAGTATTAAATAACGCATTCAGAAGTGCAGCTACTCCATCTTTTTGAATCTTGAAAATTAAATCAAAGCAGGTGGTTCTTGCAGAGAAACTGGAAGGCTTTAAAGGAAGCAGTCTGATATGTTCTTATTTGTACAGTAGGAGCACTAAAACTCCAGCAACTGGAATCAGACAGGAAGGTGAAATGTCTTCTAACAGGTCAGTGCTTATAGAAGAGGAATCAGATGAAGCACTGATATGAGAGCCTCCCATCACTCCTAAAAAGATTCCTAAGATAACAAACATTCAAAAGCCAAGTTCAGACAAACATACAAGAACTCTTTCATGCTCAGCTCTGTAACATCGGTATCGAGAAGAAACTTGATCTGCTTGTTTATAACACCTGACGGATTTCAGAATTTCAGGAAAACTTTCCTACATTAAAAGGTTTACAAAAAGGTGAAAATTAGAAGAATGCAACGTAGAAATGCAGAACACCCTGAACATCTGGTTAGTTTAGCTACAACCACCTGTAATTGTCAGAGATCAAAGTGCTGGCTGATGGCAGGAATTAACACATTCCAGCATAAACATCACAAACATCACATCAATTTATTTTCACCTATGCCACACTTGAAAATATAAAGCACACAATTTGAGAGAGAGCATCTCCTCCTCCTTTCCACCCTTAAGATGCGTTTAGATTTTTATTCCAAGCACTTTCTTCTACCACCTCTTTCTTCACCTCTCCCCTTCAGTATCCTCTGCCCAGTAGCTCTCTTTTATTCACTCACCCAGCCAGGAATACATGGAAGTGACACAATGTTCACTGCTACGTTATTAATTTTGAGCAGCTATCAAGTGTGGATAAGTCCTGTGAAAGAAAAGAAAAGTGATCTTGTGGCCTATAAAGTACAGGGCAAAGTAGGGACAGTCTTTAAATGACAATCTCAGAGGTCAGCCTTACTTGCTGTGCAACACTACACATATCCACAGCCTCATTGTAGAATCCTATTTCCTTCTATTACCCAGTTCCTACTGACAGCTCTTCAGGGAATCCTGATCCTAAACAACATCAGAAGCATTAATACTACAAGGAGGAAAAGATGGTGAATGTAGAAGAACAGGAGTAAATAGAACCACCAACAGGATAGGGAATGTCAAGAATTATCAGGCACACCTTAGGCATGGAGGTAATGCAAAATTGTCACTGACTATTGGGGACGTAAGAAAACTCTCACAGCCTGCAGAGGAGAATAGAAATACAGACAGAACGGAGCAAGCCTGATCCACCTCATCGAATATATAACTAGGTAAGAGTTAGGCCCTCCAGTTTTAGCAGCAAGACACTCTGAAACAGGAAGGCTGTACCCTTCTTTGTCCAAACATACAAAAGCTTACCTCTTTCTGTATCTTAAACCTACAGTTCTACCAGGTGTATCAGAACTTGCATCACTTACCTGCTTTCCAACAGCAGGCAGCTGAGGCTGCCTCAGCAAAGGAAAACTGAGCTCCATTACACAACATCTGCTGTACACAGGCTGAGTGCTCTGCTTTGTTGACTTGAAATAGCACTGGCTGAGGGGACTATATCGCTTCAGCTCACCTGAAGGGCAGCAGTTCACTTCCAGAATGCAAGCATGAGACCATCAAACCAGTAATTCCCAGCTGGTAATATTAGCTACAAAAAGGTATTTTAATATTCTGTATTCTGAAAATGAAAACAAACACTCACAAGGATGGGTAAGACAAACTCCAATGCAGCAACACCTTTCAGTAAAACAATCAAGCTTGAGAAACCTGCTTTGCACTACAAAGGCTGGTCAGTTTTCAGACACAAGCCAAATATACCAACTCAGCCTTAAATTAACTTATTTTTAACATGATTATTTAAAAATAGCTTTAATACATTTTTAAATGAAGGATGCTTGCAGAATTACCAGGACAGTAACTATTAAAATAGCTAAATGAAGCATGTCAAAGGTGTTTTTACTGCTAGCTTCCTTTAGCTAGCTCAGTAATCAAGTATTCTTTGGGCACTCTAAACTACTAGAGCTTAAAGACTGTGGCTCAACACAGATCCCTTTTTTTTTTTTTACTGCTACTCTTCTAAATAACACAGAAGAACATATTGCATTCTAAAAAAATATATATCAAAAGCACAAGAGGGAAAAAAAAAAGTATTTTTCTTGGCATTCTGCTAACTACCACCACAGCAGTGTAGTCAGGGGATCTCACAATCCAAATCAGGTTTCCAAGACAAAGAGCAGAAGGGACTCTGCAGGATGAGGGGCACATCAGGTCACGCTGATGGACACCTGAAAACACACACGTCACTAGAATGAGCCTCACTTTATGCACTTGCAGTTAGGAGTCATTACGGCAGCCAGAAGTATAAATGGACTGAAAAATGATTAGACACTAAAGAAAAATGTTCGCAAGCTATTGAATTATAAGGGCACAATCTGTAGCTCAGCATACGCCTAAGATGCAGACCACCATAAGTTGAAAATAAAGCCCAGGGGACATATCACTTTCTATTCATCTCATCTTTTTCCCCTAGGCATCTGATACAGGACACTGAGAGCTACCAGACATGACACCAGGTTAGATGGACCTCCAATCTGATATGATGCAACTCTGCTCGCAGTAGTTCACATCGGAAGAGTCATTTTGCAAGGTGTCTGCATTTCTCTCACATCAGAGTAATCAAAGAATCAGCAAGGTTGGAAAAGACCTCCAAGATCATCCAGTCCAACCATCCTACCACTAATATTCCGCCACTAAACCATGTCCTTCAGTACAACATCTAAATGTTTCTTAAAGACCTCCAGGGACAGTGACTCCACCACCTCCCTGGGCAGCCTGTGCCAGCTCTCTTTCAGAGAATGATTTTTCCCAAGTGTCCAGCCTGAATCTTTCCTGGCACAATTTGATGCCATTCTCTCTCATCCTGTCACTAGTTACAGGGGAGAAGAGGCTGAGTCCCACCTCACCACAACCTCCTTTCAGGCAGTTATAGTGAGTAATAAGGAGCCCCCTGAGCCTCCTCTTCTCCAAACTGAACAATCCCAGATCCCTCATCAGCCACACCTCAAAAGATTTGTGCTCCAGACCCCTCACAGCTTGGTCGCCTTCTCTGGACATGCTCCAGGGCCTCAATTTTTTTCCTGTAGGGAGGAGCCCAAAACTGGACACAATATCACCAGTGTTGAGTACAGAGTACCAGCTCCCTATTCCTTCTGGCAGCATTGCCTGGGGTTGTTGTGGCCAAAGTGCAGGACCCAGCACTTGATGTTCATCACACTGGGCACAGCCCAGCGATCCAGTCTGCCCAGATGCCTCTGCAGAGCCTTCCTACCCCCAGGCAGATTGACACTTCCTCCCAACTTGGTGTCATCTGCTAAGTTTCTGGGGGTGCACTCAATCCCCTCACCTAGGTCATCAATAAACCTGGTTTGAATTCCAATTACCACCAAGTAATTAAGTACAGACAAACAAATCTCTTCGCAGACAACTGCAGCAATTTACCTACTTGACTTTTTTAGATACAGGTAAACCGAGGCTAAGAAATAATATGACTTGAGGTAATCTTTTTAAGTCAGTTGCTGAGCTGCAGAATGAACAGCAAAGAATTATTAGTCTCCATGCTGGAGTTCAAACCACTAGATGGTGCTTTGAAAATGAAGCAGTTCAACATGCAGAACTCTAAAGCTAGAATAACGTATGCTAATTTATAGGTTGCCTTCCTTAGGATTCTTATCAATACTGCTGATTACTGCAGTTCAATAGCTGCAGCCTCTGATCAAGCAGTAGTAACAAGAAGAATTAAGTAAATAATTGAGCGAGATCAAAGAGCTGATGGGAAAAAAAAAAAAAAAACCTAGCAAATATCTCCAGAAATCCAGTTAAGTGCTGTTTCCCCTAATAAGACAGATTCCTAATTCTCCTGGTTTTCATAGTCATTAGTTGTTAATATAGATGTGGCATTAAATACCAGGCTTTGATCACAAACAGCATGGTGCAGAGACTTGGATTACTGTACAGCATCAATTTTATGCTACGAATAACATTTACCTCTTCCTTCACTCTTCCTTCAAGTGGATTCTCCTAAGACACTTTTCCTCAAGACTGAAGTCACTCTAGTTCTCTCCTGTGAGGAGTAAACATTTCACTTTTAAGATGTAGAAGTTACAGATAAAATGAAATGCTGTTTCCTAACTATTACTCCACAAATTGGCCCATCCTTATCCATTTACTCAAAACTTGTCTCAACAGTTGCTTGGCTATTCCAGCAGTTTCATTTTTTTTTTTTTTTTATGGGCTGAAATGGTGAGAAATGAAAACACAGCTTAAAATAATCCTCCCCCTTCCTACCTCTTATTCTACTGAATCAACTCTGAAAGTGTTCTTCACAGTGTGTTAAGCACATGCTTGAGATTTTTACTATCCTATGATCCTCTGAAGTTCATAATCCTATTCATCTTCTATGTACAACTTTTTTCCCTCCCCCTACAGAAATTCCTACTAACATTTTCCCTCCTCCTTAAAAAAAAAAACAAAACCACACACTCAATTTTGGCTATTTTTTTTTATATTTATTTCGTATTTCTACTTATAAAGTAACCCTGAGAATGCACCTAAGCAAGATAATGTTCTTATATGAAACTTTTAAAGTTCAATTCTTAACTACCCTTAAATAAAACAACAAAACAAACAACACATTAATCCTTACACAAGGTAATGCGAAAGATCCAAGACGTCATTTAATTATTTTTATTACCATTGGCTCTCACTTTTCTACATTAGGCGATGACTCTTTATCCCCTAAGAGTGCTCTCACTTACACAGCACCTTCTTCCAAGATGTACAGATACTGTCTTTAAAGCTTTGTTTTAAATTAGTTTATCTATGTTTTGTTCTAAGTTCTTCAGTAGCCATTATTAAATGCATTATTACAAACAATGGCTTACTTCCATAAAACAGCTTGGTAAGAAGACTTTCAAAAATTGAGAGAGCTTTTTATTTGCATATCATATCTTTCCACCAGTTCTGTGAACTCAGCTTGGCATCCCCACAGCTGCTTGCAGCCTTCTGGTTCAACAAAGCACAAACATCACAGCTGTAGCTCGGCCAGCCCTAAGCAAAAGGGGTGCTAAAAAACAACACCATGTCTGCAGGCTCATGGCAGCCGAGTGAACACCTGACTTGGACAAAGCATGCATAAAAACATGCATAAATATCCATCAAAGATGCTGCAATCTTATGCTAAGCTGATTAAAACACCTAAGTTGCGGTTGGAATCAGATTGTTTTTTCCCCTCAGTCAAATACGGAGCAGTTCTTTCAAAATATCAGTAACCCTGAAGCTCCATTCAACACTGACCTGAGTGAGCAAGTTACCCACTCTTCTCTCAAGCTATTCTCAAACCTCAAGTAGCAACATTCATAACTTTGGTTATCAAAACCATTTTGTAAGTGTACAAAAGCAGCCTGTTCCCATACTCCTGTGGGATGTTCACATCTGCCTGGGAGCAGGCTCTGACCTGGCACCTGTGGAATGTTCCAACAGCAAAAGGCACAAGATAAGAAGTTCCCTGGAGTGACAGGAAATGTTTCTATTATTTCTCTTCATGTACACAAACATTTAGGATTTAGGAGTCACGCCTTCCCTCAGAGCAGCAGCTGTGCCAAGGAGGCAGTGGGATGCCTGCAGCATCCTGAGGAGGTCAGGGCACACAGCTCCTGCATGCTGCAGCCCTGCACTGCTTCCAGTCACTCCTCTGCACCTTCCCCCGGTTCAGAAGTAAACACTAACTCCCTTCCAAAAACTTACCACATTGTTTCCTGTTTGGGGACTGCAGATTCATCTTGCAGAAAGCACACAGAAAATAGACTGCAGTTCTGAAGCCAAGCTTCATCTCTCTGCTCTGCCTCTAATACTTCAGCCTCGAGCAGCCTCCTCACAGCTGCACAGATCACGTTTGCTGTTATTTGTTTCACTCTTTGTTTACCTCGACCACCAGCATTAGGCCTGGTTTATTACACCTGGGTATCCAGCATACCTGGAGAGCCAGAACAGGGTCAGACAGCAACAGCATAACGATGCAGGAAAGCCGTGCTGCCCTCGTGACATGCTCCCAGCATTAGTCAGGACTTCACACTTCCCTACCCACATTTTCTCTCACATCCTTGCTGCGTTCAAACAGATGCAGCAGTTTCCAAGTCAGTGTCTGTCCTGATGCAGGTCCCTGCCTCTTGCAGCAACTCAGCAATTATACTGATAGCTTTGTAATTACATCCTGTTAAGCAATACCTGCTCTATTTCATTTTTTAGTCTCCCCTATATGAAAGTATTAGCTGAAACGGTTTACAAAGATACTTTTGGGGGATAGAACTATCAAGTAGTTCTCCCTGGGATCAAACAAGAGAATTTATTGAGGTGTCTGAATGGACTGCACTGTACTCTGAGCTCATTACCTCCTGCTCTTTCCTGATCCCATTCTTCTACCGCCTTCAAAATTCCTTCTGGATGTAACCAAACAACAGTGCCCCATAGCAGCAACATACACAGCCACCTAAAAGTCTATTACATGATACTACCATCTGGAAAGCCTCAGAAGCAGCAGTCTCCAACACTAGCAATAGCAATATCTAACTGTTAAAACATACCTGGCACCTGCAGCACCTAACAGAAGATAACTAAGCAACATCAGCAGTGATAGCCCCCACCAGATTGAACATCCCAAAAGAAGCCATCTTCAGGATACACCATGTTCCAAAACATTCCAAAAGAGACCTTGGAACCCATTAACCTTAGCGGAAGGAATCTCAACAACACCTTGACAAAACAGGACAGTAAGCAGTATAACCAGGAAAGCTACAGTCACAAAACCATACAATCACAGAACGGGTGAGGTTGGAAGGGACCACACAGCCCACCCAGCCCTATCCCCATCCTGCGGGCTGGGTGTCCCCTACCAGGTCAGGCTGCCCAGGGCCCATTTCACCCAGCTCTGAGCACCTCCAGTGACAGGGCATGCTCGCTCCTCTGGGCATCCTGTGCCAGACCCTCACCACACTCTTGAGTGAAGAATTCCTTCCTAACATCGAACCTAAATGTCCCCTCTCTGATAGTTTAAAGCCATTTCCCCTCATCCCATTGCTATCTGCTCGTGCAAAAAGTCAGTTCCCTTCCTACTTACAAGCTCCCTTCGAGTTCTGGAAGTTCCTATAGGAGAACTCTCCTCCATCTTACATGCTACCAAAACATGCCAAGGTTTCAAACATCTTGTTATTACTATTACGACTATGTTATCCATCGGAATTCAATAAGCACACGGATTGGGGGGGGTGGGAAGGGGGCTATTTCTGGAGAGCAGGCTATCACATTGAGCCGTTCTGAGCACGAGCTTAAAGCCAACGCAGTAAGATCACGAAACCAAGAAGAAGCAATTCTGCACGAAGCCTGAACGGGCCACAGCTCTGCCGACCTCAGGCAGCTCCCTGGAGCAGCACGGCCCCGCAATGGCACGAGAAGGTCCCCAGCACAGCTCAGCCCCGCTGAAATACGGGCAGTCCGGGCACAGCACGGTACTGCACAGCGGCACGCAGCTCTTACCGCGTTCACGTGAAACCCAACTCGTTCTGATTAAGAACCCCAGGCTAAAAGCCACCCTCGCAATCCCGCGCGCATTTAACTCCGCGAACGCTGTTGCTCGCGAAAAGTTTGCCGACCTAAAACAAGGAGCCCTTCAAAAAAAGAAACCCGCTCGCTGCTCGGTTCGGTGATCTCTCGCCGATTCCCCACCGCAGCCGCGCTCCCGTCGTGCAGTCTCATCTCAACTTTCCCTTCGGTTTGCCCTAGCCCCGCAGCACGGCGCTGCGTGCGGGAAGGGGCGACGGCAACGAGCCCGAACAGCGGAGGACGGGCGGGCGGCGGCGGCACGGCACAGCGCGAAGCCGGGCGCTCCGCACCGAGAGCCGCGCCGCCGCAGCGACCGAAGGGACGCGGGGACGCGATCCCCGCAGCCGCGCGGCCGTGCCCCGCCGCTCACCTTGGGTTTGTAGAGCCACTTTCGAAACCTGTTCATCATCCCCGCGGCCGCTGCCCCGCCGCTCGGAGCGGGCGAGCCCTGCCGCGAGGCTCCGCGGGGAGGGAGGTCTCGGCGCAGCCCGAGCCGCTCGCCGCCGCCGCCGCCGCCGCCGCCTCAGCGCGAGGACCGCCCGCCCGCACGGGCAGCGCCGACCGCTCCGCGCCTGAGCGCCCGCCCCCAAAACATTGCGCCCGACAGCCGCGCCCCTTCGCCGCTCGGCGCATGCGCGGGGGCGGGCCCAGCGCTCTCTCGGCGCCGCCCACCGGCACAGCGACCAATCGCAAGGCGGCTGGGGGCGGCCTCAAGAGGGCCCGCCCCGCCCGCCCGGCCGCTCATTTACGCGACGCGAGGAGGGGGCGGTGGACTACATCTCCCAGCGTGCCCGGGGCGCGGGTGCCGGGCTGTGTAGGCGCCTCCCTGTGGGCGCCGCCGTGCTGCGTGAAGGAGAGCGCGCGTGGGACTACAGCTCCCGGCAGCCCCCGCGGCCCTTAGCAACGCGGCGTCGCGGCGGCAAAACGCGGGGCGAAGTGCCCCGGTAAGGCAGGGCTCGCTTTGGCTGAGGTGATTTCGGTGCCCGCGTGCTGGGTGAGTGCGGTGCTGGAGGTTCCGTACGGCGGTCGGGGTGCCAAATAGCGCGCTTATGGCGCAGACACTGTAGCGACACTTCTTTATTCGTCATCCCTTGTGCTGATCCAGCCTCGTCTTGCTGGGCATTGATCTTCCTCACCGAATGCCTGTGCTGCGCACCATCGCTGACAGACGCTTCCTTTTCAACAGTAGTTTAGTAATGAAAATGCTGCTTAGGCGATTAGGGTTGGGGTTGGTAATGCTGAAAGGCAGGGGGAGAGGACACAGCGTCAGGAGGTGCTACAGCATCCCTGTACAGCAAGAAATGAATTCTCTTCACCACAGTGGCAATGAAGCACCTTGATCGAGCTTTCTTTCCCAACAGGGGAATATGGCCATTTATAAAATGCAAGAACGATTTTCAAATACGTATTTTTCCACCATGCGTTCATTTTCTCTAATTACGAAGCCAGATTAATGACTTCCAGCCCTGATCATTGATCTTTAGCGCGGCAACGTGCATATAAACTACTCAGTTATACTTCTTATGGCACAAACGTTAAAATCCAGGTAGCCTCTCACACCTGTAAGTAAGTAAGACTTCATTTGGGAGAGATATAATCACTTCAGAAGCAGAACATCAAGCCTAAAAAGCAGCCAACTGCCGAGCCTTCAGAAACCTTGGCAGTGGTTGATGTGTTATCACTGCCCAGCCTGCTGACTTCCTTGTATCTCTCAAGTCTCTATTCCCATTCCTTTCTCTTTTCCTTTTTAAAAAATAGGCTGTTAACAACAACGTGTAATGGGATTTGAGACTAAAAATTCTGTTTTCATTTACATCTCACTGGGAAGATCACTGTATTAAGGACCTGTGTAGCACGCATGCAAAAAGTAATGTGTTTCTCAAGGTTATATTTAATTATATTTTATCCAGTAACCTGACACAGAAACCATTTTGAGCATCACCCTGATGATATCTTGAGATATTTGTAAAATAAGAAATATATAATTATGTCTTGTATTTTATTGATATTTCTGTACTTTTCTCGTTTCTCCTATTATCAGTTCTGACTAACTGATTTTGAAAGCTTGACCTAAATGTTCTCTTGTACATTACTTCAGTGTATTTTCTCTGTAAGCTTATCAACATACATTATGCTACAACTGAAGAAGGCATGAAAAATTAATGATTTGCTTTATTTATAGGATTCTCCATGGTGAAGATGGTCAGCCATGGAAAACATATTACAGTAATAATCCAACAGCTTAACAAATTTAACCCAGAAAATCAGAGCATGGAGGATTTCTTGAATGAATCAGCTAAGATGTTGCAGGTACATTGTTTCAGTTCTTTTTACAGACTTTACAAAGTTTTGGTAAATTATGATCTATGGAGTTATCAATTTTCTAACATACTCTTGTAGCTTTCGTAGACTTTTCTTACAGTACCAATGGTTTTCGTTCACGATTTTAAGCCTGAATTTCTTGTGGTTATCACCAGAAAAAAAAAAAAAAAGAAAAAAAAGGAGATGTAAAAGGATCAAAACCTGAATAACTGCTTGGGTAACAGTTAAAGATGGGGAAGCAACAACATCCTAAAATGAGTCTGACAGTCACAGGGAAAATTTATCTTCCACTTCTAAACTGTTCTGTCATTTCCTTTCTCCCTTTTTTCCTTCCAAATGAAATTTCCTGTCAGCACCACCTGTTTGTGTATACAAAAGCAGTTAGAAGCTGATTCACAGGATCAAGTATTCTTGCTTTGAGAACGTGATTGTCACAGCAGTGGGATAGAAGGCAACTGGCAGTAAATTGACTACCCGGTTTTAATCTAATACTGCAGGTAACCAGACTAAGACTTGCCAATCTGTAGCTACACTGGCTGAAGCAGTTTCTATCTGCTCCTGACCATGCTCTGACATCTTTTCACATCTCTTTGTCCTTAGTGCCATCCTGACTTCAGCTGATGCAGCCAGGGGATTGAATCAGCTTTAAAACATTGTTAAGACATTAGTATTATTAGCCTACTGTTGTCTCTACGTGCTGTGTGCTGCTAACTACATTGTCAATACTCTGATTCCATACTGCCATGTAGCTGAAGTACTCGTTTCCACTTCTGACTACTAATAAAATCTAAAATGCTGCTAATCTATTGAATTAGTTTCTTTTATATTCATTTTGCACAAACATAAATGACTACCGAAATACAAAACATCTGAGGTTTGGTATGGAGAGCACAAGTAGAAGCACTGAATCCATATGCATTTCTTAACTATTTGCTTTCTTAAACAGTTTCCACTTAAGTCCCTATTTTCTGCCTCTTCTGCTGTACTGGCATAACTCTTTATGCATTCATGTGTTGAATTACATCAGGGAACTGATCCAGTTTCAAAATAATCATTTTTCACTGAGCAGAGACTGGGTAAATTCAGCTAAATTCACTGCTGCCAAAATAAATACTCGTAGAAATTAGAATTCAGAGCACTGCTCTTCTCAGCCCAGGAAAGGTGACAAAAAGACAAAAGAAGTAGTTACTCCTTTAGAAAATCATGAATGTGAGGATTCTTAATAAATTCTTTCAAATGGAAAAGAAAACAGAGGATTGTTGATGTCACAGACAAGGCAAAACTCTTTCTCTGGGATAGTTTAAAACATTCTATTTCAGCTCACTACATAATATTTTTGCTGGGAATTTATCCAACAAAATAAGATCTATTTTCATACAGAACTCAGCTTGAAGGAAATATTTCAGTACCAAATAGGTGATACTAATTTCTCATGGAAAATCCATTTCACTTCTTTCTATTTCTGTGAAATAGAAAATTTCATAGTAAGTTTGTGGTCCCCAAAATATTGCAGTGTTGTTTTTTTTTTTTTGCACATGATCTCCAGGCTTGGCCACTTAGCAATTAGTATTAATGACTTCAGCAGAAACTTCCTCTGGTTAGAAACTTGATTAAGGCCATCACTTTAAACCACTCTCAATTTAAGCCTGAATGTCTCATGGTGGCAGCATTACAAATTGCAAACCTAATATTGTAAACTACTGGCCAGACAAAAATCAACAGAGTCAGATTGCAAAAGCACAAGTTCATGTGATGGCAAGACACAGCTCAGTTAAGCAGTTGTCCAGCGTATCAGACTTGACTTCTCAACAAGTTCCTATTTTCTATTCTATTTGAGTTTTCTATTTGATTCAATAGTTTTCCATCTCCTGGGAGAATATTTAGATTCCTTCCATTATCAACTGTGTTTCATTAACGTTATGCATCTTTAAGTATTGTATTTGTATATTTCTAGTCTTTATGTCCTTCTAATATGATACCCGATGTATCTTGTCTAATTCTTTGATAACCTGTTGATAACCTACAGAAAATATGCTTGTTAGCTTATTGTCCAGCTGTTTGAGGTTGTTCCTGGTGAAACCAACAAATTTGAGCGAGGTTATTTCTCTAAAAATAATAAGGCAGCATGCCCAGGTCACTTCAGAATATGTTCAGAGATTCAGCACCTTCCACAGGCTCTGTACCAGCCTGTGGGAGCCACTGTGGACACCAGGATTGTAAAGTGCCAGGTCCTTGAGATTACTACATCTGACAGCCGTGTGCTGATACCTTCACTGCAAGGAGAAGATAGCAGAAGACATTTCACACACCAGAACCTATTTTCTTTCAGAATGAAGTAGGTTTTGAGGAGCGATGTGCAAGTTCATAGTAGCCAAGGATAGTCTAGTTCCAACGTGTCCTGCCGTTAGCAGTGTTGTGTGACCCACTAGATTGGGTTGTCATCCAACCTGGCCTTCACAGCTTCTCTGGGCAGCCTGCCCCAATGCCTCACCACTCTCTGAATAAAAAATTTCTTCCTAACATCTAATCTAACTCTCCCTTTTTTTGGTTTAAAACCATTCCCTCTTGTTGTATCACTGTGCACTTTTCAATCATATGTGAATGTGTTCTAAGTACATCTCATGGGTTAGAAAATGAAGGTTTCAAGAGGGAACATAATCTCTCCAAGGCCACTCAGGAAGCAAGAGAGAATGTTGTGTTCCAGACTCAGCTCCCTCTCCTAACTCCTAATTCATGTTTCTATATACAAGTGGATTTAAGGGATCTCACTGACTGTTAGCCTTCCCTTTTTAGAGTAAGACGAATGAAATGTCGTAAAGCATTTGGTTTCTTCTTAATCAGAATGTTATGATAAAAATTAATCTAGAGGAAATTGTGTTAATTTCCATATATTTTATTTTTGCCTCACGTTACTTTTACGTCGTGAAACAAATTTATGTTGATTGATCCCAGTATGTTCCCATACGTGATTTTCTTCCAGGAAAGAAATTACTCTTTGACTTGTAATACAGCTATTTACAGTCTTCGTGTTTATTGCATTACACGTTATAACACTTAGAACATAATACTGGGCTCGTTTGTAATGGGAATATTTTCAAGAACATGGGTTCATTCGTTATATGATGTGTGATTCCTAGTTCCAACAAGCCAGACTTCACCTTTGATCCCAAAGAGTCTGTTATGGCCTTTAAAGCTCATAAAAAGCAAATACTAAATGCATATAAATGCTTTTGTTCCAGTGTTGTGACCTCGTTGGCATTAAAACAGAGTTCAATTTGAATTGCCCCGAAAACACATTAACTTAATTATTTAAATCTATCTTGGTTCTTTAAATTATGGATATTCACATTGAAAACTGCATGTTTATTTCTATTATTGTTTGTTTGAATGCAACACTGCTTCTCTTTGTTTATCTTCCTAAATGCTTTTTAATACTGTTCCCATCAGATTGATGCCCTACAGATAATATCTTCATTTTGTTTATTAAAACCCCTTCTTTTTATTAAGTATCTTCAATTAAATCTACTGAAAATGATCCACATCCATAGAGATCTAGCATATTTTACGTACGGACATGATTCTATCAGACCTTTCATAAAAATGGATTGCTTCTGTTTATTTTGAAGGGGAAAAAAACTGTTTTGCATCAAACTGAAGGATCCCAGGCAGTTTCCAACTGACTATTAGAATCAAGATTTTGCTGTGATAACAGGAGATATATTCTAATACAGAAACTATCATGCAATATTTTTACCTTTCTCTATGTAAATAACTCGCTCTTTTTTTCAGTGGAATTATTTGCTTCAATTAGAACTGTGAGATCAAACCCACCATGTGACCTTCATAAACCTCACCTTCTGACAGGCATACTTCTGTAAAATCAGAATAGCCACTCCACATTCACTGTTTTACTCCTTTATTCTTCTGATACTGATAGCGAGAGGAACCTGTTTATGAGCCTTCCATTTGCAAGAACATGATGTAATTTGGCATAACTCTTCATCGTTCCCATTTGTGTTGGTTCAGCTGTATGTCTCACACATGCCTACTCAACTGAGTGAAATCTCCAAATGTCAAATGTCATCGGTTTATTTTTTGATATGAAAATAATATAATGGAAGATTATTTTGATATATGCAGTGAAAAAAAGTCCTACTAAATTGCACTAATCTTATTTGTATTATTGGTTAATGATACAGATGCATGTTACGATCTTTCTAAGAAAAGAATGGAATCTGATTTTTTTGCAACATCCTGCTCATGTAATTTAATAAGTTCAAGGGAAAATAGCCTTAACTGTACCTCATTGAGATGGTCAGCATTGTTACATGAAAATACTAGCTGGTGTCTGCCACATAGATTGTAAATAGTAGAAGCAGTGCATTCTCCTATTTATATCCTACCATCCTAGGGCTTTTTTCCCTATTGAAATGGCTAGAAGCATTTTCACTGGCTGCAAGGGTGAAAGAGGACTGAGCTCTGGTGACTGATCCAAACCCCAGTGAAGTCAGTAGGGATGTTTTCTTTCATTTTCATGGCGTTTTGATTAGACCCCTGGAGAGGACTAGCACTGCTATCTGAAGTGCTATAAATTAATCAGACAGCATCTGCAAAACATGCATATTCTGCCTAGGAGTAGGCAAGATCAGTACATGCTATTACTCAGTTCTCTCAGGAGGTGAAAGCTATTTTATCTTTTCATCAAATATTATCTCCTTCCTTAAATGTTTGTTTCACCTTAAACTAAATCCTCATCTTGAGGAGTATCAAGCAGGGCACAGCTGATGTTCCTTCATCTCCTTCCTGCAGTAAAAGATGACAGCTGCATGTTACTTTCACCTGTAAATTGTGTGTCCTTTCTCATGCTGAAGTACTCACACAGGATGCTTGCAAAGCTTACCAACTGGTAGTTGAAGGGAAAGCAGTTGAAGGGTAATTGCAAAGGTACAAACATGACCTGATGGACAGTAGAAAGACTCACAAATTTTAGCATTTATGATTTTTTTTCTTGTTGCTACCAATGACTTTGTGCTACCTGGAAATCTGTACTGTAGTTCCTACATTTGCAAAATATTACCCAATAAAAGGAATCTCCTTAAAAAATGTGATGGATATCTGTGATGTGTCAGCGCTCTGAGCCGTTCAGTATTTGTGTTCTTCAGTTACCTCAAAATGATTGTACTTTCTTTTGTACACAACTAACATTTTCTTTACAGAGAACACTAATCATTATTAATTTCATGTCTCTATAGACTCTCAATGTGGCAGAAGAAAAATTTGTATTGGACACACTAGCTGGATGCATAGAATATAAATCCTTACTGGATGTAGTAGTCAATGCCTTTTTTGCTCGTGATGGAAGATACTGTCTGGCTTCTGAGCGTAATCTCTACACAGGTAAGCTTTCCTCAAAACAGCAAATACGTTTAACAGTTCTTTAAAAAACATTACTTTATTAGTGCAGGCCTAATTATTACATTTGAAGCATCATCGTTGTGCTTAGTGCAGTATGAAATACAGGACCTTTTCTAATAGCCTAGTGTTGTAATGTCTAAATCCTGAGGTTGTTATTTAGTTTGGGTTCTCACAGCTATTAGCTGCATATTTACCTGAGAAAATTCTGTAGAAATGCTTGAAGATTGGTTTAATTGTTAATATCGCTGACTAGAAGTCTCTTCAAGGTTCACTGTTTTCCTTTATTGTCTTTTATGAGATTTAATGCCTCTGCTATTCAGAGAGAGAACTGTATAACAAAGCTCTGTTGAGGAACACACCAAGTCTCACAGGATGAGAAACCATTGCTTCTATCCATGCATTAGTTTCTTCCTTATTAACTGTCACAATGATGTAAATAGACATGTCTTGTCTCCATGTGTAAGACAGTTACCTACCTTACATTAGTTACTACATTTGAATAAGTTATAATACAACTGTATCTGATAGAATGAGCTAGTTAGAGTAGATACTATCACCAATGTTATTTCAGGCACTGAGAAGTATTAAAGAGTTGTCTTTTAAATATTTTTATGCTATGTATTTAATACAGATACACCTAAGTTGAGTTATAAAGTTCTTAAATTAACTGGAAACACGAAGTGCACCAGCATTGGTTCTCTGAGTCTTTTGGGGTACAGCCCGGACTGCTTCATTCAAAATGATAGAAAATATTAAAATACAGCTCATTTAAGTGCATCTACATTTTATGTTCTAAAAGCTATTACATTTTTACTGTAATTCCAGTTGCTTCTGTCACAATCCCAGGGAAGATGTAGAAGTCTAAATCAAGTAACAAGCTAAAGGGAATGTCAAGGACAAAATTCATAGAAGACTGAGTTTATTCTAAGTGAGAATACTTCATTGTCTCCATTTCTCCAAGCCTTGTTTTTCAGTGTCTGGATCACATAAATTATACCTTTAATCTGAGTGTTGCTATAATTGGATTGTCAAGACTGGTCCACTCAAAAGCCTCCATTAATCATAGGCAAAGAGGAGACCCCGGAAGATTTTCCTTTATCAACAAGTTGAGAGTCTAAGGTCATTGGCTTAAATTTTTTTAAGCTGCTTGTGATTCCCTTTGCCAAGCTGCATTGACACTTAAATGATCAAAGCTGCTTATAAAGGCTGTTGCTATGTGTGAGCAGATTTGAACTTAAAGCTTGTAGGAGATAAATGTGTATTGTACTAAGACTGCTTAAATATGTTGCTATGCTAAAGCACGAGGTTGAAGCCTAATGATACACCGAGTTGGTTGCAGCATATTGGTCAGGATTTGTTGGTTAGGTGGCAGCTAAAATACTGCAGTGCGAGTGAAGTCTGATTGGTGCAAGTGAATGTGGTCGAATTAAAGCTGATACAGAAGCTCATGAACTTTGCTGGCCCATTGAAATCTCAAAGAACCGATTCCTCCTGTGTCAAATTGCATACTTGCCAGAAGGGAATGAGAGAATCAGATTTGGATTTCTCAGAGGATTCCACAATTGAAAATTTTGTTTTAATTATAATTTAGACTAAAAACAAAAATTGCTATTTATCTGCAAAATGGTCACTTGCAAATAAAAGGGAAATTAAATACTGGAAGTTTTATGTTTAAAACTTTTGTTTTGTACAATAAGCTATGATTTTGGAACAGGTATCCTCTCTAAAACTATTAAAAACAGAATATGTTGAAAAATCCACTATCAAAATTTTATTTTTAGTTTCTTTTCCTTCACATCAAATTCTGTCAGAATGACCTTTCCTACACTAAAAAACTTCATTACATCTGAAGAGAGCTGCTTATAACAATTTAATTCTTTCAGAAACTTTCCCATCATTCCCCTTGGGAGCTGCTGTTCTCCCTGCCTTATTGCCAGATTGACAAGAAATTTCACTGATGGAATATGCATATACTTGGTGCATTGCATGTTACAACTGCCCAAAGAAGTGGACAGCCCTTATCCTCATCACTGGCCACACATTCTCACCCCCATGAGTTATAGCAAGCTTTCAGCTGCTGTCCAGCAAGCTGATAATGAAACTGTTTCAGGTTAAAATTCACAACCTGATTCACCCTGGCTGTGTACATGCTGTACTTGCCTGAGAGAAGAAATGCCAGGAAGTAAAAGGGAGAGCATGGGAACAAGCATTTAGATGTTGACATTGCTGCTTATTTTAGCAATGAGGTTGGCATAATGAAACGTCTGCAAAATCATGGCAAGATCTTAGAGGACTCCAAATTCTGCACTAGTAGATCTCCCAGTTTTGCAAACAGATATTTTCAGGTGCCAGGAGGAACTCTATCTCAGACAGCTTTTGGATAGCTACTGTTGTTTTACATTTTTTGTGCAAGAGGACAACTGTTACAACTTTCGCATTGAATTCTATGTAAATTCTTCATAAGACTGTAAATTTATGCTAGCTTAGATCTAACTCAAGAAACAGATAACTGATTTATATGAACCACAGCATAGTCATAATGTGAATAATAAGCATAAGGTGAATATTATAAGTTTCCTTTTACAATTTCTCACTGTCAAGCACTATGCTGCCCAGTTAGATAAGCAGTATTGAAGAGTATTTAAGATTAAAGTCCTGGAGCATGCTGAGCAGAGGGTATGCATTTACCAGACTTTCCTATTGCA
The DNA here is from genome assembly GCA_023055505.1 of Callipepla californica brunnescens. Classification (NCBI taxonomy): domain Eukaryota; kingdom Metazoa; phylum Chordata; class Aves; order Galliformes; family Odontophoridae; genus Callipepla; species Callipepla californica. Next base: position 35,591,772 of record JALIRH010000005.1, on the reverse strand, counting down.
TTTTAAATATATTTCTCTTTTGACAGTTATTTGCTATTTGGCGACTTTTCAACTAGAGGAGCTTGGTCTTCAGCACTTCAGCAGAATTGTGAAATCTCTGGACACTGTGAAAATGCATAAGGTAATAAAAGTACAATTTTTCTTCACTCCTTAGCACTCTCTTCATTGTAATTGATTAATTGGATAATTTCTCTCAACTTTCAAGATAATTTAGATTGAGAAATTAGTTTTCAGTTTAAATTCAGCAACTAAATAGAAATGTTTATTTTGTTATCACAAACATCTCAAGTTTCTGTACTTAGGCAGCAACTACCTCTTATTCGGTCAAAGACTGTTAAGTTGTATTTTTTATCATCTAAGGACTTACAGTTCATGTGATTTACAGTTGCCCTTCTAGCTTACTCTTGGCTCTGCTTGCATTCCATTTTTCACTTTAGGCAGTAGAAGAAGTTTTTGCCATACACACTGAATCTGTTGAAACTTGCAGTTCATACCAATTTGTGTTCTTTTTTCCCTGAGCAATCCACTGCCACTTTCATTATTAATCTTAGCTCCCTTCCAATGCTTTTGCCCTTTTCCAGAAAAGGCTGAGTTTCTAGTTTGGAGTTACACATGTACCAATTACATTATTACAGAAAAGACAATTAACAATTCCATTGCTGCCAAACAGAAAGTATCACTACAAAATGCTGCCTGCCTTGTCCTCCCTACTCATCAGTTTGGATTTCTCTCCTCTACTTGTTTGCTTGTTTTCTTGAAAGTTATAAAAATGTAAATATATTTTGCTTCTCTTTAAAAATGGTGGAAAGTGCTGACTATCTTAAAAGTTATGCTTTAAAGCTAGAGGGAAGGATAAACTGTCTGGCAATGCTTTCCAATAAGCCCTGTTTTCATGGGAAAATAAGCTAAAAAATTAGATTACTGGCAACATCCTTGTGTTAACTGTGATAATCTGGATGTTGCAAAGCATGTACAAACACAGTGTTTGGATAGCAAATAATATAGTCTTCTACATGAGTGTGAGATTAGGAGGACAGCCAAATTTTAATCACTGGTACTCAAAAGGTGATGTTCACCTTTTTTCTGAACACTGACTGTTCACGTGCATGGCTCTGTCTTTTTCATGAGCACAGTTGTTTTGCATTATGTAGGGAGAAAGGTTAGGTTGTCTGCATAATGCTATTAGGAACACTCCAGTCGCTTCACATTCATGGGTTTACCATGGATTGGTTTTATTAATTCCATTCAGAGAACAAAATGATGCATTTCATTAACTGTTAGAAGAAAAAAAAACAAAGTAGTGGCTAGAAGAATTACCTTAATCTCTTCCACAGACAAATCACTGTCTAAAATGCTCTCCCAGACTCTTCTTTAGCAAACATCTTAGAAACAAGCCACTGGATTGGATGCATATTGAGCTTATTCAGCTGGCAACACAATCTTCCCACTTCACATCAGTTATCTCTTGGATATATATATATATATATATACACACACACACACACCCCTGGATGTTTTACATGGTTTACGTGTCAGTACTGTGATGTTTCTCCTTTCTTGTCTGGAATAATTTTTGTCTGGTTGGAAAGTGCTGCATGTGTGATGATCTGCACCTACTACTTTTTTTTTCTCCTGTAGTTGTAACTTTGTTTGCTTAAGTATTTTATCAGATCCTCATCACCATGGTACCTAGGTTTTCCCTTCTTGCATTAGAAGAGGTCCTTTGTCTGCAAAGTGAAACTGGATTATATTAATGCACCTGCAGTAGAGGATTTAGAAGCAGCATTTGGTCCCCCAGCAACTGAGACAGAAAACAGCTAGAGGCAGATTTGTAGCCTTAGCAACAGCCTGAAGTTGTCAGCAATTTAGGATTCTCCATCAGGATGCTGACCTGTATATATTGCCTGATGGCTGTTGTGCCTGAGTTCAGTTGAGGTAGCAAATAATTATTCGCATATATTTTCTTAGAAAAGATTTGTTTCAGTTAAAAGAGAAATATTTCTGCATATCACAGGCTAACTTGAATTTTCTTAATCATGCAGATAAACCGTACACAAATGAGTAGCTTTCATGAAATTAAAGGTGCTGTGTTTATGAATGAGATCTGCTGGTGTGAGTAAACCTTCATACAGCAATGCATGACAGAATCCATTTGAATGAAATTCAGTGTTTCCCTACGACTGGTGCCTGTTCAAGTATTTTCCAGGCAGAATAATAATAATACTACCTTGTCCACACACATTCATCTGCTTGAACAGAAAATTATAAGATCTCATTCTATACTGTTAAGAATACATGCAAGAATTCTTTGCGGTTGTATACTTGCAGAGTCATAAGATAAAACCCAGTTTTGTAACTTTGGCAGGATTGTTCTTCTAATAACTTAGTCATGCACTGCTAACTCAAGCCTATTTCATGATCAATAATCCATACATTCTATTATTTTATTTTTGTGATAAAATTTTAGGGTTTGTATGATAAAGGGAAAGACACTGTTGAAATAAAAAGTTGAAGTAAACATTTATAATTTCATATTTGCCTTGTAAAAATGCATTCCCTGTAGCATTTAAGAATATGTTTCATTCTGTTTTGTTCTGATTGTTACCAACGGCACTGAAGTCATTTATAAAGAACTTCTGAGATCTGCAACTAAAATTACTGAATAAGAACTGCATATTATTTTTGATGTTATGATGAGGTAGGAATAGTGGGAAAAGATCATCCTGCTAGAGGACATAAGGACAGAAGTCCAAGCTGAGTCAAACAGTGGCAGAAGAACCTGAAATCATGCTTGGGCACTTTTCTGCATACATTTAGCTCAGGATTTTCAAAATCAAGTGGTCCATTTCTTGGTAGGAAAGCTTACATGTGGTTTAACTTCAAGAGAAATCTGAGAACTTTGGACTGTATTTTGCCACCTGCTCATCTGTGACCAAAAAAACCCAGATATTTAAGGGATTTTTCCTAGTAATTCAGCTCACAATGCACAGAAGTTTCTGTTATTAAGAAATGAAATGTTCTATGGCTTTGTGGGTCTGATTCTACCCAGATTTGCTGTCTGTGATGTGAATTATCAAAGCTAAGACTGTGGACTTGGGTCCAGGCAACCTGAGGTCAGAACCAATGTCTGTCAATCCCTGCATTACCACTGGCTTTCCCTGCATTACCTGGATAGCTGTTCCAGAGCTGCATCCAAGGTCTTTTCCCACATGATGCATTTTGGGCATATTCTCATAGCCATATAGAAATTTTCTGGAGATTGTGACTAAAACACAGAAGACCAAAATATACATCACAATATCTGTATTTGATTACACAGTTACCCACTCTCTTTGCCTCACAGGAATACATCATAGCATCTGTCTATCACAGAATTACCCATTTGTCCTAAAATGTTGTGAAATGTAAATAATGAGTACATAACTGGAGTTGAAGTGTGAGACCTCGAGTGATCCTACTCAGCTGTTTAATACAACATCCAGAAATCACCAAATACATGCTTTTATTAGTTGCATCTGCATTGAAGAGGTGGCTGCAAGTACTTTGTAAGATTATTAAAGCAAATATTTAGAAGACCTAGACAGAAAAGAGCAGTCAGGGAGAGCTCAGAAAACAATAATTCGCGGGCATAGTTTCATGTGGCAACATAATAGAAAACTGATTGAAGGCTCTGAGGATGGAGTAGGTTATAAAAGAAGAATACTGAGGACACAGACAGGGAAGAGGAGTTCAAATTAATGAAAGCCAACGGAAGAAAACTGGAGGATTTATAAAACACCACCTGCAGTTTTTCCACATCAGCTTCTTCTATAAACGCTCTGAATACTCTGAAATTTGAAACTAACTTCTCACCTCAGGGTCTGCCTCTTTTTAATTATATCAGCTCATGTTCATTACTTCCCTGTATACATACTTGCTTATACGGGATATAAAAAATACATTTTTTATAAACTCTGGGTGTAGTCAGGGCCTTTCACAGGGTAAGAAGTGTACTTTGGCAGTGGACATGATTCTCCGGGTCTATAATCATATCTACACCTGGGATACCTGAATGTAAAATTTGTTGGTATAACTGCTAGAAGTAGTGTATTTGCAGTGCATTGGTACTCTTGGAGACTCTGTGCAGTGTCTAGACTTTCAGCATTTTATTTACGTGCATGTTACCACATGTTACAGCATGACCACCAATGAAAATGTTATCTGAAAAATGAAATTAGACGTATTCTCCCATAAGGAGAATGAGTGAGCTTCTAAAACCATAGGATGAAATATATTTACTTACCATATATTTGGCAAGCTCCACTGAACCTGGAAACAGTAAAAAAAGAATCCTTCACAATTCAACATCAAGTTTATAGTCCTACTTCTAGAGAGTAACTATATTCTTCTGGGTAGCGTGTGGATACATCAGCATCTGCAGTTTGGAGGAGGAACAGTAATTTTTAGACATGAATGGGAATCCAAGGTGATAGTAATCATTTAGTCATTCAGTTGTTGATCAGACAATTGACAAAAGCCAAACAGATGAAAATAAGACCAAATTTACAGGTTGATTCCTTGGAAATTATTAGAAGACTACAGATTTAAAGTAGCAGGCCTCCTATGCCTCTGTAACTTTTGCAGCAAACATCTAGAGTCAGTTGTTTATAGCTGAGTAATTCTTGAGGCCCTAACCCATCTTGAGCCAGGTACCACCTGTGAATTAAGAAGCTACATGCTAGTCCTCTGGAACATAAACTCTATATAAAGACCTATGTGGCTCTGTAGCAACCAGCCCAAATAAGACAGGACTGAAGCCAAGTCTAAAGTAATGAGACCTGCAGTCCCCACTGTAACTGTACACAGTTTTCCAGTATGTCCCACAATGTATCTATTATTTAGGGCTTTTCTGCTATTACTGGGATTCTTTTGGTGTGATACTCGGGTCCCTTCCACTTCAGGTTGTTCTATGGTTCTATGATTGCAAGGAGTTCTTTCATTCCCAGGAATGTTAACGAAAAAGCCCAGATTCAAATTTGAAGTTTATATTGCTGTCCATGATACATGCTGAATCTGAGGGCCATTTTTCAAGAGCATTTCAAAAGGCTGTTTGAAGAGCTCAGGTTTTAAAGAAAGGCTCTTGACCTTCTGATGAACTCCACTGGAAAACAGAAGTTGGAATATTAGACTTCAGAACTCTATTGTGTAATTCAGTTTTACTGAACTTCACTGAACTTTTACTGACTTTATTGCTAAAGTCTGTGTATGACAGTAGCAATTACTTTATTTTTGAATGAAAACTTTTGTTAAGCAATGTTTGAATCGACTGAGAGATGCATCAAAACCTCTCCATGTTGTAGCTGGTAGATTTTTTTTAGGCCATTGAAATATTTTAGCATCTATTAATGTTTCATAAAACAGAGCTAAAGAACATGAGGCTTTCCTAGAAGAAGGACATACAGATATCAAGCAGATATGGTTATAATAAAACCAAGTTCTTCAGCAGTGTTTGTAAACAAATCATGTTTGTTTGGGGTTTTCTTGGTAATTTTATGTACCTAATAACTTTAATAACCATACTGAAAGGAAATTGCTTGTTCCTAGTTTCTTAGATTCTTCTTCAATGCCTTGTATTTGAACACGTGGATAAAAGATGAATGGAGTCGGTTGTATGATTCACTGTACGTAAAGGAGACCTGGATCGATCCCCTGCTGAGGTAAGCAGTCAGTTCTTAAGTAGCCTGTGGTCACCTCAAGAGTTTAAATGCAATACACTGCAGAAACCTTCTGCTGAGAATTTGATTTGCTTTTAAAGTATTTTCCCAATGAAGTTACTGAGAACTCTTCTTGTCTTCATGAGACCATAGTAATCCCTTCTAGTTACCTAGAGGCAAGTTTCTCTCATAGAAAAATCCTTTCACAGCTGTTCTAAATTTGTTTCTCAGTGCCCGCGAATAGATCAAACATCACACTAGCAGGTTCATGTTCTCTGAGGGAGCAAGTCCAGACTCATAAGTCAATTCAACATCTGTGTGACATTAAGAACATAAAAAAGAGGTGTTTGACTTTCCTGAGCTTGGCATTGTGCTCAGATTTATTTAAGCAGACGGTCGTAAAACCCCTTCTGAACAAATCAGATAAGCATGTAAACAAGTATTTTTAAATTACTATTTATTTACACAGCTGCAGCATCACTTAATGGTTTAAATGCTTGAAGGGGCCAGATGTGTCCACGCATTGCTTTGGTGGTGATAAACCAGCAGGAGTACCTTTGCTAAGCTGGAACATTTTCACATGGAGAAGGAGTAGCTGTATCTCAGTTACTCAGCAGCTTGTTGTGTCACTTTTTAACTCTTGTTTTCACCCAGGACAGATAAATTAAAGCTAACATGGGCACACCTGGGTGGCTGCAATCATACATCCTCCTCACTGCAATACAGATTACCACAAACGATGGCCAACACTGTTAGACAGAACTGTTGTAAACAGTGCCAGCTGAAAAAGAATTTGTGTCTAGTTCTGTAGTATCAGTCACTAAAATGAACCCTGTAATACCCTACAGAATATGTGAAAATAGTAAATGTAGTACTACGGATTTGGCTTGAAATATAATTCTACTGCATGCTACAATAATTACAGAGACATATTTGAAGTCAGAATTTGGCTCAATATATTCTTGTGTAGTAATTCTAACTATAAAGTATTCTTAGAAGAACATAGAGGTACAGAGATACAGAATAGCAATATAATATGTATCCCGTGTTTCATTAATAGTAGGCTTGTGAGAACTGTCATTTGCACACAGTTGCTTTCAGTGTAACAAGCATACATTTTGCCTACAAACAAATGTAAGTTGTACAAGAATGCTGAAGAACTGATTTTGTTACTAGATTTTAAACTTCTTTCAGGGGCCTGTGGATACACTGGTCAGTTTAATTACTTCAGTAGTTTAAGTTCATTGAAATATGTGGTTGATATAAAAGTCCTATTGTGTTCAGAAGTTACTTGTAAGCCTCATCCCACAGTGACAGTAGTGGCTATGCTAACAGTCACAAAAAGAAGTCACAGTAATTTGCAGTCATCTGATTTTTACGGTCTGGGAAAACTCCATTGCACGTGTAATACTTAAAGGTCGAATAAATATGGAGAATCAGTGGCTGACATTAAGCCATCGCATAAATCAGCCCTGGGAGAGCTTATCTGTATGCCACCTTGAATTCTGTACCTTCCAGTCATTCCTGGGAAGAAGTTTGAACCATCATACAGTCAAAAATCCAAACACGGAGAAATCGGAATCATCTCAGCTGCCCGACAGGCACCAACTTATATGGAGGGTTCATTTGCTAATTCCACCAAATTCCTTACATCTTTCTATTTATTTATTTATTTTAATTAAACCTGCATGTGCTGTGAGACTGATGTGTGTGTGCTCTGTCAGATGATGGCAGTGGTAATACTTAGAGCACTGTCTGTCCATAGTCTCTCCATCTGTGTGTACTCTGCTTCTGAAAGGCAATTTGCTGTTTGGTAGCCGGATCCCACTGCAAAAGAAGCTAGCGACATAGTTGCTTATTCAAAAGAAACTTGGGCTGTTTTACTTCTGTACTAGCATCTACCAAGAGGTGAAGTAACACAATGCAACTAAACCCTAAGTAGAAATAAATGGGTTCATAGGAAATTAACAGTGGTGTAAAGCGTCACAGAATTCACACAAGTGCCGACTGCAAATACTATATTGTAAGTTTGTACAATAGAAAAAAAAATGAAATAAAATTAAAAAATCTATTCTTATTTGAAGATGGCAGCCTAAAGTACAGCAACTGATAGAACAACTTGCAGATAAGCTAAGTAATCGTACTACCAACATCAAGATGTCAATGGTCACTCAGCCAAAGGAATTTAATTTGACTGTTCCCAAGCCACGTGCCATTCCTGTACCTCTGCCAATACCAGCGCTGGAAAAAAGTCCCCCGGTGAGTATTTTTATGCTTTGTGAGATACTATGATTTGTGTGTTCTTGTGCACGAAATCACAGTAAGTGATTTAATGGTCTCTTTCAAAATAATTGTAGAAAATCTAAAACCTTTGACAGACCAACAAGAATCGATTTCCTTTTTCAGTATTACTGAAGTGGCAGATCTCTAAAAAAATAACCAGTTCTTTTCATTTCAGTGAATCTTGCGTGAGCAAACTGTAGACCAAATAAAGGAAAGGGGAGCAGTTGTTTTCTGTAGTTGTTTTGCATCTTTTGGAGGTAGAACTATGCAGTGGATACACACTGACGAAAGCATGTTACAAAAGTTTATGGTAGTCCTTGGATCTGTAAAATGCTTGCTTTGGATAATGCAATGAAGCAGGTAAGAAAGGAATATTCAAATGAAAAAAAAAACCCATAGCTGTTTGGGTTTTTTTTAGATGAACTCATTAAAACAAATAGCAAAGCAATTTGAGTGGAGATGAAATGGACTTTAGTTTTGCAACTCCTTGAGGGTGGAATTTTATTTCTTGCTTTTTGCATTAATGTTGAATCTCTAAATTTTCTTTTTTCTGTTTAAATTTATTTATCACTTACATACAAATGAGAGTTGACTTTGTCTTTGAAATGGTAAGCTTTTATTTTATTAAATGTCCAAGATTCTGGTTCAGTCACACTGGTACAAATCAGAGACACAATTGGTTTTACGTTACCTCACGGGGGTAAGGCAGACAGGATTGGGGATCAAGCTGCTCTAACTTAGTAAAGACTCCAAAATCATCTATATTTAAATGCAGAGGGAAGTGAGCTTGGAAGTCACTGTTTTGAGTATTATCTGCCACCTTGCATTAGCACTTCAGATTTTAAATAATGCATATGTTGAATGCTCTTAGATACCATTTACGTCTTAGGACAGCAGAGCAATTTAATGGTACTGTGTTGTACAGTTAATGGAATTTTACATTGGAACAGCTTAATACTGGGCTCTGAAAAACTGCATTTAATAACTGCTTAATCAGTATAGGAATGAGTCATAGTGCTGTCATTTTAGTACCTTTATGCTGTGCAGCTCTTAGAATAAATTTGCTTAAATGCAAATTAATTTACTGAAATTCATTTGTGTTGTTAGGGTTATACAAAATTTGGATTACATTCTGGCCAAGTTTGCAAGTGCAATGACTTGTGTGAATCTAAAACCATTAGCACAGTAATGACATATGATGTGCCCATCCCTATGCCTATCTCAGCAAGTAAAGCTTCACTTTGATTTGCCACATTATTGCCAGCATCACCATTTTAGATCCTGAACATTCAGCAGAGACTGAAAAGGCAGCCCAGATGGCAAGAAAGATGCATGAAAGTGAGAGCAGTACATAGTTCGGGATGCTGTGTGGTGGAGAGTTGTGTGTTATTAAGAGGAATGCTGATGTATGGAACAAACAATATACTTGCCTTCATAATCTTGTTATGTATAAAAACAGAAGCTTTTAATAAAATAAGCATTGCTTACAACAATAACTTTTTAAAAGATAGAATTCTGGTCACTACCGAAATTCAAAGTGCTTATTCATCATTCTGGACGGTATTTTCCTCTCACACTTCTTCCTGAAGATTATATTCTCCTGGCTTTGTGACACTGCCTCATCTAATATAAGGAATTTCTACTTGGGTGTGTATTTTGGGAGTGATTAAACAAAATTGAACTGTTTCTTAGAAACCATTCGGCACTCTCTGGATATTTGCTTCTCTGCATCTTTAAAGCACTAAATAGCCTGTGTTGGGTCTGGAGTTTATCCAGAGCTGCTGTCTCAGGGCCCCTTAGAAAAGCCTGTAGTTCTGCTTCTTTATGCATGGTGTCAGCTCAGAGAGTACGTCATGCCATTTTGTTCTTCCTTAAAATCCTTATGACTCCTATCCTCAAATAAACCTCTGGAAGATGCATATCCACAAACTGTTGGTGAGCCTGACCACCGGGGAAAGTCAGTGTTGCTGCGTGTCACTCTCAGCCCCCATTTTTAATACTTTAGAATTCAGTAGGCACAGTTTGGCCTTTCCAATCTCTCTTGATGGAATTTACAATTTGCCTATAGTGATTTATTCGTCCTCTTCTGACAACTGCAAGTTGTTTATTATTAGAAAGGGTAATTGCTGTGTTGTCTATCCCTCTGCCTGATTGGTAATCATAACCATGCTATCTGAGGGCTAAATTACAAGGCTAGGATCATTTCTGAAACAGCTGATTGAAAAGTCTCCTCCTTAAATTACTTGGAATAAGTACAGCATTTTCTGCAGAGAGATCTTCAGCTTACACTGGCAGATGATTGCAGTTTTGCAGGTAAAGCACATGACTGGGAAGAGTGAAATAAACTGATACTCACTGCCCGTGCAACCCTTTGCAAATCCTCTGGGCTTTAATTTCTCCATCCATAAAAGCATAATAAAAAAATGTAGATACTGCTGGGAAATACTTTCAGTTCTACTTCACTTAAAAAGCTCACAAAAATATTGAGCAGTCTCAACCATGCATTTAATTGCTGGCTTTTTCTATCTGTGTGTTTGTTTTGCCTGTAGATAATGATGTCAGGTAGCAAAGGCAACAGAAAGTACATCAGTGCCATGAGTTTTTCAAAGCATAGCTCTTTAGATAGTCCAGTGAAACCAGATGAGATGCCCCCGTCCACATTACAGATTTTTCCCATTAATTCGTGAATTAATTCTGAAACCTCTATTGGAGGTAGAACATTTTTAGCAAGATAAATATTTAAGCAGATGTCCTGTAAGCTGGTAGACTATCTCACCCACGCAGGAAGGAGACATTCAGTCTTTTTCCAGATTCTGCTTAAGCAAATACTGAACTCCCCCAGAAGCTTCAGCCGAGATGAAACCCATGCAGCTCCTGTTTCCTCCTTCTGCCTGCTCTCCTGCTCAGCCATAGGACAGCCAGACTATACATTTCTCATTTTGCCTGTAGCATTTCCTGACGTGTGAATTCTTTCCCAAATTTCTGATTAAGGCTGAGTCCTCTGCCTCCAAACATTTATGTCACATCTCCAATGATATCATCTTACAAAAGTACATCAGAGCAGCCACAGTAGACCACAGGAAAAGCCCGTTTTGCCCAGTGTGTTTTCTCCAGCAGAGACCAAACATGGATGTGTAGGAAGAACACAGGGATGAGACAAACTTAGTTGCTTGCCTTCTCCAACAGTCTTCTCAGTGTCCAAACATTCTGGCTCAAAACGTTCCTGCAGATCCTGGCTATTTAATAACCTGCAAAGTACATATCTTCCCTAAACTTTGGCTGTACCCTGTGCCCAAGAGCCTCACCATTTAACTTCATGAAGCTGCGCTATTGGGCTGTCAGTGCTACAAAGCTCAGGTTTATAAGATGCCAAATAGAATTTTTCCATTTCTAGCAACTACTTTTCCCCCTTCATAGGGCCTATGGTGTTTATTATTTCTTTAGCCTTTCTTGTACTCATTTCAGATTTTCCTTTCTTTCTGGTCCTTTGTCTAGGCCTTGTATTATACTGGACAGGTCTGAAAAGCCTGGGTGGTCACAGCTAATTGGAATCTGTCCATGGCTTCTGTGCTGGCACTAATAGGAAATAAACAGTATTTTAAAAGTAACTGTAGCTGATTTATAGTGAAGGCACATGCAGTGCTTTCACTGCAAGGCTATGAGACTTTGAATGTTTTATATCCCATATCATGGATATTATTGCTTTTTTTTTTAGGTTCCTCCAAGCACCTACAAGCCTCCAAAGGAAAAAAAGCAACTAGAGAAAATCAAAACAAAAAACCGCCAAAAAGCAGAAGTAAGTTTATTGTGTACCTGTTATGCTCTTTTCTCTCTTCTAACCATCTGTTCTGCAATTTGTACCCTTTTTCACAAGTCATTCAACTCTATCTGAAACATTTTTGCTTTTTCAGCCAATAACTTCTGGCTCCTTCTCTAGAGTCGTGAAGTTTCTATTCTGTAATCTGTTCTATCACCCGTAGTTCATCGTTATTTTAATATTAATTGTATGGGTGTAAGTCCACCTTTTATTCACAGAATAGGAATTACATGAGAGATTTTGCAAATAACTACAAAAGGCAGTAGAAACACAATTACTTCCTTCTCTTCACAAGCTAGAAATTGTCTCTGTTATTTCTACAGGACATGTGGGTATTTAACACATTCACATAATAATCAAGACTTGAAATATAAAATATGTTCAGGCTTGAAATATGAAATATGTTCAGTTCTCTTATTTGCCTTCTGTAGCAACTGATAAATAGCCACATCATTACTCAGAATTCTAAAATATCAGTAGATTCTAACTTCTTTTTCACCCAGACTTCATATTCTTTCCTTCAGTGGACTGAGAGAGTGGGAAGTCATCATGAGTTGTAAAGAAGCAGCGTACATGGTCTGTGTGCTAAAAGAGCAGGAGAAGGGAGGGTCTGCTAAGGGCCCTCACAGAAAGAAACAGATCTAGATATTTGGATTGGTACACCATTAGTGTGTTAAGAGAGTGGGGAGGACCTGTATAAGTGCCTTCACAGAAAGAAACAAATCTAGCTATTTGAATTGATCCAATCTTTGTTCTGAAACCCGTTCATTAGGTTAGCTCCTATCATGGTTAAAGCAGATTACTGTCTTCTTCTCTTTGAAAGGGAATTAATTAAATGTCAGTTCCCACTTCTTTCTTCCTTCCCACACTGCAATCACCATATCCGATCCAATCACAATACAAGCATGATAAAACGTGTGCTATTTGACTTGTTTTTATCTGCATTCTCCCAACTCCATTCTGAAACTACCTTTCTCTAACTTTTAGTAGCTAGACCACATACAAAACCATTTATCACTGTTCTGGGCTCTCCTGACGTCCTTGTGAAAGTGGCATTGGATTTTGTTCCTGAACTACAGTAAAAGCTATCATGTGATAAATTCTATAGGGATAAACTCTGTGTTCCTTTTGCTGACCCATCACATTTCCAATGCTTGGTATTTCATTATCAAACAGCACTGCATTATTTTTTATCCTCTTATTTCCCCATTGTGGAGAAAACACACGTCTATTTGTCTGTGTGCTTATTTGTACATACAAACTTCCTGGAAAAATTGTGGAGGAAAATCAAGATATCACAGTGCCTACATTGTCAAAACTCTATGACAACTATAAAATCACTTAAATAGCAGCCACATTCTTTGGTGGAGAAAATGCATGAATGCAAGGAACAAAAGAAAACTACCACAGAAATTATAGCTGCAATAACAGCAGTTTTTGTTGCCTCTGGAACATTATAAAAGGAATCCAAAGCATTCACAAAGGTCACTTCCAAGACTCTTTGCTAAACAAGCTGAAATGTTGAGCCCTAAAAGAAAATGACATTTGTTGTGTAGCATTTTTGTAATAGCTGTAGCTGTAAGTACCAAGTCTGACCAGCTGTGAAAAATGGGGTGAGAACACTGGAAATCATATGCTAGATGGTTATAAAAGAGTTGATGCTATGGATGGCTGACCACAAGAAAGCCATCGGAAAATCTTATCTGTTTCACAGAGTTGATTAGAGATTACAACGGAAAGAAGTATATAAAAGCAGGAAGTGTGAATGCCTGTACTTCCCCTCCATTTGAAATGACAGCTGGAATTACTGCTATGGATATGCCAGTTGGAGCAGTCCTTGGTGCTCAGATCTCCTGATCTGAGAAAAACAAAGCCATTTTTCATTGGCTACCTGGAAACAGTTACTATCTATGGGACTGATATGCCATAGATAACTATGAGGATTGTAAGTAAAAGTTTGAACAAGCAAAATCTTTCACATGGGAGGACCTAGCATGAGGTCTTATTCCCTCTGGAAAGGTTACAACCAGTTAGACCTACGTAGACAATCAAAATTTGCCTTCTAGAAATTTTTCATGAGGAATGACAATTCAAAATAAATACTAAGCCCAGGTTTAGAATCACCAAGATTGGAACAGACCTCCAAGATCATCTCATCCAAAACAGTCCACCTACCATCAGTATCTCCCCACTAAATCATGTCTCTTAGTACCACATCTAAATATTTCTTGAACACCTCCGGGGACAGTGACTCAAGCACTTCCCTGAGCAGCCCATTCCAGTTCCTGACCACTCTCTCAGAGAAGAATTTTTTCCTAATATACAACCTGACCCTTGGTGCAACTTGAGGCCATTCTTCTGGTCCTATCACTAGTTAAATGGGAATAGGGGCAGACCCTCACCACACCACAAAACCCATTCACTGGAAACAAATTAGCCTACAGACAGAAAATAATAGAGTCGATGAATGTACCATGCTCGTTAAGCTAATTGCTTTTATTCTAGGATCTGCTTCTGAAAGCAAACACTAACCAGTTCAGGTGTGCAGCCGTGAAGCCTGAAAAAGCAGAGGTATGCTACAAAATACTTCATTGCTTAAATATCTCTAAGTATGAAGATGAAAATAACTGAGTTGTGTAAAGATATCTCAGAATATTTGATTTTTTTTTTTTTTCATTTGGGGCTGGGAATCATGTGCTGTCACTTAACAGCTGTGTTGTCAGTTCAAATCCATATTATTGTTTTCAGATTATGTAACAAACATACTGACATTTGCCTCTTTGCATTTATAATGTACACCCCCCTTTTCTTCTGGTCCTGCTCTTTTATTCTCCTGATTCTGAGACAATGAGACCTCCTATGGTACTACTCCAACAAGTCTCCAAACCAGCAATATTCTTCTAAACCTACATATTGTTTTTGCATTAACTTTTAAGGCCACTGATCAGTCAAGCTGAGGCAGTAACACTTGTTTTCATGTCAAATTCTTGCTTCAGTTGATTCCTAATTTACACCTCTGTCACAAACCATTTATATAGTATATTCATCACATCTGCATATTCTACTCACTGTGCTCATCCTGATGATGTCCATACATTTCTATGTCAGTATCACCCTAAAATGAAATTAATAACCTTCAGAAGAATTTGACTACTTCAGTGATTCCATGAAATATCATCTGACACCTCATTTTGTCTTCCCAATATTTAGTTCAGTTAAGAGCTGAATACATTCATGGTTGACAGGTAGAATTCAATAGCCAAATGAAACATCACTGTTTCTTCTTTGGCACTGTTTTAGTTAATAAAGGTTATAGAAATAAAATAATAATCTTTGTCATAAATTCTTATTTAGACCTACATTTGTATAGGCATTTGGTATGAAATATTCCCAGTGTTCCAGGTGTACATAACAAGTTCTGAGTGTATAACAAAAAAAAAAAATATCCTATGATCATATTTGTTACTCTAGGTGAATATTCAGGAATGATTTTCAATACAGAGCTAACACTGTTTGCTGAGTATTTGAAATATCACTCTGAAATGAAAAAATGTGATTTTAGTTTGAACTACAGAACACACAGGACAGTATGAAGAGCAAGCCAGCATTCCAGGCTCAGAAGGTCCAAAGCAGGGTGAGTAATGTTTCAGATCCCATTGCTAGGTATGCTTGAAATTTTTTTATTAAAAAAAAAACAGATTTTTTGGTGATGAAAACTCTACTGGAATCTTTGGTTTTATGCCTTATTCTGTGGCCAGGAGAATGGGATGAGTTAGATTTATGGTTTATAAGTTTAGGCCTCTGGACCTTTAACATTTCACAGGAAATGGTCAGGGAGCAACTGGAGAGTGGCTACTCCAGGAGGGAAGCCAAACTAGAAGCCAAGGGTGATAAAAGCACACACCATCCAGGAAGTAGGTTACAGTATCTGGCAACAGGGCAAAGCAAAGCTGGTGGTGGTAGTGACAGGCTCTGCTGGCAGCCAGTCATCCTTCCAAAAAGCAATGAAACATGAGGTCTGGCGTGCACCCAGGAAGATGTGGAAGAAACAATGCTACATCAACGCAGGTACATGCTGGTAGTCCAGTAAGGACAGCAGCATACTGAACTGGAGAGACACTAAGGATCAGACAGGAAAGCACTGACAACCAGACCTGAGCTTAAATGGGGATCCTGGACTACTGGGCAAAGGATCTGAGTGGAGATGCTAGGTGAGGCTGGTCACATCAATTATAGCCTGTTAGTTCCCTTAGAACACTAACAGGTAAGTTGTCTGCCGTTGCATAATGAAACCATATTGCTTTAACCATGTTTTCAATTCCAAGTGGAGAAGTTTATATAACAAATGGTGAGGATTGAGAATACCCTACAGGGAGAAAATGATTGAACTAATGGTTCAAGAACTCAGCACTGGGACAGAAGAATCTCATATCTGTGAATCACTGTTTAAAAATGAGGCCCTAAAGAATCATGAGCACTGACTCTGGATACGTCTGCCTGATATGCAATATACAGTCCATCTAGTTATTTATCTTCTCCCTTTGTACACATACTTAGGTCATAAAATCCACTAAACTGCATGTTTCTCTGCTAGGATTTGCAGGGCTCAGGGAATTGTAAATACGGAAAGCTTGTTCCACTCTTGGTTGTGTAATACATGAAAACTCATATTGCTATCTCTGCCATAATTATGCTATAGATAATCTTCAGTCTTACATCACTCAGTCTGTCACCTTTCATTTAAATTCATAGCCAGAATAGTTCATTATAGAAGCTGTGCTTGTATTGTCACGTCAAAAACCTTGTGAGTAGATCTACCTACTTTTTAAAACCGTATTTAGATAGAGTTCTTGCAGTCTTTGGGAAATCTGGTTCTCTGCTTGGAGAACTGGGCTGCGGGTAAAAATTTCTAAGGAATATCTGGCACCTATCACATACTGAAGTTATCTTTAGTAACAGTATCAGCTACTCAATCTGTTTACTAACAATCTAAGACCATATAAATAACAGGAAAACACTTCCCAATTCGCTCTGCCCTCAAAAGATAAAAAAACCAGGAAACACCTACATAGTTAACCCAAACACAGGACCTGTAATTATGTGAACTTGGTTTAGGACTATGTATAATGCACCTTCTTTTCTCATAATTTAAAATATTGAAACCTAAGTGCAGACTCAGGAGAGTCAAGCCATCTGCCTACATTTCATAAAGAAAAATACGGATCCAGCATCTTAGTCTGTTGTTCAGGGATATTTCTAACACCTTCTAGTGTCTTCTCTGGAAGCCCAGTCAGTTTTATCTTATCTAAATACATTTCCCATTAAAGTTAGTTGGATGATATTCAGGAAGCTGCTACAACTTTTAAGTTGAGACAGGCGTATTGTTATTGACTTTCAAAATACTTTCTCTTCCTTTTGCCTTCCTATCTGTGCAGCTCTGTGAGAATCAAAGAGAAAGGTTTATCCATTATGTTATAAAGAATATAATCTATCCACAAGTGAATGACATCACATAATGTTTTAACCATCTATTATGTTCTTTTCCTCTTTTCAGAACTCTCACAGTATGTTAAATACATTTTTTTTCAATTCTATCAAGCACGCTTATGTGCACCAACAATTATTCCTGATTGCCTTTACAAAATCTCTATTCATCTTTTTCACTGCAAGAGTGAGACAGTACAAATGCAACAGCACTGTCTCAGTCTGCTTCTTGCTCATATCTGGCCTTGTTCTATCTGTATGTGCTGGTTTTGGTGAGCTACTGCACGTTTATTTGTTGGTCATAGTGATGCAGTCTTCTTCCATAAGACTTACAGCAGTCTACACTGGGCCAGATTTTTTTCCATTTTCTCGTCTTGAAAAAGGGGAAGTATCTCACAACAGGGGGGGAAGGAGAACACTTCAAAAATTCCTTGATGCCACAGGAAACAGAAGAATCTTTCCAGTTATTTTACTTACGCCTGTCTTTATTTATCTTGGAAGTTCTAGTAATTTTGACTATATAACTTTCATTCATACTTCTGTTTAACATGAGAATCATAAACAGTCTTCAACTCAGTTCCCTGGACACATTTTACTTAGTAAATACAGAACGTGAAATCTGTATATGCAGGTAATTGCCAAATATATGGAAATGTCTAAGTATGTCAAGAGAAAAAGTCTATGCCAGTATAGGGTATCATATAGGCTGGTATAATATATGTCGAGAGGAAATGTCATTGTAATGGAGAAGACATTGAAAAGGGCGATAAATGGACCAAAAAGAAAAGGGTAACATCAGACAAGGAGAAGAATAAGTATAGTGAGTCAAATGAAATCGGATTCTTGTCCTAAATCCTTTGAGTTATCATCATTTTACCCATAAGTAAGCAAATAGTTAATTTTTGGCTGTTAAAATGTGTCATCTGTGAGGAAAACTCAGTAATTCTACTTAGTGAATTTCCAGGTGATGGCATACATTCATTATCCCCAACCTGCCAAATTAATATCAATTATAAAATATCCATTTTCCAGTTAATTTACACATTTCAGGAGACTGCAGTACATACAATATTTGCAGTATATAGCTTGAGTGATTATGTGCATCTGTTTGTCAGCTTCTCATTAAGCTGTTACTTTGGAGTTTAAATACATGCTTGGATATTAAGCAAGTAAAGTTTCTTTGGAGTTAGGTCAAATGTGTCATAACTGAACTTTGTTTTCTGTAGGAATTATCCCAGTTGTTATCCTGTCTGTCCTGCTTTGCTTTGGTTCTGATCAGGTCTAATTATATGCATTTGCAAAGGTGCTATATTTTGTCATCTGAACAGTCTGCATATGCAAGGAGTATTTTTAACTGGCAAAGAGATTGTTCCCTTCCTCAGGCAGTATTTAGAGATTGTCTGGGAGTTAGTCCTAAGGCATTTCTCTGAAGAGCTACAAAGCAGCCTTAGGATCTGGTCCAAGTTGTAACATGGAGACTGAGTCACTGAGAACTTTGCTTCCAGGATCTAGAAAATGGATATGGCAACTGGTAATGTCAGTTGGTTTAGAAATATTTTGAAGTTAAAATAGTGATTATTTGAAAAAACAAAAAACTTTTGAGACCTTCATGCAAGAGGTACTGCTTGTGTTTTATTTTAATGTTTTTGGCTATTTTACCTTCCCTCAGAGACAGGCACTCAAAATATTTTATTCTGGAAACAGTTTATGTCCTTTGTCCAAGCCAGATGGAATCCATGCACACTATGGATATGAGCATCAAACAAATGAAAGGAAGTGAACACATTCTAAGGGATTTGACATGGTCCAAGAGTGATTACAAATTTATAATCCACTTGGGGGACTTTGCTGATTTCTTAAGCAGCTTGAGTGGTTTATGAACAGCATGCAATTTCATTGTGAATGTCAGATTAATGCTAGATGAATGTTTTAAACAAAATTTATGCTGTCTTGGGTCAGTTTATTTAACCCATTGAAATGTTTTTATACTGTTTTATGGTTTACATTACTTACGTCAGTGTATACATTTCCTCTCCTGACAGAACGACAATATACCTATTAAATTAAATGCAGCAGCTATTTTAAGAGAGGGTGCCCTCTATCAGCGAAAAATGGAACAGGAGCTCCAGAGGTATGATCATGCGTCTTTCTCAGATTACTTTTCAGACCCCTTGATAAAGAAATAATTGACAACATTACAACAATGAAGTAAACTCCAGGTAAACTAGTTTAAAGTACCTTTTGTAAGGCACTGTAAGTATTGCTGACAATCAGAAAAGTGGACTAAAGTGGAAGCTTACACTGAAGTCATTAGTTTACTATATATGATGTGCAGTGCGACTGTGTTCTGATTTTGCACTCTGGGTAGTGTCCACTTGTAAAGTCCAATAAAGATCAATGATTACATTTGTTCCAATTCTGCAGAATAAATAATGACCCAAATGCACATCTACCTCTGTGTCCATTATAAAAGGAGCATATATATTAAGCATTTCATATGCCTTCTTTTTTCTTCTTAATTTTTTTTGTTCAGGAAAAACTACACGCAAAGTTGATAGTTGAACTTGTTTATCTGTGTATAGACATACCTGTCTCTTTCTGTCACAGTAAAGTGTACAGGTGAGCTAAGACCATGCTGCTCCACATGCTGGGTGAGCAAGAGTGCAGGTGACAGCAAGGCATGCAAGGACAGTGTCCTTACTGACATGCCACTCAGTCCCATAGTACCCAGGCAAGGCACCAGAGCAGGTCCAATGAGGGGGAGCAGAGTCAGCCAGCAATCCAGTGATTGCTAGGTGAGACCATAGGGACAAATCAGGCCAAGGCCAAGCTCAGAGACAAGTCAGCAAGATGAGGTTAGCAGGTACAAGGCTGGGCACAGGCATACCTGCAACATAGCCAAGGACAAAGGCTTCTACCATGAGATTAAATGCAGCTTCCAGGAAGGTCCACAGATACAATTTTCTCAGCAGTTTTTCACACAGCTCTTCTCACTGCAGTCGGATCCAGTGGTGCACAGCTGCACCATAACACAGCTGCCTTTGAATACAGGCAATTAAATCCTAGGGGTGGGGAATAAGATCTTGCAGGTCCATTTTGTGCACACAGAGCTCTGACGTAAGGAAGCCTGACTATGCAGCACAGATTTTCAGCTGATATTAGGTTTCTGAATGTCCACAGCAGACTGTATTCTATAACTAGAAATACAGAACATTTTCACTAATAATTTTAACAAAGATAGAAACCTATATCATTTTCATCTTGATTTAGTATTATTACTAACCCACCTGACTTCCCAAACTAAGGACTAAATACTGTTACAATTTTAAGTCCTGGAATGACTGTCTAAAGTTGAATTGGGTTTTTGTAATTGGGAAATTTTGTTAGATGGATGAGAATTTCAGCAGTAAGATTTTACACATCACTCAGGTTATGCTATCATCTATCATTAACAGCTGTGTATGTATACATGTATATATATACATGTATGTGTATGTATATTCTTCATACCATTATACATAAATTGTTCACTTGATCTGGCAGAATTTTATTGCACTCAGCAAAGGAATAATGTTTCCCTTAACAATATTTTTTATTCATGAGATGTAATCTTCAGCTGCATTTAACACCCAACAAATATCTATATCTGCATTGGGGAGCAACAGTAAGGCACAACTCACTGCATTTTTGTGTCTGAGCCCAAACTTTTGGCTCACTCAGTCCTTTGCTGCTGGAGTTTGAGAGGTCTGCTGAAGGCCTTTGCTTTGCTTTTCTCTCTCCATAAAAAATAAAAATGTGGTTTTACTTGATAGCTGAATACTTCTTTGCCTCATTACAACAAAATTATAGGGTTGTCTAATTAATACAAAACAGAAACGGAAATAAGCAGAAAAGCTTTTATTTCTCTATGGTAGAGCTGTCGAAAAACTGATAAAGAGAAAACTTATTTGCTCTTTCTACCTCTAAGCAAAATAATACTCTGAGAAATTCAGCATGATTCTCCTTGCTCCTTTTAAGAATATATATGTAAATAAATTTACCCCTCTCTTTGGGCTGAAAACTTTCACGTTCATGCCTTCATACACTTTCTTACTGCCCTGATCTCCCAGGCTTTCTTCCTAGTCAGAACACCTCTTAGATTGGAATTAAAATACACCTGTCAGATGACTTCACAGGGACTACCTTTCCTCTCTGCACTTTATGTCACAAACAAACTTCTACAAACCAAAGCAGGGCTGGAGAGACAGAGTATGATCTGCTCTTCCTTCACTCTTGCAGAATTGAAAATTTGCTACGAGGGGCTGGAGACCCATCTGAATTCTTGGAATGGCAAAAACAGATGCGTGGAAAAGATTTGGAAGAGCAGCTGGCTGAAATTGAGTATAGAAGGCTTCAAGGGAAACTGAGTCATGAAGAGGCAGTTCTAGCCCATCAGAATGTGGTTCAGGAAAATAAGAAGAAAGCTGATCTAATGAGAGAAGAGGTAATACAGCTTTGTTCAGTTTTTGCCTGCGTTCAATTACTGCAAAATTTACCACAGATGATGCCTATTACAAGTAGTTACAAAAGTTCTATACGGTGTCTTTACTCACTGGAGTCTGTAAACAATGGTTAAATAATGCTACAACTTGCACACACTGCAATGCTTATACATTCAAGTCATTTTTACAAGTGTTTGATTTGATTGATAGCGCTTCTGCATTCAATTGAATAAAAACAGAAAGTAAAGCATCCTTCCCAAAGTTCATGTCATTATTCATATTCTTTTTGTACAGATACTGAGATATTAACCACTGTTTGCAATGAAATCACCAATATATGACTAATTTCATTATCTTGTTAAAATGAGAGCCATGAACATAAACAACTTTGTTTCCTTAAACAGATATAATTCAACTTATTTAATATTATCTGACACAACTGTATCTCTCCTAGGGGAAAATTCATACAGGAAGCCTCTTTAGATCTAAAGATATGGAAAATGGAATAATTATGCCAAGAAGTACCTCTTCATATATTTTCCAACATGGCAAATCACATTTTCTCTGAAACATTGCTGTATCTTTTCTTTTTTGCCCAACTCACGTTTTTCTGGTGTTTTTCTTATAAAGTAAGCAAATGCTCAAGAAATAATCAAGTACCATAGAATTAATAGTTCCAGAAGTGATTATCACAGGCTGTGTCCACTGTTCTTCTTTTCTATTAGCTTGGTTTGTTGCTACGCCCTGTAGGCTGACCACTGTTTTTCTCCTGGTCACCTCTCACAGATGTCAGTAGTGACTCAGCAATTTGGGATAGACCCACAAAGATTTTCAAAGAGGGCATAATACAAAAGGGAAATCTGCTTAATGGGGTCCTTTTCTGTCCATAAAGAAATACCTGTGAGCTATTTTGGCATTATGTCTATCTAGGCAGACTGTCAAGCAACAACTTGAACTGAATCCTAATGTGTACAGAGCATGGGGTGGCTGTTTTCACCCATTCAAAAATGATTGTAGCCATTATATTCATCTCAATTTCAGGGATGATATAGTTCAAAGAATGCAGTTGTCTTTGCACTATTTCAATTATTTGAAGCATTCATATCACTGGTTATCAGAAATTCTATTAACTTGTTTATTTGGTATTTAGAAAGCAGAGCTGATGCATGAGTATGCAGAGAGATGTCTACAGGAACAGAAAGAAATGAGAGAGCTGGTGGAGAAGGTCGTGGAAGGACACAAGAATGCAAAGCAAGCAAAACTAAAGCTTCAGAAATACAAACAGCAGATAGGTATTTATATATTGCCAGAAAAATTCAATATGATGCCAAATGTCCCCAGATTACTTTATTTTAGAGGAGCAATTACAATTTTTCTGAAAGAAAGAGGAAGTTGTGGGAAATATCCAGGATAAAAATTCCCAGAAATGTAAGAATATGAATTTTAAGACTGAGTTGGTAGCAGGTAGATCAGAAACTCTAACATACTGCTTATGGGAATTAAACTTCGTTTAAAAGGGAAGAATACAATGCTAATGTTCTGCAACTGGTTTCTCTTCCATCTAAAAGCAGCATATTTGAATGGCTGTACTTTCTGTCAAATCAATTTAGGAAGCTCAGATTCTTGTGATTCATGCCATTAAGAGAGGATCTGCCTAGCAACCTCTCTCAAAGAATCATAGCTCAAGATTATTGTCTTCTTTAGAGAAGACAGTCTGGAGGAGATGATTGTAGCTGACGAAAGAAAAGACATCTGCCAAAAGAACAGTCCCACAAAGGAGAAGGATTAGCACGAGCCAGACCAGTCATTAGAATGAAGAGAAATTGTGTTACACATCCTCCACAATTCTTAAATAAAATTCCTAGTTAATGCATCAGTGAACTAAGTCGAAGCAGAAGACTGTACATATTTCCAATGCAATACCATGTAAACAAATGTTAACACATGTTATTAAATGTTAACAGTGTACAAATGGGCTCTCTCACATTGTGCATATTTTGGTGAGCAGAATACTTTCCACTGCTTATCTATCTCCATACTTGTATTGAGGGTGGCAGAAAGTGTTAGCCAATCTCAAATGGCAGAGCAAAGCCTACCAACCTTCATGGACCACTGATTTCTAGGATATATGCAGCTTGATAAACTACAAGCGTTTGATGTCATGTGATATCCTTTTGTTCAAAAATGAAACATACATTAATTAGAACAGAAATTAAGAAGAAACTATTCAAATTGTCTACTTTATCTATGTGCACAATATGTTTCTATGTTGAATACAACGATAGATATTGGAGGTGGGAAGTACTCATTTGTTTAATTGTTCCTCGCACCAGTAACAGACTGTTCCTTTCATATCTGTATTATTGTCATTATTCACAAACACATCTGAGTTTTCCTCCAGATTGACTACTTGTTAAAATATGCAGCTGGCTAACAGAGATCAGTGCTTTTCTTTCAGTTCAGGAGGTTTGCGAAGAAAACAGAGAACTACTCCGGCAAGCTTTAGAAGAAGAGGAAGAGAAGCTTAAGAAAAAATATGAATTAATTCAACAAATACGAGCCATTGAATCTCTACCAATCCTTAGACACAAGTTTGTTGACTTAACTGAGGTAAGCTCAAAAGAAAAAAGCTTCTGTTTTTACGTTAATGTGTATTGTGTGTGTTCCACACGCTCAGAGGAACTGTGTACTGCGTGCAGATGTGCTGTGTTAAGCACAAAGTGACCCCATGAGACAAAAATCAGATCTGAAGCTTCCACAAGTTTACAAAATGGAAATTTTATCATGGAGAATATTCTGATGATAAGTGAGACCTTACTTCCTATTCGTGATTCTAAGTGAAGTCATAGGCCCTTTGAACTTCCTTTGAATTTTGCTGACAGTATCTAGATTTCCAGGCATCGTTCAGAAAGAGACTGTCAACTGATTCCAACATGTGCCATCAGAGTCACAGATTTGTCAGTCTTCGGTGAAGACTGACTCAAACACAAAGTGAATAAAGTATAGCTGTTCATATTGCAGCAGTGATTGCCATGGTAATTGACAAAATCAATTTCCTGTGCTTTCAAAACTTTCAGCGTTCAGGTACATGAGAGAGATTGTCTGGACAGCCCAAAACCTGCTTACCTGTTGTACACGTACTGTGCAAATGACTTGTGAGTGTGTATGTCCATGTAAATGTACCCCAGACTTCCTGAACTTGCTATTGACTCACAGCAGCTGATACAGCTGACTCTGGCCTTGGCAGTGGTCACTTTTGCAGAATTTCCAGATTTACACAGCATCCAGAAATCTCTTATCTTACCTCTAAACCAGAAGCAGAGCAGCTAAAATATATTCCTCCATTTTCCTTCTCCAAATTGAAAAGAAGGATAACAGAGTAATACAAAAACAACCTCCCCAATTTTAAATGTGGTCATTTTGTTTTTTTACCTGGATTCAGTCACAAGATGTAGGCTTGTGACTGTAAGCAAAGTCATAAGACATAGTCTGCGAAGACAAAACAATTTAAAGTAGTTGCATATGGAAATGTCATTACTTTTTTAATCACAGCAACTTGTATAAAATGATGCAGGCTCTCACTGAGGAAAATGAAGGTGACTGGAATGTCAGTACTTTCTTACTTTTGAACACAGTTGATTTCACTGCCATGAACAGTGGCTGTGAACCCAACACAGAGCTTCCACTGGAATTCTGTTTGTTACTAAGTAAAGGATATGGCTCCAAAGTAAATTTCCCATCTAGCTCTTCTCAAATGAGAAACTGGAAAAACAGTAGTTTTCAAGGCATATATAAAAAACTCAACTGAAATCAAGCTTCTCTAACGTAACTGAAGTGTAAGGTGGGATGGCCATTTTGTGAAAGGCAAGTAGTACTCTGTCAGTATTCAATATGAGGGATTTTTTTTCTGCTAGAAAGGATTGCTTGAAAACAGATCAGCTCTTGAACTTAATAGTTTGTCTCCATTAAAATGAGTGTAATGAGTTTTACTTACATATATTTATCGTCACCAGTAAAGTTCAGTCTTGGAAATAACATTCATAGGAGTGGTTATTCTCTTTTGCCTCCCTCAAATTCAGCCTTCCAAACTTTGTCGTTCATTTCCTGTGGAATGAATTAGACCAAGGTCTTTGCGATTAAAATCTTAACCAGTATTTCACTCTTAATATTATACAACTGTATAGAAAGAGTCTGGTAAGCATCTTGACTTCCTGCACCTACGTCTTCCATTATAACATGCCATGGTACCAGATCCTCATTAGAAATGTGTACCCAAACTACGCTGGTAAACAGAAGAATATTAATTGCAGTGAAAGGGATGAAATTTTGCAAAGACAGATACAGAGAAGCTCAGTACTCATAGATATTTGTGCAGATTTTCCCTATGTGCAGTCATATTCATGTGTAGATACAGGGAAGGGGAGAGTATACGTAAGGGCTGAAAACTTCAAGTGTACACAAATCTGTACAAAAATTACCTGTCTTCATATGGAAGCTAAGTCTCATTACATCTCATAGCCAGGCTCACTGTGACCTTCATTCCAAAGTGGATTTTAAAAATCCTTCAATAAACATTCAGATTCAGATATCTTCGATTTGGCCATTAATTTTCAATGTCCTGGTTATAAAGCATTGTTTATTCCTGGACTTTTCAGATAAAAATGATAGATGTCATAGTTCAGATCCATAATTATGACATAGATAAATACCAAAAAATGCATATTTTTGAGTTTAAAGTCAGTTCTAGTTTTACCAAAATAGAAAGGATGCGGTTTTACAGATTTCAAAACTTTAAAAGGCTTATTAATACTAAAAGATAAGTCAAATAGATTTTTTTATTGGACAGCAAATATGTTGTGTTTGTGTTTATTCTATATTTCAATATTTTTTCATGAAATGTTTTGCAAGCCTTTTGTTTTGACACATAAGAAAGACAATACACTTTAAATCCAGCTTGTAAATGGCGGTTAAGTTAGAGTCATCCCCATCTTTTTTTGAAGTCAAGAGATATTCAGCATGACTTGGAACACAATCAGAATACTCTGATTGTACTCATTTTCTCTCTCCTTGCCATTTACAGTGTTATTTAAATCTATACTTATTTCCTAGACTGGTGGCCATGGTTTAATTTGTGAAATGTCAATAGTGGAACTACGTGAACGCCTCGCTCTACTCAGAGAAGCACAGAAGGCAGCAGAGGAAGAGAAGAGAGATCAGATAATTCATGATAAACAAGCTAAGGAACAACTTCTTCTAGATAAACTGGACCAGATTTCCATTTTCAGAGCAGAACTTGGACGAGCAGCTGCATTAAAGTCAGTATAAAACAGTATATGACATTTAACACAATGAAACTTTGTTCACATTTTGCTAGTTCCATTTAAAATTTAAAACAAGTAGAGAACAATATGTTTTTATAAAGCAGTGTAGCTTTTGTCAAAGATTACATTGGAACCAAGATTTCTTCTTTCTCCTGAAAATAATTTGCATCAAATTTAACAAATCTTTTTCACCCATTTGTATTTATGGTTGAAGACATTATATAAGGTAGTGTTGAGAGTATTGCACCGGGATTCAGAGCCAAAACTGTGTGTTGAGTAAGAAGCACTTTCTTCTGCTACTTTTCAGTTAATCAGAACTCATTTCATTTCATTACAATCATTCTTACTTGCTGCTTAAAGTGGTTTCTCATTTCCATCTAAGCCAATACATTAGGGCTACAGTTTTCTTCTTTGAACTTCATTTGTTATGTGAAAGGGCAGGCATTATTTTAGAAGTTAAAGATACTTTAAGAAGGAGATTTTTCTGATAATAAATTATAAATTAAATATACTATAGCTGTAGATCAAAGAGAAGAATCGTTGCTTACGGGCTCTCTGATCAAATTTTGTATTCATTATGCATATTTATTATTAATTATCATATTTATTATTCATTGTCATGAAGATCCACAACCATCACAGATGGTTACATACGCAGAAGACAGATCCCATTCACAAGGAATGTAAAATCTAAGTTTAAATTATTTACAAACAGGTCTGAGCAAGAAGCAAGCCTGTGTAAGTGTGTGAAATACGGATCACCTCTTGCTCTTATGCCATTTTTACTGCATCTTGACTATGCCTTTCTTTGGTCAAGTTTTCTTTCACCTTTTTTCTTTTGTGACTTTGATAGTTTAGTTCTTGCCATATTTATTTTACAAATAGATGTCCAGGCTGACATTCTGAAGACGTATTCTATCAGGCTAAAGCCATGCGTCTTTAGACGCGTTTTAGATTTGTGTTTATCTCTTGGATACCGAAGTTGGCTTCTTAGGAGTTCAATTCGTGTTATTGATTTATCTTCCAGTTCTAAATCTCAATTACAGAAGGCAGTATTGATGCATTCATTTAACTAGTTTTCTCTGGCCCCAGCTCTGATTTGGTTTGTAGCTGATAGTTAATCTCCAAAGAGTGAGGTTTACTGTGTTAGTACTTAAGAACTTATTTTAATGAGGTTATTGAATCAATAACTGGAGCTCCAGTGGACTGACTGCATAGATCAGTGACCTTCTCTTCTGTGTCATCTATGGAGAGAAGACTAAAGGACCTGAAATAGACTTTCAGCTGGAAACAAATTCCCATCTCTAAGCATTCGTGGAATCCTGTGGGAGCAATTCAAGTCACTGCTCACCTCTGGAGATTCAAACCAGGCATTAAGAACTTGTACACCACATAAAATCTATTTCTCTAGTAAGTGTTCTAAAAATCATTTGTTATGGTAGATGTGCAGTGTGTACATACTGTATAGAGCTGGGCTTCTTTAAAATAGGCTCTTTGTCTTCATTCAGATCTAAAACCATTCTGATCCTGAAATAAGCTATGCTGGAATGTGAAGTTAACGTGGATTTGTCCTGACATATTTGAGATGTTATTTAGAACAGATGACCGTGCCAGTGGTGGTAGAATACAAATAAATTTAAACACTGAATTTGCAAGCTTCTATTCAGATCCATGGAAAGGAATATAGAAATATATTTTAATGGAGTCCCATTTGTTCCCCAAATGAAGGAAACATACATTTTCAGTATCAGTTTTACAATACATTTCACACCTCCCAGGCACTCTATGTCACATCTTGGGAGTATTTATTATAAAGAGGCATCGTCAAAGTACACTAGAAACGTTGTTCTCCAGGAATGTCTTTAACACTTGATCATCTAGAATGCAAATCTGTGGTGGCATTTCTGTTAATACACAGCATGCCAGCACATTTACGAGTGCTAGACTTTTTGCTGCAGCTTTCATTTTTCTCTAAACAAAGTATAGGCTTTGTGTGTTAAACCTATTTACAGGTCTAGACTCCCAGAATGTCTATCAAGTCAGTCTGATTAATTGCTTGAATTGTGTTGACATACTGCACGGGAGATGTAAAGATCAAATTATGCTTACAGAATTAATTCATAATTATAGGCATAGAATAGCAAATCTTACTAATGGTGCTCATAAGATACCACTGTGCGGCAACAGAAAATTACATGTTATACCTGCAATTGTATTATGTTGAAGGCTCTTGCTAATCAGCCAAAGTGTGATGGCTGAGCTTTGCTAAACAAATGTGTTTTAGTTAGTGTCAGCTGGAGTTTAATTGGGTCCCTACCAAGCAAGTTCCTTTCAATATCATTTATAAACAGACATACATCAACACAAAAGAAGAACGCCGGGCAAGCATATAATGAACTATATTAAACAAAATAGGAAACGGAACATGAAAAATCACAGAAACATCAGCCTTTAATTGAAAGCCATTACATCCATCACAGCAGTAGCTTTGTGAGTGTGCAGAACATTTAAGAATCAATTCAGCATACATGCAGGACTTCTCTTTAATTGCTAGAACTTCACACCGTTTGAAGATTAGCACTGGCGTACAAAACAGACAAACAGTTGAGTTCTCAGCTTTCAAACTTGAACTCTAAAAGATTTTTGTCTGTTGGAATGCATGCTAATGTACTATAGGTATGCGCCCATATACTTCAGTTACAATTCTCTTTCACTCCAGTGAGGCTCTGTCTATATTCCAAGTAATTTAGTGCAACGAAGATCAAGCAACAGATAAAGCCAGTTGGTGCTGAGGCTCCAAATCTGTAGTTTGGTGTGGTTACTCTGGATCAGACCTAGGCTGCTCTTGGGTGCATGTTCTCACCTGGTACACCACTACCAATACAAGCTGGGTGATGAAAGGATTGAGCACAGCCCTGCTGAAAAAGACATGGGGCTACTGGTAGATGGCAAGCTGGACACGAGGCAGCAATGTGACCTTGCATTCCAGAAAGTCAACCATACCCTGTGCTGTATCAAAAGAAGTGCTGCCAGCAATTAAGGGAGGTGGTCCTGCCCCCGTACTCCACACTGGTGAGGCCTCACCTGGAGTACTGTGTCCAGGTGTGGAGTCCTCAGTGCAGGAGAGACGTACTCCTGTTGGAGTGCATCCAGAGGAGAGCCACAAAGGGACCTCAAGGCCAGGCTGGATCCGGCCCTGGACAACCTGATCTAGCTGTGGTGCCCCTGTCCATTGCAGGAGTTGGACCAGATGGCCCTTAAAAGTCCCTTCCAGCTGCGAGGATTCTACGATCCTATGATTCTAAGTACATGGAGAATTCTGTATATGCTTTCAAAAAATTATCACATCATTTTGTGCTGCATCTGGGGAGGGTTCTTCTAGCCATGGACTATCCCATTCTGAGTGACTGTTAACTTGCTTCCTTAGGAAATATGTGATACAGGGAGAGAGATCTTGTATGAGGATTTTATGTCTTCACGTCCTACAGGTGTGACATCCAAACATTTATGGGACTAGCTGCTTTTTGGAGGAGCATAGAAGGCTGGCACGTGACTTCATGTAGAGGACTGAATATTTGTCTGATAATAACCAACTATTTACAGTGTTAATTCAGAAGCAGCTACTGCTGCTTCGTGATGTTAAACCTCTTGTTGTTTCTCTTGTAATGGTATTTACAAGAATCTGGATTTGCATGTAATGAAAGGTTTTGTTGCTTATTCCCACTGACAATAGTTAATCATTGAGCATTTACATAAAACCTTACTGTTACATTCTCTTAGATCCCCTGGAATGCAATGCCTCATTGCAATGCAGATAGAAATAACCCATGTTCTCAATTAGATTCTATGATAGCACATAATTTTCAGACTGACAGAATTGTGTTAAAAATTAAGCTCACTGTTGCAGTGCGTGATTGTACCAGGGAGGGGACAGATGTGTTATCCCAAGTAGACAACATGACACAGACTGGGCAGCTCAGGAGGTGTCACAGGAAATCAACTGGAAATGAGAAACCAAGCTAAACTGTGCCCTTTTTAAGAGGTCACAGACGCATTTAGGAGTGCAGCGTGGGTCAAATCTCCTGTGCATCCAATTTCTGAGGATTTGGGGAAATGTAGTCTAGAAGGGCTGCAGAATACCTGCTATTTGAGGAATTTCCTGTTAGCAAAGACGAAGTTAACAAGACAGACAAAAATACCTCTCCCAAAATGAAAACGGTGTTTGGATCACTGGAATCTCGACACAGACACTTCTGAAGGCTAGCTGGT
Source organism: Callipepla californica brunnescens (assembly GCA_023055505.1). Taxonomy (NCBI): domain Eukaryota; kingdom Metazoa; phylum Chordata; class Aves; order Galliformes; family Odontophoridae; genus Callipepla; species Callipepla californica. The sequence goes on along the minus strand of JALIRH010000005.1, from coordinate 35,560,424 downwards.
GGTTTTAACATCAGAAGGAAAACCCCTTCTTCTCCCAGCTACATGAGATTCACAGCATCACAGAAGAGTTAAGGTTGGCAGGGACCTCTGGAGGTCATGAGAAGAGCATGACTTGTGGTGAAAACACCACAGAATAAGGCCTAAGTGATGAGGGAGAAATTCTCTTGTAAAACGTTTCCAAAGGACAACCTGCCTCTGAAATTAGAGCTGGCACTCACAGAGCAACAGTTCAGTACTGGCTAACAAGGCCCCAGTGCACTCTGCTCTTGGTTAATCAAAGTCCTGTTCTGGTTTATAGCAGTTATAATGTTGTACTTCTGGAATATAAAAGGACCTTGCAGAAAACTTGACAGCTGAGAGAATACATCAGATCTAAGGTGGTAATATACTAGATAAGGATGTATATTTCTTGGTAGATTGATGCTTACTTTAGCACTGGATTTGAACAGAGAATCACAACTGCTCATGACATAGTACTGCAGCATGATGGTACCCAGCCAAGTTCAAGGGCAATGTTGAGTGACAGAGAAAGCTGGATGTAAGTAAGTCACGGTGTAAGGTGGTGCAAATTACATGAAAAAAAAATTGTGAGCCCACTGCACCAGCTGAGTGAAAGCAAGCAAAACCAAACAAAAATGTCAAGGACAAAAAAGTAGCTGTAATAGAAGGAAAAACATAAAATAAATGACTGTCCAATAACCACTCTCTTATGCCTTACACATATGCTGCACATGGTACTATCAATTTATCATCTCCTAAAGCTTCTAATTTTAATACACCACCACCCCATAGATTCTGAATTTGGGCATTCAGATTACACAGAAACAAATATCTTGCATTTGCCAAGGAATGCAGCAACTGAGATGAATACTAAAGATCGTGTTAAGAAAACTCCACAAGCAAAATCTGCAGCGTTAACACGAGTTTTGCACGTTTTTTTCTAAAGAATGCCCTATCAGGCTTGAAATACTGTCAGATATTGTCATCGTGGAATCCTATGGGAAGAAACGATTCAATACTGTTTAGTAATTCTGTTCTGTAAACAAGGAGCAAGCTGTGAATACTGCATCCATTGAGCTAGGTGATTTAAACCTGTTTTCAGCCAACCTGGTTTTCAGAAGCAAAAGCAAATTCATTATCATCCACGTAATGCATAATCAGATGGATTTATTCTATAGGTTGATATTACTTTACGTTCTTATGGCTTCTTTTTCATTTTGCAGGCAAGAAGAAAAGAAAAGAAAGTCCCAGCTTGGTGAAAGGCAAATGAAAGATGAACGTGTTTTAAATCTGCAGAGGAAAATTGTAGAGAAAGCAATGGAGCGTAAAAAGCAAGCAGAACTCCTGAAGATTGCCCCCCAGAAAGCCAGCACTGCATCAAGAAAGGTCTGGGAGTTACGTAAGGAAAAGAGCTCTGCAGTAGACCTTCTACTCAGAGTTTTGCTGTACTGCCAGCACTGGCAAGAGCAGCAGAAGCCATACTGGAGGGACAGTAGCAAGTCCCCACTTCCTGAATAGGCATAATGTCCCCCAAACCACGGCCTTGACCTCACCTCCTTGCCTTACATTTGGCTGCCACAGACCAGGCTCCATCCATACAATACCTACCTCATGTCACCACACACTGAAACAGCACCTGACCCTGTCCCTCACTGTCTCACCCTCCCAACAGGCACATCCCACTACATCAAACCGGGGTGTCTGCTCCCTCCCACACCCAGAGCATGTTTCAGCTTATCACTGCCTTGATTTTAACCTGGCCTTTCCTCCACCTGATCCGACATCACCAAATGAAAGCACCCATAGCCTGCAGGCTTCACGCTGGTAACAGTGGCTGTGAAGGGAAGTGGTGAGAATTGCTGCTACAGCTAACAGTCGTGATGGGGTCACATTTTAAAAGCCCAACAAGAAATTAGAACTACATCTCCCAGCCCGCTAAAATAATAACTCTTGGCTTGTTTTGTGGAAAAGATGAAGCTGAGTTCAGTGAAGAGGAAAATTGCATTTTTCAAATGCATATCGTTTAAAAACTGAAATAGTGCAGTCTTACAGAGTACCAATGTTTGCAGCCCTCAGTATCCCCATTTCAAGGCACCACATGTGTAGGTGCACGCTTACACAGAGCACTAGGTCTGTTCCATTTAGCAAAGACAATACCAACGACCTATTTGAAAAAGCATTTCTTACGTTGGGATGGCTTTCTGAACTGAGGCTTTGAACAAATGCTTAATCACTTTGCTGAATGGGGTCCAGTATAAAGTAGAGGCACTAAATGCAGACTTCAAAGGCAAGCAGCTATGTAATTACTAATGTGAGACGTTTATAAAATAAACAGATTATAAATTCAGAGCTCGGACTTTTTTACTACTGATGTGGCTCTGCACGAGTGCTGCTGTGTTGTATAAAAGTGGGGGGAAAACAAGGCTTCTTTGTTTGTTTTGAAGTTAGGTTTTGTATTTTGTTGATTATGTTTTGGAGCAAAGCTTTACACAGCTACCCTCATAAGATATCACAGTATTTTTGTCCATGGCCTGCTCCATTGTTAAGACATCTGTAAAAAAGGGAAAAAAAAAAAAAAAGAAAACAACAGGAGAATCTTAAGGTTACTCTAAATTAGTTACGTGTTTTGGTGTATCAGTGCTGTTCAGCCCTGCGTGACCCTGTCCAAATGTTTGGACGGGGAAGGAGCTCAGTGCTTGTCAGATATGCCCAGCAGCATCTTTATTCTAGCTGAAGTGCATATTGCTGTAAATGGTGTCAGTAAAGCTATAGGAAAAAGTGTTTAATTACAGATCAGTAATTATCTGGCATTCCAGTTGTATTGCTATCTTTTAGGTTCTTCAGTATGTAGAAGAAGAGTGAGACTAACCCCGTGCACTGAAGTCCCAAGTCCAGACTGTGGCTTCAGTTACATTTGGGATAGCACATGAGGCCCCATGGGCTTGTGCTGGTTTAAGTGAAGATAACATTTGTTGATAAATCACTATTATAGTTCTAAATAAAACAGAAATTATACTGCAGTTGGGAAAACTAAGATATTTTCAGCTGTCTGTGGGGACAGGACAAGGGGAAATGGCCTGAAACTTCAGCATAGATAGTTCTGCACCAATATGCGAGGGAACTTCTTCGCAGTGCAAGTAATGGTGAACTGGCACAGGCTGCACAGAGAGGTGGTGGAGTCTTTTGCTTTGGAGATATTCAAGACCCTCCTGGATGCCTACCTGTGCAACCTGGTGTAGGGAGCTGCTTTGGCAGGGGGTTGGACTCAGAGATCTCTGGAGGTCCCTTCCCACTTCTACAGGTCTGTGGAGAAAAAAAAAAAAAAAAGGAAAACTAACATTAATTAAATATATATACACATATTTTTACCATTTTAAGTGAAGAATCAGATGAAAAAATAGCTATTCTCTGTTGCTTCTGTGCTTCCTTGGGAATGCTCCCTCGTGACCTAGCTTGTAGATCAGCTAACAGCAGAGTGTAATAGGGTTTGCTCATTTGTGGCTTCAAGGGTAACTTGATTGCAAAGAAAGAACACAAGGTAGTGACAGGGGAACAAGCCATCCCAGTAGCTTTCCATCAACCTCGCATTCTGTGAAGCTGTAAAGACAAAGGGACCAGAGCAAACAAGGAGATGTTACAAAACAAAGGAAGGAAAAATGATCTCCGAGGATCCAGGCTCGCAGGGAAAGAATCCCAAAGAAAGGATCCTTCCTTAGCAGCAGTCAGCCCTTACATGAGGTCTGAGAGCAGTGGAGCCTGACCACTCCCGGTCACACAGGTGAATTGCCTTCACCTGTGCTCCCAGGGTGATCGGGCCTTTCCTTCAGGTGCTCCATCAGTGGTTCAGGCCCTGGATCAGCAGTCCCCATACAGGTGCGTTGCAGCTCTGTGCTTCATCATCAACTGAGCAACCCAGTTGAGTTCCCTTCTATTCATCGTGCCCAAACTGATGATGTTTCCCAGGCACATTGTGTTACCAGCTAAACAAACTGTCAAATAAAAGTTCAGCGCACGATCTAAACAAAACCGTTACATTCTCAGCAGTCTGATCCTCCGTGTGTCACCTCTACAGGACTCTTTGCAATGGAACCGTTGGAAAGAGCTGGAAGAGAGCCGGGAAAGGCGGTTCAAGACTCTTCAGCACGGCTTCATGGCCAGAGAAACAGCCCAGAAAATGGCTGCCATCGAGGCAGCAAGGAGTGGAGCCACAGCCTGCGTCCTGCGCTCCCAAGTGAAATAAAATACACCTGGAACAAACCCAGGCCTGCTGGAAATCTCCCAGTGCGACCACTGACTACAAGGTTGAATTTTAATCTTTACTTGATCTTCACCATTTTAATAGCAAAATTTGGGTCTTATTCACACGATAGAATTCAAATGAGTTCATGTTTTATAGTGGAATTTTATTTTTAAACTGTTAGGATTTTTTTTCTTTCCTATTAGAACGACAAGCTGTAGGAAACCACAATGGCCAACGCCTGTGTAAGAATGCTGAGGTCTGTATTACTGTTACCACTGTACACTGTGCTATGAGTTGCTACGTTCCTTTTCCTGAAGAATAAAAACGAGGAGAAAAAAAAAGCAACACTTGTTTACATCGGCGTTTTTTCAGCAGGATGCTGAGCCCAAGGTCCTAACACATCTTCTTATGTGACAGTGACGGTGTGTAACAAGATCATCAGTTTCAACACTGGTTTTAGAGGGTGAAAGAAAACTGTCTGGAAGGTTGAGATGACACGATAGCCTGCAGCTGCCACAGGCTGCACTCAGCAACCCCAGAGACCGTCCATCCCTCTCTCTGCAGAGGTTAATCTTTTCAGTTTCAGACAGCGAGGAGGACGACACCGCACTGCTGGATCTCTTTAGCGAGTTGCTTCCAGAAAAGTCAGAATTCTCTTACTCACCTAGAAGATCATTTGCCCTCTATGACAATTTCTGTACTGTGTAAAACAGCCCTTAAATCACCGGACTTATTCTAGGCACAAAGCCAAGGAGGATGTAAATCTGAATTAAAATCTGCGCAGCAGCAAGACTACGTAATGTATTTCTATTTTAATGGCATACCAGTTGCGGAGTAACTTAATTAAGGCTATTGCAAATATTTAAATTGAAGAAGAATGTTGCTGACATCAGAGTCAGGCAGCTGCTTCTAATGCTCTCACAACGTTACATACCTCTACTTTTTACTGAAGGAAGTCTAGTGGAATTCTTTTGTTGCCATCTAGCTGTGAAGATCACTTCCACAATCCGCGAGCTGATAAAATGTGTTTTCCATTCAGTGTAAATGCTACGGTGGTGCACAAAGGCGACACAGGACTCGATCTCAGTCAGAAGAGATAGGGAACTTATCTCCTAACCTAGCAGTGTGAAAAGAAGGAATGATAGCAGCAGAACTACAGAGCAGAGGCAACTATTGCATCATACCTAGCAAGGGAGTGTAACAGCTCAAAATGACAGACGCTAGGTGGCAGGGAGCTCATCTTCCCTTGTGGATGTTCAGTGTCGTGCCGTACACCAGAACAACACGGCCGGCTCTTGGCTGTAACATCTCTGCTTTCCAGAAACGAGCAGTGAGCAGGGCTGACACTCACGGTTCGGGATGTTGCATAGCTGAGTAGGACTTGAAAATTTTTTGATGCCGATTGTGCTGTGAGAATGCAAAGGGCAAGAAAACAAAGAGGTGAATTGAAGACGGTGATGAAGAAATTTGAAGTCTGCTATACCACATGCTCCTTCCCCCATCAGAATTTACTGAGCTGTACTCATAACTGTTTCCTTCTCCACGTTTTCCCAGCTTCCATATGAGAGGGCTGAGGAAGCTCAGGAAATAGCTGCGGATTCACTGCCATTGGAAGTGACACGGATTCCTGTTCTCGTTGAGGACAATCGCTCATCGAAAACATGGCTAACTTCATGCTGGAGGCAGCAGGCCGCGTGAGTGCTTAGCACAGCATTGCTCATGCCAACACTATGCTGCACTGAGACCTAAAGGGACCCAGCAGGGCCGGTTAGCTTCCAACTCCAAAACCAGCTGCAGTGCCACCGGAGCAGGGAGCTCGGAAGCAGCGGAGCCGCACCCGCTTTGCCGCCCCAGCTGCGGCACAGACAGCCCACAGCTGCGCTGATTGGCGCGCAGATAACTGGGAGCCCCCAAACGCAGCGGCGTGAATAACCCACGCTCCGTGTACCCAAACGTTCGCGTCTCTAAAGAGAGGGCTGAGGGCGCGGAACTGGACTGATGCGGGGCGGGCGGAAGCCGGCCGGGCTCGGGGCCGCGGCTCGCAGCCCGGGGCCGGAAGCGGGGCGGGGCCGCGCGGATCGCCGCCCCACGCTGACGTGCGCGGCCGCCATTCCCCGCGCCGCCGGGCGGCGCTGCAGCCAATGGCGGAAGGGCGGGGGGAGCGGCGCTGTTCGCCGTTACCGGAGCGGCGGCGGAGGGTGAGCGCTGCGGGACGGGGCGGCGGGGAGGGCCGGGAGGGGAAGGCCCGGAGCGGCTCCCGGTCGCGGTGGGGGCGGGGCGGCCGGATTGTTGGTGTTCTGCGGGGGTCTGCGGGGCGGGGAGCGGCTCGGGGCGTTCTCGCGGGGCCTCGGGCCCGGCCTGCCGCGTGCCGCCCGTACGGGGCCTCGGGCCCGGCCCGGCCCTGCCCAGCGCGGTGCCCAGGCCCGCGGCCGGGCGGCTGCTGGAGCGCCGCCATGACGGAAGGGCTGTGCGGGTTGAGCCGGCGCTGTGCCCTCGCGGCCCCGCCAGACGGCAGCGTCCTGGGCTGCGGCTGCTCCGCGCCGCTGAGGCCTCACCCGGAGTGCCGCATCCGTGCGTAGTGCCCTCAGCGCGGGGAGACGTGGATCTGGTGGAGCGCGGCCAGGCGGGGCCGCGAGAGCGGGCCGGGGGATGGGGCGCCTCTCCTGTGAGGACGGGCTGAGGGAGGTGCAGCCTGGAGGAAAGGAGGTGGCCTGAGAGCGGCCTTGCGGTGTTCGAGGGGGAGCTGCGGGAAACGAGGGGGCAGGCTTTAAGCAGAGACTGTGATGTTAGAGCAAGGGAAAGCGGTTTCAAACGAAAAGAGTGGAGGCTTGAACTGAAGGTTCTTACAGTAAGATTAGTGAGACGCTAGCGCAGGTCAGACTAGGTGGGGCTCTGAGCACCTGATCGAGCTGTAGCCATCCCTGTTCATTGCTGGAGAGCTAAACCGAAGAGCCTTTAAAAGGTCCCTTCCAACTCAAACGATTCCATACTTTTCCCTAAGGAGGAGATCCCACGCCTCTCAGTCCCCATACCAGCGCTCCTGAAGCACCCAGCACAGCAGTGCTGCCTGCTGGGCAGCAGAGCCTCTGGGCTGCAGGTTGTGCCTCAGCCTGGCCCTGGGCACCACTGCAAAGAAAGCCACAGAACTTGTTTCTTTTTTCTATAGACACGTGTCTTTGTTATTTTTCTGTGCTGCTATTTGTGCACTGAGTGCTTTTAAGAGAGGAAGTGAGAAGCAAAATGTAGAGGCACAGCCTGTCCTGCTCTGATGAATCCTAAGTGTGCTTTCGTCTGGGTGACTTCATGTGAAGCCAGGAGTTGGGTTTGATGATCCGTGTGGGTCTCTTCCAACCTGGGATTTGCTGTGGTTCCTCAGTTGTATCATTCCTGACTTGCACGTACCAAGTCTGCGCTGCCTTCAGCACGTTGGTAATGGTTAGAATGTTCACGAAGTCAGGTCTTGTTAGTGAGACACGCAGGAAAGATCTGCTGCTTGCTGAAGCACACGAGAGGACCGAACTTATTTCTCAGAGTTGTGCAAGAAAAGCTTTTGCTTCACGCTGTATGGACAGTGCAGTTTTTAGGAATGCGATTGGACCATTAAATGAGGTCAGCTTGAACTCAGTGGAAATATTTTAGAATGAAGTATAAATGGGAGACTTAAGCCATGAGTATTATGGGATGTGGTGTTACTCAACTCCTGCTATTAATGTCCTTTATTTAGATGACTTTTCTTTTGCTTTTCTCCAATGCTCTCTATCTAGAGAGGCTGGTAGCTGTAGTACCAAAAACATCTGTGGGGTGACTAGAATAAGCCTTGAGCTTTGCTGTGAGGACTAAAGCACATAAGATTTGGGAGAAGTGAATGACAGAACAGTAACTGCACATGGAGGGCTCAGTAGGTGAGCAAGGGCAAGCAGTTCACTCCAGGAATGCATCATCTGCAGTGATGCAATGCAAGCTCTCTTCCAGGTGGAAGTATTTATGGGATTGCTGAGTTCTTCTGTGAACTTCTTGCTTTTAAAAAGAATAGAATATTGAAGTTCCAAAAAAAAAAAAAAAATCCTCATTCTAGAATCCGGAACAACTTTCTGAGTGCATCTTGCTACAAACATAATAAATGACTTTAATAGCTGCAGCTGGAACGATTTGATGCTTCTGGTTTGGGGTTGCACCCCCAGTGCCTGTTTGTTGGGTTGAGCAGCGTGCTGGAGGAGGAGCTCACAGGTTTTGCAGGTTGTTGTGGCTGTGTGGGCCTGTGTGACAGTGCTGCTGAGTGGTGCTGGGGCTTTAAAACCTTTAAGAAGCGCTAATTGGTGAGCAGGTGTCTAAATGAGAAGGATTCGCAGCTGTTTAGTTTGCTTTTGTTCTTATATAATGGTAATTTGATCTTTGTTGTAACAAAAATAAGAAGTAAGCTTGGCTTCATTTTTCCTCCTCCTCCTTGTGGGGAGGATGGTTACTGCTGGGAGAATCCAAGAACCGACTGTGGAAGTCTGCAGCCACGCAGGGGAGAGTTGTTCTTGCAAGAAAATGATGTTGCTGGATTGGGAGATGTCTTCCACAGTCATAACAAATTCCAGCAGTCTGGTGGTCTTCGCTCTTGTGAATGCTGGTGGGCCTTCCCTCAGTGTATTGTTGTGAGGTGGTTTTACAGTGCTGATCTCCCTGTGGATGTTCATCCTTAACTTCCTTCTTCAAAGAAGCTCCCAGGGAAATTCAGATTGCCCTTGGCAACTGGAGCAGGGCGGGAGCATGGGGCTTTGTGTAGCTCTGTGTTAAGTGTACATACATCAGTGTACGTCAGGTTGCTGTAAGAGATTCCAACAAAACCAATTCCAGCTGTTGGTAATTTGAAGGTAAGCTTGTATGAAGTTTAATTCCTTAAGATCCTAGCATATTCCCCAGCTATTTATTCTCAGAGTATTTTCCAGCCCTGTGTCAGAGGAGAGCTGAGGAAGATGTTGCTTGGCTTTCTGGGTGAAGTTGGCATACAGAGAGCACAGTGAGTTAATGTGCCCCATCTGTTGCTCCCCCCATTACCTTCCTGCTGTGTGGGGCCAATGTTGTCTTTGCTTTTGGCAGTAGCTGTCAGATGAAGGTGGCCTCTTGTCTTTGGGTGACTGCAGTTTGAAGGGACTCAGGTGTGCCAGGGCTGGGTTTAGGCTCTTTTTCACATCCCTCATCCCTTGTGCTGCTTGCCTTCCTCGCTTCACCCCCTCTTCCCCTTGTCTCCAGAATAAAACCTGTAAGTAATGACCGTACAGAGCAGGGAAGCTGTCCAGCCCCTGAAGGTGATGATCACAGAACAGTGCATCTGCTTTAGTAAAACAAGCCTTGGAGAGGCTGAGAGGTGGTGGAGAAGCTTCGTGCATAGGGAGGCAGAAAAATGTCAAGCTGTAAGCAGTAGGGTGAGGTGTGGGTGAGCTGTGAGCGCAGGGAGCATCTGTTGGGCTGGCTTTGCAGCTGCTGGGGGAGTGCAGCTCACTTAGCAGACCTCCACGGGGGTGTTCTCTGCCTCTTTCAAGTCCTTCATTTCTGCTTTGGGTACAGGTGGTGAGATGTGTGAGAGCTGGAGCCGGCTCAGCAGCGCTCCAATGTGTGCTCATCTTTGTGTCCAGAAGAGCTAGGAACCCTAGGGTGCGGTTTGCACACAGACACAGTCCGATACAGTGAGCCACAGCTGGCACCTTTCAAACTGTGGCCCTGAGCCAGAGCTGTGACCAGAGCAGTGAGCTCAGCCCTGCTGGGTCAGCCAGCAGTGAGCTGCCTGCTGAGCAGGCCGTGACCCCTGCCATTGCGGCTGAGCAGTGTTTCTCGAGTGTTTCCACGCAGTGATTTCTGTTCTCACTTGCTTTAGGTTCCTTTTGAGCTGCTTAGCTCCCACGTGTTTTAATCTGGCCGTGGCTTGGAGGAAAGAGAACTGCTTATCTGTCATTTTTATTCTCTAAGGATGGCTTCTTGTTTCACCATTCCCAGTTATTTCTGCCCCCACACAAACATTACCTGCAGATAATTGGTTGTTTTTTCAGATAAAGCTTAATTGGAACTCTTTAGTATCTTTGTGGCTTGCTGTTAAACTTATTCTGGTGCTTAGCTAAGAAACTAGTGCACCTAAGTGGTGCTTCACGCCCTGCTCCAGGGGCCTGTGTCTCTGATAGTAAACTTCTGGGACTTCCATTCCAGCTCATGGCTCAGAAACAGCACCCTTAAGTTCAGTTGTGTTTGAGAGAACAAGAGTTACAGATAGGTAATCTTCTCTCTTCTTTTCTTATAGGTTTGGAAGAACGTCATTCTAAGATACTGAGAAATCTGGACTTTTTAACAGTGTACTTCCTAAAGAAATAGAAGGAATTGAAAGTTGTAGCTTCCTTGCACTTCGTTTTATGGTATTTGTGCCTCTTATTTTTTCTGTAACTTTAGATCAAGAAACACCATGAGTACAGTAAGTATTTTACTGATCGATGCAAAAATGATTCTTAAAATACGTTGTTTATCATGTCTGTATGAATCTTTTCAACAGTTCATTGTTTTTACAGTTGGTTATTGCAGCTTATGCTGTAACACCAGTTTCCCATTTGACTTCACGTGCTGTGCCACTGAAACGTTTCTCAGCTCTAGGTGCTAGCAGTGTTTCAGGGTTACTTGCAGCACGAGGACTTTAGGTCAGGCTGATTGAAATGGTTGGCTGGAGGCTGACACCCGATGTAATTGTGAGCTCATCTTTGCATGTAGACCTTCAGATTGTGGTGTGGCTTCTTCTCTTTGTGGCTCAGCTGGTGAGAGACCTGGTGTGTGTCTGCTGCTCGGTGTGATCAGCTCAGATAGGAGTCACCCAAACCACTGTTATGCTACAGACTTGTAGTGGTGTGTTTGGTCTACCTTGATGTGCTGGCCTTGATGCTGCACAAATGAGGGCCGTGTGAGTATTACTCCTAAAGGGCATGCTAAGGCTTTCTTCTCTCTTAGGCTCCGAGAAAGCGCCGTGGGGGATCAGCCAACTCTAGGCAAGCTCAGAAACGAAGCAGGCTGATGGCTTCTACCACAGAGATGGCTTCGGAAGGAGAGCCAATAGAACTGGAAGAAAGTGGTAAGCTTTCTTTTTTCCTTTGTAAGAAAGCAGCCCGCTTCTGGAGCGTTGGGGATCCACTTAGCAAGTGCTTTGCCAATGTCAGGGCCCTCGAAGGAGAGGGGAAAGCTGCTCCTTTAAGAAAGGACCTAGTGTGGAAGCAGTAAACAAAGCTGACCACTGTTTAAGGTTGTTACTGAGGTGCAGTGCTTTCACTTCCAGAGACAGATGAAAGGTGCACATGTGCTGCTTAAACATCGTTATCTGTCTGATGCATTTTGAGTTACTGCAGCTGCTACTTCAGATAACAGTAAACTAAATTTGGGAACTTGCAAGTGTTTAAAAGATATTGGAAATTCTGTGTCAGTCCCCTGTGGGGAGGGGCCCTGAGCGAGGGTGTTTCACAAAAGGATCTGAATTTAAAAAGCCTCTTTAGCCTTCTGAATAGGTACTTAAGCCATCTGCTGAAGTTTTAAGGAAGGATTAGGAGTAGCTGTTGGTCTCTAAAGGGCTTCTGGTTTTGCTGTGTATTTGGCTTTTGAAAGTTTGGTGAGACCTGAGGGTGGGACACTTCCAGTGTGGCTCTGGAAATGACTCTTAGGTCCCGTGTACCTCTCACAAGCTATTGATGTATCAAAGTATGTGAGGCCAGTTACTTGTGCACTGCAACGTGCAGAAGCACATCTACACACTGTATGTGGCCTGCTGGGAGCAAAGCTTGAGTGAAAAGTTGGGTATGCTACCGAAGAGGAGAGGGATGGGGCTTCAGCCTGTTCCACTGCACTGATGGGTGACTTCGCTCCTGTGCTCTCTAATTTGTGTTCTGACATTGTTTTTAAGCTGGTGAAGAAGTAGTCGATCTCACATGCGAATCTTCTGATCCTGTAGTAGTTGATCTAACTCACAATGATTCTATTGTGGTAAGTAGTGGCACGCTTATTTAAATGTTGTAGTCAAAGGCGTCCTGTGTTGTGCTCGCTGCTCACAGAGTGTAAGAATGAGTTCTAAGTTCAAATCTGACTTTCCATACGTGAATTCCACTGAAATGTGTGTTCTCCTACATTAGGAGATCTGTACAGTGCAAGCAAATGGATACACTCACTGCAGAAGTCTTAGTCTTTACAAGGCTGGGGCTTGGGTCATAGCTTACCAAGGCCTTGCTTTTTCAGAAGATGAGCTTTTATGTTTGCCTGCTGGCATCTAAGTAAGGCTATCTGAAGGGATTAAAGCGTGGCTCTTATTTAGCATTTCAGAGCCCACATCCAATCCCAGGTGGACCTATGAGTATATCTATCCATGAACATGAGCAGCAGGTAATGAGCAACGTGGTTTGTTGCTCCTGGTCCTGGGGGTATATACCCATCACAGATCGTGAAGGTAAATGCCATTTAAAGTCAAAGCTGTGAGAAGAGTTTCAAAGGAAAATGCCAATGATTGAAATGAATTCAAAGCAGTGAGTCAAGCAATAAGTCTTCAGCTTGACAAATACAAAGTATCCAGGCATCTGCAGCATGCCTGACCACGTTAGGAAATAGTTGAACTGCTTCCTCTAGGAGGTCTTCAAAAATTCACTTTTTTTGTTATTGTTATTAAAGCTTGAGCAGTATTTGAACACTTTCTTAATCAAATAACATAGTGATATCCTAAAGTTTAAATGAAAAAATTAGAATTTTAACTGTAATTAAAAGTTTGCTTTGTTCTTAATTGTTTAGCTGGTACTTGGATGGGAAACTTCAGTGCATACCAACATCTAATTTTATTTTTCTTTTCCTTCCTGTGCCATGTGTATTGCCTCCAGATTGTTGAAGGTGAGTTTCCATTTGATGAATGATAAAGGAATTGTCCTGAACTTCCTTCTTCTTTTCCAACAAACCTGAGCAGCATGAATCAGAACTGCTTTCAGGAAAAGGCAAAGAACAATGCTGTAATAGCTGGCCAGTATCTTAGAGAATGGATTCAATCTCTTTCACAGTCTCTGTGAAAGCTGATGCAAAGTATCAAAAATCCATCAGATGTTCTCAAAATGCATTTTTCTTCACGCTTAGAGAACTTCTGCACTGGAGAAGTCAGTAGTCACTTGGGTTAGCATTTGTAGCAGTGGAATGTCTGCTCTGAATGAGACGATGTTCAGAGACCTTATTAGCCTGTATTGCACTGCAGGAAATGAAGTAGAAAGATATCAAAGGTCATAATACTTTGATTTTGTGGCTGGACACTCCTCAGATGTAGCACTGATTAGTGCTGTCAGGTTGGGAGTTTTCTGCTTCGGGTGTTACTGTAAGTGTAGACAAGGCGTAACAAAATTAATCCCTCCTACCCTTCAGACCTTGTTGTGATCACAATACCTGAGGAGAGTTGGTGAGTTTTAGCTGCTTGCTTTGAATGTAATCCATTGGGGGCTCTCAAGGAAGCAAGTAAAAAAGCAACGAAACCAAAGCCCCACGTGCAATAGAGGTTATAGCTCAGTCATTCTGCAAGAATAACTTGAATTTTGTGGTTATTTATGCAATTGTAATCAGTGCTCCATGGTTGGTGTTAATGATGGAGTTGCAAAGAAATAAATGTCGTATGCAGTTTCTCATGGTTAAAAAGCAGACAGCAGTTCTGTAACCTCTGGGTTTTCCAGGCTCTGTAATTTTTTTTCTTGAATGAGTGCAAAACCAAAGCAGCTCCATGATTTAAACGCGCCACTTAAGCACCTCTTCTGTCACTGGTGAAAAGTGATGTAACCTTGTTAGCTTGTTAGTGTTATGAGGTGTGTGTGTGTTGGTACACATGGTCTGTAATCCCCTGGAGCAGTGGCTGGCTGCTGGCAGCGATATCACTGCTCTGAGCAGTTTAGGTAATGTTGGGGGATGGTGCTCCCTTCTGTCTCAGGCATTGTACTGTTCTGAATGAAGTGCTTGCTGTTACCAAACCTTTTTGCTCTGCTGCCTCACTCAGCTACTCAGAAACTTGAGTCTTCCCTGCCTACTTATTTATTTTAAAGGATCAAATAGAAATGTTTTGAATTCCTCAGCATGGCAGGATAGTGTTGTAGGGTTCTCTCTGTGTATTTTATATCTGACTTACTGCATAAATTGCAGAGAATCAGCAACGGAGGAGAAACCTCAGACTGAGAGGCCAGCGGCAGTCAGACAGCTGCGTGCTGAGCAGTGATGATGAAGATGAAACAAGAGATAATGATGTGTATGTAACAGATAAAGTGTCTCGAGAGCTGGGACCACTGGAGGATGAAACTGCCAGTTCCAAGTATGTATTCCTCACAGCCTAATGAGTGTTGGGTTTTGCTGTCCTGTATGTGCGAGACTAATTCAGGTTGTTATGGTCTGCCTTATCTTTGGAATCATAACTCAATTAGTTTTCACTTTAAATTAGTACAGCATAACATTTCACATAGTGACAGAACGATACTGTTTGCACTTCTTGACAAAGCCAATGTAGAATGGGTGTCCAACTTTGCATGCAGCTTTAACTCAGATGTGGCAAGGAAGGGGGATTAGTGACAATCTGTAGCTCATAATGTATTGTTTTACTTGTTGTGCAAAGCTCTTGTAGTGCTGTGAAGATGTGGAAGTCTTTTCTGTTGGGTGATTTGGTATCGCAGCCAGTGATACAGCATAGTTGGGCTATGAATGAAGTCAGCTTCCTTGTCTGTGCTTGTCACGTGGCCACGAGAGGTCTGTGGGTATAAACATCTTCAAAGATGTGTAACTGGGTCTGAGCCAAGTCGGTGGCACTTACAGTGCAGCTCCTCTGCCTGCTGTAGTTACCAGGGAGTAAAGGATGAGAAGTTAGCACAAGACGCACCCATAATCTTCAAGCCAGGGAGCGGTGGGGGGGGGGTTTGTTTTGAGCTTGAAGTGGTCTGTGATGTTGATGAAGATGTTTCATCAGATGCTTCATCTCATAGTCCTCTGTTAGGGGAGGGCCTTCCTGCTCTGCGCAGACAGGGCTGAGGCAGCTCAGTGCTTTGATTTCCCGTGGTCAGGAAGGTGGGATTACAGTTTCACACTGTAAACGGCTCTGTGGCAGACTACACAGTTCAGTCAGTCCTGCTCATGTGAAGGTTATCATCAGCTGTAATTAATTATTGAGTTGGTGTGATAGCCTCTGCTTGAAGAATTTCAGCAGTAAAAAATGGAGAAACTAATAGAATTTAATTATGTATGTAAAACCAGGGGTAGGCTCCAGCATTACTTGCTGCATGAATTTAACATTATGGGATGAAGGATATCTCAAGCTTTCTATCCTTGTCGTCAATGAGTTATATGAAGTGTTGCTTAGCACGGGATGGCGGAATCGCAGTACTGCAGGGGTTGGAAGGGATCTCTAGAAGTCACTGAGCCCAACCCCTGCTAAAGCACGATCCCTGTGGTAGCACAGATCAGCATCCAGCCAGGTCTTGAGTATCTCCAGAGGAGATCCACCACCTCTATGGGCAGCCTGTGCCACTGCTCCATCACCCTCACTGGAAGGGAAGTTTTTCTGCATGCACAGTGAAGCCAAGAGTTTATGGTATGGAGTTACTAAAGCTGCTTACTGTGGTCACTTGAAATGGAGATTAATCTGTCAGTGGAAGTGGCAGGGAGCTCTTACTGTTGCTAATAGAGAACGTTAATCAGCACACAGAGTATGACACGTTCCCTTATGCAGGATTGTTCGCTGTGTGCTCTTGCAGTACAGCTGTCCTGGCAAGCAAAGGCAGGAGGAGGTACATCTGTGACCTCAGCTTAGAAGCAGCTGCCAAGCTGCTTTTCTGAACTGAGGGGTGTGGGGGAATATTTCCTTCTGTTAGTGCGTGTTGCTTCCCAGACCTGTGTGCTGCAAGAACTGGATAACCTTTCCCAAGGCAGCAGTATCATGAGGGCCCAAGAACCCTAAATGTAACGTGGTGTTGTGTGTGGTGGTGGAGCTGCCATGACTGTAGAGCTCTTATTCCAGTGCTGGCCATGAACTGATAAGACTTGCCATTGGCCCTTGTGGTATTGAGGTCATTTACCTGTACAGCAGCCTCCAAGTTCTACCTCTAAAATGTGTGCCTCTAAATGCAGTATTTGGGTTACATTGAGGCCCCTCGTTAGGTGAGAGTAAATCAGCGAGGACAAACACTGGGTTAAGTTGTGTTAAGTTTTTTCCTTGGTCACAGCAGTAATTGATTTCTGCCAGGCTGAGGCTGTGGTCACTGTGCTGGGACTGTGGGCCTGAAATGTAACTGCTCTTCTGGAACGTGGCTCACTCTAAAAAAACAAAACAAAACACCCACACACACAAACACAAAACCACAACAGAATCAACAGCCAAGCACTGTGAGTCCTCGTCCTTCATGAAATCATTAACCTGTGTGCCTTGCACAGTGGATTAAGAGATGCAGAAACCGTTGCAGCATACGAAGAGAGCCCCTCTGAAAACATGCCCTGTGTAATCCTTTGCTTAATGAGGAAGGAGTCTGTGTGTTCCTGGGCTGGGATGCTGCTGAACTACAATATGGGATGTGTTAATGTGTCAGCCTCTGTCATTTCTAGAGTGAGTAGTTAACAGAGGACAGCTCCATGGCTTTGTGACAAAACTGATATGATGGCTGTGCGTGTAGTGCACGGCGTGCAGGCTGCTCTTAGTTCCACTGAAGCAGCAGGAGGAGGAATGAAAGCCAAGGAGCTGTTTCCCTTAGGTGGTGGAGTCCCAAACTGCTTCCAAAGTGCAACACGTTGACGTGGTTAAAGGTACGCAGGGATCTTCAGATGAGATGTGTCATGACTCATCGGTGCAGATAGGTGATTGTGTGGCATTTTATGTTTCAATAACTCTGCGTACCATGGAACTGATGGTGTTTTATTCCCTTTACCACAAGGCCTTCTGGTACTGTTAGCTGTCCCATCTGCATGGACGGCTACTCAGAGGTAAGGATCCACACTCATTTCTTATTGTTGCTTTCTTTTCAGTCGGGGAGAGAGACTGGGGAAGAGGGTGAGCTACACAGCGCCATTAGGACGTGTGGGACAGTGCAGACAGCGTGAAGTGCAGCCCTGGGCTGTAAGGTGAAGCTAGGTGGTACTGTACACAGCGGGAGAGAGGTGGCAGAGGCACTGTGAGCTGGGTGTGTTCTTACAGGAGTAATGCACTGACTGCTGGCTCCTCAGCGCTGTCTGCCTGGTGGGCCAGCAGGGCTGAGTCCTGCTTGCCTGCTGCAGGGATGCTGCTCTAGCAGGGGGCTGGACGTGGAGAGCTCTAGAGGTCCCTTCCGAGCCCTGCAGTTCTGTGAGACTCCTGCTGTGGTTTCTTCTCTTCCAGATTGTGCAGAGTGGACGACTCATTGTGTCAACCAAATGCGGCCATGTCTTCTGTAGTCAGTGCCTCCGTGATTCTCTTAGGAACGCCAACTCCTGCCCAACTTGTAGGAAAAAGCTCACTCACAGACAGTACCATCCGATTTATATATGAGTGCTTCCGTTTCTCAGGACAGATTCAACTGGATTTTGGGGGAAAATGTCATGTTTTCAATGCTCTGAAGACTCGAGGAGCAGCAGGTTGTGCACACATCCAAATAAAACTGATTTTTTTGAGAATAACTCGAGGAAATAACTTTCCTTCTACTTTTTTAATGCGTGAATAAGAGGGGTCTGAATATTTTGTTATCCTTATTTTTGAAATGATTCCCACCATTGCGTACTGATATGAAATAGCTGCCTGTCAAAATTCAGACGAACAACTTACCGTGGCACTGCGCTTTTGTTTTTATCCCACGACACGCTCGTTATGTATTGCTTTCTGCTAAGTCATCTTTGCCCGGGTAGAGTAAGTTCTGTAACAGTGGATCATTTCATCATTAACCAGATTGGCATCCAGGGCAATGCAATAAATCACCCTGCTGCTAACCAGCGGCCAGGTGTGTGTTAAGCAGGCGGTGCAGACGTCTCTCTGGACTCTTGGGGTCTGTAACACAGCCCAGCCTGCAGCTGTGCAGTGTGAGAGCACTGCTGGGGGTTCCTGCCTCTGGATCACTGCGCTGAGTTCGTGTTCTGGTTTCTGAAGTGATGAGATGGTCTCTTGGTTCGCTGCTGTTCTGTAGAGCTGTGTCTCCTTGTGGCTGAGGAGGCCGTGTCCTCGAGGCTTGCTAGTGATGAATAAGAAGCAAATTGTGTGCTTTGCTCTTGGCAGCTGAATACCGAACTACCCAGGCAGATCTTCTCACTGTACCGAGTGTACCCAATGCAATGCTTCGAGTTCAGTGCGCTCACTTCACTGCTCTCTTCGGTTGCTGTCCTGACACACCTGACTGGTTCTAGCCTGATGCACAGGACTGAAACTGAAATAATTGTCATGCTGCAAATGGAGAGGGACGAGGAACTTTGTTTAATCCCTCTGCCCTAAAGGCCGTACACCTTTCTTCATGTGCATGATGCTGAGCGATGCCCAGTGCCTGCCCTAAGAGAGCTGTTCTGTTTGCACAAGGCAGGAGTGCACAGGTTTAGGCACTGTTGTCTGGTTACTTTTTTTTTTTTTCCCCAGATCTCAGTTAGAAATGTCTGCTTGTGAAAGCAGCTGGAATCTGCAGGCTGATGTGAGATCCCAGATGAGCTGATGCAAATAGGATAACTGAGGTAACTCGGATTGGTATTTCATGATCCACATTTGCTGCAGCTGTACCTATGAAGGCTGAAATTTGGTATGTAAAAAAATTCAAGATGAAACTGTGAGATGACCTTTGGAAAAGTGCTGGATATTTCAAGAGAGGTGGAGGCAGCACTGCGGGCACAGTGTGGCTGTAGGATGCGTTCAGTAGCATCAGTAGCTTCTTTGCTAACTCGTCCTGGGGATTGGTAGGAAGCCTTTAATTAAAGCAGCTCTTTTAATTAGCCATCTCACCTTCTCCATTGAAGGTTGCATCCCGAGAGCAGAGTTTCGTATTAGGATGTTGAGGGGCGTTACTGGGTGTAATAAAGCACCCCAGGTCGCGTTGGGGGAAGGCTGTGAACAGCAGTACCTTCCCCAGTGTGGTTTGGGGGAGCTGGGCTTTGGTGCCCTTGCTGGGAAGGCACAGGTTCTGCACCGTGGCAGTCCCGTAACCACCAAGAAGTTACGCATCTCGTTCCCGTGTGCTCTGCTGGCAGTATGAACTCGTAAGTGAAGGAGTACAGCAGTCTCAGGGGTAGCACAGCAAGGGCTGCAAGTTTTGTTCCAAAAAGAGATGAAATGGCGATGGAACGATCCTAAAGGTGACTCAGTGTGCATGGAGAGGGGCAGCAGCCCAGCGTTAAACTGTGGGGATCGTTAAAGGCCACGAGTAGGGGAGAGCTTGGGGCTGGCTTTCCCTGGGTGGCTGCTGCATCAGGGCAGGGCTGAGCGAGGGGATGAAATGGATTACCTCCACATGAGGCTGCATCGCATCCTTGTGGCTTCCATAGTCACAGCTACAGCCTGAGATGACTTTGCACAACTCCCTCTGTGTAAATACCACTTCATAGTTTGTGCTTCAGTAGCCCTAAGCGGAATCTCGATACCCAAACTATGAAATATTTAACAAGAAAAGGGTTTTTTTTTTTTAGCTTTTGTGTACCCTGTGAAGTGCCACAGATCTGTGCATCTTAAGTTCTCAGTATGTGGAAGAATGCAAACTTGCATTTTCCTTTTTGTGTTAAAAAGAAAAAAGGAAACCCCGATATATTTGCGTTCCAGTGATGTTTCACATTGGCAAGAGCTGATAGATAATATAAAGACTTTTTCCATTCTGTAAATGTATGTCTCGTTGTATATAGTTCAATTTTCCCTGTATTTAATTGTATTCACGTCTGTATGTCACATCTGTGTTGGACTCTGCTGGTAAGCGAACAGCTCTTTCAACAGGTGGAAATAAAACTGATTTGCTCCGTGGTGAAGGAGTGTTGCTTTCAATCGCCAGAGCACCGCTGAGCGCTGGGAATGCTGTGCGGGGCAGTGTGTGTCCACTCTGGCTGCAGTATGTTTTTGGGGCTTCTGTAGTGCCCCAGTGCTCTTTGCTTGCAGTAAGCACGAGGCAGTGCAGTACCTCACTAACCGCTATGCTGTGGTTGTTCTCCAGCCCTTAACAGCCTCAGGGAGGGCAAGAGAAACAGTGGGGATGGCTGGGGATCCTGGTGGGGCACAGGGAAGGAGGCTGGGTTTTATTTAGAGATGAACAGGCAGCGCAGTCTCACAGATCTCCCCCTAATGGCTCCAGGTAGGCAGAAATCTTTCTACTGCTATAAAGGAGCTGAAACTGCTGGAGAGGGGCAGTCACTGGTCGGAAATAAAACCCCTGTGCATGGCAACACGCTGAAGTGATGGGATAAAGCAGAATTACTTAAAGCGTCGCTGCAGGGGAGGGCTGTGAGGTGGGATAAAGCGTGCATTGCCCGTCCAGCAACCAGTAATGCAAACTGCAGGCAGGAGGAGGAGAGCAGAGCCGGGTGGGTGCTGCCTGCCAGCTGAGGGGACGGGGTGGGTCTGGGATTGGGAGCTCAAGGCTGAGCTTAGCGGGACGGAGAGGGGTGGTTTATGAACTGCGCGTGTGAATAGCAGGGCTCCCTCAGTGCCATCAGATTTACGTCGCTGCACAGCAGCCTGATGTCTCATTTCAGGTCTGGGTGTGATTAACTGAGAAGCATAGCTCCTGAAAACTGCATCATGTAACTGCCCTCACCCCCCTCGTGCCTGTTCCAAGCCCCGTGTGCGTTTCCAAGATCATAAGTCAATAAAAGTGAGCATTGCGGAATGTCAGTGTGCTGGAGGCGGGCTAGAAGGCTGTAACATTCATGGGTTGGTGTTCCCTGGTGCTCCCTGCACTGTTGGAGCTGATAGATAAGTGTGTAACCTGCAGGTCTACACCGCGTGCTGCTGAACTGGTGCTGTACCCTAATGCAGATGCATATCGTGCCCTCTGGATGGTGTATTGGAGACTCCAGCCCACATAGCAAAGATGACACGTGCCAATGGGACAGTGACTGCTCTCTGGATGCCCGTGCTTGTTGCAGCTCATTATCTGCCAGTGTTTAATTTCACTGTGAACTCAAGGAGACTGAGCAAGACTTCCCTGCGAAGAGGTGACCTTCAGACTGAGCGTGGCACTGCTGTTACTCATTTTCCTTGGTTGCTGGAGACAGGTGGCACGGGTGGTCTGCAAGAAACGTGGACTACGTCCGAGCGTGGGTGGGATATGCTTATGGTTTCCCCACAGATTGAACAGAAGGAAAACTGAAAGGAGGCAAACATCTTCTGGGGTGAGCTCCTGTTTGTTTCCATAGGGCACCAACTGAGATGTATTAAGCAAGCACCCGTTGCCTGCAAAACCACAGGGAGTTGTGAAACTCGGAGCTCACAGAGGTCAGGAGGAAGGCTCCGGGGGGGCTGAAGCGAAATAAACGTGTTTCGGTTTGCAGCAGACCTCTGGAGGAGAGACTGCAGAAAGATGTTATTCCAGAAGAATTCCTCTGGGATCTGAGGGGCCGTGTGCTGCATGGGAAGGAGAACACACCTCGAACACACCTTAAAAGCAGCACCTTCCTCCCGTAACCTCACCGACCACATTTGTATCCATTGCATTAGAGGACAGTGCTCAATGAGGATTAAATGATTCATTTGGTTGTTTACAATGGAGCTGCAGTGCTAATTCCCAGGTGTAAAGGCTCGAGCTGCATTAGAGAACGCTCACCATCTCACAACAGAAATGCCCTCATTTGCCTTTTTTTCTTACCGGTCTTCAAGAAATAATTACAAACAGATCTTTTCTTTCTGCCTTCTCCCTGTCTCCCTGCAAACAACGGCCCATCCAAGGGCATCTCGGCTACAGCTGCTGCTACCCACAAGGCAGTATGTAGCAGCCTTCACCCCAGGGTCACCTTGGAAACAGCAGAGCAGCTTTCTGCGGTGTCCAGAGGAGAGCTGGGTGTTGTGCAGGGCAAGAGAAGGGCACTGCTCCACAGTGCTCTCTGCCTGCTCGACTGCAGCGCCCAGGTGGAGCCATCTGCTGCCTCACATCCAGCCTTGACTCCTCAGCCATGGGTATGGTGGGGTGAGTATTTCCCGCATGTTCTGGGGCTGGGGAGCAGGTTCAAGTCCTGCACTGATAGCAGAGCTGGAGGTTTCCACACTGCAGCCCTCGGTGTCTCATTTGTTATCACAAGGAGTGTTGGCACCACATCTCAGAGGGAGCTCACTGCTATTGCAGCCAGGAGACAGGGCTGGCTGGGCAGCCATAGCCACATGGTGCTGGGACACAGCACAGCCTCCTCTGCCCCATGGCCTCACCAGCCCAGGGTGAGCAGTGCACAAAATGGCAATGTTCTGCCTGCAGTGGAGAGGGCTTAGGTATTAATGACGCACAGAAAGGCATCACAGAGTTAGAACTGAGCTGAAGAATCTTTTAAAGGCCATTTGACCCAACTCCTCTGCAACGAACAGGGAAACTTACAGCTCCATCAGGTGCTCATAGCCCCATCCATCCTTACCTTGAGCATCTCCAGAGCAACCACCTCTCTGGGTAACCCGTGCCAGTACTTCACAATCCTTAGCACAAAACATTTTTCCACATATCCAATCTAAATTTCCCCCCTTTAGTTTGAAACCATTTTCCTTTATCCTATCCCAACAGACCCTGCTGAAGAGTCCGTCCCTTTCTATCTTCCAGCCCCCCTTTAGATACCAGAAGGCCCCTACCCAGCCACATTCGTCTTGCTGAGAACCAAGGGAGTGCTCCTTGTTTTGTCCGTACAGCCTTGAGAAGAGGTGGGAAGGCACTGCATGTGATAACCAGAATGAAGTGAAAAGCACTAATTAACGTCATTATTTGGCAGGGCAGAACTCTGTTGTCAAAACAAGCTGAGTTCATTGGGAAGATAACCCTGTGCGTACTGTTTGCTTTTATTTATTGGATCAGAGACCCACACTGGGCATCACAAACACCCCTGGTGCTGTGGGGCTGCAGCCAACGTCCCCCACTGCAATGTCAGTGGGGAAATAAGGGAAAATGGGCATCGGCATTGCCACAGGGACTCTGAGAGTGGGCTTGTGGAGAAGGAAAAGGTTACAGGAATCCAGGTGTATCCAAAGCATTAATGTTTAAGAAAACACTTCAGTTGATACTTTTTTTTTTTTAAAGAAAAAGGTTCCTTCATTTGTGCATAGAGGCATGGATGAGCTCACGTGCGTTGTGTGGGGCATTTGGAGACCAGCTCTGTGCTGAACTGTAGGACACAGGACCCACAGAGGTGCACTGCCCTTGGCCTCATGGTGTACAAGAAGGACGAGGTCCAAGGCAGTGGATATGCATCTGTTTGCTGCAGGAATGCTGAGCCATCTTTACTCATGATCACAAAACAATGAGTACAGCTTTTAAAGCCTTGTCAATATTAGATACCACTTCTGAACGCTGTTTTACAGTGATTTGATTTGTGCTTCATTTATTTTCCACCATATAATTCCTCTGACTTCTTACACGATGCTACCGTTCTGTTTGCTGCAGGAGAGAACCATCATTTAGTTTGGCTAAGGCAGCTTTCTGACACACCAACCTGCTCTGTAGATAACGAGCCTTGCCAGTTGTCCGTGATTTATTCTGAACACAGACTGCTGGATGATGTGCTGGAGAGGCTCGGAAGGAAGACTTGCAGAGTTAGTATTTCCATGTTGTACAAGGGAACCCGAGGCAAGGAGGGTAAATAAATGCCCAGAGTCAACGGGGCACTGTGCAAAAGAGGAAACCCAGGCTCTGCACGCCCCAGACTAGAGCAGCAGCAGCAAGTGCTGTCGGATGGATAACCTGGGTTGGACTGATTTTGAAAGGATTTTCAACAAGTCTTCTTCCAGGAAACAAATGTCGGGCTGTCCCCCTGCTAGCTCCCTAAGCTTTCACATTGCCAGAGAGGAATTGCACTCTTCGACAAAGCTTTCGAATCCATTCAGGCTGAATCTGCTTTCCCTCCTGGATTTCAGTTATTAACCGTGATTTTTATCTCTGCTGCATCCAACCACCGTGTGCTCTTCACCAAAGCCACTTTCCACTTCTTCCTTCTGTGTTTTGAGGCAAATAGAATCACTGGAAATGTAGGCACGCAGAAAGCCACCCCTCCTTTGGGAAGTGCAGGATTTCCAGGTAAATCTTCAGCACAGAGCCCTTCCCACAGCAGCACGCAGTTTTGCTGATGTACTGTGGAGTCCTTTTATACATCATTTACTTGCAGGAGTGTAATAAAATATCCCTTCTTTGTCCCAGCCTGGTTCCAGTTTTGTCACCAAGAAATAAAAAGAGTTCTGATAATACAGCCATCTCTTATCTGGCACAACAGCAAGGTCGTGTTTGTAATTTTGAGTGAGATGACGACAAGTGCTTCATTAGCCAAAAGGGAGAGCTGTAATACGGCCTGGAGAAGCTGAAATGGGATGGATTTATAAATCTATCATAACCAAGCACAGCTCCTGCCTGCTTCCTTCAACTTTGGCCGGCAAGAACTGGCTGCAATATTGCGATCTTTTAAAAGTGGGAGGAAAAAAAAAATCTCATTTTTCACTTTGCCTTTGCTCAGGTACCAACGAGACACCCCACAATGGGCTGCTCACTGCTCAGGGAGAGTCTCTTTCTCTGGAGATACTCAAAACCCACCTGGCTGCTTTCCTGAGTAACCCACAGTAGGGAACCTGCTTTGGCAGGGGGTTGGACTACAGGATCTCCAGAGATTCCTTCCAACCCCTGTGATTCTATGGGGAAAACTGAGCCTTGACAACACAGTTTCTGAGGATTTAATGTTGTGGCACTGTCTCAGTTCTGGTCAAAATCCTTTGGGCACCATTCTGGAGAGACCTGGGAGAGGAAGACTGGGGTGATGCACCCAAGCACTTGACTTTGAGTCTGCATTTTTAGGGTCTCTCAGTGTTCTCAGTAACACTGAGACCATGGAAACCCAGCAGCCACAGCCCTGTGCTCACGGTCTGAGCCCACAAACCGTGTCTGTTATGAAGCCCAGTCCTGCTGAAGCTTTTGATGCTGCCGTTGCACTTCAGACACTTCAGACACTGAAGCGGTGCACGAAATGTCTGTGTCGGCCTCCCTAATGCACAGCTGCCTCCCTGCACTTACAGAAATGCCTCTTGCAAGCACACACTGTGCAAACACGTCAGCATTTATTAACTCGGGGCCTGAGATGTGCAGCAGCCTCAGCTTACTCCAGCAGCAAGGAAGATGATGTTCCACCCCCTGCAGGGCCAGCTCTTAGCCCGCAAATCAAGCTATATTCTCGTTCTTCATCAAGTGAATTCCCTTTCTCTGGCAATTGCATGCCCTTGGAGTGCTGCCAGCCTTATCTGAATGCAGTTTGTCCCCTGGGAAATCTCCTTGAATATTTTCTCTCACGGGAATGGGAAAGCTCGGGATGATGACACACTGTATTCATACAAATACCATACAATTGTTAACAGCGAACCGTGCACCAATCCGGGGAAAAGTCCCACTGTGCAGAGGGTGGGAAATGGTTGGAATAGCAGTACATCTGAGAGCAACTGCAGCCGGAGGGTTCTGGTGCTCAGCATCTTTCTGCACCATGTCAGCTGGCACATGTTGCCCAGACAGGTGGTGGATGCACCATCCCTGGAGACACCCAAGGTCAGTCTGGATGGGGCTCTGTGCACCTGGTGGAGATGTAGGTGTGCCTGTCCACTGTAAGGCCTCTAATGGTCTGTGATTCTGTGATAGTAGCTAGTTAGATAGTAGATAGTTAGCTGCTCGAGTGTTCTGAGGATTAAAAGACACAGTTTGGAGGTTAGGACAAAGCACAGAAATAAGCCAACAATCCAGGGGCTATCAAATAATTTCATCAAGCCAACAAATGATTCAAGTTGGAAGTACAGACACTCACTGCAGTAAGGATCCCAGTCTGGACTGGAACCTCACAGCTGCTTTTGGTGTCTTTGGTCTTTCACGATACACCAGCCCCCAGTGATCCAGGCTGTGGGGAACCTCAGAGAAGCTGTTCCAAATCTCAGTCCTCACTGAAATATGCCACTGTATGAGCATGGAAGTTTTGGGATCAGACTCCATACCTCCACATTCTGCTCCCAGCTCTCCCAGTCCCTCCTGCAAGGACAGGAGAATGGCAGTGTCTGTGCCGCACTGAAGTTATACCTGGGCTGGCTGGCCAGCAGTTCTTGCATCTTGTTACACATAAGAAACTGAAAGCAGTATTCTCCTTTGTGAGGCTGCCCTGGGGGCATGGAAGATAATAGCTTCTTATACCTGTAAGATGACATATCTGGGGATCTCTGTGTCTGTCAAGTGGAATTAAAAAGCAATCATTAGGGTAAAATTGTTCTTAGCAGGTCACTGAGACAAGGTGACTGCGTAGATGTTGGTTTTCTTGGAATGCTATTGTGTTACAGAAATCAGCTGGACCAGCTTACCTCTTTTTTTTAGCGCTTTAACAGGTATGTTCTGCATCCAAGACCTTCACTCTGAACACAGGATGTGACTACTGAATAGTGCTGGGTGGTTCACATTACCCTTCTGACAGAAGCAAAAGCAGCAAAACTTTGGGAGCTTTGCCCCACGTTGTCATGTAGCCAAGCATCACAGTTTGGTGCTAGATGTCTGCACACAGCCTGGGGTGCAAAGAAGACAGGCTCGTGGGCTTTTGCTGGAGTTCTTCACGGCTCTGTGCAGACTGGGGATGGGAATAAGGGCTGGCCCACTGTGGAAGAGCTGGGAAGGAGAGAAGCAGAAAACAAGAACCTGAAACAACCCATGATTATTGGCTTCAGCCAGTCTGTGATTGGAACACATTCCAGGTGCACGTAGGGCCATGAGCTTCCTGAAGGCAGCAGCAGGTATCGCTCCTGGTGTGGCAGTCCCAGCCTGCCTGGCCTCACACCACTGGCACTGCCATTCCCATTAGCCAGGCAATGTCAGCACAGTCTGAGCTGCAGGAGTTGCTGATACCTTAACAAGGAGGGTAATTTTCTTCCCAGAATCATAGAAAGGCTTGGAATGGAAGGGACCCCAAGGATCACCACACTGCAACGCCCCTGCCATAGGCAGGGCCACCAACCTCCAGATCTGGTGTAGGGAACCTGCTTTAGCAGGGGGGTTGGACTCAATGATCTCTTGAGGTCCCTTCCAACCCCAATGATTCTATGATCTGGTACTAGATCAGGTTGGCCAGGCCCCCCTCCATGGGTTCTCTGTTACCCAGTGTTTTTAAGGCAATTCGGAGACCTACTGGAACTAATTTGGGGATATCCTGATAATAAATGAAATTCTAAGAAGGCAGGCAGAAAAAAAATTGGGCTTTCCCAGGAATACATCCTATGACCATAGCATCCTAAGGCCTAAGTTCTCTACCTCCTTTTGTCCAACCAGGATGGACAAAGAAGCTCTCTGGGACTGCCACTAATCCCCTGCTTCATGCTGGGGGGATGCAGTCGCCTTCAGTTCTCCTTCTCTTCCACCATCAGAAAAAGGTGGGGAGACTGCAGGAAACCCCTCATTCAGTTACTCTGGGTCCAGCTGCTCTGTGAATGGCAATTAAAATTCATGAATTTGATCACTTAGAGATGGAAACAGTTCAGAGAAGACACAAAGAGAGACAAGAAAATTCCATCCCTATTCTCTGCTGGATTTCTCTGGCACAGAGTGGAAACCTAGGTGATCTGTGCACTCTGTTGAGCACCCTCATATTACGAAGAGATCTACTATCACAACCACAACTCCACTGTATCACATCGCAGTGATAAGGAGGAGTAAATTCTCTGGGACATTTTGAGGAATCAGATGATAGAAGAGCGATGAGATATTGTTTTTTCCCCTGTGGTGATAGATTTAAAAGCCAAAGAAGCAGAAAGATAAGCTGTAAGAAAGGTTCAGAAGCCACACTGTTCATTCGGATAACATTAAAAAGCTCTGGATCAGTGAGTGTGAAAGCAGAAGGTGCTCCTATCGGCAAAGCCTGAGATGAAATTAGATGTCTGCTTTATGTGGTAATGGCTGCCAGGAAGCAGGCTCTGATCTTTCAGCTGTCATATTCTTGCTTGAAACTGAAGGATGGATTCAGCATCTCCTAAAAAGCAAAAAGAAAGGGCAAAAAGAGCAGCAATGCCTCTTTTACAGGAAGAGGAGCTGGCACCAGGTGAAACAGCACTGAACAACTCTGACCCAACAGGGATCAGCACCCAAACCAACCCCAGAGGCTGGCACTGCTCTCAGGCACTGGCTGCCAGCACTTCATTTTAAGGATTGTTGGCAGTCTGCAAATGACAGAGTCAGAAGGCAGAGGAGGTGGGCAGCATCAAAGATCATAGCTTTCAGCAGCACAGAGAGCCTGGGCAAAGGGCACAAAGCTGTTAGAACAAGCAAGGCTGGAAACTGTGAGCAAGGAAACTGCTGCTTGTGTTTTTCCTCTGCACTAGGGCTCTGTGGATAAAAGAAATCACACACTGAAAATATTCTTTTCACTTCATCAACTCACCAGCAAAGCTCTGGCTGCGTAGCTTAACACCTGTGCTGAAAGGTGGGAATTGGATTTCCTTCCAAAACTCCAGCTGGGATAGTAAACTTCATCCCTCATACACGTCATTATCAGTGATAAAAGGAAGGTCAGGGGAGATGTGGACCCTCACCAGAAGGAAGCTGGAGACCTGAACACGTGGGATACAGAGATGCTCAGTGATTGGAGCTGTTGGTGTGAGTGCAGGGGAGGGCCATGAAGATGATCAGAGGGCTGGAGCACATCCTCTACAAGGACAGGCTGACAGAGTTGGGCTCTTCAGCCTGGAGAAAAGAAGACTCCAGAGGGACATGATAGCAGCCTTCCAGCACCTGAAGGGGAAAGGTGGGGAGGGACTTTTTATAACAGCATGTAGCAACAGGACAAGGGGAAATGGTTTTAAACTGGAAGAGCGTAGATTTAGACCAGGTGTTAGGAAGAAATTCTTTACTGTGAGGGTGGTAAGACACTGGAACAGGTTGCCCAGAGAGGCTGTGAATGTCCCCTCCCTGCAGGTGCCCAAGGCCAGGCTGATGGGGCTGTGAGCAACCTGGCCTAGAGGGAGCTGTCCCTGCCTATAGCAGGGGGCTTGGGACTAGATGATCTTAAAGGTCCCTTCCAACCCAAACAGTTCTACCATTTTATGGCTAAAGGTTTAGAAGTTGGCTTGTCAAAGCTGCTCCACTTCATCCTGAGCTGCTGCAGGTTCTGCTGGGGGCTCCTCCCGGGTTGTGTGCCAGCAGTGTGTGGGTACGCAGCTCCTGCGTGCTGGTGTACCCCATGCTCCTGTTAGAATAAACCTATTAGTACAGAGTCTTAATCTGCTTACTTAGTACAGATGTGCAGAATGTTTCTTTGTAACTCTTCAAAGAGGCAACAATATATTTCAATGCTAAAATGTAGCACAGGTTGCACAGCACAGCAGTACTTGATGTATTTCAGCAGCCAGAACTAGTGCCTCCAAAGTGCAGGAGATGCTTCAAAAGCCATCCTTCAGAACAGGCTGGAAGAGCTCATTCTTGAGGAAGAACAAAAAAGTTGGGAATCAGAGGAATATTGGGGAAAAGTTGCTGAATGCAGCAGACACCGATGATGTGGTATTATTCCTGTGGTAAGAAACAGACCTTTGTTCAGTTTATTTACTGAGGTACTCCAGAGGAAAAGATAACTGCCTCGATTTGTGTGACTATGTGCATTGTTGGTAAGCTCAGCATAGCTCAGAAGTGCTCCAGCACTGGCACTGTGAACCCAGAAATCACACATCTTCGTGGCCATGGCAGATCCTCTGAAACAAGTCCCTCTGCAAGACCCCTGTGCTCACAGCTTTACCAAACATGTTGTTTAAGGACCAGCGAAAAATGTGCAGAAAAAAAAAAGCCAATAACCATGAAGCTGTAAAGGTCAGAAAGCTAATGAAATAAAGTTTTACTGTACAGCAGGTGAGACTGCTTTTATTCTGCTCTAACTTTCCCTGCATTGGATAAAGTTTATTTCAGCTGAAACATCTGGTTGTGAAACAAATCCCAGAGGAGGTGAGGTGAAACTGAATTTGGCTATCTGAAGAACAGCCCGCAGTCCCTGCCTTTACAGGAAGCCCTGCAAGCAGAATGCTTTGCTCGTGCCATTCTTCAGTTCAGTCCCACCATGCAACCAAAAAACTCCCCCAGTGATAAATCAGCAGCCTTATCCCAGGAAGGCTTTGGAAAGGAGGCAGTACCTAGGACCCCATGAAGGCCATGCAGGAATTTGATTTCAGAGCCCCCCACCTGCAGAAGAAGCTCAGATGTTACTGTGTGTGAGAGCACATGCTGGTGAGAAGGCACTCAGTCTGCTGTGGTGCTGCTTCAGTGGGCTGTGTGCTGGTTTGTAATCACGGTGCTACTGCTGTGAGACCACAGGCAGAGCTCATCTGGGAGCCCTCAGTGGCTCCCAGAAGCTTTCTCAGACAGAGCTGGGATGTGAGTTCAACGCATTGACCATGGAGGGGGGCTCTCACCATGGTGAGGATCTCTGTGATCAGACAGTGTCTGCATGCCATACCATTCAGCTGCTTATTACTTCTCTGTAAGTACACAGCTCCCTATGCCCTCACACGTGCACATTCACTCACTTAGAGAGAAGGCTTTTAGAGAAATGAAACTGCTATTAAAATGACAGATTGTTGGACAGCAAAGACAAATTAGTGCTAGCTGCAGAATAATTACGTTGACAAATTCCTTGAGTTGTACAATGTTGACTTCAGTGAAAAGCCCCAGGTCCTCTGTGCAGCTGAAACCATGTGGGGGAAACAGAAAACGAGGACCCAAAAGGAATCTTTGGAAATGTAAATAAAACAACAGTTTGGTAAATGGGGACAGTCAAAGAATGGTGGAGAGCTGAAGGATGGATTTAACTCCTGTCAGAGCTGCCGTGCAGATAATTTGCTCCTTGGACTTCAGTGTACCACTAACATTAATACTAAGTAGTATTTGCAGAATTGGGAATGAAATGCATACTTAAGAAGCTCTTGAAACCAAAGAAACCATAAATTGTAACCTCCTTGACACAGAGACTACTTTTTCAGGAACAGTAACAACTCGCAGAGCACTTATTTTTTAATTGTAGTTATAACAACTGCTCAGTACTGTATTAGTTTCAGCTGGAGCTGAATTGTTTTCTTCAGAGTGCTCTGGTATGATGCTCCGTTTTGGTTTTAGGAGAAAAACAATGCTGGTAACACACCACTGTCTATAGCTGCCACTACGAAGTGTTGTACAGAGCCAAGGCCATTCACAGCAAAGGACCCAAGGAGATGGGTGGGACAGACTTAGCACAGTTGACATAAACAGGCCAGAGGGATATTCCATACCATATGAGATCATGTGGAAGGAGTGTTAAAGGGGGTGGGAGTACATCACGCTCTCTTCCACTGCTTGGGGGCCTAGCTGGACATTGGCTGGAGAGCAAATGTATCACTTATTTCATACACCACGTACACATTTGTCATAATTGTTATCCTTTCATCTATCTTAGAAGTGGTTTTGTCTCAACCCACGAGTTCTGCTTTTTTTTTCTCCTTTATTCTCTCCCCCATCCCACTGGAAGGCAGAGAGTGAGTGAATGACTGTGTGCTGCTCAGCCACCTCCCAGGTTAAACTACAGCAAGTAATACAGATTCCTTAGATCACTGTGTGTGCAAGAGAAGACCAGCACAAGCATTCCAGTGAGAGGGTAAAACCGTACTGCATTTTCCCAGACATTGTGAAGGCAGAACTTAAAGGTAACTGTGACCAGTAGGACTGTCCTCACAGATCTGTGCTGAGTTTATGCTTCACAGATAAAACTGGAAAACTACTGAAACACATCTGGTTCAAAGGCAGTTCATGTGAGTGCACTGCAGCACCCTGCACTGTTTATGTGATGAGTTTTCCTGGAAAATTTGAGAAGTTTTAGTAGTACAAATCATTTTTCTCTCTAAAGAACACTGAAGTGTGATGGCATGCTTTAAGTTAACAATGAGGTAAATCAAGATTAGTTTGCTCAAATGACGGGCTGTGTTTGCTTAGGGAAGAGGTTGAGCATTTTAAATAATAAGTAAAGGCAAGAAATTTGGTTGTAGGTCCTCACAGCAGTCAAATTAATTTCCTCTCTCTTTTGCTCCAGTCGTGCAAACATTCAAATCAACCACCAAGCTGACAGGTTCATTTCTAATACAACTTACTGGCTCAGCAGTTGAGTTGCAAGTTAAAAATAAGGTGTGGTAGCTGAGTGCTGTTCAAAATCATAGAAGTACTTCATTTTCCTATATTTATTTGCAGATTTTAAAAAAGACCCTGACCTCAACAGTTCATAAAAATGTTCTGTCCCACACTGCCAATTGTCTTTAGTGCTGAAAACTGAATTTTAAAAATTGTGTGGATGATCCTTATTTTCTGAAGAGTGTGAGGAAAATGTATGTTTTTCTGTGGTGAGAGTATTGGAATTAAATGCTGCAGTGACAGACTAAGCTGACTGACTTAGCTGCTGTGGAGTAGAGTGATTTAACTATAATAGTTTCTCATAATAATGCTTTTTATCTGTAACATAGGGGATAGAGTCACTGACAGCTGGGACCATGCTGAAAACATAATTCTGAAGGGAAGATAAAGCTGGCTCTAGATAGGGCTGAAATAAGACATGTCAACCTTTCAAACTAAAGATACGCACCCTGAGAACTGTGCTGTGTGTTGAGATGTTAAGAAGTCAAATTTGAGTTCATACTACTGGGCCCAGAATGTATTTGTTCATGGTAGAAGGCCAAACAGAACTGGGAGCTTTGTGTGATCCTACAGTGGGTCATCCTGCAATCTGCTGCTCATACAGCACTGTGTGCACCCCGTGCAGTTCTGAAGAGCCCTGCTCCTCCAAAACTCACCATCTACCAGACCACACCATGAGCAAACATGTTTTCCTGGTTTCACCACTGTACCTGCAAAGCTCCTTGGTGTTTAACACGGCAAACTGAGCCTGGAATGCCTTCGGTGCAGATGTGGGCTACCTCTGCAGCTGCCAACGCCTCAGCAGAACATGCTGGAATCAGAGCTTTCTTCCGTTACTCATCCCGAAGTCCTGAGATGTCTTTTCTGTGACCTTTCAGTGTTTTACCGTCCCTGTGTCTTTGGGCTGCCCAGCTGCACCGTGTGCTTGCGGTGAAGGGAAGGACAACACTCTGGTGACAGATCCACGCCGTGACCCCTCAGGCCATCAGAACGTTAACACTGTGGCGAGGTTTCATAACCCAGTACAGTGTCACCAGGTCTATGAACTTGTCTACGATGTCACACCACCAAGCCGCACCGAAGTGCTGGATGGAGCATTCCATCTTCTCAGTGTCCGTCCACGCAGCAGCGTTGTGCCACAGAGGGAAAACAATCTCAGGGAGGGAAAACAATCCCAGGAAGCGATGCTGAGCGCCGCTCCGGATGGAGGCCCGCAATCCAGAGGCGGTGAATCCGGGCGGTTGCGTGTGAGGGCTTGGCGGTGCTGCTCAAGGAGCGTTTGGACGATGCTGTCAGACACAGGGGCTGACCCTTAGGGTCCTGCGTGGAGTAGGACTCTGTGATCCGCGTGGGTTGCGTTGGGTGCTTGGACCTGGCCGGGGCAGCATGGTGTGAGGAGCAGGGCCTCCCCCTGCAGCCCACCGTGCCTAACCTCCATTTTAAGCCTCCCCCGCAGGGGCTCGGTGCCCCCTCACGCCCCGCACCCACGGGGGGATGGTAAAACGCGGCTCGCGCACAGCTCTTTATTGAAGGGACTCGGACAGCGGTGCCGCTTAAACCCGGCTTCGCGGCGCTCGCGTGAAGGAGGGACTGTGAGGCGGCCGCCATTCCCTGCGTTAGCCCCAGGGGAAGGCGGCCCCTCGCGCCTCAGCCTCCGCGGGAGCGCCCGGCCGCTGCGGCCCCTTTAAGACGCGGGGGCGCGCGTCACGTGGTTCTCGCCGGCTGCTGGGCGGCGGTGTAGTCCCTTGACCGGGGTGGCGACGTCGGCCGGCGGGGCTAACGGCGGCGGGCGGGACTACCGCTCCCAGGCGGCCTCGCGGCGGCGGGTGACGTCATCGGCCGCGCCCGGCGGGGTCCCGCGGGGCACGCCGGGAGCCGTAGTCCTCCGGCCCTCTCGCAGCGCGCCGGCGGGGGGCGAGAGAACTACGCTTCCCGGCGCGCCCCGCGGGGCGGGTTCCCGTCAGCGCGAGGGGGAGCCCCCCGACGTAAGGGGGGATCACTTTCCCCTTGTGTCCGCCATATTGGACGGTAACTCTGCTCAGCGGCGCTGGGGCCGAGGGAGTCCCCGTTGCCGTGACAGTCGGCGCGCTCCGCTCCTCGGCGTGCTCCGTGCCCCGGCCCCGCCCGCCCCCTCCGCACCCGGGCGCTCGCCGCTGCCCCGCGCTCCTTCCCCTCCTCCTCCTCCTCCTCCTCCTCCTCCCCCCCGCTCCCTCCTCCCCGCCCGGGTGTCAGGCGCGATGAGTCCGGCCGACGCCAAGCGCGGAGCCAAGCGCCGGAAGAACAAGCGGGGCGGCGGCCTCGGCAGCAGCGGCGGACCGGGACCCAGCGGCGGCGGCGGCGGCGCCGGAGCTCTGGGCAAGGCCGGGGCCGCGGCGGGAGCGGTCCCTCTGCGGGCTGCGAGCCAGGCGGCGGCCGGCGCGCCGAGCGCGGTGGGCGGCCTGCTGACAGCACCGACCGCCGGCAGCGGAGCCCTGGGCGGCGGCGGCCAGGCCGCGGGACACGGCGAGGTGAGGCGGGACGCGGCCGCACGTCCCCGGGCGCCGAGGGCTGGGGGTGGGGGGGGGGAAGAGCGCCATCCGCCCTCTCCTCGCCGCCCTTCGCCGGCCCGGGGGTGGGGGGCAGCTGGGGAGGGGCCCCCGGGGCTGTGGGGATGGGAGAGGCCCCGGCTCCTCGGCCTTTGTGGGGGAAGGGCGGCGCGGCGCCCTGCTGAGAGCCCCCGGCTGCGGGGTCCGCGCTTCAGGCCCCACCTTCGCGGAGCAGCTGGAGGGACGGGCCTCGGGGGAGTGGGGAGCGCGGAGGAGAGGGCCGGGAGCGCGGAGCGGAGCCGTGCTGGCGGCGGGCAGCTTGGTTGGGCGTGGGGCTACCTGGGAGCTTGGGCTGGGGCCTCGGAATCGGGTACATCTGGTCCGTTATTCCGTAAGATGGTGACACTTAATGGGAGCTGAGCGTGGGGTGTAACTGGTTCTTTTTTTTTTTTTTTCTTCCCCCCCCCCCCCAAGAAATGGCTCGAGGATTAAACCTGTAGAAAGGCGTCCGATGGCTCAAGTGATGAAAGAGTAAATAAGTTTACGTGCCTTTCTCTTGTAAAGGTTACCTCAGGTTTTTGTGTTGTCCACACAAAGGTTGCGTTGAGGTATTATATTGACAAAAGGATTTCCTGCTGACAGCATCTTCAGCCGGCCATGTGTGTCATGCATGCTCCGCTTCCTCTCTCTCCCTCGTGAACTTGTACACGGGAGGGGGAAATAGAAGAAATGGCTTTTGTGCCATGGGGTGCTTGAAATGCCATTCGTGTAATGAATGGTCTATTTTATTTTATTTTATTTTTTTACTTTCTGTTTATTTTTTTACCTGTCTATTTTGCTAGGCCAATAAGCAATTTGGTAATTGCAGGTGAACTTTTTTCTTCTTAAAGCTCGGCTTTTTGTGCCGTCATCTTTCAGTTACCTGAGGCTCACGGTGGTTCAGAGGAACCGTCCGTGCTTTCTAATCTGATGCTTACTTCAGGTGTCCTTTCTGTTTGGGACAGCACCACTTACATGACTTATTCAGAAGAACGTTGTGCGTAACGGTGAAGAGATGTGGAAGTTATTTGGAACTTTGCAAATTGTCACTGAGCTCTGTTTTGGTACAACCTCATGCCAGGAGATGCATCTTTTTGTTTGATGCCTTAGAATGCAAGTTCTTCCTGGCACAGGTTCCTAGATATCATTGGAATAAACACGGTAACGCCAAAGGAAGCAAACAATTGAGTGATGCACAGAGCAGCACATGGATGTGATTCAAATAGCAAAGGCTCCACAATCCCTGATATTTTGATCTCTCTGTGTCTTGTGGTTAGATGCAGTCCAGGACTTTGGTTGTCAACTGACTGTACTCTATCAGATCTTCTGCTGAAGTTTGCCTTAAAAGGCAGCAGTGCTTCTAGGTTTTCCACTTCGTGGTTCTTCATTTTGGACGAGGTAGTTCTAAGTGAGATCTCTTATCCTTCAGGGGTCTTTGATCGAAGAAATTAAGTTGTACTTCCCAAATTAAATGCAGTATTTCAGCACTAAATTTCTGGAAAGTACTACTGTCTGTTACTTACACTGATATGTTACTGGTACTCTTCCTAGCGTGTGCAGTATTGTTTTGAAAACATTTGTGACTTTATCTAGTTTCTAGGAGTTGTTTTGCTTATACTCTCAGATGTGCATATGATTCCATCAAATGTTTCTGTGTTTTCCTTGTTAGCGTGGTAGGAGTGATCCTGAAGACTGGTGGACAGATGGGGAATTAAGAAATTTGTCAAATAAACCATTTAGTTAAGCTGGAATAAACCTGTGGCAAGGATCTGATTTGATCAAACAGTAAACACTGGAATTGGCTCATGATGGGGATAGGTAAATCCCAGTGCTCAGTTTCCAAAGGGTAAATGCCTGTGCTTAGAGATGCACCTTTAAAGTTGGCATTGCTTCCTCCATACTTGTTACAGTGGCTTTTGATGTTTCCAGTGCCTCTCCAGTGATGCTGACGCACAAAAGTTGCCAACACTTAACAGTTACAGTCATTTTGCTTCAGACATGAAATCTTAAGGCACCATTAACTTGTTACTTACTTGAAAATGTGATATCCTTAATGGTTAATAATTCCCTAATTAAGGGTACACGGTCAAAACAAGAGCGTGTTCTGTGAATGAAGGACTAGCATATGTTACTTCTGGATGGAGTTGAGAAAGAAAACTGTGTATTTTAGATGACTGATCACTTCTAAATTAGGTGCAATGTTTGTTTTGGCTGGCTGGAAAGTAAGCAGCACGCTAATAGCTGTAAAGTAGTAACCAGACTTGCTTTACTTGCATCTTACACAGCACGCTGTAAAGTTCCTGTTAGTGGGCAAGAAAACCAACAGCCAGTTCTCTGCTGGCCCCGCATATTTGCAAATATAAGCAAATAAATATGGATAAAATGTTGAAAAAGAAAAAAGGAAAGGGGATGTTGGTATTTTTTGTAGTTTTCTAGTTCTGTGCTTTCTGTTTCACCTTGCATCGCTTCCCTGAGGTTAGGGCATCCATTCTGGGTATTGCACGTTCTTCTATTGAAGCTGCATTAAATGCTTCTCCCAAAGGTTATCTAAAATACGCAATGGAAGAGGTTTAAGAAATGATCCTGTATGTGTTCTGCATTCCTCTCTATCTGTAATTGTTCAGAATTAAGTATATGTTAGGTATCTTTTATAAAACGGCTTTATTTATTGTCGAAACTGAAAGTGTTTGTTCCAGAATTGACATTCTAGCTGAGACTGTTGTAGCTAAGTAGTATCTTTTAATTGAGCCTCTTATTCATCATCTTTGGAATATTATTTTTAAGTCTGGAGACCAAATCATGTATTAGAGTGCATGCTAAGTGTTGTTCTGGGCTTCAGGTGGGCGACACCTAACAGAACCTTCCCAGAAGCTGCCTTGCCCCATGCACATGCTTCAGAGGATCAGAATTCACCTTTTACAGCACTAGCATGTGTTCTAGAATGAAAGATGCTCTGGCAGTGTTTTAGTGCAAGGGAGTATCTTGGTACTGGGAACTAATGGAACTGGAATTGGAACCCAGGTTATTTGTTCTGGTGTGGTGCTGCTGCAAGACTTCCCGAAGAGCTGTGTTTCTTCTTACAGAACTGATCAGAGCAGCGTTAGGAAGAGTCCAGTATCCTACCAGTAACGGTCATTTGTGATCAGAAAATAAAGTATTTTGAAATTTCACGTGTATATTTGGAGGAACAGGATATACTGTGCGTTGAATCATTTTAAATTCAATCGTGCATTGCATTAGGCCTTCTTAGTTCCTTCATTTACATTTTTGGATGTTGGTTGAACTGTTGATGCAGTAAGGAGTGTTGCAGTATCTGAACCAACAAGTGCACAACCACGAGGACCACTGTAGGAAGGTGGGCTGGTCTTGATGTGTTGGAGCACTTGGGGATGAAGGGCCGGTGTGTGTCCAGCTGCAGTGGGGTCTGCTGCAGCCCTGGCTGTCTCGTATTCAGCTGCATAATTCAGAAGCCATTTTACCATTTTCTTTCTTCCTTTTCTCAAAGTATTGTTTGTATCTGTCAAGTGCGGTGATGATTAGATCTTGTATTTGAGAGCTGTCATAATGTCTGTAAAATATTTTGCTGGACTTCTCTTAGTAGATATTGTTTCTTAAATGGATTTCTATTCTTAGCAGACTGCACCTTGCCACTCTGTAGGGCGGGTTTGCTCATCAGCTTTGTAGTTCAGTGCTCCAGTTGATTGCATTTTACAGGTAGCTGTGCTTGATTTGTTGTTTGAGGTTTTCCCTTTTCTCTCTTTCCCCCTCAGTGATTCAAACATTCAAAAGAAAGAGTATATGAAAGTGAGCTTTGTCATGAGCTCAGAAGTCGATCGAACAGCCAGCGTTTGTACTTCTCTGTGGCCCCAAAAAAGGCAAATGTATTTTTATCAATTTTTATTAAGGTTCAGGTAAATTAGATAATAATAATTAGTGTTGTGACTTCAGGTTGAGGAAGTAGATATTTTATAAACTCAATATACTTGTTTTATGACAAAGAATCTTTGGACACTCCAGGAGCACATTTATTCCTCTAAATGCGATTCAGTCTTATTGCACCTCCATTTAAACAAAAAAAAATCTCTGTCTTGAAGAGCTTATGCTCTGCTTGCTCCTTAATAAAAGGAGATGCAAGAGAGCAGATGAAACTATTAGGATTGGTTTTAGTTGGTATGGTTGAGTTAACTTGCTAATTTAGAAGGGGAATCTATTGTGTTTAAAAGTTTCAAGTGTTCTAGTTAGATTCGTTTAAAGCAAGCTTAATGGTTGCATAACATTCACATTAATAGCCTTTCTTAGCATCTTCTCATGATCAGTTAAGGCATATTTCTGCTAATAGATGTGAGGCCACAGGCATGCCCATTAGCTGGTCGTTCAGATTGTGTAATGCCGCTCCTGGGAAGCGTGTGCCTGCGTGTACTCATGACCTTGACGTATTTCCAATCCCCGATGGCTCCATTTCTCCCCCACCTCCTGCACCTGCTGTATCATGGTCAATTGATAACGAGAGTAATTGGTTGTGAGTTGTGAAATGAAACGTGGGGAAAGTGTGTCCAAAAAAATTGCATCTGGGCAGCGGTGCCTAATCTGTACTGGTGAGGTGTCCTACTATGGCTTTGTTATGAAGGCAGTGGATTTGTTTTTTCTTGCTGCATTGGTTACAAAGTGGTTGAGAGATTAAAGAGATATTTTTGACTATTTAAAAACAAAAAAAAAGTAACTCCATTCCCCTCTCATCTTTTGCTTCCTGACTGTAAATGAAGCCTTCTTGGTTTAGGTCAGAGTTAAATTAACATGAAATTTCCTCTTGAAATGGGTGCATATTGGTAACGATATTCAGGGTTCAGTCCAGACTTGCA
Organism: Callipepla californica brunnescens; assembly: GCA_023055505.1. NCBI lineage: Eukaryota > Metazoa > Chordata > Aves > Galliformes > Odontophoridae > Callipepla > Callipepla californica. Next base: position 35,520,475 of record JALIRH010000005.1, on the reverse strand, counting down.
TTTATTTTACTGCTCTAAATCAGTACTGAAGCTTCATTTTATGTATTTGATCTCATATTTTCTTTGTTACTTCATTTATCCTTTTGTGGTGGATTCCCACCGTGAGGGGCGTCCTCAGGTCCCTCCTTATTTCAGTTTATGTAAGGAAGGGATGATTCTTCTTCCCTGGCCATGTTGGGTGTGTATGGAGTTTCAGTTTGGTGGCACTGGGTGCCTGAATGGGTCACGTTTATTCCCTGATGTATTTTCAGCAAATGTAGTCCTTAAAAAATACAGATTTGCTGCAGTTGCGTTGTTAAGAAGTTATTAGGAGAAATAACTGGAAATCATCTTGATTACTTAGGATATACAGGGCTTCTTGTGTGTGATAGCTGGGGCTCTGGAATTTATGTGTACCCTGGTAGTCAAAGAAGATGTACTATTTGTTGGGGCTCCTTCGGTGTTGGGAAGAAGAGCCATTTGTCATCTTCTGAGTTATGAAAACAGTTCCTACGCTTTCCTTTCTTGTGGTAATTTTTTTTACTGTAATAGTGACCAAGGTAGCTTTGAACTGCCCTGTTTTGAGGAAGAGCATTCTGTATGTAAACTTTGTAGGGTTCTTAAAATAAGGAAATATTTGAGTTAAATGGAGGGATGAATGCTGCAGTCCAATTCCCTCTCCCTGTTAATAACTTCATCTGCAAGTTTCTTGTGCTGCAAATGAGGAGTTCAGCTGGGAAATGACATTTGTAATGCTGCCCTTAATGTTATTATGGGAACTGCCAAAATTGAGGCTTGTCAGGGAATGCAATAAAATAAATACACCATTATTTTTTTCGACATGAGAGTTATTTAATTTTATATTGTTAAGGTTCAAGGCAGCCTGTGACATTATTGACCTTCACCTCATAGCTGCGTGAGCAAATAAACCAGAAATAGTACGAAAGCTATGTCTGAGCAGCATAGTAATTCTCCTGAAGTACATTTTCCTAGGGCAAATAATTTGGTGTGGAATACACAGCTGATCTAGTGGTGCAGAGCTTAATCTGAGCACCACCTTAGAAAGTGAATTCTGGGGGAGCAAATCACTGGGATTGCCTTTGAGCTCTTTGAGGCTGTTGAACTGAAGCTGTTTGTGTTTGGTGATAGTGCTGGAAAGAGACTTCCTTGCAGTGTGAGCTTTAGCTGTGTTCTTATATAATCAACTTCTGTTGTACAAGCTACATAACTTAGGGAAAATGTAGTTCTCTCTATGCTAATAATAATAGGGGACACTTGAGTACCTGAGAGGGAGGCACTTCTGAATCACGCTGTGGAAGAACCATCTCTCTCCACTCTTTGTTATAGAAAGTCCTGGGGGAATTTGGTACAAGCTGGGTGTAGAGGGTTGGATAGTGAGAAAATCTCTGTAGGAATCTGTATTTATCCTGTGCCTCTTCAATTATGGCTTCTTCGTTAAAAATAAAATAGAAGTGGAGCTCGGAAGGGTTGAGGTAACTCGATTTCAACTGTGACTATTTCTTAAAACTGAAAAAAACCCCTAAAAAACAACAACAAAACCCAAAACAACTTTGCTCACTTTTAGTAAGAAAGGGTTGACAATTTCACATTTCTTGGAAGAAATGCTCTGAGTACCTCTATGAAACACACTACACATATTCTTTTCTAAAACCTAGAGAAAGAAAATCGAGCAGGCTGTGGATGCTTTGATAGATCTATAGTGTTATTACACTGGCACATTGTGAAGTAGATCCTCTTGCACAGTGCATCTTGGCAGTAGTCATCCTTGAACACATCCAGTTGTTGGACTGCTTTGTAGTAGCTTTGTCAAGTGTGTGCTTCTGAAGGAGCTTCAGAAACACGAGACCCCAGTCATTCAGGTAAATAATTAAGTCTTTACAGGGTTACAGACATCTTAATTCTGGAATCCAGAGCTTCGACCTTCATTTTGGTCTAGATCGGGTTCATCAGCAGTGGCATCTGGGCTTCAGGACTGTGGCTGGGGAGGTGGATTGCTGCTGCTGCAGGGGGGCTGGGAGCCTGCACTGCCAGGGGAGCGAGCACCGGTTGCTGGGAGTGCGTGTGGATGGCAGTAGCTTTTAGAAGAAAGCGGCTGGATATTTTTTAACTGATTTGGCAGCAGTTCAGTGGTCTGTGAGCTGCGAACAGATGGAGGATGTGATCAGCTGTTGGGGCAGTGTTTGCTGCTCTAAATAGCACTTGCTTGTCTTCTCCAGGGAAAAGGTACCAGGCTGGGTAGGTGTGTCCAGTTGGCAGCCCAGGGGACTTTGCTGTTCTAGATCTAAATCTTGAGATACCCATCTTTATTCTTCTAGATGCTAATTATGCCTGTGCTATCAAAAGTGTTGGTTAAATGATGCCTTGCAGCAGAATGTCAACTATGTCAGCCTTCACTCGTAAGTCAGTTGTTGCTCATTTTGGAAATCAGAGCTTCTTCTCTGCTTAAAAATTAAAGCAGAATCAAACAGTGTAGAGACAGTGGTTGGTTCATTTCCCAAATCTGTGTGTACACTGAAAAGGTAAGTTTTCTAAATACTGAGTATAAAATGATGCATCACTAGCGTATGTAACTACTGATCAGTTTACTAAACACTGTCTGATGGATATGTTCCCCATAGTAAGTAAATCCAGTAGTCATCCAGTTTGTAAAGGGCTTCATGGACCCATGGCTATGTGTAGCTTCTTAATTAGTAATGTAAACATTAGCAGCTTAAGTCATAGAATCACAGAGTCACTAAGGTTGGAAAAGATGTACAAGATCGTCCAGTCCAACCATCCACTTAGCACCAATAGTTCTCACTAAACCACGTTCCTCAATACAACATCTAAACTTTCATCGAATACCTCCAGGGTCGGTGACTCCATGACCTCCCTGGGCAGCCCATTCCAGTGGCTGACCACTCTTTCAGAAAAGTGTTTCCTGACATCCAGTCTGAATCTCCCTGGTGCAACTTGAAGCCATTCCCTTTACTCCTGTCCTTAGTTATAAGAGATAAGAGGCCATCCCTCAGCTCACTACAACCTCCCTTCAGAAAGCAATAAGGTTTTCCCTGAGCCTCCTCTTCTCCAAACTGAACAATCCCAGTTCCCTCAGCCATTTCTTGTAAGACCTGTGCTCCAGACCCCTCACCAGCTTTGTTACCCTTCTCTGGACATGCTCCAGGGCTTTGATGTCTTTCTTGCAGCGAGGAGGCCAAAACTGAAAACAGTACTCAAGGTGTGGCCTCACCAGTGCTGAGTACAGGGGGACTTATTTCCCTGCTCCTTCTTGCAGCACTGTTTCTAATACAAGCCAGGATGCCATTGGCCTTTTTGATCACCTGGGCACGCTGCTGGCTCATGTTCAGCCGAGTACTGACCGATACCCCCAGGTCCATTTCTTCTACACAGCCTTCCAGCTACTCTGCCCCAAGCCTCTAGCATTGCCTGATGTTGTTGTGCCCAAAATGCAGGACCAGGCATTTGGCTTTGTGGAGCCTCATCCTATTGGCTTCAGCCCAGCTATCCAGTCTGTCCAGATCCCTCTGTAGGGCTTCTGGGTTGGAGAGTGGAGTAACCTGAGAATAACTGGTCTTTTAAAGACAGACATCAAGAAGGCATAGCAAACCTCAGCCTTTTTTTTTATCCACAGTGGTTGTGTTCCCAGTTGCATCCAGTAAAGAATGGAGATCCTCCTTGGTCCTCCTATTGCTGTTGATAAATCTGTAGAAGAGTTTCTTGTTCCCTTTTACCCCAGCAACCAGGCAGAGTTCAAGCTGGGCTTTTGCCTTTCTTAATTTTCTCTCTGCACATCTTAACAACTTCTTTATACTCTTTCTGAGTTGCCCGTTCCTTCTTCCACAGGAGGTAGATTCTTTTTTTATCCTGGAGCCTAAGGAAAAGCTCCCTGTTCATCCATGCTAGTCTTCTTCCCGGCCAGCTCATTTTGTGGCTCAGAGGGACAGCCTGCTCCTGTGCCTTTAAAACTTCCTTCTTGAAGAGCAGCTAGCTGTCCTGGACCCTTTTGCTCTCCCAAGACTGAATCCCAGAGGACCCTTCATACCGATCTTCTGAACAATTCAGAGTTAGTTCGCCCTCCAGAAGACTCAGGTAGCAGTTTTGCTGTCCCCCCTCCTGGCTCCACCAAGAATCGGAACTCTACCATTTCATGGTCACTGTCCGAGACAGCTCTTGACCTCCACATCTCCTACCAGACCTTCTCTGTTTGTGAAGAACAAGTCTAGCAGGGCAGCTTTTCTGGTAGGCTCTTTCATCAGCTGCAGAAGGAAGTTATCTTCCATACACTCACTCTAGAAATCTCCTAGGCTGAAGTCTATACTAGGGCTTTTAGCACTTAGACTTCTGTGGACAGCTGTGAAGTAATTGAGAGATGTTTTTGTTTACTTCTCTTTTTTTCTCTTTTTTTCCTCTACCCCTGAAGGTGTGCTCGCTCACCTTCTTTAGGAAATCCGCAGGCATAGTAGAGATAACCATTGAAATTATTCTCCAGGCAGAGTATTGGAGATTGAAGGGTAGGCACGTTCCTCTACAGAAGCCTTAGGAGCCTGGTAGTGGTGGGAATCCCATTTAGTTAACAATAGTTGGCTTTTGGGGAGAAAAACAGATAGGGCATGTTGTGTTAGGACCATCCATCTCATTAGGTTGCTTTCTTCTGAAATTGGTCATCTAAGGTAAGAGATGATCTGGCTTTACTCATCTGCCCCTCAGGTCTACTTGGCACAGGTGTGCAGTAGCATGGCTGTCTAGCTGGTGTGTACTGCCATTACCACCATTAACAACTGCTTAGGAGTTGTGAACCTGGGTGCATATCGAGGAGAACAAGACCCAGAAGCAGCATCTTGATGTAATTCCTATCTCAGGGGTTGGTGTTGGGTTTTGTCACCATACTTCTTATCCCTGTCTGTCAGAAGAAATGGGTGGCATTTTCAGATCTGGTACATTAAGGGAAGTACGAGTGTTCTGTGGTTAGTGAATGAGGAAGGAAAGAATAAGACTAAAATGGTATTTCTTTTCCTCCCATGTGCCATGGGAGAAGGGTTCATTTGGATGAGGAGAAAGAACTGTAAAAGAGCAAATATTATTGATGTTACATGAAAAGAAGCTTAGCCTTTTGAGATACATGAATGAGCCCAGGAAGGAAGGACTCTCAAACGTCAGCTGAGCATGACTTTATGTAACCTGCTTCTACTGAACTTGACTAATGAGGTTTTTTTAAAATGTATCACTAATGACAAACACTCAAAACCTACAAAGGACACGGCCAAGACTGAAATATATTGGCATTGTAAACTGCCTGAAAGAAGGCAGTCCATTGAATCCCAGCTATGGAAGACATCTTAATGCAAGCCACGAGTCTTCAAAATTCGCTTTTCTTTTTTAGTTAAAACATACCTTATTTGTAGCACTGGAATTTGCTGGAAAGTGCATGAGAAATAATGTCCGTGTAATGTTCTGCAAAGCGCTGTGAGGCTTCACCTTGACTCCTGCTCTGCATGGAGCTTTGTGCAGGCAGGCTGCGGCAGTGGCAGCTCCTCGCAAACAAAAGAAGCGGCGTTGGGCAGAGGTGCCAGACTTGAATGCGCTCTGCCACCCGCTTCTCCTCTTTGATGCTTCTGTCAAAGAGAAGTGGTGCAAACAGCTGCGCGTTGGAGTCTGTGTGCTGACTGTGGGCAGTGCAAACTTCTTGCTTTCTTCTGTATTTTGGGACTGAAGTAGTTTTGCTTTGCAGCTAAGATTTTTCTTCCTGCGTATAGAAATAGTGGCAGTAGCTCTCGGAGCAGAGCTCTTTCAAGGCTGTGAAGGTGGTGCTTCTGCTGAGTTGTACACAAACATTGTTCAGCAATTTCTTAACATCATGTGGTAGCTGTTTATTTTCCTGTAGCAAGCTTTGGATCAACATGGTTTAGTTAGGGAACCTCTTTCTAATTGTAAAACCTCATCACAGAAGCACCCGTTAGTTGGCTGCTTCAGACTTAACGTGGGGAGCATTCCACCCAGGAGAAGGTGAGACTGTGCATTTGGATAATACTGATGTTGGTGTGAGCCCAGGCACCTTCACTGGCTGATGTGTGAGTGTGAGTGCGTGCTCATACGTGTGTGCACAGGTATCCTAGCTCTTTTAAACGTGGTGTTCTTGAACGTGGGTTAATGATGTTGCTCTCGAGGTGTAAGTGTGAACTAAATTTTGTGCGCATGTAAATATATTTGGATTAGGAGAACCTGTACGTGTGTTAAGTAGTCCTAAGTAAATGCTTGAAGATGTTTCCTTTTAACGCTGAGTTGCATAGTGAAGCCAATCATTTGGGAGCACAAGTTTGCCTGGAAAAGCAGATCTGAGCTGCTGTACAATTTTGCCAGCGTTTAGTGTTTAATTGGTGTGGAGTTAATGACCAAAAGATTTCTTAATTGCAGTAATGCTTCCAGGCTGCTTATCTTCAATAAGCTGCTACCACAACAGATGGCAGGTTAGTGGTTTAGCTGAGATTGACTGGAAGTTTTTCACCACTTTATTGGCCATAACTTATGTATGTGACTGTAGAAAGTACGTAGCTGAAAACAGAATCTTCATTGGAATAGGTGTCAGGTGAATTTTGGTTTCTATTTTGTCACTCAGCAGAAGATAAAACCGTGAAGTTCCTTCTGACAGTACGGAAGCGTTCTGTCTGTGTGATCATCTGTATTTCATCTTTGCTTCTTTTTCCTGGCTGTTCCCATGGTTTGTCTCCACGGGCTGTGATTCTGTGCTCTTTGTCACGGGCTCTGTGGGGAATTGTACCGGTGTGTGCTGTGATTTGAGGCAGCTCGGAGCCGTGGGCTGGGGCAGATGGGGGTTTCATTTGGCACTGTGCTGGCTGAGAGGCTAAAACACAGGAGGAGGAGTGGACGAACTAAAACTTCCACCACTTACAGATACACATTACTTAAAACAAACAAAACCCCATTCACTTCCATTTTCAATGTTAAAAGGCAATGATATTTTTTTCTGTCCTGGAAGCAGACTGCCGTACTGGTACTCTTTTCTCCCCTGGCTTGAATTTTGAAACCTTATGTAGGAGAGGCAGGAACTTTGTACTGAGGAACACAGAATTGTAATGAAGTTAAATATTAATTACTGTCTAATGTTTTAGGAAGGGCTGTCACTGGCTTTCAGAGTTAAGGGGGAAATCATGACCTAAATGATGCACATCTTGAATGCTATGTCTGTTGCCTTTAAACTTGACTGATGTACGTTTTACAATGAAAATGGAGAGGAATAATATTCTGTAGATGTTTAAAGTGACCCTGAGCCTATATTTTCATTTATTTCCACTTTGCAATATCACTTACAGCTGTTCCATATCCGTGCTTTGCCTGTTGTTCTTGGAGCTGGCTGAATAGCCCGCCTTGCCCCTAGTCTGCAATAGCTCCTTACTCTGAAAACGCTTTGCTACAATCTTAGCAAAATACTTGCCTTCAGTGCAACTGTGTGATAAAGATATTGTTGCTGATTAGTTGGGAGGTGCGTTCATGGGCGTGGGTCTTGGAGGCTATCTCGGTAAGGAGCCCTGTAGAATCTTGTTCTTGCAAGGTATTTGTATATTGCAACAGAATTCCCCTCAAATTCCTTTCTCACAATCCAAGCTTGTTAGACTCCCAGTAGCTCTCAGTGGGAGCTCTGGCTGCTGGATGGTCTTTTGGTTCCTTCTGTACTTCTAAAACTATCTTCCCATTTCATACCAGAGCTGAATGTAATGTTCCAGAACTTATCTGTGTTGTAAAATCTTAATTTCAAGTTTCACTCCCTTTTACCTCGTTCATTTCTCCCTCTCCTGGCCAATGGAGACAGCATTGGTTACATTTCTGTCAGCTGTTTGCCCATCTGCTCTCATAGTGACCTTACCGATGGAGGCACCACACTCTCACCAAGCAGCTCATTTTTGTCCTGAGATGCTTTGCTGTTAGTTTTCTGCTGTACAATCTGACTCTCCCTTGCTGCAATTCGAGTACTTCATTGTTCGTTCTGTTTGAGAACTGACTGTTCCTCCCTGCAGTAAGCTGGGTGTCCCTGCCTCCTTCAGCCCTCCCTGACAGCTAATATCTCATGGATGTCATACTTGTTCTCTTGTAGTGTTTCTCTGTGCTGTTCATGTCTGCCTTGAAGAACTGCTCAGAATGAGTTGCAGTTCTCCATCTGAGACCTTCTGGAGCAGTATTAGGTGGAAGGATTATGTCATGTGTCACATAAGCTTTATGTCCCACAGTAGCATTAGCCTTTTTCCAAGTCTGACCTTGCTGACTCCCATGCATACTGTTGCCTGTATCTGTTTGGGAATTCAAAGCAGTTCTGTCCGATTCTTGATTTTTGTCTATTAAACAGTTTTCTCAGCGAGGCTATCAAAAACTTGATTAATCAAGTAAATTGTGACTTTTTCTTTTGTTTTGTTCTGTAAGTGCCACGGAAAAAAAGATGTACTGATCTGATGGCGCTTTATTTTGACAAACCAAGAGTGGTGCTCCTCTTCTCAGCATCATCAAAGTGTTGAAGAACAATAGGTTCAGTGTACTTACTTGACCTTTCTGGGAGCTGAAGCAAGGCAGAATTGTTCCCTAGGTGTATGTCCTTCATCTTCTTTTATTATTATTATTGTTTATTCCTTTTAAAGGAAGGTTTCACCTTAATCTAAACTTCTGGTATCGTGGGCATCCTCTTAAGTTTTTGAAGATGGTGTTATTGATTTCAAGATGGCACGAATGGCTTACTGAGCAGCTCAGTTGAATGTTATCAGATAGAGCCAACTTGAGGAGGAAAAAAACGAAACAAAAACCCACCCTGTATGGCTGTTCCCAACAGCAGTCTGACTCTGAGTGGGTATTTTTCCTCATTTGTTGGCGCTGATTGTGCGAATCGTACGCTTGTACCTTTTCTCTGTAAGTGAGGACCTGTTCTTTCTAAATTTGTTTTTTCCTCTTCAGTAACGGACTGATTCTTTCTCATTATTACTAATGCACTGCCATAGCAGTCTCAAACTGAGAAGTATTTCATTTTGTGCCTTTAGCCTTTTTGATTTGTCCCCTCCATTCTCTTGCTCTTGTTACGCATGTTATTCATTTTCTCTCTGCTTTTTCTGAGTCATTATTCTCTTGCTCTGTTTTCTGTTCTCTCGCTGTGCTTGGTTGTCTTCACTTTGTTTGTATCTTTTGCGCCATTTGGGAATTAGCTCTTCCCTGCCTTAGCCTTATCTTCTCCCAGTTCTTATTTAATGATGTTAAATCTGTCTCAGTTTGTCTCTTGCTGTTCTTTTTTCCCTTTCCCTCTTCAATAACCATTGACTTTATTGTTGCTTTTAATGAAACTGTCTCTGTGTTTACTGTCAACCACTTCTTTCTTGCTGTCTGCAGCTAAAGGGAGACTCTCTGGTTACTGTATATGTTCTAAAACTAGAAGTCAGCAAGTTCTTCAACTCCTGGTGGAGTTTTCTGTGTTCTGTTTCCAGCAGGTGCTTAAGTTCTTACTTTCTTGTGAGAAGAGATGTAGGTGTGGATATAGTCTGCCTTGATTTCGGCAAGGCATTTGACACTGTATCCCACAGTATCCTAATAAGAAAGCTGAGGAAGTGTGGAAAAGATGAGTGGACAGTGAGGTGGGCTGAGAACTGGCTGACAGGCAGAGCTCAGAGTTGTGATCAGTGACAGAGTCAAGTTGGAGGCCTGTACTCAGTGGTGTTCCTCACCACTGTTTGGTGAGGGGTTTGGTGCTGTGCCTAGTCCTGTTCAACATCTTCATCAGTGACCTTGATGAGAGGATAGAGTCCACCCTCAGCACGTTTGCTGATGATACAAAGCTGGAAAGAATGGCTGACATGCTGGAAGGCTGTGCTGCAATTCAGTGAGACCTGGACAGGCTGGAGAGTTGGGCAGAAAGGAACCAGATAAAGTCTAAGCAGTGCAGGTGTAGAGTCTTGCACCTAGGGAGGAATAACTGCATGTACTGGTACGGGCTGGGGGATGAGTTGCAGGAGAGGAGCTCTGAGAAGAGAGACCTGGGTGTCCTGGTGGATGACAGGTTGGCCATAAACCAGCAGTGTGCCCTGGTGGCCAAGAAGGCCAATGGGATCCTGGGTTTCATTAAAAAGAGTGTGGCCAGTAGGTCAAGGGAGGTGATCCTCCCCCTCCACTCTGCCCTGGTGAGGCCTCACCCTGGAGTATTGTGTCCAGCTCAGGGCTTCCCGGTACAAAGAAGACAGGGATCTCCTTGAAAGAGTCCAGCAAAGGACTACAAAGATGATAAAGGGCCTGGAACACCTCTTTTATGAGGAAAGGCTGAGCAATCCGGGTCTGTTCAGCCTTGAGAAAAGAAGACTCAGAGGGGATCGGATCCACATCTATAAATATCTAAGGAGCGGGAGGCAAAGGGACGAGGCTGGACTCTTCTCAGCAGTGTGTGGTGATTGGATGAGGGGAAATGGCCACAAACTGAAGCATAGGAAGTTCCACACAAATGTGCGTGGGAACTTCTTCACGGTGCAGTGACAGAGCACTGGCACAGCTGCACAGAGAGGTGGTGGGGTCTCCTCTGGAGATGTTCAAGTCCTGCCTGGATGCCTACCTGTGCTACCTGGACTAGGGAGCTGCTTTGGCAGGGGGATTGGACTCAGAACTTGAAACACTTGAGTTTGCTTGTTTAATGAAGCAATTTCTTTGCACAGAATCACAGAACTGTAGGGGTTGGAAGGGACCTCTAGAGATCATTGAGTCCAACCCCCCTGCCAGAGCAGCTCCCTACACCAGCTTGCACAGGTAGGTTTCCAGGTGGGTCTTGAACACCTTGGAGAAGTTCCCACATGCATTTGTGCAGAACTTCCTGTGCATCAGTTGTGACCATTTCCCCTCGTCCTATCACCATACTTAGCTTAGCAAGCAGGATAGGCTTCTTTTATATCTTAATTCCTTGAAATCTTCCTCATTCTTGCTTTTCAGCCTGCAGAGCCTCGTCGTAGGATCAGATAAAGCAGTTTCTTTCTGGTACCTTTTCCAAACACGTGGGATTGGTGTTGTCTGCATGATTAATTAGTTCATGTCTGAGTTGTGGTGTGAAGGGCTGCTCAGGAACTTTTCAGCCTCTGCTTTCTTCAGGGATGTGTTACTGCTTCTTTCCTGTTCCCAGTCTGTGTTAGCAGTGTGACCAGTACCTGCATGTAAGAGCAGCCCGGAGCAGTAGCTGATGTGATGAGGGAACACTGGAAAGACACCTCGAAGAAAGTACATATCTGCCTGTCAAGGTTAGACTTGAGAAACAGAGATTACGTATATCTTAGTAACTGCTGTGTTGAGTTACTTGGGGCTGAATGAGGGCAGAGAACAATTAGAAGAGTGGAAGGTGGAGTACACCAGATGTTATGGTTCAGTAATGTATTTCATTTGGCTAAGAGAAAATTAATAAACTGTATGATGTATGAATGTACAGTGGACAGCTTGAGCTGGGCAATTTTGGGATAATGAGGTGTTAAGACAGATAGTGTGAAATGGATGCTAGCTCAACTTGCAGTTCATTAGCTCCATGTTCCAAGTAGGGCCTCTAACTGGTTGTTACAGTTCCCATGTTAACACTTACTTGCTGTGTCTTCTGTAATTCTGATGATTGTTCTTTAAGTCTGGCTATTACACTAGGGCTCTGCATCTTACCAGTGCTCATCCTGCAGGATCGAAGGTGCCTAGAACCAGAGAGCTTTCTCTGCCTTAGTTGACTGTTCCTGTCCAAATACAGAACGTACCATTTACTTGACAGCTTCACTTCTCAGTTGTGGGGGAAAAGGAACGCAACTGGTTTCAAATATTGCATTTAGTTGGACCTACTGAAAATGCTGTTTCTTGTGCATGGCTTTCCTTCATGTCTCAGGAGATCTTGCTGTAAGAGTGAGCGTGGTTAACCCTTTGCCAGTGTGCCTGATTAATCAGTTAAGGCCGGTTTCTTATAACACAATTTCTGTTCTAGAACAGAAAAACAGTTTTTCTCTGAAGATATCTGGTCAAGTAATTCATTCCTAAATGTTTGTCTTAGGTATCTTAAACTTGCCTTTGAACAAGCACAACTTATCTTTAGGAGGGAAAGGCTGACACGTTCTCAGGGATTTTTGTTTTGCACCAGTCCTCTTAGTTTTAAGTATTTTTGTTTGGGATTGAAGTATGAACAGCAGATTAAACTCTGACAGCTCTGTGTTAGGAAAGAAAAAGGCATTTGCATGGTTGGTTGTTGCCAGCTCTAGTTGAGTGAATTCTGCAGTTTTTCAACTGCTCAGAACACTTCTGGCTGTTATACTGGGGAGGGAACACGTTTGAATCATCTTAATTATTAGGTTAAATATTAGCATTTGGTATTTCTTTAGCATATGCTGCTGCATATTTATTATAAAACTGTGGGACATTGGTTTAGGAGAGGGAAGGCAGAACCTGACAGGAGGTAGATTGGTTGTGTTTGTCTGTGTCATGTTTGGCTACAAAGAAGGGGAGGGTTATGTGTGGAGTGTGTGCATCTAGTGAATTTTGGACGTGAGCAATTAAAACAAGATCTCTCTTTTTACCTGGAAAAGCTTGGGTTTTGGGGGCTGCACAGCTAGGCAGTGCAGACACAAATCTCCTTCACTCAAGTCTGAGCTTCTCCACTATTAAGTTCTGTTACTCTGTATTTCTTCTGCCATTTCACTTGTGAACTAGGGAACTGCATTTAATGTTTTCAGGAAACTCTTTAGAATACAACTGGTTAATATATTTAATGAGTAAAAGATGTGATTCTCCTCTTCCCATTGTGGCTTAGTATTAAATTTGATTTTATTTCATACCTTATCTTTCCAATTGTCAATACTTATACAAAACTCAAGTTAGTGAGTGAGCATTTTTGAGGGCTTCAAGCAGCCCTGGTATTTTCCTGTGTCCCAAAAATACAGCGCAGTGCATCTTGGAATCACATTTCCTTTTAGCAGTCTTTGGGATGAGCTCAAACCATTAAGGCAAACCCTTTTGTCCGTTCACTTCCAAGTCTTGGTAAGGAATTCATCTCTCAGGGAAAGTGTTTGATTGCAAATACTGCAGGGGATGCTTGTGAACCCCCGAGCTCTTCTGAGTAATTTGGTGTTCCTTTAAGATGAGAAACGTTTTGATTTGGAGGGAGCTAGTGACTGAAAAGTTGGAAGTGTGAAGTATTAAAAATGATAGGAACAACTTACGATTCGTGCTGATAACTCTTTCTTTTATCTTAAAGTATGGATGTGTGCAGTCATAATACTTAAAAACAAAACTATTTCTGATATTTGTTTTCCAGTTTCTGCGCAGTATCCCAGATGGATGCAATACAAAATGTGGAGATGATATTAATGATATTAATTGTTGCTGGCTTTAGTTGAATGAGTGTTCTTATTCAGCCAAGTAATCGATGGCACACAGGCATACTGTAGTATCTTGGCTGCACAGCTCAGGAGCTGGGAGCCTCATACTGCCATTTGCTGGGTTTTGTTGAAAAATGACTTTTTTTTTTTTATTGTTGTTGCTGTTAGGGAAAGAACTAAGATAAAATCATAGGCTGGATAAGCAAAGCTTATGTCCTTATGTGCTGGTTTGTGGCTTTCTGGTTTGTATGGCATTTCTACTTCAAAACGTAGGGTTTTGATTCTTCCTGTCTCTGCAAAGAAGCAGTGAACATGAGGCATCTCATTATTTTGTTAAAGTGAGCTGTAATATTTCCATGTTAAATCCATTTTCCACTTGTTCTCTTTCATTCAACGTAAGCATAGATTTTTATGACCAAGAGTAACGTTCTGTTTTTGTTCTGAAAGTGAGTTTTTCTGTTGTTGATGATGCTGTGAGAAAATGGCTCATAGGCTGAGGCTGTCCAGTTGAACAGTGACGCTGTTTAAAAAGGAAACTTGACAGTTGGATAAAACTACTGTTGTCCCCCAGGGGCAATGTCTTTCATCTATTCCAGTACAGTATGAATTTCACTATGGTAGATGGTGTGTATTTCACTAGTATGTGTTTATGGTTTTAAACGTGGTGTCAGTTATCATTCTGAGACTTTAAGCTCTCTTGTGAGCTGAGGCGGATGGCTTTGGGCTCAAAGGAAGGGAAGACAAGATCAGACCTGCAAGCAGGAGGCGTTTCTCATGGCATCCAGGACCTCTTGCTTTCTCCTGCAGCAATCCTTCCCCACTGAAAGGCAATTAACCATTAACCACGGGAGGCTTCAGGCAGCACTGCTCACCGTGCCATTAATAGCTGTTGCTTGGAAGCCTGCATCCTCCTCCGGGAAGGACGTGTGCTGGGCTGCAGAGGCAGGAAAGCTTTGTCTTCTCTATAGCTTTTATCTTTTTGTCCTGGAAAGCTGTTGGTTATTAATTACTGTTGCAGCTGTAAATGGGTATGTGCCTGGTGGGTTCAGGGAGCTGCCCTAATGCTGTGAATTTGTGTTTCTGTTGCCTTGGAAGAAAATGTGAAACTTTATCAGTGAAGTTTCTAAAGGGTAAAGTGACTTGGATTAAAATAAATAAATAAAAAGCTCTCAGGCATATAGGATGAAGAGGCAGTTTTGGTGCGAGTGTGGCCATGTGTCATGTAACCTACCGAGATATACAGACCTTTGTGGTTACAGTGCTGATGGCTCCTAGGTACAAATGCAGTGTTTATTTTGTTATAAACTCCCACCAAGTAGCTTGGGCCTTGACTCTGCTTGTAATAGTATCCAATGGAGGAATAGGATGGTTGTTTTCTATCTGGCACTGAATTCTTCCTGAGTGCCAGCTCTTCTGACTGCTTGGTAGGAAGGATCCTGAGGAGGGTGCTCCTGGCTCTCAAGGGCCAGGAGCTTTCTAGCTTTGCTGCTCCTCTGAAGGAATAAACTCCTCATCACATAGAAGTACCTGAATACATAATCAAACAAAAGAGGTGATGGAGAGTGAACAAATAGAATAAAAATTGCTGATTATTTGTAGCCTACATGAATTCTGGTTCGTATCATTTGCTTTCTGCAGTCTTGAAGTAGGATGTCTATAGATGGTGTCTTTTGAGGAAACCTCCAAGCAGGCATTAATTCAGGAATTAATGCAGGAAGATCCTTGGCCTTTGTTAGACAAATTTTGTGTGGCAGTACTTAAAAATACTGAAGTACGACTTATGTAGGCTTGCTTGTATTGATGGAATTGAACTTAGATTGTCTACAGATTCAGGCAGCACTTCAGGTAGGATCTGGGCACTTAGTTCTGCAACACAACTGCATATTTAGTTTGTATGGTTTTTATTTTTTCCCTTAGGATTGTATTTGGTAGTGATTAGTTGTCACATCAGACTTGAGAAAAGGGGAAAGTTATTGCTGTGCTTGACATGAGAATAAATATACTCATCTATAAGTTTCAGAGAGTTAATAGTTGAAGTCTGCATCACTCAAATTAATTTCCAAGGAAGGCATTTCTCCTTGTTTACTAAATGTAAATAAATGTGTAACTCCTTTTCAGTGTAATGTTTCTATAATTTCCAGCTTAAATGTTAAATGATTGCTGGTCATGGTCTTATGAAAGTCTGATCTACATCCCATCACCTTTACAGTTCTTTTATGAGTGCTTCTTATTCTCGTGTAAATATTAGCTTTTTTTCTGTGTGTGTAAACATTTTCCTGTTGTTGGGACTATAACTCGTGAACTCTGTATTTCCTAGCAAGTGCTCATTTCCTGAAGGATGTAATTCAGATTGATTCAGCTAAAAGAGAAATTGAGAGTGCGGGAGGAAGAACTGAAATATAGACATTACTCCGTTGCAGCTCATTACAGGATAAGGGGATCAGCATTCTTTTGGAAGTACAGCGTCAGAATTGCCTGTTGTAGATACTGTTTAAGGGGGAGGGGGGGAAGAAACTGCCAAACCTTCCCTAGAATGCTTGCAGTATTCGTGCAGTGTAGCCCATGTTGTTTAAAATGACTGTTCCTGAGCGTATCTTTTTGTCAAGGTTTGATGGATCTGTGTTCCTGTGTTTGAGGCTGCTTAGAGTTCAGTCTGTTCTGATTACTGTATTAGAGTAGAAATGTTATATCTTGACTCTGACGACCTGAAGGGGGAAAAAAAATGCATCTGGTTAATAAACAATTCTGTGTACGTTCACAGGAAGTGTTTTTCAGAGGTCCTGCATTCTTAAAGAACTTAAAGTTGGAAGGTTTGTTGTTGTTTTTTTTTTTAAGCTACTCTGCTTTGTTCAGTGCTGTATTTCCTTCCTGCTGTATTTCT
Organism: Callipepla californica brunnescens; assembly: GCA_023055505.1. Classification (NCBI taxonomy): domain Eukaryota; kingdom Metazoa; phylum Chordata; class Aves; order Galliformes; family Odontophoridae; genus Callipepla; species Callipepla californica. The sequence continues at coordinate 35,504,236 of JALIRH010000005.1, read as the reverse complement.
GAGGTTGGTGTTGTGTGTGTGTGTGTGTGTGTGTGTAAGTCATCTTAAAAGCAAAACAAAACTTTGATTACGTGTACTTTTTTACAGTGATTTATTTTTTAAACCTACATATTTGATCTGTCAGTTGCTAGCAGTGCATGGCTAGCAGTTTTCCAAACAGTGGAAAACCAAATGCCTTGTGGTTGAGTAGAGGTTGACTTGCTGCTCCCCTCCAGCCCAAGTTGGCCAGGTAACTAGGGGTTGAGTTTTAGCAGGAGGTAGGAGGGGCTTGTCCTTTTGGTTTTGGGTAGCCCTGCAAGAGTGAGACAGGGACAGCCTCCCCACCAAACTCCACCCTCTGCATTAACCCTGTTGCTAAACCAGAAAGTGTTGGTCACTCTGGACAAATCCAGAGTATACCTAATAATTAAATTTCCTTTTTTTTTTTTTTCAATAATTTCTCTCTCTAGGCTGAACCTCTGCAATGATAAATGCTTCAATTGGAAGAAGTATTTCCTTTGTAATCATTTCAGCTTGCTGAAAAGTCTCTTGAAAATCTTTCACCTAATATTGAACATCCTAAGGAACTGCTGTTGGAAAAGACTTAGCACAAGTTGTATCTGGCAACTTGGGGGTGGGACAAGGACCACTTTGCAGGGGCTTTCAGTCATTTGTAGTAAGCTTGGTTCAAATCTATATGCAAGGTAGATGAAGCCACCTCAGCTTGTCAGATGGTTTGATCTCATTTATCACTGACACAAATTTATTTTAGATATATTCTTCACTAAGCCCTGGAGTTAGTATTGTTTACATAAATCCAGGTGACAAGTTTTTAGTAATAAGACTTGTCAAAGGGAAGCCTTCAAAGAACCTGTCTTGCAAGTTAGTCCTATTCAGTAATTTTAATGGATAGGTGAAGCGCTGCAAGTCCACATTACTACATCAGCTAAATAAAAATGGCAATAGAAGCGTCACCAGACTGAGTTCGTGTAGAGCTGATAGTGTATGAATAATGAGCATTTGTGAGGAAATTATAAACAAAATAAATATAATAATAAACTTATATTGGCTAAGATGAAGTTTACTTGGGATCGCACAAACTTTCTTTTGGTGGTAGCATAATTTAAACTAGATAAAAGCCACTTACAGATACTTCACGTGGAGGCACTTGGATGCGAGTACCTGGTTTTGAGTTAACGTGATGATTGTGTGATGCCAGCTGTATCTCAGAAAGTTAATAGATTTGTGTTAATATCTTGTTCCTAACACGTTGAAAATGATATGCTTTACCTTTCAGAGAGTGAAATGAATGACCTACTTGGCAACAGCCTTGCTAGCTTCTGGAACTGAGTGTTTGTTTTGTAATTGAGAGCAATACTTGAGCTATCTGCTCAGCATTTTTCTTTCTTCTGCTTGTCTTTAGAGACAAAACAAGTGCCGATTCTCTCAAGTTGAATGAATCATCTTTTTGTGATGCCAACATTGTCTCTCTTCCTCCTTCCCCATTACAGCTGATTTCCTGTGCTTAGGTACATCATTCCCAGTGGTGAAGCACGATGCAGGCTCTGTACTGCAGCTGGACAGTGTGCTTTACAGTCACAGGATGTCCAGCCTGCCGCAGCCACCTGTCTGTGCACATCTTAAATCAGTGTTAGTGCCGTACTGCTGGTTGTCATGGCCAGGTGATGCATCTTGTGGCTAATGTGCTCTTCTGCCACAAATCTCATTTTGATTCCTCTTGTTTCCCCAAATGTCCTCTGTGACCTCGAGGGGTTTGTGCAGTTCCCCTGTGCTACTCCTTGGCTGCCAAGAGGGGACTTGGTGATTTCTACTTGTGATCAGTATGGTGAGATGAAATTCTCTCTGACACGCTACGATATTAATGATTTCTATTAAGTGCTCTGGCCGTTCAGTGTAAATGTGCTGTGTGCTGGGCTCCAGCATAGGTATGGATTAACTGGACACATTAGCTGTATTGATGTGGAGGGCTTTCTGCCATCTGGAACCGGTGCCAGATTTCTCACTAATGCGGCTTGGCAGCTGTTCAACTTCTGGCAATTTCTGTTTCTCCCACTACTTAATTATTTCAGAGCTAAGAGGTAGTTTATCCACATTTGAGAATAACGCTGAAATCTGGTGCTTCAAATTTTGGAGTATAATGAGAGTCGCCAAAGCCTTATAACGTTTCTCAGAACGCTTGCCTCTCCCCAGGCTTCGTTAATTGAGGTGGATTCATTGTAAAATTGCAGGCAGTCCAGTAGCTGTTGAAGGAATGTGAAGGGGCTGGCGTGTCTCACTGACTGATTTATGGTCACCTTTTCCTTAATTGGAAACTTTTCCCATCTCAACAGTTTGGACTGTGCTAGAATAAAACTCAGGAAGGACCACAGAGGGGGTTGTGAGTTTGTGCTTTAAATACCATGCTTGGTAAAATGGATTAGTGGTCTGCATAATTAATCAATAGGCTGAGTTGATACGGATACTTGAATTTTGATTATCACCACCTTATCTGTGCTTTCTCTGCTTTCTGTTCGTAACTCTGAAATCCTGAGTAGGAACAAAGATGATTTTTGTGGGAAACCTTCCCAGCATTCCCTCTCGGTGCCTCTCAGCTGGTGACTCCTGCAGCTCCTCAGTAATCACTTCCTCTGCCCCCTGCAATGCTGAGGCTCCCTGGCAAGCGAGCGTGTGTGAACAAGCACAAGTGCATTCTGCTCAGTGTCACTAAAATGCGTAATTATCACATTCACATCAGGTGTTATAGTATCAGTTTTCAAAGCAGAACGCTGCTACTTCGAAATCAGTGTTGGATGCTACGATATTTTATACTTTTATCCCTATAACGACCAAAACTATTTGCAGATATTTATTCGTATGCACCTTGCCCCCCTAAAAATGAAGCTCACTACAGCTTTGTGTCATCTTAAACCATGGTAGGTAGGAACCTCTGAGCTGTTCACTGTTGCCAGTCACATATTTATACCAATTTACAAGCTACTCCTTAAAAGCTCTTTGAAATTAAATCCAAAAGGATTTCTTTTTGTCTAAAACAATAATAATTAACTCTGATAGCTTCCTGAGTTCCATGAGCGTTGCTGTGCTAATAAACCTGGAAGCGTGTTACGCATTGCTGATTACTTTCCTGCTTGTTAATTTTACATTCACCATACTGTAGTGCTAGGAAGAAAACTTAATCCTCTTTAAATATGATTTTGGTATGGTTTCTTAAAAGGACTTGACCTCTCACTGGAAAATCTCAAGTTATTTAACAACAGAAAGCAAAATGGAGAAAACAGAAGTGTAGATATCTGCCTTCTGTTATTGGTACTGGAGGAATGGATTGAGGAGCAGTGGTGTGTGTAGAGTAACCCTTCTGTGTTAGCTTTCCAAGTCATAACAGCCCAGAGAGATCCTGCATCACATTTTCTTTAGAATTGCGTGGAACCTGTATCTCACACACGTTTAACAGTCATCCTTTGAGGTGATCTGTGTGCTTGACTTCCACGATGCCCTATCCTTATATCAGCTGGGGGTTCGGGGCACAGATCTGGTGTCAGAAAGTGAAAATTTAAGATACCTTGTTATCTCTCACAGCCAAGGCACAAAGAAAACTTTCTGCATATCCGAAAATCACATAGGATTTTGTCAGCTCCATTCATCTGCCTGCAGGAGCTCGGTGACAGATAGAGCTGTGGCTTGGCGAAGAGGGGAACAGCTCTGCCTGTGTCTTGACAGCACCCAAGGCAGAGCTCCACTGGGCTGCACAAGGGGGGTGTGCCCCCAGGAGGCAGTGGGGCTGCTGTGTGCAGTGGGTTTGCTGGGGGTGGGCAGTGCTGCTGTGCTGGGATGGGTGCTCCCAGGAAAGCTTGGTGCAGAGCAGCTGTGGAGAAGGTTTTTGGTCCAGATGCAGACAGGAGATCTTACTGAGTGGATCAGATATTCTGATGGCTTTCTGGAGGCTTTTCTGGGGAGTGGAAGAGATAAGAGTGATAGGTTGCTTTGGTATTATTGTGACACTTATAGAAAGCATAGGTTCAGATGTTTCAACAAATGCAATTGTTCAGCTCCCTGAAAAAATAAAAGAATACACTGAAGTAGTACAGAGTACCTTTGTCACATTGAGACACGTAGAATGAAATGTGTCCTTAATCTGTGCTCAGTGACGTCACTGTCTCCAGTGTGTGTCATTCCTAATGCACTTGACAGAGTCAATGCAAGTGCTGTCTTTTTTCCTGTAGGAGAAATTTGATTAAATGTTGCGTTTGGAGCAGGCTGCCCAGACATGTGATGGTGTTGCTGTCCCTGGAGGTGTTCAGGAAACATACAGATGTGGCACTGAGGGATGTGGTTTACTGGACGTGGTGATGTGTTGATGTTTGGGTCAGATGGCCTTATTGGTCTCTTTCAGTCTTAGTGGTTGTATATTTCCATGTTTTTTTTTTCAGCATCATGCTGCTGTTGAACTGCTGAGGTCTCATTGCTGATGAGTTGAATTTATTATTTCATCTGCTTTTTCTTCTTTTCCTGAGTTTTCGTGAGACTTTCCATCTCTGTTTTTGTGGGGTGTGACATAACCAGGCTTCCACTCCAGGAAGGCCTGGGGTGTGTTTCCAGGGCAGTAACTCACCGCTCAGCTCTGGCTTTGGTTGTGACGTGCTGTTACAGCAGATTATGACAGACTTTGTTTGAGTGTGTGTGTGCTCTGATTGCTCAACCGGTTCGTCAAGGTCACTCGGGTGAGCTCAGAGTGTTGGTCATGACTGGGATTCTCACTTTCTTTGTAGTCTCTGGTGCAAATTATCCTGTGCAAATAGTCTGCCTGTTCTCCAGAAAATTCAGATTATAAAGAGGTGAGTTATTGTGGCAGCAGCTTGCAAGAAAGTATTTGGTTGTTGGTTTTTTTCCATTGTAAATAATGTCTATAGAAAGGACAGAAAGATAATATTTTCTCCCTATTAACATGGAGTGAAGAGGGCATACACAGTTCCTGTTTTGCTGATCCATGCCAGCTTTCCTTCTGGCATTTACCTGTACAAAATAGCTTTCTGAAGCTTGACAATGACTAAAATAGAGTTTATCTATAAATGTGTGTGTGCGTGTGTGTGTATATGTGTATATATATATGTATATATATATATATACACACACACACGCACACATACAAATTTTAATTTTTTTAAGAGCTTTTGGTTGTCCAGATGTGACAGTTGTCAAGATTTCCCCTTCCTTAAATTTATGCACACTGAATTGTATCTGTCGACATACTGCCCAGTAATTAGATCTTGTAAGGTCCTTCTGCCATCCTGCAGCATCTTGAGTAATGTGAAGAACTGGAAGTTATTGGTTAACTTGGTCAGATCAGGTACTTCCTTGCTAAGACTTAGGACAATGGTGGTTTCCATGTTTTGCTTTGGGAACTTAGATATTTTAGATACTTTTCTCCTTTGTTAGTGGTGAAGTAGGAAGCATGTGCTTTCATATTGTAATTATTAGTGCATCTGATAGATCATTAGGCTTCTGTAGGATTCTTGGTTGAATGTCATCTGCTGATGATAGCCATCCTGATGGCTAGTTCATGGATGTCCTGTTGCCCCCACACCTCCTAGCAGTGCCTTGCTTGAAAGGAGATCCTTCAATGCATTTTTCATCAAGGCTTTCCCTGGGAGGATATCTTTCAACTCCTCCATAGTGAACACGAAGAACACATTCGGTGTTCCTGCCAAGACCTTGTCTTGTTTGAGCATTTCTTTATGCATCTGATGTTTGTTTACTTTAACCTTATAGGTCCTGGCAGGCTCCTTACTCCCTGTATTACTCATGTGCTTTGAGAAAGGTGTAGGTTATAGTGTTCACGCTTTTTCTCCTTGTTTCTTTAAATTCTGGGTGAGAGTATCTCACTGTATTTTTTTTGTCTGTTTTAAGCTTGCTATTGTTTCAGCCCCATTTGGACTACTTTTACAAGATTCTTCTAATATTTCCCCTAATATGCTATTCAGCCATCTCCCTCTCTTCCCTGTCATGTCATTGTTCCCTTCCTGCCCATTCCTAAGTCTTTGCTGTGTCTTTTTTAATATTTTGTCTGTTTCACATAATGTTGTAAATCTCCTCATTGCCTACAGACATTTTACTCCTGATGATTCTGTTTCACCTTATTTTAAGTTTCTTAACATTTGTTTCTCTTCCAGATTTTATGACCACTACTAAACCTGGGGAGTTTGATACTAATATTTTGAATTGAGTAGTGCACAGTACCTAAGATCAAGAGGCACTGTGCTGCTAGCAAAAGACAAGGCAACTTGTTCCATGGAGCAGGCATTCCTGACATGCAGTATTGCCTTGCCATTGAGCGCATATTGGAAACATCCCAGTATTTTTCTCTTGTCTTTTTCCAGTGTTTCTGGGTGCTCTTCTGGTCCCTGAGCACCAACGTGTTTCACTTCACTGATGCTTTTTTTTGTGTGATTGCAGTCTTGAGTGTGGAGAATGGAAATGTATTTCCTAATGTAAAAGTGGAGATGTGGGATGAATTTGTTCACTGGGATTTTCTCAGAATAATGTTTTTAGAGCTGCAGATAGCAATTTAGTTTCAAAGTTTGAAGTGGATTCTTTGTTTTCAAAGACACGTATATCCCACTGAGCAGTCAACCTACAGTACATGGAAGTTCTCTTTCCTTGAAGAAACATTTCTTTTTTTCCACTTTCCAAAAAGTGAATTAAAAAATAATAACAACAATGAACTTGTTACGGTTCTTGCTATCATCATTCCAGACCTGAGCTGCTTCAGTTGAGTGAGATGGAGGTGTTTCTTAAAATACCTGCTCTTCGAAGTTTGTGTATAATACGTTAGTAGTTGGGTTGTTTCCTATTTGTATCTTTCCAAGCAGTTATTTGAACAAGACCCGCCTGGATGCCTACCTGTGTGACCTGGTGTAGGGAGCCTGCTTTGGCAAGGGGGTTGGACTCAATGATCTCTTGAGGTCCCTTCCAACCCCTATGATTCTGTGATTGTGTTTTATCCTCTGCCTGCCTGAAGATGCTGGCTTTCCAGAAATCTGACTGGCTCATGAAGCAACTACTCACTGATCTGAAGATGAGTGAAACCAAAGGGTGGTACTTTATATTGTGGGAGGCTTCGTTTTAAGTTTTGGGTTTGTCTGACACGTCCAAGTGTTACCAGAGGTGCTGAGGTCCCCAAGTTAAACAGGGGAGTTGCTGTAGCTGTCTTGGAAGTGGTCTTAAAAATAATATCAGACAGTAGTGGGTAGAAAAATGAAGAGCAAAAAGAGGTTACCAAAACTAGGAGGGATGGAGTGGAAGCGTGGGTTAAATTACATCTGAAATGCAAGAGATGAACCAGTGCTCGCAAAGAGGGACCATGGGGGAGGAAAAATAATAGAAAAACTTTGTCTGCCTCTCCCCCTCCCTTCCTTTTTTCAATCAAATGCCTTTACATTCCTCTTCCCATCACTGTGGTCTGGGGCTCTTTGCCATCATCGACTTCAGTTTGTGTGCTCTCTTAACTTCGCTCTTGTTCTAGTGTCTGCAGATAATACTCTATGAAAACACTCGTGGCTTTTGAAAAGCACTTCATTGCTGTCTGGTGTAGTTTCTGTAACACTCAGTGCAGAAGGGATCTGAGAGATTTCTGTATGAATTATAACTGGCGTAGGAGGAAAGCTACTGCAATGCAATAGCTGGATGCAATTCAGTGGCTTCCTATGGAAGAGTCTTCCTGGTTAACATAGCACATTTTTCTAAGCAGCATTGTATTCAGCTTTCTAAAGGAAGGAATCTTTGGTAATTGTCTCAGTTCACAATAGAAGCAAACAACCAAATACAGAGGGGAAAAAGTTGTTTTAATTTTGACTTAGTTTTTCCTGTAAGAGTTCTTTCTGATCAGAGTTGGACTGCTAATGAAATAACTGTACTGCAAAAGCTTGAAAGACATAACTTGTTCAGTTTTGCATCTGTAGAGTTTTGTTACAGAAAGAAACTTGTCTGTGTCTGCGGTCAATCACTGAAATTTCAGAAGTTGTTTTATCGGTGCTTAGATTCAGGGGCAAGGTTATTTGTTTGTTTCTAATGCTGTTCTTAGCACAGAACTTGATTATTGTAACCATTCTGCTGTTATTTTTTTCCAGGTTTCGCTTAATGGTACACAGTTTACAGACGGTTCCGTTGGATCAGAGTTCACAGGTGTTTCTCAGGTAAGCACAGCCAGATTTTGTGGGTGTGTATGGCAGCAGACTCCTATTAATGGGAGAGAGAATTACAGTGTGGCATACAGAGGAAAACCTTGAAACAGATCTGCAGTTCTGTTTGCATTAAGGATTTTGAGAATTGAAGTCAGTTTCTGATTGCTTCACAGTTCGAGCTTTAAAAAGCAGGGAAAATAAAGTTTTATTGTTATAATAAGCTTGAAATTGGACATGGGTGTGAAAAAAGCTATGCAGTTTTATGGTAATAAAGCTATTCTTGGAAATAAATCTAAATACATAGCAGAGGCAGTTATTTCTGTTCCAGCTTGTCCTACTTCCAACTTTCCTTTGTGAATGTTATATCTGAACATGTTTCAGAGAGAGAAAGTGAGACTGGATGTTTTCTTGCAGAGATCTGTCTCTTTTTTCATTATTTTATTTTTGTTAAGCTTGACTGGTGAAGAAGTCTCTTGCTTTGCTTAAAATACACCCTTAACGCTGATTAAGCTAAGGAGAAATACAAAATATTTGTATGACCAAAATCTAAGCTGTTCAGAAAGCTAGTCACAATTGTTCACTGCATTCGTAATCTGTAAATACAGAATGGCAATTCATAGCATGCTTTCAGTGTAACAAAGCTAGTACAGGAATTGGTGGTCTGTGTGATCTAGATTTTTGTTCATGTTCTAGCTATCATCCTTTTAGAAGTAAACTACTTAGTGTCAGCACTTACATGTGTAGCCGTCCCACTTTTCATTCTTAGCATGTTGACTACGTCTTGCTTTTGTTTGAATCTTAAAATCTTTCTTTTAAGTTCTTATCTGCAAGTATCAGCCAAGTTGGGAGACTCCATTAGGATTTTACTGAGTCAGCAAGTTAGCAACCATTAAGATGGTTGTTCCTGCCCTATTTGCCATTGTGTGTTTTTGTTTGTTTAATGATACTGATAAAAACTTGCATAATTTAAGTTGTAGCGTCTAGAAGTCCTTGTAGTGTGTCTGGGGTCTGTTTACCCTGAACCTTACCTTACTGGAAGTGTCAGGTTGCCTTCACTTCTGCATGTTTACATTGTTGTCCTCTACTTTTCCTCCTTGTTGGAAGGTGTTCTGCAGCTGATGTTCATAAGGTTTTGCCTTCAGAAGCTGTAAGAGTGTCTTCCTTGTATCCACAGAGACTTAATCTGGCTTTAGAAATGTATTTTAAGAAGGAAACTTTCAGGGCGGCCTCGGCAGCCTGCTGTGCTTTCTGTGCAGGGTTTAGGCATCAATATAATATCTGCAGTTCAGGCAAGAGGAATGCTTAATTTCAGAAATCTGTTTGTGCTTGTAGAGGCAATAGGGGGATGGCCTCAGACCTCCAGGAGGCAGAACAAGTCTTTCCCCTTAAAATCTGACAGCCTGCATTAACACCAGGCGAAGATGTGTACTTGACTTAATGGCAAAGCATGAGTTCTCATTAAATCTGTTAAAATAAGTTTTCTCCTTTCAGAACTTGAAGATAGTATTAGGGAACATTATTAAAATTTGGAGTTTTAAGGTCTGGAACTTAGTCTTTCTTTCCATATTGCTGAGTTAATTCTATAAATTCAAACAACATAAAAACTAGGCTCATTAATGCTGTGCTGTTTCTCTTCAGATGTCAGCAATAGAGAATTTATTTGACTTACTGTGAAGGCAAGAGCAGTCAATTGTGTTGTAGCTTGATTTAGTTCTTTGCGAGCACTTGTTTCACCTATGCTTGTACAGTACAGGCATATAGGACCATACTGTTGAATTTAGAGTAGTATGTGGATAGATGCTTGAATGCTTTATTTGAATTGTGCCTTTCCTTTCAGAGAGAATATAACTGTTTTTCAGAATCTAAAGGGGGTCTACAAGAAAGCTGGAGAGGAGCTCCTTTATCAGAGAGTATAGTGATAGGATGAGGGGTAGCAACTTCAAGAGGATATGTTTAGATTAAATATTAGGAATAATTTTTTCAGTGTAAGACTGATGGGGCACTAGAACAGGGTACCCAGACAAGGTGTGAATGGTGCTGTCCCTGGAGGTGTTCAAGGTCAGGTTCTATGTGGCTTTGAGCAGTGTTATCTAGTGAGAAATGTCCCTGCCCATGGCAGGGGGTTGGAACTAGATGGTCTTTAAGATCTCTTCTAACTCAAACGTTTCCGTGATTTTATGATTTTGAGGCTTGCATGATGAATGCTAATAATTAAGACAGAGCTAGTAGCTGTCCAATGGGACAAATCTGAGACTGTGCCTTTATAAGATCATAGGATCACCAAGGTTGGAGAAGACCTCCAAGATAATCCAGTCCATGTTTTGTTTCATCAGTTATAATTTTGCTGAGCTCCTGTGAAGTTATTTGGCTTGCTCTGCTTGATGTGTTGTAGAGCACCAGGGCTGAACCACAATTTCATGCACAGTAGCGTCTTGGAAGAGAATCTTGGTTGCCTCTGTCCTCATAAGTTTATTTTATTCAGTAGTTGATCAGTGGCTTCACTGATCAGTTTTGTTAAAGTGAAGCTAAGCTTTTCTTTTACAACAAGCTGAGCTAAAAGTGTCTTTGATACAACAAGTATTTCAAAAGGGAGGTGACACCGAACTTCAGAGCTGTTATTTTCCTTTTCAGTTCTGAAATGACAACAGTAAAAGCAATAATACTTTTTTATTTTTACTTAGTAGTTTTTCTGCTCTTAGGCTGAATTATTTTAGAAAGGAAAGCCGCATCCCTGATTCTTAGATCAAATTTATTCATAATTACAATTGTTTGACAGTGATACTAAGACTGTGGTATTTGATCTTAAGACAGTCCAAATATTCACTGTTGAATGATGATAAATTTTACTTTGAGAATCTCAGAATATATTTTTCGGGTGTGTGTTCTGTGAATAACCGGTTCTCTCTCCCACCATTTATTTGTAGACACCATTTACCTTTGGCTTGGGCCAAAGGGCACCATATACAACTGGTGAGCATTGTCTTCTTTGTAGAAGTGAACGAAAAGATAGTTCGCTTTCAGAGAGCGGAATAAAGAATTCTAGCAAAACAGCACTTTCCACATCTCCAAAAGCAAACAATATGCTGCATCTTCCACTGTGGGTGTGTCCAGACTGTAGACGAACAGTCGAAAAGGAGGAGAGGCATGCTACAATAGAGCAATCTCTTGTGGTAAGTTGAAGTACTTCAATAGACTGTGAAGATGTGCTGGAAGATGCTGAGTATGACTTTGTGCTTTGGCGCCACTTCAACTGCAAGTGCAGAGAGAGTGTTTTAGTTGATGCTGAGTTTTTTATGTGAGCTAAATGAAACAGGTGAATTGTTCCACGTGTTCAAAAAATGGGAGGTTTCAAGTCTGAGATTTGGATAGCTGAATAGAGAAGTTCCTCTTGCTGTTGTTGGTTGTTCTTTCCTTAAGAAAGAAGGACAGCTTTTTATAGTGTGCATGCAACAATAACTTGTTCACAGCACTGCAAACACTGCTTTAATGTCCAGTGTAAGTATTTCAAGCTACACTTTTTTTTAAGTATTAAAACATATTCTGAAATGAGAATTCAGCCTCACTTAGAGGTGTCTTTGTCATGAAAAGACAAAAAAATGTTCATGTCCAGCAATCCCCCATTAAAATTGAGCTGTCATACTACGTGTAAAAACAAATCTTCACAAATGATTTGGGAAGCCTTACATTTCTGATAGTAGCCTGAGGCATATACAGATTTTATTTCAGTAAGCAAATCAGTGTGAAATAAGATTGTTGTTTTTGTATAGCATATGCTGTTAAATTCATATTAACAGAGGAGTTCATATGGGTTGTAATACGGATGATTTAAGGGTATATTTCTTATGCTTACAGCTGAAGTTTGCTAATTTCCTTACTGTTAACAAGGGCTAGGAAAGTTAATCCCAGAAGATTACATCAAAGGGGATTATATTAGTAGCTGAATGGTAACATATTGTAGAGATGCCAAAAAACAGTTAAACTGAAGCACAATTTTGTTTAACTGAGTTTTACTCTTTGATACATTTCTGTAACTGAGCTCAAATAGTAAAGAAGTCATCCTGCATCTGCAAGCAAGGCAGAACTTGCTTTGTAGAAGTCTCGTTAAGTCTTGGTATCTGGCAAGAGAGATTTATAAAAGCAAACTATTCTCAAGTTTCAGCAACTTTAAAAAGCATGTAAATGGATTATATGGCTAGTCACATTTGGAAAAACCAGCTAGGAAAAAAAAAAAAAAGGAAGCTCAGAAATCTGTTCAGTCACTGCAAGCCAGAGTGTGAGTGGCTTGCTGCAGGTGTTCTTGTGCACTGGCTGCTGTTGCTATCATTACCTTGATGTTCTGATGCTTGATTTGCCTCAGCACCAACCACAATTGCTGCTCGTGCTGTTGGAAGTGGATGCATACAAGTTTGTTTTAATATCTGTCTTTATCCTGCTCCAGGATCAGACTTAAAGAACAAAAAAGCCCTTCAGTTCTGCTTCTAATCTGGGAGAGGTTTCTGCCTGGCATTAGAGACAGCTGGTGGCAACCTGGGGAGGGTGCTGGAGGGGAAGCGTGGTTCAGAGGGTGGAGCATAGTGGAGAAACAGAAACTGGAGATCAAAATACCAGCAGCCTCTGGAGAGAGCTGTGTCATTTGTTAGCAGTGAGCAGCACTGCACACAGGAGATGGAAAGCTGCTGTTACTGGGAACTGATGCTAACATCCATTACGGTCAAGTAGTATGTTTTGCTGTTATATACAAGGAGATTTTATGCTTTCTGTGGAATGGGTTGTTAAACTAAAAGAGTCAAACACGCTGTCAAATAAGAGACTGAAGAGCTATTACTAGTTTATGTGGTTAATGGTGGATGATGCAACCCTTCTTTTAGCTTAGTTCATTGTTTATGCTGGACTGCATGAAAGTGATAATTATAACCAACGTGCTTCAGTTATTTGAAATGAAACTATTTACACTGCTGGCTTTCTCAAGTCTATCTTGTGCATTTATTGGGCTCTTCAAAGATAAATTCTTTGCGGCTGGTTGTCTTCTCCCAAAATATATTCAGCACTAAGAATTGTCATGTTACTTGCCTATATATTAACATTTCACACTTGAATCTTGGAAACCAAAGTTGCTACCAGTTGTTTGTTTTCTTTTTTTCTTTCAGAGCCAAGACTTTCTTTTGCACATGCCTCTTGGAAACAGTGGATCACAGCAGGAATCTGTAGGAGGAGGAAGGATAACTGTTGGTGCGCAGACAGTGCCTGCTGCCGATCTTAACAATTCCTCTCCTTCAGACATAGCATGCAACTGTGAGGCCTGTAATGAGCGCAGGTAAGAACTGAATTCAGCCTTAGAGTAATGCCTGTACTCAGCCTATCAGCCGTCCTGTTGCTTATTTGTCAGTATATGCTTAAACTAATTCAGTGGGGATATCTGACAATAGCAGTAACTTAGGAATGGTGGCTTTTCTTCAATTTTTTACTTTATTTTTGGCATGTACTGTTTTAGGCATTTTTAGACATGATATCGCTGATAAGTGTCTTCAGAATAGTGGGAATCGATACACTTGCATGATGTACAAATTGAGAGGGGTTTTTTTGTGTCATTATTTGCAGAGAAATTTCAGCAGAGACTGAACGTGAATCTCAGCAGCTTCAAAATTACTGGTCAGAAGTAAGATACATGGTTCGATGTATATATCGCCAAGCTGGGACCCCTTTGGCAGACGACCAAGATCAATCTTTGGTACCAGATAAAGAAGGAATGAAAGAGCTGGTGGATAGGTATAACACTTCAAAAAATACTTAAGTTCTAACAGTTTTTTTTTTTTTAATGGGTTGTCATTTACTTAAGAGTGTTTCTTTTAGAATTTTATTTACCAGCTCTAAGTCTGGTGGCTTAGAACGATTGGCTGTCCACTAGAAGGAAAAGTTATAGAAGTTAGCTGTGTTTCATGCAGGATTTTAAAGTGCTGGATTGAGTGTATGAAGTGTGTGAGAAATGTTAGTATGTGTCTGCAATGGGGATGTGTGAGCACAATTATGAAAAGATGCCCAAAACCTTAATCCTCAAAAGTTATTGAGATGATTACTACTACTACAAAGACACTGTTTAGCTTGCATTTCCTCCACATGAAACACATTGCCTTGTTGAACAAACTCAATTTTACAATAGTGATTGCATCTTACAGTAGCTGTAACAGCTAGAAGTTAGAGAAGAAAGATTTTGGCTGTTGATCATTAGGTGAGGAAGATTGTGAGAAGTTTGTCCTCATTTCAGAACTTGAAAGAGCATCTTTTTCTAGGTGTGGTGTCAATGATGTTCTTCAGTTGTCAGTTTGTTGTTTTTTTTTTCTTAGGAGAACCCTGTTACTGTCTCCCAAGTGCTCCAGAGTGTTCATTTTATTTTCTGTACAGTTCAGTGTGTGGACGAAGAGTAGATTCTCTCACTGACTCTTTGCTTACTTAATTTACAGAGGTCTGACTGGACTAAACAACTGTAGATCTTAAGCAAAATTTCTATTTGAGACAGTGCTGGCAAGGTAGAGAAACTTCTGAAAGACTTTAATCCAGTATAGCTCTTTGTGGCTGTATTTCTGAATGAGTTGTAGTAAATAATTAAATAAGCTTTTTGTGCTTCTGCTATAAAAAACTGAGTGCTCATTTTTGAACGAGAGTTGTGTAACTGTAGAGAAGTACAGTATACCTTCCTGTTAGTCACACTTGGTTTATTTAAATGAAGTGATTAAAACATGCAAAGAAAAGATTCTTAAATGTAGTGTAGTGTCTAGGTAATTAAAACTGAATCACAGCTATAGTTTTCCTCAATCGAAAAACTGAAAAATGTAGCATGTGCTGTGTAGCTTTCTTACATACATGTTCTGTGTACGTAGATGCCTTTCTCTAGAGCTGTTTGGCACTGCTGAGAAACGTGATTAAAATATAAAAGGCAAGAAAAGGATCCCAAGGAAGAAAACTTTCAATGTTACTGTGATGGTTTTTCTCACTCTAGAATTTCTTGTGGTCTTCAAATTATGAAATAAAGTTAGGATGCTGAGATGGTACAGACACTGGTGAGTCCAGTCTGTGGTGCTGATGCCTCACAAATTCAGCAGAACTAGTCATTTGTAGGTACTGTGAACTATTTTTGTTTCTAAAAAGGAATAGAAAGGAAAAAGGATGTAGGTAGCATGCCAAACATGCTGTGGCTAATTTAAAAGGCAAGTTCCTTATTACTAACTTCATGCTCAGCTGTGTTAAATGCAGCTGGCAAGAAAAAAGTTACCTGCTTTGTTGAAAGTAGGCTGTGGTGCTAAGTACTGTCCCTACTTTAAATCAGCATACTTCATGACAGTGCATTAGTACTCTGTTTTATAACTGAAGAAGGAAGAGCAGGGACTAGGCAGCAGTGAACTTATTCGTTTAAGTTGTAACTACTTATCTGGTCTCTTTGTTCTTCTTCACTTCCCTGCACTCCACAAACCTGAGACAAATGCCTAAACTGGAAGCCACAGGACTTCAAATAGTACAATTTCACTTTTAAGCGCTTCAAAGTATCCATCATGTCCAGCGGCTCATTCTGAATATTGCTTTGGTAGGAAGCTCTGAAGATGGCTGACTGAGGTCCTGTTCCTCCTTTTAACTTAAGTGCCCACTGAGATTATGAATTATGAAGTCCTTTCAGAGGCTGGTGACTAAACCTTTATTAAGTACGAAAACTCTCTTAACGTATAGCTCTTCTTCTGTATGTCAGTTCAGCCTCGTGTTATCTTCTGTCCACCAAGTAGTTGCATCCAGACACACCATCGGCAGGAGAGAAATTCTCGAGTGTTGGATCTTTCGGTGTAGCCACCAAAGCACCTGTCCAGGAGCCAGAGAACCGTTTTCCTCTGTGTGAGGTGGTTCAAACCCATGTCTCATTTCCAGAATAATGTCAGGCAGCTCAGTGCCATCGTTAGCTGTGCCTTTCAATATCTGCAGTGCTTCTTATTGGAAGACTGAAAGAGTGCATAGAGGGCAGTATATATCTGAAACTTTTGTGTTAGTCTTCTTTGAGACAAAGAGTTCTCAAGTTCTGGTCTCTACATTGGATTCAAAACAAAACTAAAATACAATCACTTGTCACTTCTAACGATTGCAGCTTATGTGCTGTCAAGGCAGTACTGTAAGTCATGTTCTGTGAAGGACATTATTTATGGTCCTGTGAACCCTGTATGTCTCTCTGTGTAGTAACATAGCTTTAATAAAAGTGTAAAAAATATTTCTGTACAGAAGATCTGCAACTTAGGGTAAGAAACTTGATGAAAATGAAAATGAGTTTAACAAACCAGTGTCTTAAATATTTGGTGATTATATGAATTGTCTCTTTCAGTTGAATTTAACAATAGAGGAGTCTCACAAAGCAGTCACTGTTGAGTCCAGTCTGGTTAGTAAGTGTTTAAGCAAATGCTGACTGCCCAATGTGTTAAGCGTCTCCAATGGCTTGAGGTAAAGGACTGTCCTACATACATTAATTGAGCCTAGATCTGGTTGTTCTAAATGTTTATTAAGGCTGTATGGAAGAATATGAAGAAGTTGTAAAGAAGTATTTCTTTAAGGCTGTATCCCAAATAAGTAAGGGGTATTGGCTCACAACTAGTAGTGAAACACTGAGGTCCTAAATGAATTTGTTCTTCAGGTGTAAATGTTCTTTGCTAGTCCTAAAGCTACTCAGTTCCACGGCACAGGGCTGTATTCTCCCAAATCTAAGGTAGTTCTGTAAACCCTAATAATTTTTTCTTCTTTATAATAATAATGACGATAACCAGTAAGTATTTTTAGGAGAGTGAAAATTGTTCATTAGATGATTCTTTTTTTAATCACAAATATTCTAAAACTGCAGGCTTTGTGAAAGAGATCCATATCAGCTTTACCAACGATTGGAACAGCAAGCTAGAGAATATGTACTTGAAATGAAGGTTCGTCTGCTCAGACACTTGTCACTGGGATCTAAAGTTGCATCAACATTAGCAATACAAGGGCCACCACAGGCACATCAGTTCATCTCACTCCTACTTGAAGAATACAGTGCGCTCTGTCAGGCAGCGTGCACAATCAGCGCCTTCCTAGTTACTCTGGTAAGACTGAGAAAGCAACCTGCTAGGAATGATACTAGCTGAGCTGCTTCTGGGTTCTTTAAGAAGTCTCCCATGATTTGTGAAATATAAGGGCTGTGTCGGACGTGGTTGGAGGTGAGGGTGTTCTGAAAATGCAATTCCATTCTTCACAAATGTGGGTCAGACATCTCTTAAAATGAATGCCATGAAAATTGCATGAAGAAAAAGGTGGCGTGTTGTTGTATTTGTTCTGAAATCTACATTTTAGATAACTCCACTGAATGATTATAGCATTTCCCTGTTCTCTTCTCTTGAGAACCTCATGTAAAGGATGCGCAATTTTATGTGTAGCACTAAATCAAATTGTTTTAATATATTTTTTTGTGTTATTTTCCTTAAAAGCAAGAATTGCTACTTGGACCTTTTCTCAGGAATTAATATTCTGCCCAATTGTTTTTGTCAGCTGATCGTGCTGACTTGTATTGGCAGGTAGAAAATATGCAGTAGCTTTAAATCCTCTGTTCTTGGGTAACTGTGCAAGTTATACAGTAAACAAATGTCACAGTCACTGAGTTTATTAGTACTTTTCTTGTACATCCATTTCCAATAGCTGTGTCCAGTGCTTCCTTTTTCTTGGAAGTGGTGAAATTTATCACCAGTTAGCTAAAAGTGATTGCCTGGGAATGTCAAGAAAGTAAGAGAGTCTGTAACAGATGATCACATATAAGAAAGATGAGATGGAAGGAACCTGAGTGTCACTTCTGAGGTGGGACTGTTGTGAAATGGAATTGACCAAAGCAGGAAGATGTTTCTGTGTAGAAACACAGGCATATTTGGTGCTTTTTCCTGTTGTCAGTGGTCTGTATTTGTTATTTGGTGTATTATCTTTCTCAGTTTTATCACTTTGATGCAGATGTGTGGTCACTGCCATTTCCTGTTAATTGGCATCTTTTAAGTCATCAAATCTAGGTGCTGGACATAAGTAACTCTTCAAACTGAGTGACACTGAACATAGGAGTTTTCAGCTGCAAAGTGAACGGATTACAGTACAAAAGTTTGCTTTATCACAGTAGATTGACCAGTAATGAATTCAATAGTGCCAGAATTATATAGCTGATCAGAAAATAATCTCATATTTTTCCTCTGGTGATTATTATCAGTCAATATTCAAGAAAACTTTTCAGCTATATGAAAATGAGATAATGACTTTGGGACAGAAAATGGCTGTCCTCTCCAATCTCTTCCATTTCAGGCAAAACTCAAAGTAAAGCAAAAAGCCTCTTGTCTTACAAATAATAAAAGAAAAACTAGTGAATTTTATAGTAGTTGTGAATAGTTTGAAGTCAGTATTCAAATTGAACTGGTGCATGTCTCTTGTGCAATGGGGAGGCAAAAAAAAGCATGTCTAAATGAGTACTAAAAGAAGAGCCTCAAACTTCTCAATTCTTTTTTATTTTTTTTTAATCTTGATATTCTAGTATTTAGATCTGATAAGTACCTTTTTTTTCTATCACCATGCTTAACAAAACTTTGAAATTCTGAAGTACTCTTGTATTTCTGGCTAACTTGAGGCTACAGTACGTAGGCCTCGCTGATCTGAAAAACAGTAGCATTTATCTTTGCTGTATGAGCGAGTGCTGCTATAGAAAAACTGTTTACTGCTGTCTGTGTCTGGAGAAACTTAAACTTTAACCTGTCTTCGGTTCTGATGGCATGATAACAGATTTACTTTTTAGGTCTTGATATTCAAGGCATTTGTATATTAAGTAACCTTAAATAGAATAACATTCTGCTTATTAGAGAATTAGAGACAGTTGGTCTCTTGGCTACTTAGAAAACCTGCATTTTTGAAGCAGTTGCACTTTGGAAGAACTCTCTACTTGGCTTATATCGATTTTGAATAAAAATTATGACCTATCATCATATATCTGTTACTAGATAGGCTAAAAGAACTGAAAAACAACTGGTGATAGACAATTGTTTGACAGGAGCCTGCTAATAACTGATTCTTGAAATAAATCTTACAGTACAGAAAACTGTGGAAGCTTTCAACAGCACAGTCTGTTTATTGTGTGGTTATTTTTTTTTCCCAACTCATGACAATTTAGAAAAGGTATGAAGCTGCGTCTACATAAATCATTAAAGAACTGCACAGTGGTTTGAATATTAAAATGGAGTAATATCTCAACTGGATAATGCAGCCTGCTGGTTGATGGGTTTAGTAGAATATATATGTGTGTATATATTATATACACATACATATATATATATAATAACCTGCAAAAAGCATTTCTTTGTTTTATAATATGAGCTTATTTGTGGTTGTTATTCATTATAGGAAAATGAACATTTGAAGAAATTTCAGGTGACATGGGAATTGCACAACAAGCATCTGTTTGAAAATCTGGTATTTTCTGAGCCACTCCTGCAGAATAGCTTGCCAACATTAGTGTCACAGCTAAGGTAAAGATTTAAACTTCACTTTTGTAATTTAAAGGAGAGAGCAAAATCTATGTTTGTAACCACCACTTTAAAACAACAACAACAGAACAACAGAAGTCTGCTACTTGTCCAGTTTGATAGGTAAGAAGCCTTGTTCATAAGGTCAGTGGGATCCTGGGGTACATTAAGAAGAGTGTGGCCAGTAGGTCAAGGGAGGTGATCCTCCCCCTCTACTCTGCCCTGGTGAGGCCTCGCCCTGGAGTGTTGTGTCCAGTTCTGGGTTCCCCAGTACAAAAAAGACAGGGATCTCCTTGAAAGAGCCAGCAGAGGGCTACAAAGATGATAAAGGGCCTGGAACACCTCTCTTATGAGGAAAGGTTGAGAGACCTCGGTCTGTTCAGCCTTGAGAAAAGAAGACTCAGAGGAGGGGATCTGATCCACATCTATAACATCTAATGAGTGGGAGGCAAAGGGATGAGGCTGAACTCTTCTCAGCAGTGTGTGGTGATAGGATGAGGGGAAATTACCTCGACTGAAGCATAGGAAGTTCCGCACAAATGTGCGTGGGAACTTCATGGTGCAATGATGGAGCACTGGCACAGGCTGCACAGAGAGGTGGTGGAGTCTCCTTCTCTGGAGACATTCAAGACCTTCCTGGATGCCTACCTGTGCAACCTGGGCTAGGGAGCTGCTTTGGCAGGGGGTTGGACTCTGTGATCTGTATTCAGTTGAGCCAACCTGCTGCCATGACTTGCTTGTTAGAAAAATTACTACACTAATCTCCTTATTTGTAGGTTACCTAGTTAGATGGCAGTGTCATATGAAAATGATGGTGTCTTGACTGAATAGTAATCTCCTCACTTGTCATAAGGCAAGTGAGGAGTGGTACTGTTTCCA
The DNA here is from genome assembly GCA_023055505.1 of Callipepla californica brunnescens. Classification (NCBI taxonomy): domain Eukaryota; kingdom Metazoa; phylum Chordata; class Aves; order Galliformes; family Odontophoridae; genus Callipepla; species Callipepla californica. The sequence continues at coordinate 35,483,646 of JALIRH010000005.1, read as the reverse complement.
TTTCTCTACAAGTGAATAGATGGCTATAAGACAATGCACAAACTAAACAAAAAAACCACCCTTGCTATGTGCTTGTAGATTGGATGGCATATTGCATTTCCTGGGGCTTTGAAATGTATGCTTTGTTGTCAGGATGGTTCTGTTTGTGTTTTGTGTATTTGAAAGTACTTGTTTTGTGCAGGAAAAGTATTATTAATGTACAGAAATGTTGCTTTTCATCTCGAGTTCTGTTTAATCTTCATGAACTACAGCCATGCAGTGCTTGCGTTGACCTCTCTGACTTGTTTCTGATCAAGGTCTTAGTACTCTGTGAATTTTTGTCCCACATGCTGTTTTGGATATTTTTTCCAAGCTACTAGAAACAGTTTGATTTAATGTCTCAGTTGCAAGAAATATTGCTTGTGGCAAATGAAGAAACTTCTGAGTTACGCTTTTGCTAGCAGTTGTTAGAAAGGAAAGCAGGATAACTTAATTGTCTCTGAACTCAGTCCTGGGTTACTACCAGGACCCCATTTTCCTCTTCCAGGCAGGTAATTCTGTCACTCTGTTAAACAACATGTTGTTCAGTTGCATGCTTTCCCTTTGATCTCTTTGATCTCTGCTTGACTTTCCAGTACTGTTTTCAGTGACGCTGTTCTCAGGCATCTTGCTTATTTTCTGCCAAGGCTTCTCTGCACTTCTTGATTCATCACTTCTTGTTTATTGAGGCTGTTGATACTTCCTTTACTTATGGATATGAGAATGGTCTTATGTGAAACTTGGAGTCATTTCTTAACAGAAGTGTTGGATTGCTTGCATTTACCTGTTCTCAAATGCTACTGAAACTCAAACCTAAGCAACAGAAGTTGTTTTTTTGGAGAGCTTCACTGTAGTGGCAGCTATCATCAAGTTTTAAAGACAGAATCCTCTTCCTTCAGTGATTCCTTTCTGAATATATCTGTGCTCCCTAGATAGTTTTAAGGGTGTTGCAGTTAAGGAACAAGGGTTTTGCCGAGATTGATTCTCACAAGCCTTTTTGAAAGGAAGGATTCAGCGCAGGCTTTTCCTGTTCTTTGATTTCCTGTTTCTTTGGTAAGCGTAGAGTACTGCTGTTACTTTTCATATGTCACATGTTTTTTACTCATCAGTTTTTTAGGCCTTAGTCTCCTCCCCCCCCCAAAAAAAAAGAGTAATTTGCCTTCTATTGGAAATTTCGTACCTTATAGAGTAGAGGAATATTGTAGCAGAGACCTCATATGGACAAGCATCAGAATCAGCCTAGCCTTCCTGATCATTTCTTCTTGAGTAGGAGACAAGTATTAACTTTTTTCATTGTTTGCTGCTGCTTTAAGAATCTTTCTTTGAAGGAAGAATGAACACTTCACAAACTGGAGTGCATTTGTACGTTGGTGATCTGTAATGTGTACATTAGAAATTCTCAAGGATGAGAGAGGCTCTGCCATTTCAGAGTGGGAAGATCTGAGTGGTTTGTCTCTTAACAGATGGATAGGTAATTTTCCATAGATTTTATACCTAAAATCCTTTTTACATGTGTATATATGGACTTTGAGAGCAATTAATCTCTTAATTGGTCTTATTTCTAGATGTTGCATCTGTTAATGCTTCAAGAAACAGGCAGAGGAGAAAACTTCTCGGTTGGGATTGAGCTCTAGGATAATTCTTTCCACCTATCACAGAAATATTCGTAAGCTCAGACATCAGTAGTTTTGGAAACTCTGTTTGACATGATACAATTACAATAAATACTCACATTTTGATTGTTCCTATAACTGTCATGAAGAGATTTGTCTGTGTGAAATGTTCAGGAATTTGAGACTCATTTTAAGTTTTTCTTATCTCCTATTGAATCATTGCCTTAAATGCATAGTTTGGTTTAACTGCAAAGCAGTAAAAAAGCCTTTGAAGAATTCACACAAGTATTATGTTGTCTGTTTTTTCTAGAAAATGGCAATTTAAACTTAACATATTTTCTCTACAGAAGCCTATTCCTCATACGAATTCTCAGAGTAAGCATCTGTTTTCTCTCAAACTTACTGAAGGATAGGTAGTCTTGCTCCTTGTTTAGGATACAAAACAGATCCTTTTTTTTGCTACAGTCAAGATTCCTGGTTAGGCAGGCCCTCTCACTTCTTCCCAATCCACACAGAATAGCAAATGGCAATAAAGTTGTCTGGATGGGATCTTCTGCTGGTAATCCTCAACCCTTTTCCAGTATTGCCTTATTATGGTTAGAAAGTCTTTCTTTTAAGCAATAGATAAGGTGCTGCCAGAGTTCCATGACTGAAGACATTGGCTTTCTTGTTTTATTTTTCTCAAAATGTGAAGTAGTGTTGTTGTGGCATCTTTGCTTCATACAGATTTTGAGCATTCACCCCATTCTCTCATGCCTTATCTGAATTACTTTATCATTTGTACATCTCTGGCTTTTTCAAAAAGCTTGACACACCAAGGCACACCAACTAAGATATTTATAAAGCATGTTTGACATCTCTGAGAAGTTCTCTTAAGGATTTTTAAATACAGCAGACTTGAGGGGGGGTGAGTTAACTAGATAATACAAGGTTAGCTGTGCCAGGACTGGTCATCTGCTGTGGACTGCCAGGGTCTTAGTGGGTTGCAGCTTGTTCTGCTGCCTCTGATTTCTTTAGGAGTTTAGTAGAGTTGTACCATCTGTAGTCCAGCAGTAAGAGCTGTCTGTACGCTTAGAAACAATCAGTAGGACTTTTAGATTAGGTACTATAATTCATAAGGGCTTATTTTCAGTATTTAAGGTAATCCTATCACCTATTTACACATTCCTTGGGAACTCCAGTACGTTTAGTGATAGCATGTAAATACGTGTTGATCTGTACTCAAGAGTCGCAGTAAATATTGAAAGTATTAACTCTGCTGCAGTGTTAATGGAAATTTTTTTACAAAGAGTTTTGCTTGTAGCTTTAAATCTTACTTAACTTAGGTTTTGTGCAGAATTAATCTTTGTAAGAATTGTGCTATTCAGCATCAGCTCTGGAAATAAATGTGACTCCTGAGAAACTAGGATCAGAATTTTGCATAATGTTGTCGTATCTAAAACACAGGATGAAGGAAAAGGAATGATTTGTGATCCTGGTTTAGGAATTGTTAGTGTTTGCACTGATAATGAGGAAAAATTGTTAAACGTTGATTCTTAAAGTTGCCATATGCCTTTGAAGTGGTTTTGCACCCTATCATGGAAGCATTTTCTGTGATTCTAATGTATGGAATTATTCACATAGCTTTCTAAAGTGGTTGTATTGCAGGTTCTAGGCAAAAACAACAGTAAGAAACTTGAGTTCATTGGTGAAGTAATGGCCATAAGTTAATGACCACTGAGTTGTCTGTTTGTGCAGCTTGTTTATTATTTATATTATTTAAGGTCTTAGAGCATTAAGTTCTTGGTTTGGATTAGTGTCCAGTTGCAGCTGAGATTTATGACAGACCTCCCAGAAATGCTGGACCTGGGCTTTCATGTCAGCTGTTAAGATATCTGTGCTTTGATTTTGGCAGTGGCTTGTTAAGCCTTTTGACCAAAGTACAAGCTCTGTGCCTGGTTAAGTACCAGCTGGTTTCTCTATAATTACCCAGTAAGAGTAACGTTGAGAAGGTTTAGTTTGTTTGGGCCAATTCATAGATCATTACAATTCTGTGTGCTTTAAAATTACACCTAAGAGAATTTTGATTTCTCCCTGATTTTGTAGTCAAGATTTAGGGAGCTTGCTTATTGACTTGAGTTATTGTGATGATGTACTCTACAGCAAATACCTTTTTAAAAACAAAACAAAAAACAAATCCATTACAAAAGAGAATTAGTGGAAAGGAAACAAAGTCTTTTTCCTGTTCCTGGGACCCCTCCTGGGGACAGCCATTAGTGAATGGTATAAGTGCATTTTGAAGTTGGTGTTGCATCTCAAGTGATAGTACATTACTGCACACAACCAGATTATCTCTCTTGCATCACTCCACAGTGTTTTACCCAACTGGACCTTCAGTTTGCCTGGTAATGTTTTTACTATTGATTGTGACAGTTCAGGTTAACAAGCTTGTGGCTTTATTTTTACAGTCTTAACTGTTCAATAAATAGTCAACAGGTATATTTAACCTATAGGATTTGAAAGGATAAATATATCAAAGATCAAAATTTGAATAAATGTTGCTCATCTGATTACCCATGGGAAGGAGGCTTCGGAAAGGTTGCACTTCCCACATTCTTGCTATTATTGGTTATAGAACACTGGAACAATTGGATATTTTGTTTTTGAAAAATGATGAAAAATACTGATTGTGAAATGCAAGCAGTTATGTGGGCCTAGGTGTATCAGTAATTGCACTTAAGCATTTTACAGTCTGGTAGAACTGTGTGAGATTGTTTTTGTGTTTTTTGTTGTTTTTTTCCAGTAATATATCTCATGTGTAATAAATGCTGCTTGATTTTTGTAGGCTTGGAACAACACATGATTCCTGTAGTGAAGATATGTATAGTACCTTGCTACAAAGGTATCATCAACTGGAACAGGAAATGGGGCAAGTTGCTGAAGCATGGCTTGAATGCCAGAAAAGAATAGATGATTATGTTGATGAACAGGTAAGAACTGTGTAAACAGTTTCGTGACTCATTATGTTGGGAGTGGCCCATGGAAGGCTGTGCCTCTGGTGATGAATTTCTTTGGTATTGCTTTACAGAACTTTGAAGCTACAAAATATAACTGTTGTAGTGATGTCAGTCTTCCAAAATAGAGAAGAACTCGTAATGTGCCAAAATGGAAGAGTAATTTTACAGAAATACCATCAAATTAATGAAGCAGGTTGTTATGCTGTGGCTTGGAGATAGACTAAAGCCATTCAAAAATATCCAAAGAATATAAAACGCTCACAGTGCACTAAAATGAATCTTTCTTCCCTAGTTGTTACTAGGGGAAAAAAATCTCTGAACACTAGGCTTCAAAAATAATTACATTAAATGAAATTGATAAGAAGGGATGGCTTTAAAATGACTTTTATTTACAAGTTGTGTAGTGTGACGGTGACCTTTGTACAGCATTGAAAAGCAGAACTTGTAAGTCTCACTACTTAAGTATTTGAGACATCTTTAGTTACCTGCTTTTTAACTGCGAATTTCTGCAGCTGATTATTCTGTCTGTGCTGTGTTAGAGAACATGATGATGTTGTACTGATTTGTATATTATCGAGGGCTTACTTTCAGAAGTTTGCTGTTCATTTTGAAAATGATTATTTATGCTTTCTTAAAATTACATGCTTGATTTTTGTCTGTAGTTCAAACAGCTCAAACAACTTGAGTAACTGAAGATACTTTTATAGATTTTGTATAGATTTTTATAGATATTTGTATTTTAAAGTTTTATGAGCGTTACAATGTGGAGATCTAATTTAAGTCTTATTAATGCTGTGCTACTTTTATGGATAGTAAGGTGTTTTCAAGTGTTATGGTTCACTGTAAATGTCCTTCAGAGGCTCTCCTGTATGATGAAGATTTAAATAAATTTCTACCAGTAATTTCAGTGTCTTCAAGACTGAGATAGGGTAGAACTAACTTTATTTTTGGAGATTGTTCTATATTTGGGGTCTACATCACTGGGCTATCAGTTACAAAGTTTTCTCTTGGTCAGGCTGCTTTTGTGCACTTAAATAATAGATGGAAGCTCTGTGAAATTTCACTTCTTGTGTTACTACAGTTCATTTTCCCGTGGTGTCAGGGTGCTGTGTCTGTCCAGTAAGAAAGGGATCCCAGTTCAGTTCTCATCATATTGGAACTTTAACATGAATACATCCTATAAAATTTGCTAATTTACATATATACAATAATTTTAATGGTCTTTTATTAAAACTGATGTTGGTGTTATCCATGATAGTTATTATACTTTCTTAATCAAAAATGTGCAATTCAGTATGACCATCTTACCTGAATGTGCAGTGATATTGTTGTCAACAAGGTAGAAATCAGAGAGCCCAGCTACTATGGAAACTGTGGATCTTAACTGTGCATGCATGTTTGTTATTTGTTGCTTCTTGGCTCAACGAAGCAGTGAAATTCTACTGCTGGTGTATCAAAGGTTAGAACGTGCAGATCAGCACAGATCAATGACCCTTTATCATCTTTGGAACTATATTTCAATGTTTAAACAAGTCATCAATGGAGATAATACAGACCTCTCCTACAGTGTTTCACTGCTTGTTCTTGGGGAATAAAAGTAAATGCCTTTTGCAAGCAGTACAAATAATGTGATTTTTTAAAGACTCTGTAAGCCAGTCTTGTAGTACTAATACACTCCTGTATTAGTATGCAATAAAACTCCAGAAAATCATTTGTTCGTATCAACACCTTTATTTGTGACAAGCTAAGGTTCTGAGGAAGGTGTTCAAAGCATCTGAAATGCAGGAGTTTAAATATATTTAGTCTTTACCTCGAGGTCCTAGTGTTTTCCTTACCAAATTTAGATTGTATTTAACTTGGCAAGTCTTAAATTTATTTGGACCATTTCCATAAGTAATGGCTAGATAATCATATATATTTTGTGGGCATTTCCATTTTTAATACTGCTGGCTCAAACAGAATGAAGGAATACAGAGCTCCCTTTGCATAGCTCCTTGAAAGTACAGAGTTTCTTGCTCAGCTCTCTGTATTGAGTCTGTTAGAGTCCTGGTGAGCAGAGTAGAAAATTCTATTTTACAGGTATACTTGTTGGTGTTATTTTGTTATCTTTATACTACTTACATAAATCAATAAATCTCTTTCTGGTTTTGGACACAGGGAGTTTGTGATAAGAAGAATTGTTTTATATTTCTAGTGAAACAGGGTAGGAAAATGACAGTTTGACAGGTGGGATTTAGGATGCTCAGAAGTACTGTCTACATTTGATAGATTTTAAAGCTTGGAGGCATCGAGCATCCTGTGGTACGTGTGCACACATCAGAGATTCTTGTAGGAGATCTTATTCTTACGTGTTAGTTCTGACAGAACTGTTAGTTTTGTTAAATTTTGATTAAATCTGTTTCAGAATACTTATTCACTTGCCTGTCTCACTTTACTTTGTCTGGTTGCTCTCAAACGCTTGTTAGCCTTTAAATAAACAGGATAGGAAGTAGAAGCATGGTGGAGGATATCTTTTTTCCATTGGGCAGCATTGCTGGCATGTTCACTGCAGATGTGTGAGGCTGAAATGTAAATTTTCTGATAACACCTGAATTTGGGTTTCTTGCTTCCTGAAAGATTTATTGGGCATAAATCATGTGGTTTGTGTTGAAGCTCCTTTTCTCTACTGAAATAACAAATATTCATTAGGGAAAAAAAAAAAGATGGTAGAAGAGACCCTATTATTCATGGAATTAATAAGATACTTGCAGATATTCCTATAGGAAAGACTGCTAAGCTGGAAGTAGGAAAACGTTAATTTCAGCTCCTTCTTCCATTAATACCAGATACCAAGTAGTAAGAGTTAAAACTGTGTGATTTCCCTGTCAGTTTCTTGGCAGGCTTGATTGAGTAGGCAGCTCCCAAGTGATGCACTGGGTGTTTTAAACAAGTGTAGGTGCCTGTCTTTAATGGTGAGGTGTCTGGGTGTCTAAAGTAATGAGGTCTGTTGGTTTTGAATGTGGCTTAAAGGTGCTCAGAGTGTGATAGTACAACCAAGATGAAATCTCTTGCTCTTCTGGTCTCAGGCCCTGCAGTAATTAGTAGTGTGTCTATGGTACCAGTGGTTCAAAGATATTTCGTACACGCTGTTCAGTTTAAAAAGGCACATGCATGAACATGATTAACTCTTTTTTTTTTTTTTTTTTTTTTTTTTTGCTATTGCTGTAACCTCACAGTATCATGGGAAATCAAAATTCACAGTAGTAATTAGAATTGCATACTGCTGATTGTGTTCCAAATTGATTAGGTGAAACTCTGCCACTTAACACTGTTTCATATCCCCTGTTTTAGAATTTCATTTTCCCTAGTTAAATAGTGATAGTAACAATAACTCAAATTAATATTCAGGCATACAACTTTAGTTTGAGTTTTTGGAGATATTTCTGAAGAAAAAAGATTGCTAGTGACATAACCTACTGGACTCTGGGTTTTTTTGTTTGTTTTTTGTTTTTAACAAATCTTAATGAGGGAAGTTGGTATATTCCAGTGTTAGAATTCTCTTTATTAACCAGGTAAATGAAAAAACCATAAAAGATAACCTAAACAATTGCTTTTACTCACTAATGAGCTAGTGCTCTTAAAAAGGTGCAACATACAGCAAGAGATTTTTTGTTCTTGTGTTTTGTTCTGTTAAAGTTCATGGAAATTTTTTGGTTTTGTCAGTGAATTTGTTCACTAAATTAAAAAAATAATAAATTGTTTCCATATAAGAAGTTATGGATTCCGCATTTGATTCAAGTGTGATTTAAAGCCTAGTAATTATGAAATACTTTTCCAGCTTTAATTAAATCACAGGCATGAAATACATGGAGATAAAAGGAGTAGTGTTACTCTAGGTCACTACTTCATTTTATGTTTACTCTTCTAATTTTTTTCACTCATAGACTGTAAGAACTGTAAGAACTTACTCATAGTGTGGTTAGTTCTACATGTGGTACATGGGTTGGCACTGAGCCTGTGCTGAGGCCTTGCCAAAACTCGTCACTACATTTTAATGGATTTCAGTGGAATTGAGATGTGGAAGATTTCATGCCAAGCACAACTTATGAAAAATACTATGAAAATACTTAGTTTTTGGAGGGGAAGAAGCAAATACACACAAATGCTTAAGGAATACTACTGGAAAAATCTGACTTTAAGTGTAAATGAATAAAAATTATACATTTAACAGATTCAAGTAGTAGGATTAGCAAATAAAAGAAGTGTCACATTGACTGAGTACACAAGTACTTTAAAAATGGCATAGGTAAGTTGCATTTCTTTGATAGTTAACTTTGATAGAACAACTGACTTCAAGCGTATGATTTCTGTGATTAAACCAGTGTGTTTCCCTTAAATTCTGTTCTAGATGGCAATGAAAACAAAACAACGCATGCTGAAGGAAGACTGGGAATTTTTTAAACAGAGACGTTTTATTGAAGAGCAGGTAGGATTTTTTTTAACCGTATTGAATAATTCTAAGGCTCCATGAATATTTTCCAAATGTAAATGTTTGAGTGTAATATATTGTACTAGTTCGATATGATCTAATTGTGTGATTGTGCCAGGCTTTAAGCTTGATCAGATAAGATGCAAAACAAGATCCAAGAATATATAAGCTTAGTTATGAAAAGGTAAGAACATTAGCACCATGGTCTTAGCACTGAATATGGAGTGTTAAAATTCTTGATGCTACAGAAGGGGAGTTTTCTGTGCCTCAGAGTGGGATCCAGAACAGCCAATACAGTGATCGTGGAGCTGCCTTGATGTATGTGATAGGGGGTATTGTGTTCGAGAATGTATCAAATTCTCTTGTTTGTGCAGAGCTGGGGATTGAAAGAAACAGCAGCAGGGTAAGATGATTGCATCTATTCAGACTTTGGAGCTGGGAACCCTGGAGATGGCTCTTAAACCTGTTCTGGGGGTAAAGCCTGAGCAGAGTTGCCTGCTTGTTTTTAAGCTGTAGCCGTAAGATTATAGAGTGAATAGGCTAAAGCCAAGACTGGGTCTCTGTTCACATACCACTATAGAGAAAGAAATGCTAGTCATGAATCAGTGTGATTATGTGTTCTAATAAGCTTAAATTGCTCGAACAGTCATCAGTACTTTTTTCTGTATGGAATGTAAGCATTTGTTTAGAACATCTGTTGGGCAGGGCTCCTCAGAGGACTTGAGGAAGAATCCTCTTTTTACTTTATCCTAATTGGGCATAAGTGAGCTGTAAGCAAATGTCTGTTTAGGTGAAGGACAGGTCTGAAACTTAGACACATCCTTGTTTAAACTAAGGTTTGTAGATGTCTAATTAAATTAGGTGCTTTCAGTATTAGCCCTCTGCCAGTTGGAGGATTCTCCTTCTTTTCACTAATGTGGTGAAATCTTGTTTTGAGCAGCTTCTTCTTTCCTTGAGTTTATCCAGTTGTGGCTACACAATTAGTCCTAATTTTTTTTTGCAAGCTAAGGATGAGTTTGCATTCTTTCTTCATTTGTCATCGGTGTCATTTTGTACAGTGAAACGAGAACTGCTCAAGTTCAGTGTGTGTCAGCAGAAATACCATGCAGGATGCATTTTCAAACGATCAAAGGAGATAGACATGACTTCTTTACTTTTTCATAGAAGAAACACAGTTCCTTTGAGGAGTTTCATCACCAGTGTGTTGTTTGTAACTTGGAATCTTTTTAACTCATAATCAAAATGCTGCTGTGATAAAACTTCATTTTAAAATATTTTGCCCAAAGAACCCTTTTTTATTGTGTCATTTGTTAATCTGTTATGCCATTGAATTGTTAATGGGAAGACTTGCACTACTAAAACAATGCCTTTATAATTTACTTCAGCTTAATAACAAGAAAGCACTAGCTGGGGAGAACAACTTCACAGATACAATGAGGCACATGCTGTCATCACGTTTGAGCATGCCTGACTGTCCCAACTGTAATTATAGAAGAAGGTGAGCAGATGTTTTTAACTTGAAATCATAATAAATCATTCATTTCTTGTGTTAGAGGAAAAAAAAGGAAGCACATTATTGCAAGAAAGAGTCTGGTTATTTCAAATGAATGCTACTTGAAGGTCATAAAAGTCTGTAATCTTAATTCTTGAACAGATGTACTTGTGATGACTGCAGCCTTTCACACATTTTAACGTGTGGCATCATGGATTCTCCTATAACGGATGATATCCACATTAACCAGTTACCACTGCAAATTGATTCTGCTCCGGATTATCTATCTGAGATCCGCCCACCTAGTATGTCTTCAGCAAGTTCAGGATCGGGTTCCAGCTCGCCTATAACAATTCAGCAACATCCAAGGCTGATCCTCGCAGACAATGGTTCTGCACCAACTTTGTAAGTTCTCAGTTTTAAAAACTTGGAATAGCGAATTGAACTAAAGAAGGCAAGTTGTACAGGCTGACCATCGTTAGATAATGCTGTTTTTACGTTAGAAAATTATAAGAAAATAAGTTAATCCTGATGCTGAATTCGGAAGCCCCCAAGTCCAATCTTATCTGTTGTGGAATGAAACAAATCTTAGTTGTTGGTTTTTTTATTTATTTATTTCCAAAGATTTGGATTTAATAGCACTGCTAGAAGTATGTGTCATACGTACTCTTCTGCTTTGAGATTACAAGGATGCTTTCAAGTGTCAATTTAAAAAGATCATTTTCTTAATTTGGAAAACATAAATGGTGATATTTTTTCATTGAGGAATGGTTGCTTCCTATGAATTTTTCTAGTTCCTAGGGAGGATTTTTTAGGCTTGCTGAAGGCGTTGTTAACTTGAGAATTGCATCAAGAATTATTACTGTCAGAAGTACTTGCCACCCATTTTTATTTTGTTGAGATCACAGTGAGATTTGAGGCTTTAGTCTAATGGTGGGCTTCTGCCTCTACCATAATTCTGAACACATAGAACTGATTGACTGACTTCTGTATGTAGCTTGGGTGGAACTAGCCATCAGACTCTAATCATGTGATATTCTAGAAGAGTATTTTAAAGAGGGGAGATAAAAACCTTTCAGTACTGGTGTTAATGTTAGTTGAAGTACATGATGATTCTACAGTCAAGGAATAGCCTTTAGGACTGTGTTGATATGATGTGATGAATAATGGGAGCACAGATGCCTGGGATGCTTCTGATGAATATGACTTCACTAACTTAAGTTTCCTATTGCATCTGCTGTGATCTATGGTTTAGTCTTCCACAACAGGACTAGAGTTTCTGAATCAGTTTGGGGCATGTTTGAAAACAGGTTATGTGGAAATACAATTAACTATGTAAGCATGCGCTTTGCTATTTCTGTAAACTCTCATGAGCTTTGATGCTGAAATTGAGACAAAGAATGCAGAATTCAGAAAATAATCAAGTTGAATTCAAGTATACTGTAAGTAGGTTTTTTTTTTGTTTTGTTTTTTAAAGGGAAATATCACTACTTCTTGAGGGAGAGAGATTTCTCATATTGGACCTTGTTTTATTTCCTCATTGCACATTTTGAAATGTGCCTTATGGTGCCATCACTTAAATTTTGGTGAAGTGTCCCATAGAAGCAAAAAGATACAGTGCCCAGTGTGAGAGCTCTTTATTAAGAGCTTTCCAATTGCTGTAAAAACATGAACTGATGAATCTTTGCAACACTTCCCTGGAATGGATAATAAAACACACATGTTCTAGCTGTCTGTAAAAAGAGAGAGAGGTCTTTTGTTAAGACTGAGAGTAGGATAGCAGGAAAGCATTTAGGTGGGGAGTCATTTAGGAAGTAATTGCAGCTGAGAAATTCAAGGTTTGTTCAGTAACTTACAGTTACTTGTTTTACATATTGTGTACATATTGTATTTTTTGGATCTTCACACTTTCTTTAAGCAAAATCATTGGCATAAGTATTTTTCATCAAACTAAAGGTCATCTATATCTTGTCATTATTAAGACAATAGATTTCTTGGTCACAAGACGTTGCTGGAATAATATCTTACACAGAAATAGCAGAGAATCCCACTTATAGTATCAATTAGCTGTTCAGGCATGAAGCTACTATATTTAGTAGGATTGTGGAGGGATTGCTTGATTTTTATTTGAAAAATAAGGTCAGTTAAATCAAAGTAGTTGGATTCCTAGTTGGGTTTTTTATACAAGTGATGTTCTCAACTTTATTTCATTTTGGTGACTGCTTTCTCAGTGTCTGAGGTTCCTGAGCACTGGGATTTATCTAAGCCTCTTTTCCTCTCAGTGGTAGTGATGATGAAGATGTTGCACCATTATCAGCAAAGTTTGCTGATATCTACCCATTGAATAATTACGATGATGCAGAAGTGGTAGCCAACATGAATGGAATTCACAGTGAGCTAAATGGCGGAGATGAAAACATGGCTCTGAAGGATGAGGTACAACACTTAGATGGTCTTCTTTTTTTTGACATTTGCATCTTGCTGCTGAAGAAAAGCTTGTCCTTCACTCTTACGTTAATGAATTATTGTTATACAGTCTCCTCAGGTGAGCAGTACTAGCAGCAGTTCCTCAGAAGCAGATGATGAAGAAGCAGATGGCGAGAGTAGTGGTGAACCACCAGGGACTCAAAAGGAGGAAATGCCTTTAGGAAAAAGGGCATTAAGGAAAGATGAAGCAAAAATGGATAGTCCACCGCCTTCTTACCCCAGTCAACAGGTATTGTAACCTATGAAGGAGAACAATACAACCTTTTAGTAACTTCACAAATTTGACTGCTTGAGTGATAATACATTTGTATCTTCAACCTGAGTTGAGTCTTTGAATATATTCATTAGTAGGTAGCTGTGATACCCAAAATATGTTTCAGTTGATTGTATGCTATGTCCTAGGTAATATCCTGCCTTTTTTCATAGTCTGGAATACATTAGATCTATTGAAGGTGTTTTCAGTAAAAGTGATTTCTATCTTCGTGCCTATATGAATGAAGAACAGGTGTTAAGAAGCATTTATTGGAGGTTTGAGCTTGGTCTTTGTTAAACGTTGATGTTATGTGAAACTGCTGTTGAGAGGATTATAATGAGGGCATGTAGTTAATGGGCATTTTTTAATGTTACATCTGAAGACTACTTTGCCTTGTTGAAACCCTGTGTAGTAGCCTGATGTATGGATAATGTGTGTGGGTTTTTCTCTTGTGTTTTTTTTTTGTGTGTGTGTGTTTGTACGTTTTCTTTTTTTGTTTTCTTGTTTAATATCGTTGCACTCCCTTCTGTACATCCACTAAAACACACAGGGAACCTAACCAGAGTATTTGCTCAGCAGGTCGTAGTGTCTGGTTTAACAGCTGAACAAATAGTTAATGACCATCAAGGGAAAGCATCTGATGGACTTGTCTTTGACTGTTTTCTTTCAATCTGAGTTATCCTACAGCTGTAATATGGGTTTACCACTTTGAGAGAGGAAATATCACTCACTTTTATTGTACAAAAGATTCCACACCAGGGGAAGTCGTTGAGGGCTTTGATCTTTCCCTTCTTCTTTGCCCTGATGAGGCCATATCTGAAGTGCTGTGTCCTGTTCTGGGATTCCCACTGTAAAAAAAAGACAGGTATCTCTTAGAAGGAGTCCAGTGAGAGCCGCAAAGATGACTTAAGGTTCTGGAGCATCTCCATATGAGAAAAGAGTGAGGAACCTGGGTCTGTTCAGCCTGGGGAAAAGACAACTAAGAAAGGATCTGATAAATGTTTATAAATATCTGAAAGGAGGTGGGAGGCAAATGGGTGATGCCAGGCTCTTCTTGGTGGTGCGACAGAACAAGGAGCAATGGCCTAAAACTTGAACATATGAAGTTGCATACAAAAGTGCAGAAGCTTCAATTTCCTTATGGTAAGGGTGACAAACCTCTGGAACAGATTGCCCAGAGTGGTTATGGAATCTCCTTCACTGGAGATACTCCAGCCCAGCTGGACACCTACCTACCTGTGCAACCTATTGTAGGGTACCTCCTTAAGCAGGGGAGTTGGACTTGGTGATCTCTTGAGGTCTCCTCCAGCCCCTGTGATTCTGTGATTAGATGACAGTCAGGCAGGAGCTCCTGTTAGGTTTCCCTTGTGGTTAGTGTGTCTGTAAGGCCTTTTGGTGAAAGGATTTTCTGGTGTCTTCTGACTATTAAGCTATAACTTTTCTCTCAGCTTTTCTGTGTATGTGCCATAATTCTGAAATGTACCAAGACATCTAGCTAGATGGAAACGAGTGAACAGATTCTACATTTGTTGTAGAAAATCAAATGATGCTAGATTATGCAAGTCAAAATAGGTGATCATTCACCTCTACTCGGTGTTGGTGAGACAACAGTCCAGGTGTAGCATCTAGTTATGGTTCTCCCATACAAGAGAGACCAGGACACAGTGGAAAGAGTCCAGTGCAGGGCTGCCAAAGATGATGGAGGGCCTGGAGTGCCTCTTCTCTAAAGAGATGCTCTGACCTGGAACTGTTCAGCCTCAGGAAGAATAGGTTCATGGGGATCTCACTGCTGTTTCCATTGCATTTGAAAAGTTGTGGCTGTCAGGTGAAATTCCTCATGACTGGGAAAGAGGGAATATAATTTCCATTTTTAAGAAAGTGAGAAAGGAAGACCTGGTAAACTAGAGGCAGGGAGAGATCATGGGGCAGTTCTTCCTGGAAGGCACATTAAGGCATGTAGGAGATTATCTGAGATAGCCAGCACTGCTTTACCAAGGGCAGGTTATGTCTGGGCATTCTGGTAGTCTTGTGTAATGGAGTGGTGGCATTGGTGGATTTGTGCACAAGCCTGGAGAAAAATTAATTGATGGCAGCCCTCTAGGAAAAGGAGCTGGAGATTCTGATGGGTGAAAGGCTTGAAGGGAGGGAGGCTGCAAAGAGGATGGAGAAGAATGAAGAGACTCTGCTTAGCAATGACCAGGGCCAGGACAGGAGGTGTTGGGCACAAATGAGAGTACAGGAAGTTCCATCTAAACTCCACAAAGCACTTCTCCACTGTGTACGTGATGTTACATTGACACGGGCTGTTTGGTGAGGCTGTGGGGTTCCCTCCTTGGACATAACTGAAAGCTGCCTGTGTGCCTTGCTTGGGGTAATCTTACTGGAGTAGGGTTGGACCAGAAGGACTCAGAAGTCTCTGCCAAGTTCAACCATTGTGTGATTCTGTCATTAATTGATTCTGACAATTTCTTCATTCTGCTTTAAATTCCTTTTTCATACCTGCTACCCAAAAGTTAGCCAGAGTCAGGTTTTGAAGATTCAGTAGATTATTACTAGTTCCTTGATACAACTTTCTCCTGAAACAAGTATTATTTGCTCTTAATAAATCTAATTCATTCATTTGTTGTATCCTCAGATGTCAAAATATACCTTGTGTCAAGGGCTGTAATACTTTTAAGATGAAGTGTTACGTGTTTCTGAGAGGAAAACATGCACACTGGAGAGAAGTGTTACCTGTCAATTCTTTTCTAGAAGGCTAAGCTAAGAAGCTAATGTTGCTTCTTGGAAAAAATGTGTAGAGCCACATTACTGGGAAGAGGTAGCAGCTGGGAAGCATTCCTGTGTTGCTTCTGGTAAAAACTGTTATATAGTAAAATGTCAGATGACAGTGGCAAGAAAAAGTACTAAGCTGAGAGAAGGAAATGGAGATTGCTCTTTCCTGTGTTTCTTTTCTGCCAGAGTATTTGAGTCTTTTATAGAGTCTAAGTCTTAAGTAAAAGATTCCGGTACAGCACATGTTTCCCTTTGATTGTATGACAGTCACATAGTAATTGAATTTGGAAGGAACCTCTGCAGGTGGTCTGATCCAGCCCTCCTACTCAAAGCAAGCTCTTTAGGAGAAGGTTGCTGAGCTCAGTGTCCAGTTGGATTTTGGGTATCACCAGAGATTGGAGGCTTCAAAACTGCTGTGGATAATGTGCTTCAGTGTTCAGCCACCATCACAATAAAATAAGTAAATAAACACCAGGAGTGGATTTTCCTGTATTTCACTTCATGCCTGTTTCTTCTCATCCTTTTGTTGGATACCACTGAGAAGAGCCTGGCTCTGTTATCTTTGCTGTCTTCCCTGAGTCAGGACTTGATTCATGTTGATAAGATCCTCCTGAGTTGTCTTCTTGGAGGCTGAACAATCCCAGCGTTCTCAGCCTTTCCTCAGTATATGCTGTAAATCCTGAATCATCTTTGTGACCCATTGCTGGACTTGCTCCAATGTGTCCTCGTTTCTTGTTCTGAGGACATCATCACTCCATGTGTATCTCACCTGCACTGAGCAGAGGGAAAAGTTCTCTTCCCTTAACTTACTGGCCAGGCTCTCCCTGAGTCTTAGAACTTCTTCTAGCTCTGTCAGCTAATCAGCCCTTACCACTACTGTTGCATGTACTGTTTTTCCATATACTTGAGAAATTGTGAAATATAAACATCCAATTCCCTGTTTATAGTGGACTTAACCTAGCAACTATCTAATGTTATCGAGGTTTCTTATTCCTGTCTGCCCTTGATAATTTGTATCAAAATTTTGCTTATTGTCTCTGATAGTAGGCATTTAAAATCCGGTATCAAACTGTTAATCTTGAGGGCATTCTGTGCTTAACTAAGATGAAGATCCTCCATTACTGCTTATTAATTAATATTTTTTCATAACGAAGGAACTCTGTGGATGCTCTGGATTTATTAATAGATGTATTCAAAAGCAAATTATATTTATGGTTATTAAGAAAAAGGATAGAGGGAGCTATGTGATTGTATTGTCAGGCATATTGATTGTATTTTATTTTGCACTTTCAGGCTGACCAAGGTCCAAATGCTTGTGAATGTCATGTTTGCAAACAAGAAGCTTCTGGTCTAACAGCCTCTGCACTTGCAACTGGACGCCTGCCTGCTGGCCATCAGTTTATGAATCCTGAAAAACCTGCACATCCTGCACTTCATCTTTATCCTCATATCCATGGACATATACCATTGCATACAATTCCCCACCTTCCTCGTCCACTTATCCATCCCACCTTGTATACAGCTTCCCCCTTTACACACAATAAGGTAAGCCTGCCAAGGTAGATGCCTTCTGATCCTAGGAAATTACTGTACACTGGTATAAATGAGCGGGTGACTGAGTATCAGTAAAACTGTAAACACTGCTTTTGAAACTGTGTTCTGTTCAGACTCTGATAGGAGTCCTTTTAGAGAGTATAGTGAAGTGTAAGGAACAGGGTATATTCCGAACTGGCAAAGGGCTCGTACAGCAGAGCTAAGAGCAGCTTTCGTCAGGAAGACTGATAATTTCCTTGCTTTCATTAGAAGGAATTTAAAGTCAAATGAGTCTTGAATTGTGAGAAGAGTAATGAGACTTTAGTCAGTGTAATAGGACTAATTAAATCTTCATTTAATATATATTGGAGGTCAGAATTTAATATTCCATTTTGGCGATAATGTTCTGAGATTTTTAGTTCAAAATGCTAGCACTTTTTTAGTTTTTATTTTTAGACAATTAAGCATAGGAGTCTTTAAATGATTTTTGTTCTTTGAGAGAACTTGTTTTTTTGCACATTCTGCAAAATTCTTTCGACTCAAAGCATGTAAGTAATGAAAGAGAGAAAAGTACAGAGCAAGGATTTAGACCTGGTATCTCCTTTTAGAAGTATGAATCAAAAATCAAGAATTAATATTGATATGGTGCCATTTCACATATTTCATTTAGTTGATCTATGGGCCCTGCTGAAAGACTGTGGTTACTATGATGCATTCCTCTCACCTTCCTTTTTTTGATCCAGAGATCTTGTGGTTGCAAGGAGAGAAGATCAGCTCACTGAGATGACCACTAATTATTTCTTAACATTGCTGTTAACACATAAACTTCGTTTGTCCTGTCTTATTTTTGTCTCTTCCCCCTCCGTTTTGTTGTACTGACATTCCTTAACAGCCCATAGCCTTTATTCTGAAATCCCAAATGGTTGTCCCCCACCTTCTGCCATCCTTCCTGCACTCTTCCCCATCCCTTTGTAGCAGTCTTCTCAAGCTGCCATCCATGTGATACTCTCATCTCTTCTGTCATTCTTTTCAAAAGATCTTTGCATAGGGAAACATCTGCCATGTATTTTTGAGGCTACACCAGCAGCCCCATGTGGAGTGGCAAGCTGCTAGCACTGAGTGGCTTTGTTTTACTGGCCTGATCTATTAGTTCTGGCACAGCACCTGAACCAGCTGGGCTCCGTGTGTTTTTGTTGTGTGGGAGCTAGAAAGACATATGTGGAAGCTGAAGCTTTAGGGTGCTTTCATATCTGAACAGCCAGATGAATTTGGCAGAGCTGGTAGCAAAGGAGTGAATAAATTCTGCCAGATCAGGGCTTGGTTCATTATATCATGGATAGGCTGTTCTGTCCCTGTGATGTTTCTTTGTGCCCACATATGCAAGTTCTCTTTTATGGAGGATGCTTGAGCTGCACCGACCTTCTAAATCAGTCAGATAATGAAAATATCTGGATTAAAAAAAACAGGAGATGATGAGTTTTCTTCACTGTGTTTAGGCATTAGTGTCTGAAATCTTGCTGTACTCAGCTGATACTTTTAATATTTGTCTACATCTGTATAGCTTTTCATTGAATTAAATGTAGTGCAGAAACAGGACAGAATCACTTCCCTTCGGGTTTTTTTAAAGGTGACAGTAATTGAACATAATGCTTGCATTGCTCAAGGTCTCTCAAGCCTGAGCAACAATTTGCCTTTATAAAACATGAAGCAGTATTTCTTTTGTTTTCAGTTGCTTTTTAGAACACAAGGTTGCATTCATTGCCTGTTAAGTTTTAAGTCAGGAGCCTGTTAATACTTCTAGATGGGAAAAGTAGACAAACATAACCAAGTTGAAAATGATGCTTTTAGATAATAGTGTTTTATTTGTTTTTCTGCTGTGCTTGTTTCCAGTCCTAAAGTTTTAGTAATCCCTTTATCACAGCTGTTTTGTGTGTTAATGGTTGTCATGTCACAGAAGGTTTTTAGCAGCTTGGGCTTTGGAAGGTGATAATTCCTATTAAGTTCTACATTGACAGAAATACTTTGTTTAATGAAAATTGAGGATCCAGCAATATATATTAACCCGAGGTTTTTTTGAGAATGTTTTTTTTTGTATTCATCTGTTTTCTAAATCTAAAGGAAATGTTTATGATTATAAAATACACACTTGTACATAAAATCTGTGTAATACATTATCTGCTTTTAAAAATCGACAGAGCGATCTTTTTATCTTTCTGGAAAATAATGTTTATTACCCTCAGCTTTTTATAATGCCCTTCACAATTGAAACAATTTATGATTTGAATGTTGCTGTTGGAGTGACTGTGTAAGCAAACAGAATATCAATGAGGAAAATACTCTCTATTTTCGTAGGCATTACCGCCAGCTCCAGTTCAGAATCATTCAAACAAGCATCAAGTATTCAACGCATCTCTCCAAGATCATATTTATCCAAGCTGTTTTGGGAGCACTCCAGATTGGAATAGCTCTAAATTTATAAGTCTCTGGGGATCAGAGATGATGAATGACAAGAACTGGAATCCTGCTACGTTTTTGCCTGATACAATTCCTGGTGAGGTTTTGTTACTACTTGACACTGACTAGTTAAAGTCCTTATGTTGTGCAGCAGAACGTGGCACTTATTTCCAGGAATGATAGGTTTCATCATCATGTTCTTAATAAGATGAGATTCTGGCAAGGATTTGCTGCCATTTCTGCTTGAGTGGGACTGAAAATTGAAAAATAAATTCTTACATCTTGGGAGTAGGACTCTAAAGGCAAAAGAATGGCATAGCATTTTTCACCTGTGCCCATTGTGGAAGTATTTTCATCCTAGAATGTTTAGGATTGCAAAAGAACTGGAACTGAGGGGAAACTTAAGTTGCTTTCAATCTTCTGCCACAGTGGTGGGCTTATTTTCTGTGGAGCTGCAGGAGCACTGGTAATGTGGCACTGCGTTCTCCTCCTTAACCTTGCACGGAGATAAACCTCCTCCTTCCAATAAAGGCACACACCTAGGAAGAGATTAATTTAAGCCAGAAAGCTTTTGGAGATATTAATGGATGAAGTGAAATAGAAGAGGTTAATAAATAGGGAAATGAGCATGTACTTATCTTTCTATTCACATCATAGCAAAGAAGAAGTAGAAAACTCTTTTAAAATGTAATTTGTATGAAAAAGGAAGCCTAGTTTTATGTTTGCCTTTTTTGCAGTGTTTTGCTGTTTGCTCATATCAAGCTACTAAAGTGATATTAAAAAGAAAAGACATCGAATACCTCCTAGAAAACCTCACCAGTACTATGTCTCATCTATGTACAAACGTGGTTAGGAGTACCTTTTGTGAGAGATGGCTAGTGGCAGGCTTCTGTCTGATCACAAAGGTGTTACCACAGTTAGCTGGAAGTGCCAGTAATTAAAGATTGATCACGTCACATTGATAGAAGAATATGCTATTTCTTCTTGCAATTGTTGCATGGCTAATCTGGACTTTGTTATTGAAGTAATAAAGTATCCAAGTTAAATTTTTCCAGTATAAACATATATAGATCTGTAGCCTCTTTGCTACTTGTTAACACATATGGCAGGATTCTTGAAACTGTAACTTCAAGGTTATTGATCTCTGCTTTGAGACTTAGTGCATTTTATTACAGCTGTATTCAGGGCAGGGGTTTGTTTGAGGGGAGAGGATCACTTGACTGATCTGATCCAGCCAACATTAACAACATGTCCTTGTTGATCTTGTAGCATCGCCTCTAAATTATTATGTGTTTAATTCTGAGTTCCATAAAGACAATTCTGTGATGCTTAATTATTCTGTGTACTTCAATTGAAGGGAATGATATATTAACGCCAGCACTGTCAGAAATAAGACCCGAAGCACTTCCTACCACATCTAGCAATGAAGGAACAGCAGTTACTGACGGCAAAGAGAAGAAAAATGCTGCAAAGAAGAAATGTCTGTACAATTTCCAGGATGCCTTTATGGAAGCTAACAAAGTTGTCATGGCAACCTCTTCTGCTACTTCTTCTGTCTCCTGCACAGCTACTACAGTGCAATCGAGCAGCAACCAATTCAAAGTATCATCCAAGAGACCTTCATCAATAGGTAAGGATTTGTAATGCACACTCTTATTAGTAACTGACTCCAGTACATATAACTAATCAAAGTTCTATGTATGTTTGTTGTAGTTTTCATCTCAATGATTATCTTTAATGCGTGTTCTTAATACTGTTGAGTTTTAGTCTCTGTACTCCTAGCTAGAAGAAATTTTTAGAACGTCTTTAATATTAGGGTTTGGAACTCCTGATAGGCAAATGTGGAAATACTGCACAGATTTTAGAGAGGCTGAGAACATCCACCATCTTGAGTGACTGTTTGAGTACTTAATTGGAGATTTAATTTCTTTCAGTTGTAATCAGTTTCTTTTTTCCCTCCAAACCTAGGTGAAGTGTTCCACAATATTAATAAAGAGGACCATAGACATTCTGCACCAGTTGCACCACGAAATAGTCCCACCAGTTTAGCGTCGCTTCCTGCACTGTCTCCTGCTGCACTGTCTCCAGCTTCTACGCCCCATCTTCCAAACCTCGCTGCTCCTTCTTTTCCCAAAACTGCTGCAACAGCTCCTGGGTTTGTGGATCCCCATTCAGGTCTTTGTCCTACTACGGTTGTACCTCCAACTTCCACTACAGACAGCTCTGTAAGTGCCCCTCCAAGTGTCTGCAGGTAAGTCTGGTACTTGAGTGATGTAAGAATCAGTGAAGCTTTGATTTCAGAGTTATATTGTTGTTCCAAAGCACATGCTGTCCCACTGTTCTGCTGGGCTCTGTAATGCTAACTCTCAACAGACAAGAGAAAATAGTACTTGAATTGCTCAGACTGACTAGCTGGAATGTTTTAGCTAACTAGCAGTTACCTACTGTTAAGTGTAGTGTTTTCTCATACTTTTTCCCTGATTTGAACAGTGTTTTTCCCTCTTTTGGTCACTAGTTTTTGATAAAACTCCTTTTCTGGGGGAGCTGTAAGGGTCAGTTTCTTGCTTCAGAAAGAAGATGCATATACATTTTGTAGATGTGAGAGGTGTTTGGTGTTTTCACCTTTCTAATGTGAACAAAGAAATAATAACACTAGATGAGATCTTTCTTGAAATTAAATACTTCTTTACAGTTAAAGCAAGATCACATCTGTCATTCAGCCCTTCTGGGATCTTGATATGATGGGCACAGAGTCATGCAAATCCCTTAGAGGGGATAAGCTGCTATGTAACTGCTTATTGAAGAGACCTGCTTTATTTTTTTTTTTTCCTTCTAAAAATTAAGTGACAAACAAAATAATAGCAGCATCTTGTTTTCATCCGAGTTGAGAAAACAATATGTCTAGAGCCAGGGAATTTTAGAAATAAGTTGTAGTATGAAGAGAGCTGAGCAATACTCAAGTGATGAGGCAGGTGACAGTTTCAAAACCATTCCATACTAAAACTAAAAATTTCTGACTGAAATTATTTTACATGCTTTAAGACAAGGAAGAACAGTTTCACAACTCAATTTGTAGGCTACTTATCTAGTGAGTCACCTACTGAGTTTTTGCTAAATCACTTTACCACGCGTGATTTTTTTCTTTCTGCTTGGTTTTGAGCATCTCCATTTGAAAGCCACTTTGTGAAGGCCTTAGAATTTGGTACATCACTGGTGACTGATGTCTCAGTTTGAGAGTCATTGTTCCTCGTAGATGGACATGTAACTGTATGCTTTTTTGTTTTGGTTTGTTGTTTTTTCTTTTAAATGTTATTTCCATTATCCAGAGCTTTTTACCAACTTCTGCTTCATATCACACAGTGATCCTGACTGTGAGGGCCATCGCTGCGAGAACAGTAACACTTACGATCATCAGCAGTATGATGGAGAGGAGAGCCAGGATGAAGATAGCTGTTCAGAGCATAGCTCAAGTACCTCAACATCCACAAACCAGAAGGAAGGAAAATACTGTGACTGTTGTTACTGTGAGTTCTTCGGCCATGGCGGAGTAAGTTGTTGGATTTTCAATTTTATTTTATTTATTTAGTATTTTTTTTAATGTATTCATCATCAGTTGCATGGATCTTATTATACTGCAGCTAAGGGGGAGTTGTGTTGAAACTCACTGAAGAGATAAGTAGCAAAAGGAAGTTCAGTGCGTGGACAGAAAATGATTTTCCTCTTTGAAATGAAAAAATCAAAATAAGACCATTCACTTGAAAGCAAATAAAAAAAAATGGCTAAAAGATTTAGCAAGCAGTTGACTTGGTTAATATATACCATGTTTGACTGTGAAACTGCAAATGGGCATTCTGCCATGTAGCTATCTTCACAAGTATATGCACTCATCTAGAGTAGTGTAATTATTTATTATGTGGTAAGTTCAAGTAAAAATGCACGTAATAGAAGGTGATTTATAAAAAACATTTGTAGCAATTCTGTCTATAGAAATCTCAGTTCTCAGAGTATTTTCTTTAATGTGATATTATAAAAAACCACAACTATCCTTAAAGAACTCAAGCAGTGTAAGTTTAAATTACATTTTTATCAAAGGAAAATTCAAATGCTGGCATTCTCTGTTTTTATTATTACAATCGATCTGCTTTACTGGAGCATTTTGATAAGTGCTGACTTATATCTAAAAGGTATTTTAAAGAAATATTAAAGGTTATGCAAAATCTTTTCTCATATGTTCTTTATTTTATTACTAAGAGATTTGGTTGGAGCATCTTGAAGTGCATTTTGTACCTTTACAATTCTCATAATCAATCCATTTTCACAAGTGAAATGCTCAAAGCTATTTAAAGGTGCCACATGAAATTTTTTCTTAATTTGAAATTGTATTTCATTGCTGGCCTTGTTTTACTTGAATGTGTGTACTCTGGTTTTAATAGTCAGGTCACAAATGGACTTTGAGTCTCTGGCATTTTTTTTTTTTTTTTCATTTGAAGTAAAATTTGGGGCATGTATTTGGTTAGCAGCTATTTCATCTTAAAGTCTGAAGTAAATTTAAAGGCCCTGCCCTATGGCTGAAAGGGGCAAGGAGGGGATCCCATTTCTTGTTGCACTTTCCCACCATGCCAGTGTTTCATCTGTCTTTGACAGCTGTCCAATTGCACGGTAAGCTGTTTGATGTGCTGAAGTGGCAGAGTGCTACAGGATTTTTTAGGAGTTAATAATAGGCTTTGTTTTGTGTAGTGAGTTGACTTAGATGCCCAAATAGATGGGCAGGCATACTTTGGTGCAGAGTAATCAACCCAGAGGCCAACGTAGCACAAACTCTGGAAGAGACTTGGTGGAAAATGACAACAGTAGCAGATGTCTGCTTTTTTAAATCTTCAAATGTGGTACACTGATCACAGGAAAATATGAAAGTCTCTTTCTGTGCTGTTAAAGGCCTTTGTCTTCTCACTTGTGTACTCCTCTGTAAAATTAGTGATTCTTCCAGTTGGGAAGTAGAGTTCACAAGCTTCCAACAAGCCTGATACGTCTGTTGCCTGTTAAATACACCTTCAGGTACGCCTACAAACAACATGGAATTTGGTGCTCTTGTCTGAACCCTTATTTATATATTTTTTTTAAGGTCTCCACACCTTCAAAGTCTTGAAAGTGTTAGGTCAGTGGAACTTCTGTGTTTAGTCACTAAATATTTCCCTGATTTCCTTCAGCCACCAGCTGCACCAACCAGTAGAAATTATGCAGAGATGCGAGAAAAACTTCGTTTACGTCTGACCAAAAGGAAGGAGGAGCAGCCCAAGAAACCGGATCAGATCTCTGAAAGGGAAAGTGTTGTTGACCATCGGAAGGTGGAAGACTTGCTACAGTTCATAAACAGCTCTGAAACCAAACCAGTTAGCAGTTCTCGGGCAGCCAAGCGAGCAAGACATAAGCAAAGAAAAGTAAGATATGAATGTGTTTATCCTAACACCTCATGTACTTAAATCTGAAAACATGTTTTGTGCCCACCCTGTGAGTGTACCCCTGTGTTCTCACTTGGTAATTATGGCCTAATAGTTTTCTTTGTCGTGTGTGGTATTCTGCCTGGTTGCTTATGTGAAGCTGCCTTACTAGCTTACTTTTTTTGATGCTGTCTTAGAAGTTACTTAGACTAGGAAGATTTCTCAGAACATTGCTATCACGTTCCTTGTTTCAAGTCATCTTTATGTAGGAATTTCCCACGGAGTTATTTTTAAGTTTCAGAAGTAAAAATCTGATTAGTGCATTGTATGAGCATTTTAGAAGTGTAGAAAAGTAGGAAGTTAGTGTTTCTTTATGGAATGATGGTTATGATGGATGACTATAGGAAGCCAAAAAACATGAGATCAATGTGCTCATGAAAGTGGAAAAGTCAAGTTTTGATATCTGTAGCAAGATTGCATTGGGCACCTTGAAAGAGGTTGAGAACCATGCTTCATGGTGACATGAAGGGCCATCCTAAGGCAGATCGAACTGTGAAGCTGCAAAGGAGTGGGGAATAAAAATTAAAATAGGTCACTTTCAAGTGAAAATTGCTAAAATATTTAAAGCAAAAAAAAAAAAAAGATTACCTTCACAATTTAACAAGGAAATTGTTTTTAGAAAAAATACCTGCTGAGTATACAGTGGAAAATGATTTTTCTAAGTTGAACAAGAAGAAAAATTGCTTTTCTTATTGCAATTTAATTTTCGACCTTAAGTATGAAGTTTAAATTGCAATGAGATTGGTTGGTGAATGTTTACTTATTCTGATTATCATGTTATGTGACTTCACGGTAAGTATTTCGTGCTTGTGGATTCATTTGTTGGCACTAAGTCTGGATGCTATAAAGCTTCCGTGGGTTCAGAAGACCTGGCACGCGCATAAGAGGTTGATGTCATGCAAAAAGCCCCTTCTGTAGCTGTGGAAAAGGAATCCTGTATAGATGCTTTGAAATCTATGAGAAGAGTGTATTAATGAGATTGTTCTCAGTGTGTAGTTTTCATTTTGCTTATCGTACAACATAAATATTCCATAAAGTTTCGGGGACTTGCAGTAACAGTTGGTGAAAGTCCTTTATATATTTGTTGTACATGGTTATGAGCTTACAGCTGGCAAAATGTTACCATCCTTAGTGTACTTAAGAGCCTTTAATGCATCTTTGATGTGCTTGGTGTTTTGGTTTGAGTTGCCTTTAATAACTGTAGCAAGAGAACAGATAAGTGATGCAATGTATGATACAAAGTTCAGTTACCTCAGTTAATACACAAATAGATGAGAGAATCATTCATTTTCCACATGTTTTTTGTGATTATAGAAATCTGTGGTATGAAGTTAAGTTTAGTAGGAGCAAAGAGAAGATGAACAGTTGATATTGTCAGCGCTCAGATGCAATATAGAAATTCCAAAAGGATTTTAATGTAATTTAAATGGCAACTTTTTTTACAGTTATTTATTTACTGCTGCATGCTTGTCGATCAAATAAGTTAGTTATGCTAACACTGAGACTTAAAATGTTCATGCAGAAAACTAATAGTGATAGCTAAAAATCTGATTTCCAAAACCAGTAATCTAACTGTTATTTTGTAGCTTGAAGAGAAGGCTCGACTTGAAGCAGAAGCCAGGGAAAGGGAGCATCACCAGTTGCTTGAAGAGCAGAGGCGGCGAGAGGAGGAAGAAGAAGAGAGGCTGAAGCAGGAACTACAGCGGCTTCAGGAACTACAGCAGTTGAGGGCTGTAAAGAAAAAGAAGAAAGAGCGAACAAGTAAAGACTGTCAGAAGGTGGATGTGCTTACTCAAAACTGCCAGGCAGCAAAGGAATCTGTCCCAAATGAACCCGAAGACATTCAGAATGGTACACTTGAGCAATCAGAAAAGATAGAAACCTCCTCTGGTTCACTGTCGAGACACGTGAATCACACAGAACAGAGGCCGCTGTCAGAGACAGGCTGTGAACCATCCAATGCTGTGAACACTAGAGACTCAAAACTGCTATATCAGAAAGAGGGAAGTGTAAAGCAGCATGAGCCCCTCTCATTTCTGCTTGATATTATGCATCAACATAAAGAAGGAAACAACAAACAGAAACTAAAGCAAATAAACAAACCGTGTGCTGAACAAGTGAAAAAGCCTGTTGAGTCCTCCAAAGCAGCTGAGATTCAGAATAAAACCAGAAACCAAATAGAATCCAAAGCAAAAGCAGCAGAGCTCCCAACACTTGCAGAACCTAAAAAAGAAGAGAAGAAACTAAACAACAACAACAAAAAACAGTTGAACCACATAAAGGAAGAGAAAGCACCCATCACAAGTGAATCCCCTTCACCAAGTGAACAGCAGCAAAATAATAAGCTAATACTTGCAGATTCTCCTCAACCAAAAGGCAAGAACAAGAAAAACAAGAAGAAAAAAGGGGACAAAGTCAACAATTCCATTGGTAAGAAAAATGAAACTTGTTCGTTTTCTTCTTTACTGTTATTACTGAAGTCTAGATTTTTAAAATCTTCCTTTAGTCAATCTGGCAATGTAAAACAAATCTTAACAACAAAAACCCAGAGAAACTGGTGTCAGGAAGAGCTCAAGTCAGTGCAAGTATAACTTC
Source organism: Callipepla californica brunnescens (assembly GCA_023055505.1). Lineage (NCBI taxonomy): Eukaryota > Metazoa > Chordata > Aves > Galliformes > Odontophoridae > Callipepla > Callipepla californica. The sequence continues at coordinate 35,455,467 of JALIRH010000005.1, read as the reverse complement.
AGTTTGTTTTCAGGGTGCTTGCTGGTGATGCACAATCTGAAGATAACATTTTCCTTTTAGGATATGTGTATATACTTTTAGTGAAGAGATGTAAAAGGTGTTAAATCTTGAATATGGTAGCATATGCTGCTGTCTTTGTAGGGTTCTGTCAGTAAAGAAAGCCAGTCTCATCTGCAAAGCATGTATTTCTTAAGAAATATTCTGTATATTGAAGCAGCATGCTAAATTCCAGTCTGAACTTACATAGAAGCAAGGATGTACCTCATACAGAATTGAATTTAGTCTAAAACTGCTCTTAAGGAGAAATTAAGAAATTCTTTACTTGGTGGTAATAATTAATTTCATAGATTATTTACATCAACAGGTGTAGTAAACTAGTTTGCTATTTTTTACTTGCCAATGTGAAAACTTAGTGGAATTTGCTTAATTAAATATATTGAGTGTTTTCTGTGTGAACGTCAGTTTGTGCTAGGTTATACACCTGAGAATAATAATAGAAATATAGAATTCTGAGTTCACTCAAACAGGTTGCACTGACATAAAGTTTTTTTCCCATTGCATTTTTTCTTTTTGTTTCCTGTAAACTTCTAAGGCTATTACCAAAGCTGATGAGCACGTTCGTTGCTACAGATTTGCTTTGGCAGCGTGCTAATCTATCTGCTGGTTTGGGTCACTGATGTGTTCCTGAGTGAGCTTGGTCCCTCCTGGGGCTGGTGGTCAGGGCAGCTTTGTGGTACAGAAATGTGCTTGGAGCACACAGCTGAGCAGCAGCAGTGCACGAGTAAAGTGTTTGCTAGAATAACTTAATATTGCATTCACACTGCTGTGCTGCTTGGTAAGTGTGTAACAGCTCAATCCTCCAGTGGCAGTCTGTACCAGAATACTGCACTGGTTTCCTCCTATACTTTATTTCTTCTGAATACTATATTGTCATGTGGTTTTTGTTTGCTTTGTTTTCTAATTTACAGAGAGCAGTGTACTCCAGTTGCTGAAGTAAGATGCAACTCCAATCTTTTCTAGTTTAGAGACATTTGAAGGATACTTCTGCTTAGGGATGGGTGGTTTACTGTAGGAGGAATTTAGGTCACTTCTTGCATCTCTTCCTCTCTCTCTCTGTATGTATATATACATACAGACACGTGTTTTTTTCTGCTATTAAAACAAGTATACTTAATTTCTGAAAGCCAGTGCTCAAATGTAGGAAACATAGGAGCATGAGTCCAATTTTATAAAGAGATAATTGTGTGACTCTGGATCTGGGCTGGGCAGGCACTTGAGGTAGTTCTGACTTCAGAACTAGAAGAACGATGGTGTAATATGCAATTTTGGTTTTTGCTATAATTTCCTAAAGATACTGGGTTGACAGACTAAACTAGCAAAAGGCACAAAAGGTGAGCTGTGGAAAAATGTACAGGTATAGTAGAACTGAGGTAACAAAGACTTTGTTTTCAGATGAAACATTAAGCCAGTGAACGTTTCTTCTGATGCAATCTTGGTTTCTTGAAGAAATAGGCTGGCAGAGTATTCTGACTCCCCTTCTTAAAGAGGCTGGGATATAGGCTTTCAGGTTCTCCAGAAATAAGTTGCAAGGCAAAGAAATGTTATTTTTGAGCTGTCAGGAAAGTCTTTAGGGAAGAGTTCTCTGCTCTCATAATTCCAAGGGTTCTGGAAAGGTGTGATATGTAGTAGGTGTTCTCAGTTGTGTGCTTTGAGTCTTTGGAATGTGTTCTGAATCTGCCTCAGAAATGGGAATGGTGCAGAATACAAAGGGAGACTTTGAGAAGAAAATTCTTAACCTGGTTTCTACCGTAAATTACATTTTTTGAAGTATCTGTGATAGAAAGTACAAGAAAAAGAAATGCTGGGGCAGTATAATATGCCAGTAGTTACAATAGCTGACACTTGGATTTTTTGACCATGTTAAAATATTAAAAGAATGTTTAAAAAAGAATCTTAATTGCAAATAGCATGACTTGCACACACAGCCCATAATGTCCCAGAGGGGGTACTGCAGTTCTTCAAAACCAGAATTTTTTTTTTTTTTTTTTTTTTTTAAGTTTTTTCTTTAGAAATGCTTTTTCAGCCTTTCTAAAGCTGCCTTTCTAGTAGCAAGGCCATCGAATTTCAGGCACTCAAGCATGATTAATTTCCTACCTGTTTCATCACATTCTTCGTGTAATTTGACATTTCTCATGTGTATTCCAGGCTTTTGGCATCATTTGCAATCCGTGTGATCAGTAAATTACTGTTAATTTGTCTCTTCCTTGTTTCAGACGTATCTCCTTTAAAGACTGAGCAGAGATAGTAGCGTGAGATTAAGAACTCATTTCCAATTACAGTTTTGTATTAATTCAGCCTAAATATGAATAATCACTAATCTACAAAGCTCAGACAGTTCTCAAAACAAAACAAAAAAAACATTTAATCCAGCTTCTTTCTTTCTCTTCCCTTCCACCGTGGAATCTAATGTAGTGTAATCCTTTTCCCTTTGTAGATGATGTTTTTCTACCCAAAGACATTGATCTAGACAGTGTGGAAATGGATGAAACAGAGCGAGAAGTGGAGTATTTTAAAAGGTAAAGTGCTGTAATTCCTGCACGTAAAGCTGTTGTTGTTCTTCATGACCAAATCATAGGATCATCTTTGGTGTCCCTCAAGTTCTCAACAAGATTTTCAGAATATCCCCAGCTTTTTTTTTCTATAAGCAAAATCTGAATATTTCTTTTATTGTCCATGTGGATAAGATATGGACAAAGTGCTTTGTGTTGTTGTTGATTGTTTGGTTTTTTTTAAGTAAATATGATAAACACTGTTTAATGTTTTCTGAACTTACGTTCTTTTGGCAGTCTTTGTGACTGGGAAGTAATACACAAACTAATCTTGCAAAGGACATGTGCTCCTCTGTGCTGGATATTATTTCTGTACAAAATTCATGTGTTATTTAAATCAATATTATAGTGTATTAAAGTTGAAATATCCAGAAATACATACTCACAATTCTTAAATACGACCAACTTGTGCCAGCTAACAGATTTAGTTATTTAGATTGCAGTTTTATAGTTGAAACGTGACATATTAAATACTGCTAGTGAATAAATGTATTCTTTTTGTGTAAAAGTATGGCTGAAATTCACACAAGAGTTTGCCATACGTGATTCCAGATGAACAGTTATAATACAGTACAGTTATGAGTTTTAATCAATTCGATGACTGAATCTGTTTAACTTTCATCTGCTAGGAAGCGTGTGTAACTGTCCTGGTTTTATGCATACCTGATTAGAAGAGATGCATGGAATGCCCCAATAATTGCTGCCCTAGGCAAATACCATGAAGACACCTTTAATAAATGTCATCTAATAATTTCCAGCATAATCAGCAGCAATCTAGCAACATTTCTTGTTCTCCATGCAGTAAGCTCCGCAGGAATTCATCTTCTTTAGTGATAATTTATTAATTTCTCATCCTTTCTTCTTGCGTTGGAGTAGAGTGACAGATAGATTATTACACCCTGACTTCAAAATCAGCTTTGCAACCTGCTTCTAACTTTGGCGTGGAAAGAACAAAAGAAATCTGCTTCTGACCATCCACTGTACCATTCCGATTTCTCTCCTTCTGATTCCCCTTATTTGGTTATCAGTTCTTACAGAAATCATGCAGCCTTCCATAGAGGGGTTGGATGTAGGAGTTACCTTGATGCTGTCATGGAACTTTTATGCTAAGCAAGCCACACCAGCCCTCGATAAATGACTTGAGCTTGAATTAACTGTCCCTGAAATGCCTGCTTCTTAGTGCATGCCAGCCTTTTCCAAGAGTCCTTCCCTAAGTGTGTGTTGTGCCCAGTGATTTTTCTGTGCTAAAGATTCTTCGTGGAAAGAATGTGTGTGGACTTTGTGCTAGCATGTACGATCTGCTTTATTACAAACATCCGTTCCCCAGATCTTTGTTTCAAATGCAGCTTTGCTAAAGACACACCAGTGTGAAGAAAGAGCACCGTTCTATGTCCTTGGCACTTCTGCTTTATAAATTACCTACTATTCATTCTTATTGTTACAAGGGTTTTGGTAAATGCAGTCATGTCTGCTCTGGTTTTAGTTAATACTCAGCAAGCTTCTGTGTTGATAAATATGTGCTGCTTTGCTTCTTTTCCCAGTTGTTCTTGGCAATGCGGTGGTGTTTAAAGTTACTGATCTACATGGTTAATGGGCAAATCATTTTTTTAATATGATTCTTCTAAGAAGTTTTGCCCTTCTGAATGGAAACTGCCCTTCAAAAGAGGGATGCCATCAGTGGGTTTCTTTGTTTTCTTTGTTTTTTTCTTTTCTTTTTTAAATTTTGTTTAAGTATATTGGTTTCACTTTATCTTTTTTTTATTTTATTTTATTTTTTCAGATTCTGCTTGGATTCTGCCAGACAGACAAGGCAGAGACTTTCCATCAACTGGTCCAATTTTAGCTTGAAAAAAACCACCTTTGCTGCACACTGAAATGACACAATATGGGGAGGGAATCCTGCAGGAATCAATGAACGACGACTCCACTTACCTGTCCTGCTGTGCTGAGAGCTTATCTGGTCTTGAGCCAGTGCTGCCTTGCCTTGTCCCCAGTGCTGTGTGGATCTGCACTGAACCCTTTGGCCTGATAATTCTTGCGGACTGAAAAATTGCCACTTTCTACCTGAATTTGTTAGCTTGTGTGCTTGTAGTCTGTGAGTGAGACTTACTTGATTGTAGCTGTATGCCGTTGGAGATGAAACAATAGCTCTTTTCCATCTCCTTCTGAATGCCTTGGCCTCAAAGACTTTAAATTGCTTAGGCTTGGGTGGAGGCCAAAATACTAGTTTGCATCATCTGCAGTGGCTCCTGTCACTTCTGCATCTAGCTATGTTTTGTCATTCTGACTCCTGACAGAGGAATGGACCTAGTCAGTTGTGCTTTCATCTGCTCCAAAATTCTCCTGACATGACTTCATGAAAAAGAGGCTCTTACGGGACAAGTATTTCCTCAGTTCTTTCACAATCTACTGTTTAAGAGTGTACAAGTTACGCTATTTGTGTTTTGATTTTTTTTTTCCTGACTTGTAGCCAGCTTGTGTAAGAATACTTGCAGAATGAGAAAATTTAAAAAAAGAACAGTACTCACACTATCGAATCTGTTATAGAGTGTATAATTGTATTAACACTGAAGCCTAACTGGCTACTTTTTTAACATATTGTTAAGTAATATTAAAATCATGTCTTTCTTTTTGAAAGATGGAATACATTAGTATGGCAGAAGACCTGTGTCTTGCTTTTTTCTACTTGGGTGGGGTGAGGGAAGAAACAAACGTACTTGGATTGAAAGTGATCTTCTAAACTGAATCTAACCTGTCAGAATTAGTCAGCTAGCATGTTTCTCTAGGAACGTTTGTTTTCCACCTCACGTGGTGGGAAAACCTTTCTGCTCGTGCAACGAAGATTCCTGCTGAGTGCTGGAGTTGTTTGTGAATTCTGTGAATTACTATAATGCTTCTATTTTAATAGATACTTTCAGAAACAAGATAATGCAAATATTTCCAATGTAATATTAGGGTAGAAACGAATTAGGTGGGCTCATTGTTACTACTGTGTAAGTATTTAACAATTTAGTGGTGTTTTATAGGTTGCATAGTATTTTAGTCTTGGTCTGTGTAAAGACAATGCACTTAGAAAAGTTTCTCTGATACTCTATAGTAGTTAGAATAGAACTATGATTCAGTTGGATGACCATATTTACCCAGATTATAAGGCCAGTCTTCCATTTTTATTTCCCTTACATAAAATTTATTTTCTTTACAGAAAATAAAACTTCCATTCAGGACATATTTGAAAGGACGACGCAGTTTCAAAGTTCATTAGTTTCCTTCTCCAGAACCATTCCCATGCTTGGTTTGTTTGTTTGTTTTTTTAATTCTACTTGCTAACATTTTGTGATACAGCTGCTGGGCTTCAGACTACTTTTCAAGATACAGTACAACTACACTTGGCTGGAGACTTGAGAACATTGTATGAATTGCAGCTTCCATTTTCCCTTTAAGGCCAAAATGTAGCAGGAGGATTGGCTTGGCTACAAACCACTGAGATGCCTACAATTTTGTATCCCTCTTCTGCCAGTCCTGGAGCTCCTGTCCTAGATTCTGCTGCTCATCCAGAATATAGTTACTCAGTTTACATGCAGCCATTGTAGGTATATGAGATTTAAGTCTTCTTGTGTAGAGGAGAGGGGATGGTACAATACCTGTTATCAAAGTACTGACCTGGGGCTTAAAGGGGAAGAAGAAAGTAATATTATAGCCTCAATTTTTTGATGGAGTATCGTAACATATTATGGAGTAACTTAACATTTTTATTTACCTGTGCTGGAGGAATACCATCTCAGACCTAAAAGCTAATATCTATGCCATTGAGCTTTTGCTGTCTCTGCAAATACTGTGTACTGTTCAAAATACCCGCATCAATCACTGGAGAAGAGTGAGCTTTGCTCTTCCTTGGGACCGTTGAGACTTGCATCTGTTGCATCCTGAATTAAGTCTCAGTTACATAAAGGTTTAGATGCTTATAATATGGCACAGTGGCTGTGAAACATGCTATTAAAACTCCCAAAGCTGGACGTCTTAGAAGTCTTTGCAGGCTTTCTCAGTTCTAAACTGTAACACAAGGTGGCAGTGTATGTCATCACTGCTACTTTCTATGTCTGATCTAAAATTGGGGCACGGAGTGGAGCAATAAGTTGATGTCACGTGACCAAACAGTGGTGCAGATCCTCTTTTTTCTAGATTAGGAAAGCTTTGAAGAAGATTGAGTTATTTTTAATGGTGCTAATAGTTTCTGCTAATAAATTGAGAAAAAACGTAGTCTTTATTCATTGTTAACAAATATGGTTATGAGTGATACATGACTACGACGTGCTTTTCTTTATTTTTAAATCCTCAATTAGGAGAACAGAAGGACTCCTTGGGAAGTCCTAGGGAATATATGTCTGCATTAATTATCTTTTTCAAATACACTTGCCTGAAGCTTCATCATGTGTTATCAGTATAACTGATGTGATTGCATGCAGTGCACAGAAAGCACAACATTCAAATCGGAATGGATCTGTTGTTGTTGCACCTTGGTGAGAACTTAAAGGCAAGTCATGTTTTTCTCAGTTCTTAATTAAGTGAAGATAAGTGCAGAGCAGTCTGGGAGGCACGAGATTTTAAAGTAATAAACTCAGTTCTGTGAGTTTAGTGGCCTTGGGCAAATGAGTTAATTACTGCCTCTTTACTCATTAAATGGTTTTAATAAGGATTTGCTGAATTATGAGTGTGTTTGTCTAGTGCTCAAGTAGTGATGTGAAATCTATTGAAATCCAACACTAAAACCTTTTATTGGATGCAGAAATGCTGTGTGACTTCAGATGCATTAAATCCAGATACAATAAGTACACTCAGGTATAACTTCGAGTAGAAGAGACCTCTATAAATACATTATAATTGAGTGAATTTCTCACTGTTGCTCTTTTCTGGGGCAACTTATTCAAAGGAAGATGTCTTCTCTCTTTTCTGTTTTTCCAGCTGAACCAAGATATTACACCAGACCTCTAGCATCATTTCTGTTCCTCACCTTTGTGTGTTCAGTTTCAGCTTTGCTGCGGCTTTTAGCTGTATTGTTGGGCCTTCTTCAGCTCAGTGCTTAGAGGCATGGAAGAAAGTACCTGTTGATGCACTCAATCTACATGAGGTGATGAAACATGCATCAGGTAAAGCTTTGTTTTTCCTGTAACTGTACTGTCCAGAAGAAATGTTACTGTTCTGCTTACAAATGTGAGAGTTACAAATGGGATTTTCGAGTGGATAGTGTCCAATTTCTGTCTTGTGGTATATAGAAACTGTAAAACAAAAAGAGAGAATGTGTATATTGATCATCTCCTCACAATTTTCCCCAGTGGTATTTTTGTAAACCTTCTACCAATCTGAATGTATTTTTTTTTTATCAGAAATAGGTAATAATATTATGTCATTAGCTGTCCTTTATGCAGTCACTAGGAGAGCAGTTGGCATGAAATCTGGGTCTGTAACCTAAATATTCATTGCAGTACAACTGTGTGACTGAAGTACAGCAATCCACAAATCTGCATAGGTGCAACATAGCATGAGAGAGCAACTTGACAGTTCTCTAGAAATCATCAGACTAACTTCTGATAAGCACGTGGTAATCTTGTGTTAACACCTGCCTTCATTTTCTTCACCAGTTTTCCTGAAAGCTGAACAGAGAACTCAAGCCAGCATCTCATTGACAGGCCCTAATAGCCAAAAAATGATCATCTCAAATGTGCAAAGAATGTATAGGAACCTAACATTTTTGCTACGAAGTATTTATATCCAGCTTGTCATCATTATAAAAAGAAGCAGTATGCAGATGTGATACCTGTAGAGAAAAAGGGGTGCGTACTGTTACACAGTAAAATTAATAAAATACTATAGTGATGAACTCATGTGATTATCTGAGACTTACGTTATGTGAAGTAGTACACATTCCACATGAAGTATGTCACAGCTTATACAAGTCTGATTTTTTGTGAGAAAGATGTCTAGACTTGCTTTCCAGTTTTGGTTTCCTTTAAGCAGACCATTGACTCAAATCAAGTTAGCACAGCGGTTTGGGATGGGAGTCTTGTGCATGCAAGCAGCGAGATGTTGTCTGAGGTTACTTTTTTCTTACAACTGAAGTACAGGATTTAAATCGAGGGCTCTGGAGTGGCAAGATTGAGGTGCTGAACTTATCAGACCAGATAAGTGTATTGCTGCCTGCTGTTGCTTTGACAGATTGCATGCTCAAACCACTCATCTGCATCAGCTTACTGGAGAATGATTCTGTATTAACTGGCAGTGCCTAATCAGCAAAGCCCCTTTCTTTCAAGAAAAGAAGAAAGTGGGGGGGGAATCAAGTCACTTAGAATCAGGTTTTTGGACATATAAGCCTTACCTCACACACTCTGTATTCAAGACATTTTACAACATTTTTGTCCCTTTGTTTCTTGACCGTAAACTGGATTCTACAGTGCAGCTAAGAGCAGTTGAGTTGAATTTTTCCAGGTGTTCCCCCCCCCCCCCCCCCCCCCGAGAATCAGATTCACAGATTGGTTGAGAGTAGCAGGCACCTCTGGTCCCTCTGATCCAACTCCTGCCTCCAACAGGGTGCCCAAGCCCATGCTCAGGCAGCTTTTGAAGCTCTTCCAGAAGGAAACCCCACAAACTCTCTGGGTCCTTGTGCAAGCTCTTCCCTACCTGCATAGTAAAGAAGCATTTCCTGATGTTCAGGTAGATATTTCAGTGTTCCAGTTTATTCTGTCTGCCTCTTGTCCTGGCACTGGACACAATTGAGAAGAGCGTGGTTCTGCCATCCCTTCAGGTATTTGAACTTATCAGGCACTGATAAGTTAAGGGCAAATAAGAAATAGACAGTTTCTAAGAGAAACAGTTCCTTTTGGAACCACTTCAACAGACTAGTGGGGGAAGACAAATTTTATATATCATTTCATCACCTTATTCACTTCCTTATGTTGATTATATCAGGGTATAAGTTCTTTGCTACAGTGAGTGAATTTTCATGACTGCACATGAGACTACATCTCTGTGTCATGCTGACTGACAGATGTGATTGCTTGAACTGTTTCTTGAAAGTGGGAGTAGCGGTACTTTGCCTTCCTCTGTTATACAGTGTCATATTTTATATTTCTTAATTGAGTTTACTCTTACTTTCTATAGCAGCCAGCAGATAAAGTCCTTGCATCCTGGTTAGCAAGGGAACAGACTCTTCCATTTGAAAAGCATAAGGGAAACACAGCTTGCTGTCATTCATCTTATGTGCAGCTCCTACTTGCATCTTTCTTTGTCATCCATCTTACAGGCTTTAAAAGGTACTCTTCCTTTCTGACACTCTGAGGGCATATTTGAAAAATCCATTTAAAGAACTGGTGAACCTTTTCAGTAATGTAACTGGGTTGTGTGTTACTTGCCCAAGCCATTTGTGGTCTACAGTGAAACCATTTCAGTCATTCATTCTGCCTGCTGCCTTTGAGCCCGTGTCATTTACATTGTTCATCCTTTGCATATTTCACCAGGTGGGGAGAATTTCTGAATGCTTTTCTGTAGAAAAGCTTATTCTTTCGGTACCATGAGTTACATTCCTTGAGTGAGAGGTATTTTCATTGTGTAAAATTGAGTATTGACTGTATGTTTTCAAAAATAAAGTAAATCTGGGAGTTCTTGTTGTTTCTGTGCAATCCTGTGAGAAGCTGGCCTAATGTTTATAAGTATATAGAGTGTGGGTGAGAACAGAATTAAAGTAAAAACCTTAAGTCTGTTATTTAATGCTCCTCATCTGAGCTATAAAGTGTTTAACACCTGGCATAGCAATTTGTCAAACAACCTGCAAGAAGAAGTTTTCAAGACATCACTTATCTGTTTAGGATTGTATTTTACTGATTGATAAGTGGATACAAAAGCATTATTGGTAGTTGTAATATAACGCACATGTAAAGTTGCAAGGAGTTTCAGATGTTACTGAAATTCTCTGATGAGCAGCTGGGGTTGTAATGCTACGCGGGGAGGTGAAAATGTGAGAAAATGAGAATTAAGCAGAGCAGTGTACTGATTGGGTGGTATGAGAAAGAATTCTCAAGCAACATCAGAAGCGTTACACTCTTAGAAGATATTTCTTAATTGCAGTTCAAATACCACCAGTAGTGATCATTACAGAAATGGCTTTTCTGAAACCCTTTTTTTAACACCCTGTAAGCATTGGGTAATCAAAATGTGCCACAGCAGAATTAATGGAAAGAGTTAGCATCTTCTTATTTGGTCTGAGTTTTCAGTCTCTTTGTTCAGTCTCGTGCTTTTGTTGCTGGTAGCTGGTATGTTGTTTTGTTTTGTTTTTTTACGTCAGTCTATGCTTGTGCAATAGGAGTGTCATTTCTGCATGCTTTGGAACATCTTAGGCGTAGAAACTGAGGGCTCTTGAATGGATTAGGCATGGAAAAAGATGTCCTAGTTCAGGATGTTGCCAAAATGATGTATGGAAGTAGACTAAAATCAGAAGAGAAGTCTTAGAATGAAGTCATTACCCATATAAAGGTATGTTCGTCTCTCAGCATCAGTCTTTGAAATCATCTGGTATAGGGATTGGCCTGCTAGCCCATTTCCCTTTTCCCATACCAGCAACCTGTGAGCATGTGAAGGTAGAAGATTGTGGGAGCTGGAGCCCATGTACAGAGTTAGATGGTAATCTCCAGACTTGGCTGAGTGATTCTACTTACTGCTTAGTGTCTTGTTTAAACAAACAAAAACACTTATGTTTTCAAACTGGGAGGTTATCATCTATACCTTAGATTTGTTTTTTTTATAGCAGTTGACACTTCACAATATTTAACTCCAGGCAACACAGATTCACCCAAACAAAAGTAGCCCAGTGAGGAAACAGTGCAGCTGGTTGAGAAATTGTGGAAGTGATAGTGTTTTGAAATGACTGAGGAGGAGAAAAACAGAAGCCTAATGCTTTTTGGGTATGATCTGGAATGCCTCTGTGTTGTTAGATTGCAAGAGATAATGCAACATAAATGAGAAAAGCATGCATGTTACCTATTTCAATTACGTGTATGAAAGTTGATGTTCTCATTCATTGTGCGATGAGATGGTCTAACAGGCCTGTGGTCTTAAAGATAACATTGTTTTGAATGTGCTGAGTTTAAACGTTGCACAGAGATGTTGAGTTCAGATCCTACTTCCTCTTTATGTTTTTCTGCTTGTGGTAACATTACTTTGTAGGCATAGACCTTATAAAACCCATTATTCTGTGGCTATGTTCAACAAATGTTGTGCACAGCCCAACTTAATTGTATCTTCTGTGAGAACCAAAATGAGGTAGCTGTGAGTAAATGAAGGGGGAAAAAAGATATTTTAAAAAATATTTTTAAAATATATAGTAAAGGATATTTTTTTCCATCATGAACTCTTTAGAAGTTCCTTTTTTTCTGCATTGTAACTTGATTTGTAAAGCATGTAGAAGTTTTTAAGTGCGAGTTTTTTATGACTTGCAGCTTTTTGAAAAGGTTGCTTTATTCTGTTGGAGAAGAGATTTAATCCACTTACTTTCTGAACTAGCTTTTGCTTCAGCCTTCTGACAGTGTGCCTCATTTATTGCTAACCCCTGTAATTCAGTAGCTAATTGTCAAGCTGAGATTTGGCCTTTCGTTATGGTAATTACTAATGAATAACTGGATTGTGTTTAAAATGATTGTATTTAAAACTGACACTGATTTCCCAGGCCAGTGTATAACTGGAATAGCTCGGGCTGGAAAGAGGTGAGGCACTTCCTTCCTTCTTGCAGAAGAAGCAGGGTGCAGAGGGGAAAATGGCTTTGCCCAAGTTGCTATGGGAGTTTGAAACACGTGGACATCAAAACCATTTCTCCAGAAGCCTGTGGCCATGGCTGGATTACAAGCCTGATTTTGTGAGAGCTTGTATGGGTCTAGATATAAAATTTTTAAAAGGAAAAGAAAGGTGATTTTGCACAGTGTAAAGCCTTTGAGTTTTTGGCTTCTTAGTGTTCTGTGCACTGAATGTTCTGTTCTTTTGTGCAATTTAAACCACCACATCCCAAGCTGTCTCAACAGTTGTTCCTTCTTGCTTTTAACAAATCTTGTGACTGAGGTTCTCTGAAAATAGTTATGAAGAAATTGGGTTGTGTAAGCAATAATGTGTTGTGGAGGCTTCGTGACAATAGAACTGATGAATTAGTACTATGTTTTTTCAGTGAAACTCTTATCTCACAAGTGCCTGTAAGGCTGCCATTATGGCACAGTGCTTCTTATTGTGTGTGGACAGATGCTTGGCTAAAACGAGATGAAGCAACCTCTACTAGTCAGACCATGTTGTGATTAAGCTTGATAGGGTCAAAATGAAGTAAAATTCCTAGCTGTTCTCTAAGTAGTCAGAGATGATATAAAGGGGAGAGAATCTGGTGGGGTTTTTTTTCAGCTCATTCATTTCAAGCATAGTAAAAGCATTTCTTGTGCTGGAGGAGGTAGTCAGGGAGGTACATAGGAACTGTTGATTTCCTGATCCTCTGTCATCTCATAAAGATTTTAATAAAGCGGGAAGCATGTAACTCAAAGCTGTGACCAGGCAGTAATCCAGACCCTTAGTGCTTTGTTTTTCTATGTATCTTTCACATCCTGCTCATAGTTGTAATAATTTTGTCTTTACCACATCAGGGAGTCAGGTTGATCTGGTTACAGTTTTCCCTGTCACCACATTTCCTTGAGGGAGTAGGAGCTGTGAAGTGATCTAAAATCTACATATCACTATTCTACGTGGAAAGATGTTTTGATCATTATTAAATAGCTCTTCTGTGTCTCTGAAGGATTTTTGTTCTCTAGAGCAGGGACTGGAGGTATGGGGGAAATTTTCATCTGAAAGCTGTCTTGCAAATTTTTAGTAGCATCTGTTAAGTGAGGTGCTAGGAGCATTAAAGGCTGATCAGTGGTGTGGGTTGTGTTCTGGGGTCTGCATGGACTTAGCTGCTACAGTATCAACATCCTATGTATGAAAAAGTTATGACTTAAATCTTGAATACTCTAGTGAGAACTATGGGTGCTAAGTGGATGGTTGGACTGGATGATCTTGTAGGTCTTTTCCAACCTTAGTGATTCTAGGATTCTACTTAGGATGCAGTTAACTATGGTATAAACGTGGTTTCAAGCAGTGATTGTCTACTGTGTACAGTGACAATGATATCCACCCACTAGAAATGAATTTCCAAGAAAGCACGTGACTTACTTTGCTCACCTTACTTTCTCCAATAGAGAGAAACTAAGAACTTTCAATAGAAGCAGTAAGTTTTGTATTGAGTGAGGATCCTTGTTTCATAGCAGATGTACTCATTTGCATAGAGTGGGCTAATTTCAGATTGTCAGCTCAGAATAGGTTTGTTTAATTCAGGTACTAAATCTGCCATTTCCTTCTGAGAAATGTAGAGGAATACACAAATACTTGGAGGAGTGTGTTTGGGGCTCCCAGTCTGGAGGGGCAGCTTTATTCCAATAGAATGAAAAGTTGCCTCTTCAAGGTTTTTATTGAGAATTCAGTATGAAATTTGACACTTTATTTACTTTTTTTAAAGAATAAAAGTTTTCCATTGCCTTGGATTTTATAAAGTGTTTAGTTGAGGAAATTATCATCCTTTTATCCAGCAGTGCGAGATAATGGATACTAGATTTCTGTGAAGAGCGTGTGATACTTCAGGATGAAGAGCTGCCATAATCTGAGCAGTAGATGTAAGTGTACTGATTGCTTTGCATTAGCCAAAGTTGAGCTTACCAGGATTGCAAAAGCTGCAAGTTTTTCAGGAATGATAAGACCCAGTGGGTAACCTGAAGTGTTCAAGCACCTTTTGGTGAAGTGGTGATGCTCGCGTCTGTGATCTCCTGTTTGCCTTTTGTGTAATCGAAGAAGTTTGGTTACGTTATGGAAGCCTCATCTTTAAAATGCAGTAGGTCTGAATACCAGCTGTTGGAATCACAGAATTGTAGGGGTTGGAAGGGACCTCTAGAGATCGAGTCCAACCCCCTGCCAAAGCAGCTCCCCAGCCCATGTTGCACAGGTAGGCATCCAGGCAGGTCTTGAACATCTCCAGAGGAAGGATACTCCACCACCTCTCTGTGCATCCTGTGCCAGTGAACTAGAACCACTAGAGTAATTTGTGTGGATTCAATCTGTTTGGAATCTAGAGGTTATATACTGATCTTCCCCTAGGATGAGTTGCTGAAATACTTTTGCTCCCTTTTTAGTAGCCTTCTGGCAGTTCCTGGTTGTAAGAGCTGACCCGGAAAGGAAGCGCTTTGCCTGTAGTGAGAGTGGTGTGGCCTGTACAGAAGTTCATCTGCTCTGCAGCCAAGTGAGCTTCCTGTTTCTGTTCACTGTCACCTTCTGCTGTCTGCCACTGCCAGCAGCAGATGCTTTTTCATGACTAGAGATCAGCGTCAGGACTATTTCAAAGTTCATCCAGTTTTTAAAGATCTTCAGTTTCTTTGTCCCTGTTATCCCATGCATGGTGTCTCGTTGCACATATCTCAAAGGGCAGGTAAGAGCAAGATGAGCTCTTTGAGCAGCGCATAGCAGCTGTGCTCTGGAGGAGGCAGGAAAACAACTGGAATGTCAGTTCAAAAGATAAAAATACCACCGAGGCAGTTTGCTTTTCCTGCCCAAGTATTTGGGACAGTCAGCTGGGCATCAGAAAGAATACTGTACGTTCTGCCTGGCTCCAGGGTTTTCTGGGAGAAACCAGAAGACAAAAGTAGCTTTATGAGTTTGGCTGGAATTCTAATTGTATTCTCTCTGTGTTAATTAAGAAAATGAATGTTTAGCACAGATCAGTGAAGACAGGTAATGTGCTCTAGAGAGCATGACCAGCTGGACTCATGGCACAGCAGTGAATAGCAGGGTGATTACAGGCTGGGGAGTGGAGCAAGAGCAGCTGTGCTGAGCCTCCTGTGCCCACTGCCAGCAGGGCTGGGGCTGGCTGCTGCTGGTGCTCTCAGGCAGCATGGGTGGGAGGAGGGTGGTTGGGGAAAGCCTGCACCCAGCAGAGCATTCGTCTACTGCTCATCAGGAAATGGGCATTTGCAGAGGTTTTGGCTTCCCTTTCAGATTTTGAACTTGTCTCAATTCTGCGTGACTCAGTCTAGTTTGACAGTTCCAGGAGATGGACTTAGGCCGTACACGTTGCAAGATGCCAAGTCACCACATCCCTGCCTCCTGCATTTGTGTGCTGGCCTGACTGCAAACACAGAGCGTGGGCTGCGGTTTTACCAGTGACCATGAGCCCTGAAATCTGGTTGGGCAGGGAGGTGTAACGTGTTGCAGCCTGGGCATTTCTCAAAGTTAGCTTTGAGAACAGATCAGTTTATCTAGATGTTGTCCCAGTTTGGCCTTAAACCTTTTAGGATGGAGGCTGTAACCTCCGTTTGCAGTGTGTTTGATTATTTATTAATTGTAATAAATTGGCATTTTGGTAATTATTTTTCATTTCCTAACTTTAAGTCATTTTTTCATGTCACTAAGTTTTCTGTTTTTTAACAATGTACCTAAAAAGGTTCTGGGTGTGTATTAACTGCTATTGTTTAAGGATTTGCCACTGAAGCAGCATTCCCAATTCTTCATTTTGTTTGTTCTCTCCCCACTTTTTTTTTTTTTTATTCTCCACTTTCTTTGCCTCCTTATTTCTCCTTTCATGGTTCCTCATCTATTCTGAAGATAGCGGTAGAGGAAGGACTGTGTTTGTGTTTGATGTGTTCTGGGCTGTTGCTGGGGTTGTTTCAGCACCTTTGAAGTATCTCAAACCATTTGATGTTCCTTCTAGTGAGCTAGGTACCACCTCAATTCCTGAGGAGCTTAAGGATGGAACAGTGAGATGAGAACAGAATGTAGATCTACTGTTTCTAGATCACCAACTTTCCTTGACGGTTTGTATTCAAATAGCTTACATCTACTAATGGTCAAGTTCCTGGTTTAGCTCAGCCTTGAGGCAGACATTCTGTTCTTACGGAGGTTACACTGTGTGACAAAACAGTGTTGTAAACATTGTGGTAAGTGTTTTTTCTCATCAGAGTAGTGTAGTAACTGGCATCCAGTGAGATATATTTGTCAATGTTGTTGTGGGCTGTTCTTTGTTGACACAGAATATTGTTCCACTTCGGGTACATCGTGGTTGTTTCAGACCTTTCCCTTTTCTGACCTACACAATCTGTGTGTCACATTAAGAAAACACTAAATAAATGGCATTGGGTTTTCCCTGGCTGGAATTAGTTGTTGACCTTAGGCTACTATAAGCAGCATTTACTAAAAGCCCCCGCTGGTTTTCCTGGTGGGTTTAAGGAAGCCTATGAATAGCTTTTTGTGAGTTAATGATTGGAGGAGGAGTGGAGGGGATGCTGTGAATGCTGCATTCGCAGTGCAGGCTGATGATTGCTTGAATGAGTGGACTTCCTGCTTCAGAGGTAAAGAATGAATGGTCTCTCCTCATAGTTTCATTTTTATTATAAAAGGTACTTGAACAGCTCAGTGGTGTCTGCAGCCCTACGCAAGTGCTGCCTAGACAATCATTTCCATTGCTTGCAGAAAAAGTCCAGCTGCCACACTAATGGGAAGTTGAGGCTTTCAGTTCATTAAAGCAAGCATCTATGAGTGTATGTACTCAGCTGAGAATGTTGCAGTGTCAAGAAAGGTCTGAAAAAGGCTTCAATTTTAAAAGCTTCCATTGTCTCAAGATACACACTGGAACAGCTCAGCTGCCTCCTGCTTTAGTGCTGGGAATAAGTGCATAGTTGCAGTATCTTTGCGCTATTGCTTGACCTTGCTTTATTTATAAATTAGGGGAAAAAAAGAAAAAAAAAAGATTACATTTGGAAGATTGCAGTGAATTTGGAACGTGTACAGGGAGTTATCTTGCTGGTGGTTCAACTAAAGGGCATGAGAACTGATTAGATATTCCTTATATTTTTATTTGTTTTCCTAGTTTTTGCCTGTTTTGTTCCCTTTGTTAAGCTGATTTCCTGTGTTTGGAGGTTAGCTCCTTCAAATTGGTTATTACTGTGATCTAAAATTAATATGATGCAGGTAGTGTTGAAAGTTTTGTGTGGTTATTATTTTTAAACCCTTTTGCTCTACTTTGGCATTACATCAGAATACTGCTGTTTTACAAAGCAGCAGCAGGATGCTGATGACTTGCATTAAGAAACCATATCCACTTTAACAGTTGCATCCAAGCAAGGAGGAGGAGCCTTAAAGGAGGCATCAACCCTTGGTGATGGGGAAAGCAATCATGTTAAGTTTTTCTGATATCAAAGAATGTTAGAATAATAGAATAGCTTGAGTTGGAAGGGACCTTCTAAGATCATCCTGTTCCAACCCCTTTGCCGTGGGCAGGGTTGCCAATCACTAAATCAGGTACTAAATTAAATTGCTGAGCACCCCATCCAACCTGACCTTGAATATCTCCATAGATGGTGCATCCACAGCTTCTCTGAACAGCCCATTACAGTGCCTCACCATCTTTCTTCTGAGTAAAAAGTTTTTTCCTCTTAACGACTAACGTAAATTTCCCCTCTTTTGGTTTAAAACCATCTCCCTTTTTCCTGTCACTATCAGACAGTTGTGTAAAGTCTTTTTCCCTCCTGATTAAGCTCCCTTCCAGTACCGGAAGGCCACAGTGAGGTTCTTCCTGGAGCCTTCTGTTCTCCAAGCTGACCAAGTTCATCCTTACTCAGGTAGGTGCTCCAGCCCTCCTCTAGAACTGCTCTAACAGCTCTGCATCTTTTTTGTGCAGGAGGTCCCCAGCCTGTGTGCAGAAGTCCAGTTGGGCCTCACAAATACAGAACAGAAGGGAACAATCTCCTCCCAGCCCTGCTGGTCACCCCTCTTTTAATGCAGCCCAGGATACTGTTGGCCTTCTGGGCTCTGGCTCATGTCCAGAGTTTTGTTCACAGATCCCCTAAGTCCTTCTCTGCAGAGCTGTTCTCGGTGGGTTCTTCCAGTATGTAACTGGACTCTGCGGCACAGAGCTCTTGGCTTTGTTAAATCTCATGTAGGCCCACTTCTCAAGCTTGTCCTAGACCTTCTGAATGGCATCCTTTCCTTCCTGTGTACCAGCTGCTCCACTCAGCTTGGTGTTGACTGCAAAGTTGCTGAGGCTGCTCTCAATCCCACTGTCTGTGTCACTGGTAAAGATGCACAGGACCACCAGTCCCAAGACGGAGCCACTGGGGGAGGCCACTTGTCATGGCCTCTGCCTGGATGTAGAGCCACTGACCACAAACCTCTGACTGTGACCATCCAACTAATTTTTCATCCACTAAGTAATCCACCCTTCTAATCTGTATCTCTGCAATTTAGAGAGGGCAACGTTATGTTTCGCACCATTGTGTTCTCACCTGAGATGCTGGTGTTTGGAAACATAATTCTAGTAGTTCTAGCTCCTGGCAGTGTAATTTATATGGTAAGAATTGTGAGTGAACTTAAAATAACCATTTCTAATACGCATTGGTATGTTAGGTCTTCTGTCCTTATGTGTAGCAGCTTTTCAGTTTTGTCATGGCTGTATTTAAAGTGATGCACTGTGATTACATTAGTACCTTAGTTTTTCATTAGATTGACAAAGAATTTATGATGCCACCTGGGAAATTTATAACTAAAATAACTGAGATTGGAAGACACCCCTTCAGGTTGTCATGCCTGGTTTGCTGAAGTAGTCCCTAGTCCATTCTTTTTCAGCTCTGTGTCATGTGTTGTTTGTGCAGACTCAACATTCGGTGAAGTCTGAGAACACCTTCCCAGCAAGGTGAATATCTTATGGTTTTGGTCTTTTTCTGGTCTTCATGATTGCACCAACATTGCCCTTGCTGCTGCGAGACCTTTTAAATGCCTTTGGTACCCTGTCTGTCTTTTAAGTCCAAAAAAACTTTCACTTCCCTAACCCCTATGTAGGGGCACTTTGTAGACATTTCTGATCTCTCATATTGTGAATAGCTTTTATGGTATAGAGTGGTTTTGTGTTTCTGTAGATTTATGTTGGTCTACCTCTTATGATTCTGTCAATCTTTAAAAGCAGTTTGCAAATATGCCACATCCCAGATGAAAAACATAGTCTTTCACCTAGTTAACAGTCTTGCATAAATATATGCATGTGTTGTGTTTCTGTGATAACTTCTATTCAGACTTCTGTCAGGTTTAGTTTGTCTTCAGTGCTTTTCTGATTGTGTCTGTCATGTAGTGGACTTGAGAATTAGTCCTCAGTGATGGAGAACTAGAGAAATTTTTCTTCCTCTCTCCATTGTAAAGGAGCAGAATCTATCCGATAGTGTCTGACCTGTCACTTCCTCCTCCTCTTCTCAGAAGCTGGAAGACTGCAGTTCCTGGCTCCCACATCCTCATCTCTACTCAGATATGTGCATCACCTATTGATAATTATAAGAAGTCCAGGGTTCTTCAGGTGAATTCCATTAAGGTTGTGATGGCTCCTAAACTGTGCCCTGACTATGTGAAGAGGAACTATCCTAGAACAATTATTAGGAGCCCAGTATACACTTCCCCTGAGCACTTCTCCGTAGCTGTGGAAGTTACTATGTGCTCACTTGCTGTAGTATCTCAGTAGCTTCTCCTTGTCCTTTCTCTTTGAGGGGCGTCTGCTGTGCGTGGTCTGAGAGAATCTTTCAAAAGAGAAACCAGCTGACCATTGTGGTTTATCCCTTCCTCTTCCACCCTTCAAACTTCTGCCCACTGTCAGGTGGAATTTCTCTTATAAAAGCTCCAGAGGAGGGTCTGTGTTCTTTTACATATGTGCTTCTTATGGCACAACACTTGTCTGCTGTCACACCTATGTCTGTGCTGTGTTCCCTGCACTGTGCAATGGCTATTGTCAGTGAGCTATGATTGAATTGCTTGGGTTTGTGTTCTCCTGCCCTGTCCCTGCATATAGCCAGAAGAATGTGCCTTGCAATGCTTGGTTCTGGCAAAAACACTGCAATAAAGTAGTGGAGAGACTGATGGAATCTGTAAACCCTTGGGATGGAGTGCCTTGCTGTGTCATATTATTGTAGGCAGATAGAAGATGAAGGTGGAAACAGTTTATTAATAGTAGAATCACTTTCAGGAAGTAGGTAGACCTTTTTGCATGCTTTGGCAGTACCAGAATGTCTTACTGTAACTTTTTTAGCTTGCTGTTTACCTGCCATTAAATATCAAAAGAGTAGGTTTTTTGGGGTAACTTCATTTTCTGATGTGTGGTAACTACTCTGTCCTTGTTTGTTTATGCCATGAGCACTGCCACTTAACACGCAAAAGATTGTCATTTGCTTTCCTCCTTTGATGAATGCTTTCACCTGTTTTACCAAGCCTCTGTCTACTTTCTGCCTCTAGGCTTATTAAAACATAATGAAATTAGTCTTTGTGTACATTAGTATCGATTGTGTTGCCATAAGAAGATATTTGTTCCAAAGTAACTTCAACTACCAAGCTGTCAGAGCAACCTCTGGCTCCAATCAGTTGTCTGTCAGCTGTGTTCCTGTCTGCTCCTGGCATCTGTTTCTGCAGGAAAGCAAGGAGGAATAGCCTTGCACCTCAGAACATTGCTACTTCCTCCTGTCTTGTGACTCACATTCACCTGTGGGGAGCAGAGTAGGAGGAACACAACTACTGAAGGCCATTTCAGTTTAAGGGAAGGGAGGTCTGTGCCAGAGTTGGAGGCTGGAGGAGTAGAGACAACTCGCAGCCAGCCAGACTATCTTCTGCAAGCACACTGTACCTGGGCTTCAGCCTTGGTTCAGCTTGTCCTCAGCTGATGGCAGCACGGTGCTCTACCAGAGGCAGCAGGATGGAGGAGATCAAAATACCAGCAAAGAATGATTTTTGTCATTTCTTATTTCCCTGCAGCATACCTCATGACTGCAGTTAGGCAATGTCTGGTGTAGTGATGTCTTTTCCCACAGCAGTTTTGTCCCTAACTAAGTCTAACTATGCTTTGAGTGAGGCAAGGGTCTCCTGGTGATGATGTAAATATGCAGCCATAGCATGTGTGCAAAGGAGCTGATTTGATGCTTTGCTGGAGAGAGTGACTTCTTAGTTCTGAGTGTGCTTATTCTTGTAACCCTAATAACCTTTCACTGTAGTTTATGCAACTTAAACAAGTATTAAAAACAAAAAAAAAAAAAAACAAAAAAAACAACACCACAGAAAACCAGTGCTCTGATAAGATTTTTACACTTGCTTAGCACTTCTTGTATAAACGTTAATGCTGAGGAGATGCATGACATCTGTAAAGTCAACTGGAGATAAACTGCAAAGTGAAACAACTTGCTGAAACTTAGGGTAAGTCACTGAGTATGGGCATCTTACCTTGTCCGTTAGCTCCTCTTCAATATTTAGGCCTCATTTAGACTTGGACTGAACAATTCTGTAGCTCATGAATCAAGCTAGCAGTGTGTGTTAGGAAGTGTAAGCTGATTACTGTTCCTAAGAAGAGTTTTCCTTCTCCCCCCATGACTTTACTGTTTCACGTGGAACAAAAGACTTTTGAAAAGCAGATTTTCTTTGCTGAGGTAGTAGTTACCTAAAGAAATAAATAAAAACATTGTGATTTGAATGCAAAATATGAGTATATTTGGAACTACCATTGAACAGGATCTGTCACTAAATTGAAAGAGTGTAGTGTTCAAAATATATTTAAGGAATGTGTTTATTATGCTTAAATATTCTATTTTGCTTTTTACAAGTTAGATTGTCACCTGCTGTAGAAGACTGCAGAGCTTTTTTGCCTAATCTTGAAAGATGATAGCAATGGGGAAAGTGTTCTCATGATTACTGCAAAGTGGTATTTTGGCTTTGTCAGATGAAGGGTCTTCTAACCAACTGATATTTCTTCATTTGTAGTGTTTGATTCTGCTCTGGCTCTTCGTAGAGCAGTCATAATTGGAAGTTTGTGTCGTGTCCAGCAGTGCAAGTGTGTAATATAAAGTGGAGTTCAGCCTAATGAATGCAGCTTTCTGTGTTTCCTCACTGCTAGAGAATGAATGTAAGCCATGAGGCGAGGCAGAGGGTAAGATGAGTTCTCTGTCGTTTGAGAGCCATTAATCTGATACAAATGCTTTCTCTTTCCTAGCTGATCTCTTTTTGAAGTGTTGCCCAGTTTTAAGTGTCAAAAGCAAATGAAGCAGATGAACCATACTGCCTCATGCTTATGTTCCACAAGCTACACGTTTCTCAATTACAGCTTTTCAAACTGGAGCAAATGTAGAGCACATTGACACAGGCTGTGTTGAGGCTAACCTCTGCTCTTGACCGTGAGGTTTTCAAACCTTTGTGGTGAAGGCTAGTGATGCTCAAAGAGAATCCCACCAACAATTTCCACACTTTTGTCTTCCCTGCTGTGGAGAAGAGTTGCTTAAAATATCAGCATACCT
This sequence comes from Callipepla californica brunnescens, assembly GCA_023055505.1. Classification (NCBI taxonomy): domain Eukaryota; kingdom Metazoa; phylum Chordata; class Aves; order Galliformes; family Odontophoridae; genus Callipepla; species Callipepla californica. The sequence continues at coordinate 35,432,462 of JALIRH010000005.1, read as the reverse complement.
CAACCACAGTCTGGTTGTAGTGGCTTAATCTTGCAGTAGTTCTGGCCAGCTTGGTAATTCCAGCCCACCGTTCATGTGTAGGTTGCTCAGCTATGCTGGGGCATTTCCATGCAGTGTTTCCAAGCTGACATTAGGCATCTGACTTTGTTCTTGTCTAGAAGTACTTGCATCTTTGGCTGCAGCCTCAGCTCCATGAAGCTGCTGATGAAATTCCTGTTGACTTCAGCAGGACTTGGCATTTCCCACTTGTTGCTTCCTTCATGCTTGTGTTCATTCATCTCTGCTTTTGTGCTCAGCTCTCCCCTCTTAGCCCTTCCTCCACCACTCATCTTCTGAAAAGATGATAGAGGTGTGTAGAAATAGCACGTTCTACCATCTTCAGAAAGGTTGTTTTGTGGTTTCCTGGAGAGTCTAAGCTTGTGTCTAGCTTGCTTGTCAGACCTTTTTCTTTTTTTTTTCTTAGGAAACTTGTGTTGAAGACCAAGCCTTGCAGGAAACCATCTTTTACCAAACCACAGCAGTAACAGAGTAGTCACACAGAATTATCCCCCTCCCCAAAACTGTCTGAAAGATCACATAAGCGGCACAGTTTCACAGCCCTAAGAATTTCACTGCTTTGCAATGGGAATGCACACACTGAATAGGAAATCCCAAGGTGTTCCACTTTGTCTGCCTCAAAGAGCCAGCCTTCGCTTAGTCTCATATCAATTCCTCTTCGGGTTTTTCTTCTGCGTGGGGGTGGGGGTGAGGGAGGGACATGACTTCTACCTACATAACAATTAGCTCAATGAGCAGGAGATCTCATCCAGGCTGTGTGTGTGCTGAAGAGGTTGTACACTGGGGTCATATTGAATTTTGACTAGATTGAACTAGAACTGAGAATGCAGTGGAACCTTTTTCAAATGATTTGCTGCCTGTCGAGGTCCTTTTCTTTCTAGAGCCTAGAGTTTTCCAAAATGTGAACTTATTTCAGCATCAGTACAAAATCAGGGTTTGATTTATTTGTACTATTAGCGTTGTTCTGCTGGTGCTCAGTTTGGGGAACTTGCAAATTATCTGTGGTGATATGCTGTTCACCTTCCTCTTGGGTGTTTTTTTTCCTACTAAAAGATAATGCTATCTATTAGACATTGTTTTTAACGTGCTATCTCTGATTGTAGATATTGCTGTCACATCGACTAACAATATACTTAACACAAACAGATGTCACTGGAAGTATCTGTGTCAGTAATGGTCGGTGAAAGTTTCTTATCTGATTCAACTTGCTCATTTTAAGTAATACTTTTTTTAGCAAAGGACATGAGTCGTCACTGTTAATTGGTGACTGTCCATGGGATCAAGAAAAACAGAATTCTGTGTTTTACCTATACTGTGAACTGTTGTGTAAGCATAAAAAAAACCCACAAAAAACAGTAGTTGTGTTGAAATTCACATACAATTCACATTTCAGGTTGTTAGAAGAGGGTAATAATTTGTTAGTTCAGTTTAGCGGTTCAAAGAATCATTTGAACAAGAGAGGTAATGTAAATTAGCACAAAGTCAGAATTGAAACTGTAGTTTATGTTGAAAAGGCTGGACACTGTCTTGTCCAGAAGCTGATGAGCATCCAAGAATTTTTGCATGCTATTTACAACATCCTCATGGAACAGTCACGGATTTTGATTTTGATTAAAAAGAAGAATATCTTGTAGATTAAAATAAGAATCTGTGGGTTTGCATGACGCTGCATCTTGTTGGAAGTGTCTCTTCCTGCATAGTTCCTTTTGTTTAATTCGGTTGGCTCAGACTCCTCAGGTTTATCTGACTTTTCCAGCCCTACTCTTTCGCAATTCACTGTCGGGAATAATTCGGCTCAAGGTTTGCAATAAGTCAGCAAAGGGCCAAATTCTGCTTCTGGTGTTGGTAGACAAAATAACGGATTACTACTACCTGTTAAAAGTTAGTGCTTATTTCCCATAGTAAGCAATGGCTTTCTTAGAATCCTTTGAGGTGTGATTGGTATGCTACATTTTATGTAGCATGCTGAATAAATTACATTCACATTAAATGTTTTCCTCTTTTTTTAATGTCTTACCTCCATTGGTTCTCCTTGAAGCACAGCTTTTTGTCGTTGTTATAGGAAATCAGAAAGATGTGAGGGAAGGCTGAGTTGAAGGCTGAGGAAGCCCTGTTACCCCCGCTCTAGAAGGTCTCAGCAGTGGCTGTCAGTCAGAATTTGTGTGGATATGGAGCAGGTTTGAAGATGGCTGTTGTCAATACACAGGAATTGCAGCCACCTGTTTACTGTTGTGTCCCCATGCCTGCAGATGGAAGCTCACCCATGTGCAGTACCTACACTGGGATCTCCACAGTCAGCATCTTCTAAAGGTCCTGAAGTCTCAAGCTTTTTCCTGCAGGCAAGGAAAGGGAAAAATACCACTTGGATTCAATGCTTTGCAGGTATCAGGACAGAGTGAAGAAGTGTAGGTGGTACTGTGTGTAAGGAGATTGTCATTCCGTTCTTTTCCACCTCATCCTTCCCCTTGAGTTTTTGCAGGGTTGATGTTTGCTGCCACATACACTTCTGTTTCGGGCAGATCCTTGTGCCAGAGTCAAGAGGGGAATTGTTTGAAAGTATTACAAGCAGGCTGGAGTGGGAGAAAGAGGAGACTATTATGGCAGAAAGGTGTTCTGATACAGTGTGAATTGTCAGGTGTGGTCACTTCTCTTTTGTCCATGCACTGCTTCAACACTGTCCTGCCTCTGCAAAGCCTTTACACTGCTGTGTTTCTCTAGGGCTCAGAAACATGCTCAGGAGCCTGGTTATGGTTCATGGCTTAATTCTAAAAACAACAAAAGCAGCCACTGTTGTTTGCAAGCACCTGGCATAGCCTGGAGGCTGGGGGACAAGTGGCACAAGGAATCTGTTCAGGATGGGCTGTGTGCCCCACATGGCTGTGAGATAAGGCAGAGCCCTGGTCGCATGAGTGTGAGATAACGTCTGGCACACGGCAGCTCTGACCGCAGGTACAGACTGCAGTAGCTGGATGGGGAGACAAGGGGGAAAACCCAAAAGAATTTGAAAATCTACTTGAAAAAAAAGAACACACAAAAAAACCTCTTAGCCCTCTGGCTGCACATTATGCTAGAAAAAGTGCACACGTAACGTTCAAGAAACAAGCCGTAAAAGAGGCCACACTGCAAGATGAAAGATTTTTTTTTGACGTGATGTACTAGTGATGAAAACTGCCAGAGGATGTCACAGTTGATGACTTAAGGATGGAATTTCCACATTGCTTCTGAGTTCTCTTGGTTATGCGGTGACGCCAGCCCTGAAGGGTTACTTTAATGCTGATGGTTTTGTAAGAGCTTTTCGTGCACAGCCACTGCTTTTTATTTTGGGCATTAGCACTCTTATCCTAGGAGTGAATCTGTATTACGTTTCCATGTTTCTGCCAAGGAAATGTGAGAAATCCTTTCCTGTTCCTGTACGGTCAGAGGGGGAGAGAATGGCTTGGTTCATTCTTTGAACAAATGAGTGAAAAGTGCCCAGCAATGTTACGCAGTCTGATGCGTTTCTGGATATTCTTCGGAGTTCAAAGATGGACTTCATCTTACAGGAACAAGAAGATGTAAATAACTCTGCATGTTTGCAGTTCCCAGTAATGGGGCTGTGTTTTTGATTCTGTTTGCTTTCAGCACAGGGGCAGGCAGAGCTGTACTGGTAGGTAGCAGTGCAGTAACAGAAACAGCATTTCTGTAAGAGATGGATGTGGCTGGTAGTTTGCTTTAAGGGTGAACACCTAAAGATTCACTCGTACTCTTCTGATGCATTAGGCCAATGTGTTTAAAGCTATTTATAGATTCATAGATTCATAGATTCATTAGGTTGGAAAGGACCTACAAGATCATCTAGTCCAACCATCCTCACACCACCATCCCTACCCACCAAGCTACTAAATCAAATCCCTAAATGAGGCTGAGGAGGAGGAAAAGTGTTGTATTTCTTGCCCCTTGATTTTATGATTTCGGTTCCTGATGTAATTGGTGGTTTCTCAGGGTCAGTACTGAGACAAGTCACCCGAGGTGATTCTTATTGTAACTTCTTGGAGGACTTGCTAAACTGTTCATTATAAACATGAAATGTGTCCCCCTTTAAGTAACACTTGAGCATTATGGTATCACAGTGACTAACAGGACTTTTAACACTTCTCTTTCATTCCTGGAATGGTTTGCAACCCCCTGCTCAAATATCAGATAAGATGGACACGGTGAGTTTTCTCTGTTGCATCAAGTTCTGTGACATGAGGACTTTAAAAACGTGATGTTCTAGGAGGAGTTCATAGCTGCCAGCAGTAATTGCTTCTGTCAGCCCAAGTTTCATGATAAATTAATATGTTCTTGTGTGCATGTGCCCCCTGGGTCATTGTTATTTGCAAAACTTGTTTGAATAAGTTACAGTGAAGCATATATCAGACTTTCCCATGCAGCTGTTATCCTTTGGCTCTTGTTAAAAAGCATGCTTCTCAGCTTCCTGTGCAGTGTCCTTAGGCTCTGTAGCATGCTGCGTGTGATGAAATCAGGGAATTTCAGCAAGCTAGAGGAGGAAGTGAATGCTCAGTTCTCCTGCATGGTCATGTTCAAAAGTACCCTGATAAAGTGGGGGGGGGCAAGTTCAGATAACTCCAGAAAATGACTTTTGCTGGTAGGTACAGCGTCACTGAATTTTGTAAGAAACAGATCTTCAACAGTGGAATTTTGTGGACCAAGTCCTAAGACGGTTATACTGTCTGCATGGGTTTTGAAACAAACGGCATGGTCTGGAGCTGGCAAGTGGTTAACCAAAGGGAATTTCATTTTGCTATGGCAATAGGAAACCACAAAGCATGCATCTTCCTCCAGGTCACGCAGTGGGCATTCAGAGAAAAAATCCTGGGGGTGGAGGATGTGGGGAAGGTGCTAAAAATTCGAATCTAAGTTGCTCAGGTCTATTCAGAGAGACTAATGTTATCTTCCAGGTGGGTGGAGAGTGATGTGTGGCACCGCAGGTACCTTGAATTGCTCTTCTGTCTTGTTAGACATATCAAGACGCATTGTTGGATTGTACTGAAATCTACCTATTGCAAAAGGCATTTCTAAGTACTTTCACCAAATGCTGTGCTCACTGTTGCATTTGTTGTAAGTCAATTACAAAGTCTTGCTCAAAAAGGTCCCTCTTAAAAGAACTGATATAGAAAACTTGAGTTTTAGGCTGTGTTTGTGCTGGTGATGTACTGGGATCCATTCTACTGAACAAACACGTTTTCTTCTCCTGAACAGATGAACTGAAGGTGGCTTTCAAATAAAGAAAACCTAATTATTGATCTTTCAGATGTTTTATACATCTTGGGAGGATTTTAAGAGAAGAAAGCAGCATAGATAGATGAAAGAAGCCAACTGTTTCTGCTTGCTTTGTACCACAGGAATATCTATCCTTTCAGTGGAATTGCTGCCTAGATTGGCCCTTTTTGGTGCATTTTATGGGAAAATTTGAGTAGGGGTATGTGGATCCGGAAAGGTATTCTGTAATATTATTCTGTAATATCAAACTCTTGACAGTTTCACTTGTCCTCTACAGTTGGTTGTTGTGCACTAGCAGATAATTCATAGGAGTGACTTGCATGATCTACTAATGCGACTTTTGTTCTATCAGTTTTCCACATGTTCTGATCTTGTTAGAATGAGCAGAATTAAAATTAATCATACAAATCCCCAACCCAAGTCCTTGACCTTGCAGTTAAGAATCTCCCAGAAACCAAAAGCAGTACAGAGCATTGCTCCCTTTCCGTGCGTGTGAATGTATGATTGCCAAAAGGGCAATCCTTGGTAAAGGGCCTAGGGCTCAGCCTCTGGCAGAGGCCAGTAATGAGTAACATGGTGAGGACTGTTTGCCCTGTTGTTAATGTAACTTCCCTGAGGATTCCCTGCTGGCTTTCTTCAGCTAACAGTTGAGGGACTTCCTCAGATAGATGATGCATCCTCGCTTGTGCTTGAAATCCAGAAGATCTTTCTTCCTTCAGTTCATTTTTCACGCTGCTCATCCTTTTGATAATCCAAACATCCTGCTGCAGCGAATTCCTAAATGTAGGTTTCTTTTCGTGCAGTAATTCTGTGGTATTTTTTCCAGTGGATGCCAAGTTCTTGCATTGTGAAAACCAGTGACTAATAATCCTCTGTTCACCTTCTTGTTCTCTCATGATTTTATAACTTAAGGCATCAGTCATCTCTCTTCCTACCTAAAAAGGTTGAGCTTATTTAGTCTTTGTTTGGCAACCTTTCTGTATCTGTTTCTATCCAGTTTCCTTTTTGTATATCTTATGCGTTGTCTGTATCTCATTTATTAGAAGTTGTCCCAAGCTGTTCAGTTAGCAACGAGAAATGGTTTTATAACTCACCACAGTGTCTTTGGCTTTTCTGATAATTCCCCAATCCTCTTTGTCTTGCAGTGGCATCTGATCCCTGCCTTGATATCTTCAGGGAGCTTAGAACTCAGATCTTGAAATGGCAAAGGATGTAGCGTTTCCAGGAATGGCTCATGGTAGATATTCTTCCTCTGAGTACTAGTTTAGCTTTACAGGGGAAGGAAATCCCTGTAGATAACAGTTAAGATGTGGATCTGTGGTTTTTCTGCAGGTGATTTACTAGTGAGGGAGAAGATGTCTTTATATTGTTATTGTTACAAGTGACAGTATCCATTCCCCTCAGGTCCAGTCCATGCTCATTTTCAGCTTTTTCCTCCATCCCTTCCCAGTTTCTGAGCAATGGAGAGGAAAATCTTCCCTAAAAATGTTCGTGTTCCTTTTCCCCTTTCAAGGGAGGACACTTGAGTCATGCTTCGAGGTTCCGATAATTTGCCTGATTACAAAAATCAAATTGCTTTTTTTTTTTTCTTTTAAGAAAAGTTTTGATTTTAAGAAGAAAAGGGCTTTAAAAGAAAACAGGAAGCTGATGTTGGCAGTCTGATCTGTGCTGCATGAGGAATCTGATTTCATAAGCCTTCCCAAATGCAGGCTTCAGGGATGCGAACTGCCCTGACTTTTGCAGCAATTGAGGAATTCTGTCGCTGGCTTGCACTGCTCTCTCTTTTTTATAGGAAAGTGAAGACTGTAAAACTTGATATGTTGGTGTTATGTGCTAATGCAGTCTTGATCCTACAGAAACTAGAAAAAAAACTCTCACGAGGTCATAGTGTCCACCAAGAGATGCAGGTGTTCAGCAGAGCTGTAGAACTAATAGTGTGAGGAGATGACCAGTGCTGTGGCTGAAGCTTTTCATGAATTTTTATAGAATCTTAATGACTTCTACAGAATGCTGGTCTTGCTTCTGAAGCTGTTCGTTTTTCTCTCTTTTAGAAATAAGTCTAGTAAAAGGTAACTTATCTGTGCATAGCCTTGTTTTGAAACAGCACATTAAAAAAAAAAAAAAAAAAAAAAAAGAGGCCTCAGTCTGAAGCACTTGGCTTGGATTTTTGAAGAACTCTGTCACCTTCCATCCACTCTGGTGTGTCTGTGGAGTCGTGTGCTGGGGCTGAAGCAAATATATGTTGCATTTTCTTCTGTTGCACCTGCACTGAGAGTTGTGGTCCAAGGGGAGACCAGTGATCAGTGGCATTTCCTCAGGAGTCAGTACCTGGACGGGCACTATTTAAAATGTTCGCTGGCAACATGGAAATTGAGATTGAATGCAGTCTCAGCAAGTTTGCTAACACCAAGCTGTGCAGTTGACACGCTGCAGGGATGGCATGCATTCCAGAGGGATGTTAACTGGCTTGAGAAGTGGGTCCATGTGAACCTCATGAGGTTCAGCAACAGCAAGTACAAGATGCTATGCCTGGGTAAAGCAATACCAAGCACAAATACATGCTGGGCAGAGGTTAGATTGAGAGCAGCCAGGAGGACGTGGGATATTGGTTGATGAGAAGCAGTATGCTCTTGCAGCTTGGAAAGCCAACAGTATCCTGGGCTGCATCAAAAGAGGGGTGGTAAGCAGTGAGAGAGAGGGGATTGTCCCCCTCTACTCTGCCCTTGTGAGACCCCATCTGGAGTACATCATCCAGGTCTGGGGCCTTCAGCACAAGAAGGGTATGGAGCTGTTTGAGCAGGTCTGGAGGAAGGCTAAGAAGATGGCTAAGAAGATCAGTGGGCTGGAGCACCTCTCCTGTGAAGGCAGGCTGAGAGAGCTGAACTTGTTCAGTCTAGAAAGGAGAACTCACAGGGAGTGTACTTTTTTTTTTTTCTCCTATTGTTTTGTGTTAGTCACCAGTGCTGATTTAACCCCAATCAAAATTAGAGTTAAGATGACTGCACTGCCAGGGTGTCAAGAAACAAGGTGAAAACTGATAGGGTGCTGCAGCTGAATCTGACTCTGCATGTACAGAAGCTGTCCATATATCTGTCAGCCCAAAGGTGGTGGTGGCTTGTGCCAGGGCCAAGAGAAAAGAAATGAAAGGCTCAACCTAGATGGGTGAAGAAGGGAAGAGGTGGCTGCAAAGTAGAAGAGCTGTCAGAAGGGATTCAGCTACTTGAAACGTATCGCAGGAATGACTTAGATCTGCTCAGCTGGAGGCCTGGGGAGGCTGGAAGAGCAACCTTCTCTGTCTTTTATTCAGTTTAGGCAAATAAGGAAGTTAATTTGCTGGAGGTCCTGAGTAGTGTGTGGTGATACAAAATGTTCCTCTGTATTTTATATGAGTTAGAGGAAGTGCAGCTTCCCAACTCCTAGGCAGGCACTTTGCAGAATGTGGAACCAAGTCATTTCCAAATTGCAGTGTTTAAGGAAGCAATTAAAGCAGAGTTAGATATTTGAAATAACTAAAAATGCCAGGACTGAAGATACTTGTGAGGTTTTGTAAACTCAGTTTCGTCTTGGAGAAAGCCAACCAAGAAGAGCAAAAACATTTATTGAAACTTAACATCCTTTCCTCCATCCCTGTGAGTGCCTGAACTGGATTTGGAGATGCTCCTCCAGAGCACAGCAGAGCTGCCACGGGGCTTCACAGCCTTCCAGGAGGAGGGACATAGATCCACAACCTAAGCCCCAGACGTGGCAGGAAAGAGAAATTTTTCCTGGGAAGAATGCAAGGAGTTTTCCAATTGGGAAAGCTGATGAAATGTGCTGGGCTGGAAGGAGACTGTAACTCCTGTGCCTTCTACAAGGGTGCAACCTGGTTTTCCTCAGTATTCTGACCTGTTGCCATAGTTTCTAATCTTTTCCTTAGAAGCTCCCTTTTTCTTTTGTCTGTTTTCAACATGTTTTTCTTGATGTAGAGGTTTCAAAGCACATGGCAGCACTTGAGCTGCACTTTGCTAATGCTATGTAGCACAGAGGGATTTCTTCATATCCAGCTGACAAAGCTCCTGTTTGTTTTTTGCAGTTTGATGCCTGACTTATTTACAGCAATCTGTGACTCATTCCAGCCTCTCAGCTGCCCTAAGGAATTGGCTTGTTAATGATTCCCTGTCCTGTGTTTATGCAATTAATGAGTCCTGAAATTACCTAACATTGCAGTGTCCTTGCTAAATTGTCTGCATTGTTCAAACCAGCTGTCCAGTTTGCCGAAGCTGATTTGTCACCTCTGTGCTAGCTGCCTTCTTTTAGCTTGAGATCTGCATGTGAATTTTAATGTCTGACCTAGCTCTGTTGGTGGTAGTGGAAATATTTGTGTAGGACCAATCTTTAAGTCGCCTAGATGATATATTCTTCAGCTGTTTGGTTTTGCACACCTTGAGGTAATACTTTTCTTAGTTGTCTTAAGGAAAATGGCATGTCAACAAGGTGTTGAGGTGCTCAGTCTCATGATATCTGTTATTTTTCCTGTCTCCAAGAGTTGCTATACTGTAAAAAGGAGGAAACTATCAGTTTGACCACGTGTAGCAGCCGGCATGGATTTGTCAAGAATAAACTTGCTGTCATGTAGGTACTTGATTTCATATGCCTGCTCTTCACTAGGGGTGGTGAATTTGAAGCGAGATTATTTATTTTATTTTATTTTAAAGATATTTGCCCTTTTTGATCTTCTGGAGTTTCACCTGTCCTCCATCACTTCCCAAACAAGAACATGTATGAGAATTTAGAGCATTTAACCAACTTCTCATACATGCTTTGGTGATGAATGGTAGCAACAAAACCATTTGGAAAAATCAATTTATCCAAAGACTCCTTAGTTTAAACTCATGCTCCTCCATTATCACTCTCACTTGTTTAAGTGCTCTGTTAGCAGCTCACACCACCAAAGGAGGGAGAGTTATTGTACACTTGTATTGTGTTAGTACTTCTCTCTTGGTTAGAGTTCTTCCTTTGTCTTCCTCTTTCAGTTTAATACTGAATGTAATACGCACCCAAATGAGATTCAAATGAACATGCACGAGTTCAGTGCAATCATATATTTGTCATATTAAGATCAGCAGTTCAGTAACATTGGTGCTGAGCAGTGCCCTTCCTTCCTTCACTGTAAGTATCGGCACTTCAGATCCTGGTTTAGAAAACAATGGCAGTTCTAGTTTCTGAGTTAGGCAGAGATCAGCATCGCTGGGTCACCTTCGTGCAGCCTAGGGAAGAGCACTGAGGCTGCAAGGCCATGTTCATGGTGCTCTTGCAAACTCATGTGAGAGTTTCCAGTGTGACTGCTTGGTGTTAGTCAATGCTGCTGTTTCCTCACCTTGATGAACAAGAGAGTCACATCAACTTCTTAATAATAAAAGTGGGGAATACTACAAAAGCTGACAGCAGGCGTAAGGGATTTTTGTTATCGCCCACTAGTTTGCACATGATCTGATGTGATTCATAGTCTTCACAAAGTGGGAGAGCAGCCACAAAGAGAAGGACAATTTTAGAAATATCATCCAGTAGAGTAGTGAGGAAATCAGACACAACAAACAAATGGAAATAGTTTGCAGTACCTTCACAAGCTGCAAATATATAGAAGCTATGGACTGTGAAGTCAGGAAATAAAGGATAACTGATTAATATAAAATGCAGTAAGGATGGAGATTTATAGTGAAAATGTACAATTGGGGTTTCACCTTGCTGTCATTTGGGGACCTGAGTTACCCGATAGGTACCTGCCTTGGACCTCGGGGGCTTTCAGGGTTTTCTTTTTGGACCAGTCTGTTAGCTGGGTTTTCTAATCAAGTCTGTGCACTGAGGAATTCATTTTGTGCCCAAAAAGAAAAAAAAGTGGAGGATTTATTTTTCTCTTCACTGCCCATCTCTGACAGCAACGGGCAGCGTCATGATTCTTTACAAGCATTTGAAGTAGTGTTCCTCTTGGAAACGATGCCAAAAAAAGCTGTTTTTCTGATTGTTAAGCACTGGTGCCTATTATAACTAGTTTTTGCCTTGTGTTTTAGCTGAGGCTTTAGGTATCTCCTCTGTATGCCCAAGGTATGTATATTTATTTGTAGATCTTGGATGCTGTTTGCGGACTACTCTTCATTCTTAAGCAATAGCATTGTTAATTGAAGTAATTGCAGCAATGGTGGACCTACAGGTTGTGCTGGTGTGGTGCACTGAAAGGCTGTTATGAGTTGCTCTCTGAACTCTTCAGTGGTTGTACTTTTGCTTTTCAGAGCAACACCTACTTGGAAATACAGGTTAATGAGACGTTGATGTGGAGCAGCAGCTTCTGAACCACAGCCTGTTTAAGGGAATCAAGGAATGGGATGGTGTTGGGCTTGCTAGGGATGTTCTTGTTCTGGGATTTTCAATCAGCCTAGCTTTCAAAGGTTCTCAATGTACTTAAAAGTTGCTGTGCACAGAAATCATTGTAGTTATTCACGTACCTAACCCTGAACATCGGCATAGCCTTAAACTGTAGTGGTGCATCAGGCTTCAGAAGTTGCATCTTCAAACTGGGCACGTGGAGTCTGCGACTGCCTGAAGGTGCAGGTGGATGCGACTGCTTGCTGGTAGTCACAAAAGCTGACTGGGGCAGACAGCTCAGGTGCGGAACCAGATCTCACAGCTTGGCTTTTCAGTGTCAGCTGTGGGGAGGAAAATCATAGCTTGCTTGAGACCTGTGGGAAGAGGAGCCCCAGCAGAGTCTGTAGCTTCACTCTATGAAGTGGCTACACAGGTGGCCTGAAACTCAAGTTTTTGGCATGCTCAGCCAAGAGCTCTCTCAGTCAAATTGTTGGGTTGTTTCACTGAAAATGCAGCAAAGCAGTTGTGCAACGTTTGCACAAAGCGTGTTCTGATTTGCGTTAGCACAATCTCCGTGAGAACTGCTGGATGCTTTTGTGTTTTGCCGTGAAGCTCAGCGCTCAAGTGAATCACTGCCATCTGTTTTCCTTGAGTTGAAAGCTGAACAATACAAGAGGGAAGTGGAATTTGACTTTCCAAGTCCGGTCAAATGTTAACCACTTGGTAAGAAGCTTTACAGTTTGAAGACCAACTGCTCCAAGGTGCAGAAGAATCACTCTAGGTACACTAACCCAGCTTATTTATGGGGTTCCTTTACTCTAGGTGCTGGGGACATTGTGTGTCCCATTGATTAGGGAAGCAACTTCCCTTTTAGAAATTATTATTTATTCTGAGTATTGATTGCAGCAAAATAGAAACACTTGCAAATACTCTCCATGCAAGTGAGTCCTTGTGGGGTTTCACTCCAAAGCTGACTGCAAGGAGGAAAAAAAACACAGCACTCAACCTATGAGAATTGGTTTTACTGCTTAAGTATTTCTCAACCTTATTGCTGCACCGTGTATGCAACAACTGCTATTAGTGCATGCAAGAGTATGGCAGAGGCAGAAGGGAGTGTGTCCCCACGCTGTTTTGCAACACTGCACTTCTGAAGTTCCTCGGCTGTGCTAAGAGGATGTGGTTATTCAGTTTTGCTGCTGTTTCGTGAAGGATGGAGCTCCAGTAAACTTTCCCTGAAAGAGTCACCTGGAAACCACAGAGCTGAAGCTACCTGAGGAGGGAGAAGCCACCAGTGGGAGATGGGAACATAGGGCTAGATGAGCACAAATCCTGCATTCAGGAGAACACTGAGACCAGTGAAATGCCCCCTGCATGGGAGCACTGCACAGCACATGCTATTTTTGCCCTGAACGGTTATTCTTAGGAGCTGAAGCCTTTGACATTCTGTGGGAGGGGACGCACCACCTGCAAAGGGTATGCGAGTGCAACACAACAAAGCCTCAGAAGGGTTCACAAAATCAGTTGCCAGTCATTCTTGGGGTGAGGGTGGCTGTGCTAATCAATTTTTTCCACTGCAAGCTGTTCCTCCCCAGGAGCAGCCACCGTGCAGCAAGTTTAGGGGATTCCACATCTAGTTATCGAAGGATGGATCTTGTGTGGGAGGGGAAAGCCTGCCTCCACCCCACACTGGCTCCTCGTGTCAGCCACAGAGATTCATCTAAAAAGATGAGTTAGTGTGCAGAGCTGCCTTTAAAGCACCGTGCTGTGGTCCCACTGCCTTGTCTCAATGTCACCTCATCTTGCTGTCTCTTTCAAGCAAGCATCACCATATTCTCCTTCCCAGACTGGCTCTGCTCTATGCCACTGCAGGCAGCCGGTGCAGTGCAGGGTGTTGCAGAGCTATTCTCTGCAGGGATGAATTCCTGCTTTGCACACAGTAGTTTTCAGGTGTCAGAGGCTGCTTATTAGTTCCTGAAACAGTTTTGGAATCTCTCTTCCAGTGACAAAAGCGTGGCGCTGAGGAGATGGAAAACTAAAATCCCTTTTTGTCTTAGCACAGGCGCCTGACTTGTGCACATGCATGCCCCTTGTCTGATTCCAAGCCATTGAATTCCTCTTTCCTTCCTCTGTGGTGCCATGTTGCTTTTGTTTTCATCCTGTCACCTGCTCTTTGGAGGGCTGCTTTCCGTTTCTGGTGTTAGTCTTCATCTCGCAGTCACAGGTGCTGTGTGTTGCAGCTTCCTGTCTACGACACTGATGGCTGCTGCTCTTCTGGGTTGTGCTTGCTCTCTCAGGAGGCCACAGCCCATCTTTTCAGGGTCTGTACATGCACTAGGCTCTTGTGTCTCTCTCCCTCTGTACAAATGAATGCTGGCAACTGGAGGGCTGTTCTTCTAAGTGCAATTAAGAGCGCTGGTGTAGGCCACTGTGAGTCTTGTTACTGAGTTCTGTAGTCGTAGTCAGTGAGGACTCTGATTTGTAATCTCACTCCTGCAGCTGATAAGTGAAAGTTTTAACAGCATTTTCAGCTTGGGGTAGGCATGCCCTGTACGTGCACTTGTTTCTTATGATGCCCCTGCTCTGCAGAGTGCTGCAGCAAGGCAGTCTTCCCGTGCATCCCAGCCTCCTTGCTGGGCACAGGGGGGCACATCTTTCACCCAAAGAGTCATCCTGGCCATTCACAATGAGCATTTGTTAGATCCACAGATCCAAGTACAGGCCGTGCCTCCCAGGGAAGGGTTTGCTGACCCCTCAGCAGGAGAAACTTCTCCCTGGAGAGCTGTTCCCAGGAAGACCTTCTCCAGTGCCATCCCCAGGTGAGCTGTGAACATGGGGAAAGATTGAAAAAATGTCTGTAGTGCCCGCCACAATGTGGCAGGCATTGTTTACTTGCATGGAAGTTACATGCTTTAGGAGTGACACCGTGTTGTCAGTAAGGTTCTGCCTGCGTGGACTCCAGCACCAGTGCTGCTGTCATGATTTGGCTCTTGGATTGTCCTACTGTGACATGAGGGTTAGAGGTGGTCTTGTGCAGCTGGGTGCAGTTAAGGGTGGGGACTGCTCTGTCTCTTGTTTTCTAGGCACCAGGTCTCCCCAAAGGCTTGCTGCATGTCTCTAGCAATGCAGAGCAGAGTCTGCACTCAAAGAACAGATCCTAAAATGTGTCTAATTTGTGCACCTACAGGTGATGTGTAAGGTTTAGTGCTTCTCCAACGCAAGGCTCAGATCGGGGCTGCTCTTGGTGGAGGGAAGGGGAGCCCTGTATCAGAGCAGCCAGGAACAAAGATCCCCATCTCTCTCTGGGGACATCTGGTTGTCACAGTTGCTGCAGAGGGTGGCACTTAGGAAAGCTCTGTCCTTGCCACTTGTTGAGGCTCAACCAGGCCTCACAGAAGGTGGAGTGGGTACACCATGCTGAGAACCATTAGATTTGCATTGGCTAGGGTGAGTTCAGGTGATGAGAAGTAGGATGCTGATGAGTGCACGTGGTCTCACACCCTGCCTATTTTCCCTGTTTAATGATATATGATGATCAGTTTTCCTTATGGAAAAGGCTATGTGGATGCCTGATCTTCCTTCAGATGTGATGATGGGGGAGTGAGGGCTGTGGGTGGCTGAGCTCCTTTCTTCAATTGTTCCCCTCTCCTGTGTGCTGCAATGCCTGTGTCCCAAGGGAGGTGGAGGCCCTGCCGTGTGCTGTGGCCTCGCTTTGTGAGCATCACCTTGCTTCTCTGAGCTGCAGACCCAGGTGGCTGTTGCAGGTGGATGCTGTGGGGTGAGCTGCAGCTGGCCCTGACTGGGGAGGGCTGTGGGGGCACAGCTGGAGCCAGGCATGGCTGGTCCCTCACCCATGAAGACACGTAGTGGTGCCAGCACAGGGCTCACCTCTTAACCCATGTGTTTTGCCTGTGAAAGCTGCCTGCGATATGTGCATATAACCATGAAGGTGAAGTGCCTCTTGGAGGAGGGAAGGAGATGCTTTTCGTGTCATTACAGGTTTAGAGACGAGATTGGATGCGTTGGTGTGGCACTGAGCGGGTGGGTGACAGCATGAGCAGTCAGAGCCATCCTGCTTGCTGCTGCGGCCTGGTCCCCGGGTTGGTGCTGGGAACTGGCCCAGGGAACAAGTGCATTTAAGCTAATCGTGTGCTTCTAACTCTGTGTTTTTGTTGGTTTGTTTTGTAATGCCTTCTAGAAATAAGTTTTCTCATAACCCTTCCCCTGGTCTGGTGCTGTCTGCGCTGTGCTGTGGAACCATCAGCAGCTCCTGAAGGAGGTCAGCAGGCAGCATAGATGCCAGACAGCTTGCACATGTCATGAAAAATTATTTTACCAATGGCTTCTCACCCGTAAATCTGAAAAGAGGAGGAAAAAGTGGATGTAATAACGAGAAAAGGAGAGACCACACTGAATGGCAGTAGGAGCAGAGGTGTGTGTTTGTGCACAGAGCCATTTTGAACCTCAGTGCCTTGAACATCTGGAGCAGTGGGTTCAAAAGCTCTCCTGACCTTCCTGGAGCCCCAGCACCCCCATGCAGGATATGCTTAGAAAGCTGCAGCAAGCAAACTGGGCACTGCCCTTAGCTGGGGATGTGAGGCACCAGGTGAGAAACCGGAGCACTCAGCAGCAGTGAGAGCTGCTTAACCTGGTATTGCTCTGCTTTGCTGCTTTGACCTAATAACGTGTAGGTATTTCTCATGCTTTAGATCTTTAGCTGAAACTCACGGGCTGATTGCTACTGGAGCGTGCTGCTAAGAAATATTACTACAACGCACTCTAAATTCACATAGGTTTTATAGAAAAAGAATTTGAGACTTCTCTTTTTTTTTTTTTTTTAGAATGAGAAGCACTGCTGTTCTGAGTACGATGGTGTGGCACGCTCTTTGGAATTTCCCTTGCTTTCTATATATACACATGCAGCAAAGCCACAGGAAATAGAAGCTAAAAAAATAAAAACAGCCATAGAACATAGGTATCTTCTTGAACAAATTTTATTCTTGTCGTTGGTTTTATCGTTAGTGGGCACTTAATCTTGAGGCATCACTTCAGGCTTGTTTTAAAAGATCTGATGCCCTAAAATTGTTCAAGGGGGGAATGCTCTGCCTTAAAGTTGCTGAAAATTTGAGAGGATTTTTAGGCTACTGGTTCTGTAGTTCTGTACTTTCTGTGCTACAGAAGGCAACTAGATTGTCAGTCTTCTCTCTCTTGGGGCTTTTGGGGTGGGGACTAACTGCTGAGGTTTCTCCCATTTGTCTCTTCTGTGATTCAGTGAGTCACTCTTGCCTACAGTTGCTGTCGTGATAATGTGCTGAGGGCCTATTTCTGTGTGGCAACCACCGTAGTTGGCATTATTAGTAAACAGCTTTAAAACCCCAACCAGAATACAGTATCGTTAAACCCTGCAGCCATGAAGACCAACTTGCTGCCACTTGGGACTGAATCTGTGGTCTGAAATCCTTATTGTTTGTGGGAGAGCTGCTCAGGAGCCCTGAGCCACTCCTGGCTCTGAACTCATGCTGCTTTGGAGAGCAAAACTTGAGGAGGGTGATTCGAAAGAGAGAGCAATTCTAGGAGAAGGGATGGGCTTAATTGTGAAGAGAGATGAACAAATACACCTGGGCATCTCTGAATGTGTGATAATACATTCATACAAGGCCTAGAGGAGGCAGTTACCTGTCTTCAAGATACCCCAGACCTGCAGGGGGACATCTGCCTGCCTTTTAGTACTGTTCTGCCTCTCGAGTAAAGGTACTGCTCATCAGAGTGAGAAATCATTGTCAGAAATCAGAATGGGCCTGATAGCAGTCTTTGGTTACCTTGGGTGCCTTTGGCAGCTGACGTAGCACATAAGGAACTGAGTCGCACACGGTCGTGAAGACTTTCTGCATGGTTTCCAGAGTCTGTGCAGTTTTACAGATGTGTTTTCAGTGAACGTATGTCGTATAAACGGTTTATGAAAGTTCATAAAGTTTATGCTGCTCACGTTGCTTTCATTTTACGCAGTTCCTTTCTTACTCACGCACCTTCATTGCTTTCTGTTGGGAAAGGAGCCGCGTTGCTTTCCCCATCTGAGCCGACAAGATGCACGCTGTGTGGACAGCCAAGTGGCAGAGCTTTAGGCTGTGGGAGACTTGCTGTAACCTATGCTTGATCTATAACTTGATCACTTTGTATTTGGTGGGTCAACGTGGCCCTCTTTGTGGGCATATCTGGTTTCCCAGCATTCATTTCACCCGAATCCTCCTTTTCCAGGAACTGCATTCCAACCTCTGCTTTGACAGGGAGGGAACTAATTTACAGGACTTGAAACAACAAGAATATCAAGGATGTCTTCATTTGATTTCTGTGTACTGCAGCTTCCTGTACCTAATTCTTCCATCCATATCTAAATAGTTGTATTTCAGTCTGCAGCTATACCCACAGGCCAGTACTAATTCATGTTAATTCAGCTTTGCCTGAGGAGCCAACAGGCAAAAGAAATAAAATAACCGTTGAGAGATTAGTTCATGCCACAGGAAGTTTAATCATATTTTTCTCAGCGTATATTCTGTGTGCTACATCTGATCTCTGAGACCTTAAAAGGCAATGTGCAAAATGGTCACCCTAAAAATCACAGAATTTCTTACACGTCTTGCTCAGAGATTGGCTCTGGGCCATGAGGTGGGCTGTTTTTGTCCCAAGGAAATTCCCTTTCATCCAAGGAGGGGCAGCTTTTGCTCTGAGAAGTTCCAGTTCTTCCAGCTGTTCTGTAGCCATCCAGATGTTCATCATACAGACAGCACTGCTGTGGTGCTTTGTTATGTGTGGTGGGCAGAGAGGAGTGTTTCGTTTCCCCTCAAGCTTTGTGAATGTGGACCACAGCAAAGAACACTTTGTTCACGTATTTGTGTGGAAACAGGGAGAAAAGATCAAAATTCAGTGCTGTGTGGGAAAACAAACTGGAGATTGGATTTAACTCCTAGCAGCTCCTCTCTATGGGAGGTCAAGGGACAGATGATGCTGCAAAAAAATCCTCGTAATTACTGGAAGCTGAGGGGGGGAGAAAAAAACAATACCACTATAGCCTGAGCAAATGCACCATCCTCTTTAAGTGTGCTCCTGAAAAGGAAGCGAAGCAGAAGACGAGGGTGGTGTTAAATAGTGTGGCTGGATTGCTTTGGTTCATGTGTCTGTACATCAGTTAGCCGTGACCTGTTAAGAAATACTGGGAGCTATGGCTGAGAAAAATCCTCCAGCCCCATCGCGTAGACACTGTAAGGTCTAATCTTTGTTCTCAAAACTACTTCCTCGTACAGCTCAGGGTCCATCTCCAGAGCAGCCAGGACACGGAGATACTGAAGTGGCACAGTCCCAGATGCTGTGCAGCAGGGTAGGGCATTAAACATTCTCATGCATCTGAAATGTCATTTGTCCTCCGAAATGAGTGATGTTCAACGTATCTGAATGTAGTTTGAGATGCTGATTGTCACTGCAGGAAAGGAATAACTCATACCTGAAACCGTGACATTTAGTTAGCCACTAGGTAACACGCTTTGCCTTTTTTACGTTACACTAAAAGACAGTTCTGACTACAGCAGAGCAACTGCACAGCCACTTTTATTATAAAAATAATACTTAAGTAAAACTGGAATACAATAATTATTGCAAACTCCTTTGCAAATGTGGGAATTATTTATGGCACAGAAAGAAAAATAAATATCCCTGTACATTGTTTCTGTGCAAAGAGACAGGCTCGTGCCAGTCAACAGCCAGCCCCTCCATTTTCTTTACTCCTCCTGATTTCAGTTGAACACGAGGATTTTCGGGTAAGATGTCTGAAAGTTTAGCTTCAGCCTCCAAGAAAATACTTTTCACTTTTAATCCAGGTAAAGGACAAGAAGATCTTTCCTATTTATGCCAAGCTGCCCCTCCTCCATTCTTCAGCACGCGCTGATTGGAAGAGAGTGCTGTTTTCGAGTTCGGTGACTCTTTTCCACAACACCCTGAGACTGCTGGGAACAATTTGACTCGAGAGTCAAACTGCAGCCTACGGTGAGTTTTGTTTTCTTTACTTTGTAGTAGAATTTGCATTGCGCTTGCATTGCCCGCAGTTAAGTTCTTCACAAAAATAATTCTGCTTTTTCTCAGAGTTTTTCATACAGTCCAAGAGAAGGCGAAGTCAAAAAAGAGGTAGATCCTGTTCATCCTCCTAGTTCCTAAGAGCTGTCCATCTGAATGACTCTGGTTTAGGACTATAGGAGCCGGGCCAAGTTCTCCAAGTTGCACTGTCTATAAAGTAGTGATTGATTTACGTGCCTCACATCGCATCGTCACTGGCAGCATTCCGTAACGTGCTTGAGGAATTCGTCACTGAGTTCGTCGCTGAAAAATCTCATACAGTGAGGGCATCTAAGTTCACCCTGTGCCCTGCCCTCTGATCCTGAGTTCCCACTGTCTGCAGGTGGGGAGGTCTGCTCGGACTGTGAGGCTGTTCTTCTTGTGCCTGGCTGGCCTGGGCTGCTGCCTCGTAGATGTTCAACTTTTGTCTGTATATGCACGTGATTTTGGTTACCAGCGTGAACTCTGAAACGACTGCTCGTGTCTCTGGAGTCCTAGAAAGACAAAGAAGAGCTGTTGGAAAAAAAATGAAGTGTATTCTCCAAAATAATTTGACCACCTTTATCTGAAGGGAGGCTTATGTTTTTAGCTGAAGATTTGCAAATAGAACAGGCAACACTGTTTCAGAAAAGCAAGCTCGTAGAAAACAGCATGGAGCTAGCGTGCTACTCTGAAGGAGCCCTTTTGTTACCAAAGTCAATTTTCCCTCTCTTCCTTATAACAATTCACAATTGTGGTCAGTGAAAAGAGGGAAAATGGACTGGAAAGAGATTTGTATGTAATGGGATGCATCTCCACTGGAGCACAGACACAAAGCAACAGTTTCTGATCGCTGCACAAACTGAAATGCCTTTAGAAGCTCTAAGATTTTTTTTTAATGTTTTTTTAAACGTACATTTCAGATGAGATGTTCTCATTTGAGGAACTGCTGTTTCACTTGCTTACCTTCTTGCCTTCTTGTTTTCTTGCTAGCTGGTGCTGCAGACACGACACTTCTAGCTGAAGTTCTTGTATTTTACTCTGTGCTCGTTCCCTGTCTGATCTCTCTGACGTGAAATCATCTTTATAAACCAGGACCTGAAAAAGAATTGTTAATATGTTACTCAGTTAGAGCATGGCAGGATGGATTTAAGAGTTGAGGCTGAGATTCTTCGCTCTGGAAGCCCTTATTTTCAGAATCTCAGTATGTTATTTCTATTATATCTGTGCTTTAATGGCAGTTGTACTTAGATTTTATTTTATTTTTTGACAAAATATTAATGGCAGCAGAACTGCATGTAATCTTTAAGTAGGGTTTCTTCTTCCAAATGTTGATAAGTAGCCAAAGGAGGCAGGACAAGTGGCAGAAGGAAAGAATTTGAGGTCTGGGGAAAAAGAAAGAATTCTTAAATTTAGGGGGAAAAAAGATAGTAATTAATAACCTGTTGCTCCAGCATTTGTATGCGCTCGTTATCTCCTTCTCTCGCCTTCTTCACATCTTCTAATTCTCTCCTTGATTTTTTGCACTCGTTCATTTTTTCTTCCAGTAGCTTGTTTAGTCGGAGTATCTCCTTTTGCATCAGCTCTGAATTGGTTTGTGCTGAAGGTATCCCGTGCTGCTGCTCCAGTTGTGACTTCAGCTCCTTCAGCTGCACGTGGAGTCGCTTCACATACTCATCTCTACTGGCATCGTACTTCTGCCACTTGGCATTCAAGTCTTCCACCTGAAAGACCAGCCAGCAGTGTCACAACATGAAGGTGCATCCTCCCAGGCTTTCACAGACTGTCTATAGGGGCAGGACCCAAATTTCTCTACACGTATAGTATATAATATGCTGACTCCACCACTGAGTGTTGATGAGCGACTTCATGGGAGCGCAGAAGGTCATTATGCTATAAGCTGGGTCTTCATAGGCAGCCTTCCCCATCTGCCAAGCCACAGGGACAGTATTAAATCACACGGGGTGGGAAGGGCTGGTAGTCGCCCTCAGACTGGTGCCATTCTTCCAGAGTCAAAGCCATTTCCTTTTGTAGTATTTTTAACAACCAAATTCGATTTAAAACAACACAGTAAGCTGTTCTTTGTCAAGAGAACAAAGACAATGCTGAAAAGACTGGTTTAGTCTGGGAACTGCATTAAACTGGAAGGGGTAAGGGGTCTGGAAGGGGTAAGGCCCAGTTAATCTGAGTACTGTCATTCAAAATGATCACGTTTTTATTTTGTATAAAATAGAAGTACTCACATGAGCTACTTTCTGTTTTAACATTCTGTTCTCATCTTGTAGTTTGCATATGAGGGCTTGAAGCGGAGCTTCATTGTCTAATACCTGTAATTTTTAGATAAAGAAAGCGTTATTTAGCTATGCTGTTATACTGGAGGTAATTTCTCTTGTAAGTACTTGCTATCAGTAACAAATACATACATTTGCCTCCTTCTTTCTCTATAATTCTTATACTAAGAGGACGGCATGCAGCTTTTCACCTTAATAAGCACAACATAATCAGTTTTTTCCTGCCTCAGTACTGCTTTTAAGTATGTCTGTGTGGTCTCATAAAATCAGGCTGCACTCTAAGCCTCCTGAACAACAAGGCCAACTATAATTCACGTGCCAATGGGTCAAGTGCTGTTGTCAGCAGCGTAGACAGTTTACTTGGGGTTACTGGAAACTGTATTTGGAGTGGGGAAAATGCATGATGGGGCACATATATGCCTTCATCTTACTCTGCTGTTACTGCCAATTTTGGCTGCTACGAGGAAGAAATTACTGTTACAAAAAGCTGCATGCTAAATTGACTGAAAGGATACAGCTTTTTTTTTTACAGTTGTGACATCTGCTTTAAAAAAACCCCAGTGTACGTGAGTAATATAGAACACTTTTGTACAAAATTCCCTAGAATCAGCTAGTACTTGCCTCTGAAATTTCTCTTCAACAGGGAAGTCCCCGCTGGACAAGGTTAGCTAGTTATTACATACATCAAAGTCAATCGAGTTTCCTTTTTATCGAGTATATCAAGTATGAGAACACTGGAAGCTTCAAGTCCCTTATACAGTCCTTCTTTCTTATACCAACTCCACCTCTAACTATTTCTTAGAGGTAGTTTTAACGTGATTAAGTTTCCTTTAGAAGTGCTCCGTGAGTGTTTAACAGAGGGGAAGGGACCCACACACGTATTTATCACAAAAGCATTGGTGCACGATCATCCAAAACACAGCTTTACCACCACGTAATGAAATCACACGACAGAACTATACGTGCTACACAGCACCAGTTTTAGAGACAGCAGCTCTAACTGTATTCACTTCTGGTATTTTCATGAAGTGCTTCATCACTGCAACCCACCGTGGTTTCTGGAGGAGTGGAACAACACTCTCTACCCTTCGCTGAAAAGCTCCAAGGTGATGATGCTGTAAAGCCACAGCAGTGTGACAAAATCCAGGTGTTTGCACCCACCCACCCCCCCCAGGACATTTCTGCCCCTTTCCTATCACAGAGCACTTTGTCTAAACACGCTTGCTGCTGGAGAGAAGCATTATCTTAGAGTGGGAGGGCAAAGGGGAACCCCAGAGCAAAAATAGGTAAGGTGCTTTGACCTGCTCTTTCCTAACCAACTTTCTGTAGCTCCGTACTACACGTGCAAAGCCACGTGCTTTGGAGTTATTAATGGAAATACTACATTGAAAAAAATATTCATTATTTTGTGACTCAGTTGCTTACAGCAATCACATATCGCCCTCAAAAACACAGCACCATCTGGTGATGCACACGTTCTTCAGCCTCAGGAAGAAATCTGCCTGCAATTCAGGGAAGAATTGCAGTCAGGGAGTTGCTGAGGTTGTAAACGTCCATGAAAAGTCAGGGAAAAATGAGATGGACAGAACTGAAGTGCCTGACAACTGCTTCAGCCCCCAGCTTGTGGAAATTCAGTTCTTCAGAGATCACCACTAGAGTTTTTTCACCATGCAAAAATGATTTGAAGGCATAATTAGAAAGCAGTGAGAAACAGAACTGTGTTATAACGAGTACCTCAGAAGCTATTAGCACACGCACAAAACGCAGCAGCTGAAAAATACCTGATGAGATCTTTCAGTAGCAATCTGGTCATCCGAATTCCCCTTCTCTTTTCTTTGCTTCTCTTCTAAACATTTTGCCAGGTGTTGACACATTTCTGCTGTGGACGCCAGTTTGCGCTGAAGCTGGTGAGTTTCATCCGTGAGTGAGCGGCACAGAACATCGCTGGTGGCCTGCGCCTTCTCTCGCTCTGCCAAGCTCTTCTGAAGTCGTAAGATTTCTCTCTCCTTTTCGTATGGAGGCTGATTTATCATCTGCTCTATCTCGGCGTTTTTCTCCTCTAGCTGCTGATTCAACTTCTGCACTTCCTAAACATAAGGGAGGAGGAAGTTATTTAAAGTGAAGTGAACGCAAAAAGACAAAACATAAGATTGGATTTTAACACTGTGGTAATTCCGTATTGCTGCTATGCTCCCTGCAGAGTAGTTGAAAGGTAAAAATAAATCATTTCTATATAACGCACAACCTTAGAACCGACAGATCAGTCAGAGTCAGAAACTGCCCAGGCAGCCATCCAAGCACTTCCTGGTCAGCACAACGAAGAGCACAGAAACATGCAGAAGTGTGCCAAGCTTTTATGAAATCCATTTACAGCAGCTACGAACCAAAGATGGAACTTACAAAGAAGCGTTTAAAAGGAATAACTGAGGCAACTGAGAAATGCCTCCTAGTCCTGCATTCTAAATGACCAGACAGTAAAGATTTGCCTCCAAAGAGATACTGGAGCTGGTAAGTCATCTTAACAAAAAAACCAAGCATCTTTACTGCCTGGAACTGTGACAAGGGCAAAGCAGAGCAGCAGCTCTCCCACCTAGGAAAGGAGGAGTGGTAAGGACAAGCAAACAGAAAGTTAAATCCTTTAGCAGCAATAACTATTGGCAATAGTTGGCTCCACCATAGCTGACTCCTGGGATATGCATTTCTTTTATAAGAGCATCTCACTGCTGCACGTTCTTGTTGAATCAAGACTGCGGGTCATCCATACTGCATCAACTTAGCATCTAATCTAGGTCCTCTGGGAGGAAAGAAGCCAGCTTACTGACAGGTACAACTGCTCTCAGGTAGCATGCACCCACAGTACACCAGTCCTGGCTTGGCCAAAAGCAGCCTGTGCCCATCATCCCCCAAAAGCAAAGGGTGCCAGCGTGTGGCAGACCTCTGCAGAACCAGTGCTGCCCTGAGCAAGCATTCAAGCTTGACTTGACCCCATCAGTTCTTCAGGAGCACTGATGGGATGTATGTCAGAGAAATCACCTCCACCACACAGGCCTCTGACTTCAGAAAGCATCTCTTCTGTTACTGTTTTTAGTGGTGGCGTTTTCAGTGTTCCAGATTAGAAAGAAAACATTTATTTCTAAAAATATATATATAAAATTTCCAGTGTAACTTGCAGAAATAGTACTCATTACTGACATTTAAATTCTTTCACGTTGTGCTGAATTTCCCCTTTGCTACAGATTAAAGGCATTCAGCGTCAGGCTCCAGAACGTATTTGGATCCCACCGGTCTGCAAGTGCCACTGAGATCACCTCTTACTACGAATTTCCAGACCTGAACACATTTACATGCATTTTAGGTGAGTGTCATATGTGGAAAATGTTTTGTATAAACATTAGGTCAAGAGACGGCTTACGACAGAAACGCTTGTTTCAGTTTTAAGCACTGCTTCTTGGTTTGGAAATTCCTCCTTCGTACAGCTTCATACAGGAAGAAAAGCTTGAAGAATTTTTCAGCATTGTACGTGGGAAAGTCTTAGTGACAGCCCCAGAAATAGTGCCTGGGGGAGAGGGGGGGGCACAGCTCTGTGCTGTGTCACACAAGGGATCCTATCTCCCCCAGTCTGTCTTGTTTTTATGCAGTGTTTAAGTCTCCTGACACTGAAGCGCGATGGTTGTCAGTACAACAGCAACCACTGCTTTCACAAAAATAACAAAGGGGTGTTACCTAGCGTTTGTACTTCATGCACCAACCGTTTCTGGTGCATAGCTACTTCTGAGTTGGAAGGGAGCCTCAAAGGCCACCTCGTCCTACTGCCCTGCAACCAGCAGGGACACCCACAGCTCCATCGGGTGCTGCGGGCATCCGTCCTCACCTCAGCTCTGTGTCCAGGGACGGCACAGCCAGGCAGCCCATTCCAGCTCCCCACCGCTGCTACTGCACAAAGCCTTTCTCCCTTACATCCCATTTAACCCCCCCTCTTTTAGTTTGAAACCGTTTCCCCTCGCCCTATCCCCACCTTCAGCTCTCCCTCAGCCTCCTCCACGCCGACCATCCCCAGCTCTCAGCGTTCCTCAACTCGCCCCCAGCTCTCAGAAGCCCGAGCCCGCGCTGGTGTGAGCGGGACCGGCCTCACCTGGCTCAGCTCCTCCACCCGCAGCGCCGAGTGCCGCTCGCAGTCCCGCAGCCGCTCCCGGGCCTGCCCCAGCTGCTCCAGCAAGCTTTCCACCAGCGACGGGGCGGGCTCGGCCACCGCCTCGCCGCTTCCCCGCTGCAGCTGCTGCCGGGCCAGGCTGCCCCGCAGCTCCCGCACCGTCGCGTCCTTAGCGGCGAGCTGCAGCTGGAGCTGCTTCAGCTGCTGGGCGGACTCGTGGTACAGCGCGCAGAGCGCGTTGTAGCGCGGCACTTTGCTCTTCAGGCTCCTGTTCTCGCGGTGCAGCTTTTCCAGCGTTTCCTCCACCTGCCTGAAGCGGGACACCAGCGGGTCGGCGCTGCCGGCCTCGCTCACCGAGCACATGGCGGGGGGGGACGGGCTCGGCAAGCACCGCCGCCCCTTCTCTCCGTCCTCCGGGCCGAGCTGCATGCAAACGGCGGAGCGAGGCCGGCTTCGCTCTCCCGCCTCCCCCCCCCTCCCTCAGCGCAGGAGGGGCCGCGCGCACTTAAGGCTGCAGGTCCCGCCCCTACGCCGCTTACGGAGCGGGGAAGCCCGCAGCGGGGCGGGCTGCGCTGCCCCGGGGCGCCGAGCGGGGGAACCCCGCGGCTCCTGGAGCCGGGCCCGAGGAGGAGGAGGGCAAAGAGGGGGTTACGGTGCTGAGAGCGGCGGGGGGCTGCGAGCCGGGGCTCAGCCGGCGTTGCGAAACCGCCCCGCCGTCCCTACAGGAGCCGTCCCTTCAGGAGCCGCGGGGATTTCCGGGCGCGGGAAGGGGACTTCCCCCTCACCTCACCCCTCACCTCACCCCTCACCTCACCCCTCACCTCACCCCTCACCTCACCCCTCACCTCACCCCTCACCTCACCCCTCACCTCACCCCACTCCCAGCCCGGCCCGCTCGCACCCCCCGGCTGCGGGGCTGAGGGTCGCAGCCTCTGTAGGTTTGGTCGTTGTTTTGTTACCTGAATCACGCTAGAAAGCATTAAGCAACAATAGGACGCGATAGAGTCGTTAAGGTTAAAGAAGAGCTCCGCCGGTCCAACCCAGCCCGTCCCTCACTGACCGCGGCACGCGGTGCTGTCTCTGCTCTTGACCTCGTTTTTCCAAACGTCCAACTCACGTTCAACAGTTAGTGTTGCTGTTTGTGTAAATACAGGTTGAATTCACGGAGATGGAAGACCCCACGCGGGAGAAAATGGTGACAGGCCTGCCCAGGATGCAGGGCTGCGGTGTGCTGGTTGTTTCATCTTTGTTCTAATGCTCATTACTCCATCACTGCACACTGTAACCATGGGATGTGCAGATGCCGAGGAAACGCAGTTTTTGTCCCGTTAATTAAAGACAGAGTTATGTGCTACGACCACAATACGCTTTTTCCCAGGGAGAAATAAAAGTTTGTCCCTATAAAATTCCAGCTTTCATGCTTGTTTGGAAGAAAAGCAAATAAACAATGTATTATTTTTCATTTTCGGTATCGTCGTACCGCGGTCAGCCCTGAGTGAAAAATTTGGAGCAAAACCGCCTTCGTTGGCTGATGAAATTTGTGGTAGAAACAAATGGCAAAGTGCAAGTAACAGAGAAATCTGCTCGGTTTCCTGCCACTTCAGCTAGTGAGCCCCGAGCGTCTGCAGATATGGCAGCAACGTCTTCAGACCAACATCAGCAAGTTTAGTAGCAAAAAGAATAGCTTGTAAAGCAGTTGTGTTCTTAATGCAGTATCAATATATTATAATCAAGCATCGCATCTGGTTACTGAAAACCTGATCTGAACAGATCTTTGAATAAAGCCAGAGGAAAACACCACTGGCTCGAGGGAAATTTGCCCTGCGTAAATCCTGAGTAAGAAATGGGTCCCTTAGGTTCTCGGGAATGCCCTTGGATGACTGTTCCCTTTTGTCAGTTCTGAAATGTGGAGGAACTCTCGGGAATTCAGTGCCTGGAAGCTGTGCCAGAATGTGAGTCAGACCCCGCGACGTGTTCGCGGTGAACTGGCTTTTCCTGGATTGCCTTCAGCTCAGCACGTTTGCTGATAGAGCAGCGCACCGCATTGGTCATTTCTTGGTGTGAGAAATGATGGCCTGTTAAGTGCAGTAATTGTGAACAGGATTACACAACAGCAGGTGTGCTCCGTGCTACTTCATGCTGTTTTTAAGCTGTGATCTCCAGGTGTTGTTTGGCACGGCGGATTGGTTGCAGCTGTCTCACATCACTGCTAGTGTTCTTGGAAGGCGAGCTGTGGCCTAATGGCGCTCATAAGATGTTCTGGGGCTTTTGGCTGACCTAAGAAACAGAACTAGTTCAAAAGTAGCAAGCAATCTTGCTGCTGTATGGTGACGAATCAACAGCAGTCCACACCTCCTTTGCTGTTGACTCTGCAAGTGCAAACAGGAGTAGAAAGCCAGTGCTGACTTACTGGCCCCAGTGACGTCCCCTGATACATCTCCAGATTCTCATCTCTACCAAAGATGCCCAACTCAGAGCCCTGCGTGTGTTTGACAGTCTGAGTTCTGTGCTAAACGAATTCCGAGTTTGTATTTCTGTGACTCATAGGTTAACAGTAATCTGCGGCCGTGTTTACGGTCCTTCTGTAAACTTCCTTTATGTTTGTTATTGTGTTGGCTGTTCTGTGAATTCGCTGTTCCACATGTTGGAATGGGAAACCTGAGAGGTTACTTCGGGGACATGCAGTACTCCCAGGCTGGGTGATCTCACTGCTATTACGTACAAATGTGGTTATTTCTCTGCTTTGAGTTTCTGGTCTGCATTGCAACATTGCTTCTTTCAGTCATGTTTTCAGTTTATACACATACAGTATTTTGTGTTGTTAGGAGAAATAGTATGGTTTTCATTTCTTTCAAGTGTAAGTTTTTCCATGTGTTTTTTTTTTTCTCTGATTTGAACTTTGAAGAATGCCAAAACCAAAAGTGTTCTGCTGTTCAGGGCAAATTCCCAGGGCCCTAATCACAGTGTGGCAGGAATAGCCAGAATGAGGAGCCACGAAGTGGGACAGATATGAGGCAGTCTGCTTGCTTTTCACTAACTCTTCTTTTTGCCTTTATTTGGGCTTAGGCAGTTCAGCCTCATCTTTATGGGTGAGAGCAGATAA
Source organism: Callipepla californica brunnescens (assembly GCA_023055505.1). NCBI lineage: Eukaryota > Metazoa > Chordata > Aves > Galliformes > Odontophoridae > Callipepla > Callipepla californica. Next base: position 35,403,184 of record JALIRH010000005.1, on the reverse strand, counting down.
ACAGGATGCACTTCTGCATATCTTATTTGTGCCTTTTGATCAGTTTGGTGTCTGAGCAATACACTTCTTTCTGTTTTGCTCTGCTACACTTTAATGCTTTAGATCTTTGCCGCATTCTGCCTTTTGGTTCAGGTTTATTTGTCCTGTGATGGATGTTGCTTCCACTGAGCAGTTGTTCTGTTTCAGGCCCTGCTCTCACAGGAGCAGGGGCAGGATCACCTCCCTCGCCCTGCTGGCCACACGTCTTTTGATACAGTCTGGGATACAGTTGGCTTTCTGGGCTGCAAGGGCATGCTGCTGGTTCACGTCCAGCTTGCCATCCACCCGTACCCACTGATCTTTTTTGGGAGTGTCTTTTTCTTCTTGCTATCTTTACTTTTTGCAGTATCTCTTTTGTTTGCCCGTGGCTCAGTAGTACCAGTTCACTGGATCTGTCCTTGCAGACCGCAGTTTATTTCTAGTGCTGATGCTCTCTCAATCTGAGAAGCTGACGTACTATGCTCAGTCCTTGCAGCTCTATCAAGCTGTAGTTTTATTTAGAGGAATGTGAAAAGCTCCGAAGGCCTCAACAGCTTGAGGCAGCTTTCATGCCCACAGACTTTCAGCACTGCAGCCACCACTTCTACTTACAAGCAAATGACTTCTTTGGGCTTGTTTATTAAACTGAGGGGTTTGCCCGTCATATCTATTCCTGATGAGAAGTGCTGACTTGTGAAGGTCATAGGACTCTTTCTCCTAAAAACTGATACTCCGAACAAACCCTTTTCAGGTTGCAGGAAACTCCTCAGCTCTGACATTCTTAACGCGTGATCCTCTGGGGATCCTGTGTAGATGGATTGGATTTTCTTTTGCTTTGATCAATGCAGAGTGCTTTGAGCTGTCTGATTTCTGTTACCTTCTCTCAAACTCCAGGCGATTTTAAGAGAGAGAGAGAGAAAGAAAGAAAGAGAGAAAGAGAAAGAAAGAGCAAGGGAGCGAGGGGAGGGGTGGGGAGGGGTGGGGAGGGGTGGGGAGGGGTGGGGAGGGGAGGGGAGAGGAGGGGAGAGGAGGGGAGAGGAGGGGAGAGGAGGGGAGAGGAGGGGAGAGGAGGGGAGAGGAGGGGAGAGGAGGGGAGAGGAGGGGAGAGGAGAGGAGAGGAGAGGAGAGGAGAGGAGAGGAGAGGAGAGGAGAGGAGAGGAGAGGAGAGGAGAGGAGAGGAGAGGAGAGGAGAGGAGAGGAGAGGAGAGGAGAGGAGAGGAGAGGAGAGGAGAGGAGAGGAGAGGAGAGGAGAGGAGAGGAGAGGAGAGGAGAGGAGAGGAGAGGAGAGGAGAGGAGAGGAGAGGAGAGGAGAGGAGAGGAGAGGAGAGGAGAGGAGAGGAGAGGAGAGGAGAGGAGAGGAGAGGAGAGGAGAGGAGAGGAGAGGAGAGGAGAGAAAAAAGATGTTTTAACAGAGGATGCAGGTGAAAATCTGATTCTTTGTGAGTTTGTCTTGTACATGAATACCGAGTTGTGGAGCTCCTGAATGCAGACTCTGTGGTGTCTCTGATGCAGACACTCATTCTAACTAGAACATCATCTGACACATTAAGTTTTTCTGACCTAAAGAGCTAATAGGTCCCTGGGGTTTGGGGAGAGAAAAGTTTCATTCACATGCTCTAAGTGTTTGTTTTAAAAGGATGATTGAGAATGGAGTTTTCCCATAAGAAACCTCAAAAGAAATTGTACTCGAGTAGATGGCTCCATGAGTAAGTCAGAATAGAGGTACTGCAGGCTTCTTAGGATGTCCTTGTGCTTGATGATGAGGAAACAGTGCTCAGAGAGAGAATTCTGAAGAAGGGTTGAGAGGCATTAAGTGAATGGAGCAGGAAAGTAGAAGTGCCCTTACTACACCAAGCACTCTCCCCCCGACACCACACCACTTCTACATAAATAGCATTTACCCAAAATCTCTTCTGTTTCATGCCTCACAGGACACTGCCTGGTAACGTTCCCCTGATGCTCAGTTTGTGTGAAGCAGAAAATGCAGCGATCATTCTGGCAGGACAGGGGAAAGCAGTGTTCAGCTGTTTTAAGTTTGAGTCATCAGTGTAGTCTTCTGTGCAGTAAAATGAGGAAATAGTGCTGTAGAGATAGCAGTTGCTGAGAACTTTAACACTCACGTGAATGTGTTTTGTTATAAGCAAGAATCTGTGTAATCTTAATTGTAGAGTGTCCATCATATTTTAAAGTTAATTTTGACACTTCCTGCTCTCAAAAAGAGTTCAAGGAGTGTGAACAAATAGTGTGGCCAAGGTGCTGTGTAGCAGTACCTGTTCAGCCTCAGCACAGCAATGGGGCCCAACGTGGGCACGCAGGAGTGTGTGGCTATGGAAAATTCAAACAGAATACCACAAGAAACACCTTTCTTCAAAGTGCTGCCTCCAGGAGAGTGCCGTTGCAGTGTTTGTCATGGGTGTCCTTCAGAGGTAGGAACTCAGATTTGCTGTTCAAGAGGAATAGATCTTGTTGGATCAGAATAATGTGCTCTCTGCAGCTAATTATATGTATGCAAAATGTTGTGTTTGTTACAGAATTAATGTGTTTTAGAGCAGACGACTCAGGGAAAATTCTGGAACAGTCTTTTTTCCCATAAACTTTAGAGGACAGTCCACAGGGAGCTCTTCAAAGTTCCTGAAGAGAATTACTAACATATTTAATGAACAGGGAAGTCACCATCTAATGGATTGAGTTTGAGACTATAAACTGAGATATGCAGCACTGATTTCTGCCATCTCTCGCCTTGTGCATACTGCCTGACTTTGAGTAAGTCTGTTCATTTTTATGTTTGCTTTGCCATTTGAATCTTGCAGAAATAATAGTGACTTACTGTTGCAGATGGTTTAAAGGCAAAAAGACTACAAATGATTGCATATCTGGTCCACAGAAGGAAGGCCATACTCAGTTTTCACTTACACTGACTGAATTCTTAGACAAAAACTCAAAATTTTATCTTAAATCTGATAAGAGTTGCCTATTATTTCAAGTATGATCTTCTACTATAGGTTGGCATTCATCTGTAAGTGAACCTGAGGAGGAAACAAACATTGTTTTCTGTTCTAAACACCATTTTTTTCTATCAGCAAGAGTTATCAGAGGGCTGGAGCGCCTCTCCTATGAGGAGAGGTTGAGAGAACTGGGTTTTAAACTAAGACAGGAGATATTTAGGTTAGATGTTAGGAGGAGGTTGCCTTTTTTTTGAATCGATGCCTTGCTTTTCTTAAGAAGGTGAATACTGAAATGCTTAGAAATCAGCAGTGAGAAAGTTAACTGTGGCATTCTAGTTCAAGGGCGTGGAGGTTGACAGTCATTTGAGGGATTGGTGTCAGATACACTGGTATTGAACCTAAAAGATATCATTGGAGACATGGTTTCCATGTCACTGATCAGCCAATATAATTTTTCCACTGAGAGCTGGTTGGAAAACTGTCTATTATTTACCAAAATTAGGTCATTGTAATATGTCAAAAGGTGTTACAAGAGAGTACAGGATGGTTTGGAGGAAGCTATGTGAGACCAGGTACACTTCCTCAGATTAGCTTGCCCATCTCTCCCTGCAGACTTTTCTTCTGTTGTACCTGTAATCCTTCACTCTTGCACCACCATTACTGTCACTTTCCAGACTGAACTACGTTTTGTAGTAGTTCTGTCTGAATTTCTGTAGCTATGGCAATGACCATCACTTGACCCAGGAGCTTTAAGAAGTGAAACATAATCTCTGTCATTTCTGATTTCCTGTGATCTATCCAGGAAGTCTCTCAGAATGAAAGAAAAGTTATGAATTTGCTAGATAATGAATCCAACTCTTTGTTCACGGTTCTTTCCTGTAGGCAAAAGTATATGTTTCTTGTAAGCTTAAAGGAAGTGGAGTGAAGGAGTTCAGGCCATGTCCCATAGCAGCCGCCTGCCCAGCACTGACAGGGAAGGCCTTGATGCTGTGTGAGCTCTGTCCAGCAATAACTTAAACACTTCTCTGGTCATCAATCTAACCCGCAGCACCATGAGGGCTTTGGGAAGAAAGTTAGCTTCATCCCAAACAGAGTTACTCCAGAAAGAGATGGTGAAGGACACTGGTGTTTTGTGGCATTTGAAAGCGCTTGCAAGCTTCATTTAACAGAAGCAGGCAATGATTTTTTTCCTCCATTCATTGAATGAGCTACAAAACAGCAGAAAGTCTTTGGGAAAGAGTGCAAAGAGACAACTTTATGGATGTCAGATAACAGGACTGGAGTTCCTGTATCACAGAATCATAGAATGGCCTGGGTTGAAGGGGACCTCAAAGGTCATCCAGTTTCAACCCCCCAGCTATGGGCAGGGTCACCAACCACTAGAGCAGGCTGCCCAGAGCCACATCCAGCATTGCCTTGAATGCCTCCAGGGATGAGGCATCCACCACCTCTCTGGGCAACCTGTTCCAGTGCATCACCACCCTCTGAGTGAAACAATTCCTCCCAGCATCTAACCTAAATCTCTCCTGTCTTAGTTTAAAACCCAGTTCCCTCAACCTCTCTCCTCATAGGAGAGGTGCTCCAGCCCTCTGATAACTCTTGCTGATAGAAAAAAATGGTGTTTAGAACAGAAAACAATGTTTGTTTCCTCCTCAGGTTCACTTACAGATTAATGCTGACCTATATTAGAAGATTATAATTGAAATAAAATTTTCAGCCTCTCCTTTTCCCATCTCTGGGAGTAATGTCTGCAACCGCAGCAAACATCTCATGTCTCCTGTGGATCAGTGTAGCCAAATGGAACCAATCTCTGCAAGAACAGCACCTTCCAAATGTATCAGAGCATCTCCATAACAACTGCAGAATGGTTTTGCCACAATTGAACCATGGTGCTGCCACACCTGAGGCTTTTCTGTAGCGATTCTGGCAGAGCACACAGCATTCAAAGAGCCGTTCTCCCAGGGGTCATCCCTGTTGATTTTGTGGAGCAGTGAAGTGCTGTTCCTGCCAGTCCTGCTGCCAGCAAATGCTGTGCTGCTTTCAGTACAGAGCTGGGCTGTGCTGGGCTGCTGCTGCTGGCACTGTGGGAATTCCACCGGCTGTTGCCCACTGGTGCACAACAGCAGGATGGGTTTGCCTGCTCTGCTGGTGCTGATCTGGTCTGTATCTCCTGCTTGTCTCCTGGCTTGTCTTCAGGCTGGGTGGTTGAATGAAATGCATTGTGAGGTGTGGTGAAATGGGTAAGTGAAGCCTCTCAGGAAGCTCAGCGTGGTGGGGGATGGCAATGGTGTATTACTGTAATGCCATTAATTCAGAAGGGTGGCACTGGGTAATTTGAACAAACATCTCCCACTTCTGAGTGTTGATTTGAAAACTGCTAGGGAGATGTGCTTTGTTTTCCCAGCATGTGCATCACTGTTTTGAAAGTGATACAGAGTTGATGATTGGGAAAGATAAGCTGGGCAGATGAGTGCGTGCAGCAACTGGTATGGAAGTGGGAAATACCCGCTGCTCTTGTGTTCAACACAAGTATGTGCTCTTGGCTCGTGGTGGTGATCCAAAGAGCAGTGTAGGTGGTTAATACACAGAGGCCGTCCTGCCACAGCCGTGGAATGAACCATCCTGTCCTACAGCCCTGAGGTGTTGAAGGCATCTGTTTATTATCCAAGTATCCACAATAACGAAGGGGTTGCTTTGCGTTCTCCACGTTTGTTCTTACAGCCTGAGGCATGCAGTGCTATTTCCCAGCAGATGGAAATATAAAGGACGTGTATCTCCTATGTTCAGCACACACTCTTTCACAAGGGTTGTTGGTGTGTGCTGTGCCGTATTAGTGAGAAGAGAAAGATGAAAATTTGCCTTATGTGATGAGCCTGTGTTTACTGAGAGGAATGGCGACACTCATCTCCATCACTGCTCTAGCATTTCAGTTTCTAGAAGCTGCTGTCAGGCATCAATAATTGTATGTCAGGAGGTCAGAATTTATACAGTGACATCCTCCCATGGGTGTAACTGGTGCTCCCTCTGTAAAGAACATCTCTACACTGATTTTTCATATTAACCTGTGAGTCATGTTGGTGCTGGAGTATCTTATCACAGCGTTCTACGTACGATAGTGAGGCTATTCTAAGTCCATTCAATGGATCTGTGTGCATTGCTTCTTGGATGCTTACTGGGAAAATGAAGTACGATGCACTTGCCAGATGTGATGCTGGACTCCATTCGGTCTGCAGTGTTCTGAACCTTATTTTCAAGTGCATTTGTGCAACAGAATGCTGAGTGCTCAAAGTCTGCATGCCAGGCAGAAGAAGCAGAAGCTGTAAGAGGCGTTCGGAGCTCTGACGTCTCGGTGCTCAAGAACATGTCACGTTTCTTGTTCTGGAGGTCCCCTGCTCAGCCCTGGGAAAGTGGCAGTCCCAGCTGTGCTCGTGACTTTCTAAAACCTTCTCACCGCTGCGAGAAGTTGGACTGAACGTGGGCATAGTCAGTGCCATTACAGGAAAACTACAGAGAAAATTTGCTATAGGTTAGGGTAGTGAGACTGAAGCAGATACTGAGTCATAGGCTCCTGAAAATGTATGGGATGCTGTGTGTATGCCTTTCCTATTTGCATGACGCTGCAAACGGAGAGAAGTGATTCCCCGGGCTGAGAATGACTCTGCAGTTGTGTGATTGCTTTCCTGAGCTAGATGGGTTTAAAAATAGCTCTGCTTACTCAGATGCAGCTGGTGACTGAAGAAAAATACCACTCCGTGGTAAGGATGGAACACCTAGTGTTTGTTTCCCATAACCGCAGCAAACAGAAAGCAAAGTGAAAAAGAATTGAGGGGAGAATTTACAGCTTGTTTTCGACACTTGGGCCGGGTTCTTTGTGACAGCAGCCTCTCTGTGTTCCTTCTGACCTGTTCACATCAGATGGCTCTAACAGGCATTGCACAGAAGATCCCATTGCCTGTGTGCATCGTTCCCATGTAAAGACAGATTTTCCCATAAAAAATAATGGCAAAGCTTTTAAAAGAAATACTGTCCCAGTGTGAACTTTTCAGAGTCCAAACTTTGTTAACATTGCATTTTAAATATTACATAGAAATTCTTCTGTGATCGTAGGTGCTGGTTTTATATCACAGCTGCGTGCCTGCATAGACACGTGCAGGGTATGTCTCACTGTGTGGTCTTTGCAAACGTAGCACACAGCTGGAACAGTGTGCTGTAGGAATCCAGATGAAGAGCCTGAATTCTGTCAAGAACACTCACAGATTTTGTGGAGGTTTCTCTGGAGTCGCGGGTGAGAATCTAATTATTGATGACTGAGCGTGCTAATAATCATTTGGTTTTGTTTGGAACAGTTTTGTGGTGAAACACTGTGGATCACATTCACAGATCCCTTATGCCCATTTCCTTCAGACACTCCGTGAGTTGCTCCATTGAAAAGAAACTGAAATGGGAGTAACTCTGCTGTGTTTTAGCATTTTTTACCCTAGTATCACTGGGATGATTCTCTCAGAGGTCAGGAACCAGAGGCCATTGCTGTGGCTCTTGGACATGGCAGACCAAGCTTGCAGGTGACTGGGTGCCCAGACATCACATCGTGATCAGTTTCAAGATCACTTTCTGGTTATTTTTCTCCATATATCAGAAGGGAACGGGAAGATTACTGTAGTTAGCAGCAGGAAAATGACCTGGAAAAATCTTCAAGCTGATTTGGTCACATGGGATTTTATTTACTTTCTGTCAACAGGATTTTATTATTTACAGAAGCATTTTTGTGGTAGTTCTTGGTGAGAAAAGCTCTCCCTGGGCTTCAATAAATGAAACGAGCAGGTTCTGGAAATCTAGATCTCTATTGAGCTGTCATCCTACTCGAAACAAAAAGAAGTTATTTCTGTGTTAATACAGAATTATGAGTGCTGTAATACAAAGAGGTCCAAATCATACTTTACAGTAAGATTTGTAAACATTTCCCCATTTGTAATTGTTCCTTTTCTCTGTCTCACTTTTGTACTTTTTGTGATCTAAATAGGGGACTCTGACATGTGTGGTTTTCAGTAAACTAAAAGGAAGTGCATGCAGTGAGTTTACCAGGCGTGTCACATCAAGCTAGTAAGTTGACTCACCTCGTTGTAGGAGCTGAGTTTTCTAATTCAGCACAGAAAAAGAAGAATCCTTATAGCCTGATTAATAAATGTGCTCAGTAAAGCCCTTTAGAAAGTGTCGAATAAAGGAAAGCATGCATCATACACTGGAATAGGTGATCTCTAGAGGTCTCTTCCAACCCCTACAGTTCTGTGATTCTGTGATCATAATGGGTCCAGTTACCAGGAAACTGCTACAGATATCATTTATCACTTCTTAAACACTGTTTGGTCAGATTTGCTATTTATATGCAATACTAAAGTCAATTGTTATCTGTTTATTCGGCTCTGTGGAAATGCACTGCAAATTGCTGTTGTTTGTTAGGGATGATGTTCCTTAGTGCTCTTCATCTGCTTTTGAGGCTGCTTACAAAAGATAAATAAGTCTGCTCCAAAGTGTACGTGTAACTTTTCTAGTGGCAGTAAACCCTGAGTGAAGAGAAATGAAAGGACAATTAAAAGCACAAGCTGAGGAATCAGGTACACCGAAACACAGAGCAGACAGAAATAGAGAACTGTTATTTTGTGTCTATATAAAATTCTGGAGGCTGTTATTTTTTCAGAACTGATATAGTGAGCAAGAGGCCGAGTGGAACGCTCTGTTGTGGTCCTAAAGGTCCATAGCTGTGTTTCATAAGCAAGTTCTGATAGCAGCACTCATATCCCTGAGCTATCTCTGTGTGTGTTCTGAAGAAAGCAGGTGTGAATCAGAAGCACAGAGCTGATTGAAGCAGCACAGGGATAGGACTACATACTCTAGCAAGTTCCGCCAGTCACCATATTCCCATAACAATGCTACATTTTACACCCTGCCCCCCACTTTCCTTTTATGTTACCAGTAAAGGCTACTCTGTTTTTTGGCAAGGCTCATTACTGTAGCCAAAGGAGGGAAAACTTCCACCCTCCTTCTGGAGAGGAGCTCAGTCGTATACCAGGCACTCAGTTCTCCTTCTCCCCAGTTTTTCTTTCTCGTGTCATTTCACACAACCCCAACCTCTACTTCAGAACTGGTTAGCTCAAACATAGCACGGGAAAGCCAATGAGAGTGGATTTATCGTTCAGCAGGGTTGATAGTCAGCCTGCATCTGTTGTCTTTTCCCACAGTCGCTCAGGTTTCTGTTTCTGTCCTGCACTCTCATGTTTAGCCGTCTGCCACTTTCCTTCTATTATTACAAAATTAACGAAGTGAAAACATAATTCTGATTTATTTTAGAGGAATTTCAAAAAATCTCCATCTGATGACTGAGAAATCAATCTGAGCATATGGAAGAAGCTGAGAAGTGATGCTGTTAAACAAAAACCTCAGCTACCATCATATATGTGTATAAAGTGCTGAGCAGATCGCTCCTCCTTTTGCTTCTTCATGGCTGAATGCTGTAATTAGACCTAAATTTTCCTCTCACCATTTAATCCTGCCTGGAGAACTGCATTACCTAACCAACATTCTCTTCTAGCTGGTACTGAGGATCCAGTAATTGTGGAGGGAGAGAGAAAGCACTGAGCGCGAGTTTGTTCAGGGACACTCAGATCCATCACATGAATCACCAACAGGAGCAACCCTTTTGGATAACGCTGCTTTTGTCCATCCATATTTGTGTGTCTTTTGGATTTTGCTTTGTTTGCTTTTCCCACACGTTCATCACAACTGTAATAATGAAGATGTTATCTTTTTTTCCCCCTGACTTGTTACCATCATCCCTATTTTGTGTGTTGTGCAGTGTGTTGTCTGGGGGCTACCTTTGACACCCAGCATAGATCTTCATCTGAAATGAACTCCTACCAAGTCATGCCCGTGCCTCTGAGGTTTGTGCTTGAATCTAGTTTTGGTCTAAGGCTGATCCTCGTGAAACCTTTGCAGCTATACCCATTTGAAACTGCATCATTTTGTAAAACTGTCATATGATTGGGGTGAATGTTTGTGGTGTTGCTGTGTAAATGATTTACTGTGGTGTCATTAGCTGTGAGCTCCTAGTTCATGTAATCAGCATGTGCTTATTTCTCAAGAGCTCTGCAACTGGAAAGTCTGATTTGATTGTCAAGAACATTAGGTAATTGGAGCAGAAGCTCTGGGGCTTCTGGTTTAAGATTGCTCTGGAGCACAGCCTGCTTCAAAAATATTACCTTGCAGTATTTTGTGGACCCTCTGTCTACTAAAGCATCCATGCTCCTAGCTGTATATTTTGAATTCTCAGATGCACTCATTTTGTTAGTCTATCTGCCTCATGTCTTCATTATTCTGACTTTGAAGTTTATAGATTTGACATTGAATTAGTCCTTTACCAGCATCATTCCTTCACTTCTCCACCATTTTACATGTTCTTTCAGCTGATTCTTACCATATCTTGTAAGATCTCAGAGCACCGTGGAAATAATGTCTGTGACCGCTCTTCAAATCTTTGCTCTATGGTGAAACAACAGTAATAATTAATAGAAATAACCAATCTTCATAGAAAGAAAGAAAGAAAGAAAGAAAGAAAGAAAGAAAGAAAGAAAGAAAGAAAGAAAGAAAGAAAGAAAGAAAGAGAGAAAGAAAGAAAGAAAGAAAGAGAGAAAGAGAAAGAGAGAAAGAGAGAAAGAGAGAAAGGGAGGAAGGGAGGGAGGGAGGGAGGGAGGAAGGAAGGGAGAAAGAGAGAAAGAGAGAAAGAGAGAAAGAGAGAGAGAGAGAGAGAGAGAAAGAAAAAGGAATTTGTTCCTTCTGTTCAAGACTTTTTCTCTTACGATTCAGCTGGGATTTTACCCATCAAATAGATCTGCAGAACATAAATTGTGGAACTACAGTTAGGCTTCAATTTGTGTAGAAGTGCCCCATTCAAAATCATTTTGTGCTGCTCAAAAGCATAATACTAATATTTGATATAAATAAGGGTTTCTCCAAGTTTATAAGGCTTTGGTATTTGTGCTGATAGTTTTTATACTTGTGAAATGACATTTCACTTAACCCTCAATTAACGACAAATAAAAGCTTAGGAGGATTTTAAATTGAAGGAAGCTAAATCATCACTATTCAGCATTACATGCACAATGTTTTCTAGATTTTTCTTTCTTTCTTTTACTTAAGCTGCCCATATGTTCAATTACTATGTGCAGACAGCCCTGGAATAAGCATATTTTGGATAATGAATATTGCATTCTTTTCCCTCATTTGCCTCCATTGGAGAATATTACTGGGGAAAAAAATTGCCAAGTTATAGAACTGGAAGCGCTCTGAAAACATCGTGTAAATATATGCCTAATTATGTGTATGTAAATTTACATATCTAGCGCATGAGTCATGCAATCACATTCCCTTCCCTTCCTGCACAGTATGATTCTTTGAGGAAAGTAATTAATATAGTATTTGGAAAAACAGAAAATGTAAAACTTCACCTCCAAAAATGGTAGATCCGGTATTTATCTCACTACTAAATTAATCTTGTAATTGTTCTCCAAAGTTTTATTTTATGAATAGACAATAATTCTTTCTTTCCTTCTCTTTTCAGAGTTTCACAGCCTCCTGTGACCTGATTGCCATATAAAACCTAACAGCACAACAGCAGACAAATGTCCTCTGCTTATGGGGCTTAGGAAGGAAAGCTCTGTGCCTCAAGTGGAGCCACTGCAAGAAGATATGGGATGCCAGAGCGATGAGTGCTGCTTGGTAAGCTCTCCACCACCTTCCTCTGCCTTCCCCCACAGAATCACAGAGCAGAGGGGTTGGAAGGGACCTCTGGAGATCCTCCAGTCCAACCCCTCTGCTAAAGCAGGCTCCCTGCAGCAGTTTACACAGAAAAGAGCCCAGGCAGATTTTGAATCTCTCCAGAGAAGGAGACTCCACAGCCTCTCTGGGCAGCCTGTGCCAGTGCTCTGTCACTCTCAAAGAAAAGAAGCTCTTTCTCATGTTCAGATAAAACTCCCTGCATTCCAGTTTGAGTCTTGTTGCTGGGCACCATTGAAAAGAACCTCACCCCATCTTCTTGACACCCACTCTGTAGATGTTTATCAGCATTAATAAGATCCTCTCTCAGTCTTCTTCTCTTCTTCAGGCTGAACAGACTCAGGTCTCTCAGCCTTTCCTCGTAGGAGAGATGCTCCAGGCCCCTCATCAACTCTGCTGACCCTCCACTGGTCTCTCTCCAGTAGTTCCCTGTCTTTCTTGAACTGGGAAGCCCAGAACTGGACAAAAAGTCACAAAAAGAATCTGTACAGAACCGCACAGAAAGCAACCAACAAACGTTCCCATCCTTTCTCTTATCCACGTGGAGCTGCTGATCTGCCTTTTCCAGAGGGATGCCACTGGCCTCTTTGAACTGAATAAAACGTGCCCTATTCCCAACCAGCATACCCACACACAGTGCGTGAGCACTGCAGGGATGTGCACATGAAGACTAAAAGCCAAACTGAACAGAAATTTACTTGCATGTGTATACACACTCAAAGAGCATAGCCAGAGAATGAGGGACGAGCTGTGTTCCCACAGCTTTCTGCTGTGAAAGCTGTTTCCCACAGCGTCTGTTTGAGGCCATTTCACAACGCGAGGGTTTGGAGGTGATGCCCACATTCACTTCGCCATTCCGGCTGATTCATACTGAATGTGAACAAAAATGGGGTTTCAGGTTGCCGAGCTTTGAGGATGAGTTCTGGAAGCCTTCGTTGCCCTCTAGTGACAGGCAGAGGCAAGCTGCTGAGGGCAGGAGGGGTGCGGGGCTCGGAGGGGGAAAACAGAGGAAAGTGAAAAGCTTTTTCTCTAGTGTCATTAATTTCCTAGCTGATTAGAAAGAATGCGTATCACTTGTACTCAGATGACAGCCACCGCTGCGAAGGCTAGATATTTACAATATCCTCGCTGAAATAATAACAAAACAATAATGAAGCAATGGCTTCAGTGCTACAAATGGGTTCCTAAAACTACTTTAAAATGTAGTGTATCAGATCTTGGTGGAGACCTGAAAGCAGCCTTACAGGGGGCCTGTAAGAAAGAGATTTAGATTGGATGTAAGAGAAAGTATTTTACGATCAGGAAGCACTGGAACAGATTGTCTGGAGGGGAGATGGATGCCCTGTCCTTGGAAACACTCAGGGTCAGGCAGGACAGGGCTACGAGCTCTGATTGAGCTCTAAGTGTCCCTGCTCACTGCAGGAGACCTGAACCAGATGACCTTTAAAGATCCCTTGCAATTCAAACGATTCTATGATTCTGTCATATTTGTGATGACGACAGGGGAGATGGCAGCCAAGACCCGTGCTTCCTTCCACTAGAAATGCTCTGCAAATACCACTTTACCAGAGCACTGATGACAGCAAATGCATAAAATGAGGCCAAAAATGCATTTTTTCTGATACAATGCCATTTGGGTTTCCGAATCTTTACCATCACTTCAGGTGATATCTTCATATCGCAGCACCTGCATCAGCTCACAGTATGTGAGTCAGAATGAATCACAGTCCCTAAACTACCTCACTGTACTGACAGAAGTTTTAATTGCTGACAAGGTTTAAGTCATTGCTCTGGTTGGGCTGAACTAGCTGCCACAAAGGAGTTCGTGTCAGTACACTACGTTCTCTTTTGAGCAGCTGCGTGCTGATTTGCAGCTAGGCTGTAAGTGCATGTGATGGCTCAGGACAGGAGCTGTAGCCCGAACCACAGTGTATGTTCTTATGCCATACCTCAGCCTGCCTTGTGCCAAGGATTTGAGAACATCTGGAGAACACTCTCCAGCATAAACGCTGTTCAACCTACATTTGATTTGAGCTTCTCTGTAATATTATTATTTCGCAGATTTTAATTTATATTATCACGGAATGGTGTTATTTTCATTAGATATTCCTGCAGCATCCCTAGCTTCTGATGTTAAGCTGCATGTTACCATTGACATTTGCACTGCTCAGTTAGGTGGCTGTGTCCAGTGCTCTCATCAGGAGTACCATCCTTGTTCTTGCATGCACAAAGACCTCTCTTCTCAGCAGCGAAGCCCTCGGAATAATATATTCAGTTACTATTAACCCTATGATGTTGTTCCTGTGAATGATAATTGCTGTGATACTACACTGATGAATGATGCTGATGGCCTGCTAGAATGATGCAGAAACAGTTATTTGTCAGGGCATGCAGCATCAGGAGTTTCTGCCCCACCAATCCGTGTGCCACTTCAGAAGTTGTTTGTGTCCCTTGACCTCGAACAAGGGAAATGCAACTACACTTGGAGACACTTTTGGTGGGAAATCTCCACTTGCCTGCTAGTAATGGAAGGCTCCCAGTTATTATTTTCATTATTCATTTCAGAAAACATGGCAAATAATAATAATAATAACAACAATGTTGTATTCTGCAGAGTTGCTTGTCTGCAGAGCTTTGAATTCCTCCTCGAGCTGCACGTCACAGCCAAAAAATTCTCATTAAAGAGCGAGGATTTTTTCGTTACCTTTCTTAATCTTCAGGATATTTACTTTTACGTTATCATTAAGCCAACTCACAGTAAAAAATTTTCAGTTCCTCATGAGTCATAACAATCGTTACAGAGCTTCCCCTTTGTCTGTCTGTTGATGTAATCATCACTACAATCCCTGCAGTTGTGGTCTTTGCTTCTTAGGACACAGTGACTCTTTACACTTGCCTTGGTCACTCACTGGTGACCACCCATAGAATATCCTGTGTTGGAAGAGACCCATAATGATCACTGAATCCAGCTCCTGACTCCACACAGGTCCCGACATCAGACCCTGTGTCTGAGAGCCTTCTCCAGATGCATCTTGAGCTCTGGCAAGCTTGATGCTGTGACCACCTCCCTGAGGAGCCTGTTCCACTGCCCAGCCACCCTCCAACTCAAGAACCTTTTCCTGATGTTCAGCCTGACTCTCTCCTGTCACAGCCTTATGCCGTTCCCTTGAGTCCCATCCCTGGTCGTCAGAGAGAGGAGATGAGTGTCTCTGCTCCCCCTCAGTGCTTACTGAACAGTAACAGTAATCATTTGCTAATGCTGTAAAATCCTGGGACTCATACCAGCATCTGCTAGTCTGACTGTACGCGTTTTCCTAGGGCTGCCTGAAGGGGTCCCACCCACACTGACAGAAACAAAAGCTCCTGGAGCCTGGATTTTCCACGCACGGGATGGATGAATCTCCCATGCACTGATGTGCTGTAGTTCTGGGCCGTGAGAAGCATATACTGTGTATTTTTCACTGCATCGAACAATAACATGTTCAGGTGAAAATGGACTGTATTGGGTGGAGTGGCTGACACACCTGGGGGCTGTGCTACCATTCTGTGTAAGCTGGACTGGAAGGTCAGATATCTTACTGGGTTCAGCAAGGGCAAGTGTAGTCTCGTACCCCTGCAAAGGACTAACTGCATGTGTCAGTACAGGTTGGGGGATGGCCTGCTGGAGAGGGACCTGGGTGTCCTGGGAGACAGCCATGAGCCAGCAGTGTGCCCTGGTGGCCGAGAAGGCCAATGGGATCCTGGGTGCATTAAAAAGAGCGTGGCCAGCAGATCAAGGGAGGTGATCCTCCCCGTCTACTCTGCCCTGGTGAGGTCACATCTGGATGTTGTATCCAGTTCTGGGCTCACCAGTTGCTGAAAGACAGGAGAGAGTCCAACAGAGGGCTGCCAAGATGATTCAGGCCCTGGGACATCTCCCTTTCTGAGGAAAGGATGAAAGATCTGGGACTGTTCAGCATGGAGAAGAGAAGGCTGTGAGATTTTATCAATGTCTGTAAGTATTTTAGGGTCAGGTGTCCAGAGGATGGGGCCGGGCTCTTTTCAGTGTTGCCTAGTGACAGGACAAGGCGCAGTGGGCACCAACTGGAACACTGGAAGTTTCATTTAAACATGAGCAAAAATCTCTGTACTTTGAGGGTGACAGAGCCCTGCAACGGGATGCCCAGAGGGGTTCTGGAGTCTCCTTCTCTGGAGATACTGGAAAACATGCTTGGACTCTTTCCTGTGTGACGTGCTCATGCTTTAGCAGAGGAGCTGGACTGGGGGATCTCCAGGGGCCCCTTCCAACCCCTACGATTTTGAGTTTCTGTGTTTAATTACGTGGTAATTTCCATCTGTCAGGAAGCAGTTGACCTTTGGAATTATAACCATCTGACAGAAGTTTATCTCACAGCTGTCCTGACTGAGTTGGTTCTAATAATAAAGGTGCGAGTACGAGTTACAAAATGGTGGCTATTCATCACTGTAATATAAAACCATATATTATAGCAGTCCATAAATTCTATGTAGAATAACAAATAATAGTAATTCCACATAATCACACGAGTCTTCAGCAGTATGAATGAGAATAATCTTTCCTGCTATATATGGTAACCAAAACTCCTGTTCTTAGAGCAGTGCATTCGGTGTTGTTGCTATAAATCTTATCGTTCAGTAGATGCACAGAGTGGGATGTGATTTGTTTTCAGAAGAAAAACAGAAATGCAACTTTCAGGCTTAGCATATCCTGATGGAATAAGAAACTCTGTAAAGTCCCTTGCCCGTTTCCTTCTGCTTTAGTCACTCCTGAGTAAACTTCCCAGTTCTTGCTGGTCATGTTTCTGGATAAATGTAAATTCATATATGGGAGCAATGATCCTTGCTGTTAAGTATTTTTCATCCTAGGAACTCCATACGCTAGCTGATTAAAGGGTACAGTCGTGTGAAGCAGGTGTGGCTTGATTTACACACGTCCTTTTGCATTTTGTTGAATAGAGCAGGGGCAGAACCAGGAGTCAAGCCTCATTTTACACTTTCTTTAAAGTAATCCAGTTTGCATAACATATAAACACAGAGCCATTCAGAAGCTTGACCCAAAGGTAGAAGCTCTGATCTCTTGATTATAAAGTGAAATCTTTTGCATACGTCAGTTAGGTTTTCCACATCTCATTTCCCTGCTTAGTCAAATAGAGAAAATAATAATTACCTTCTTTCATGGTACTTATGCCCTTTTAGGGCTTCTGAACGCTCTGACAAGAAGAAGAGCCGTGTTAGCTTTCCTAGTAATTAACTGTGCTGCTCGGGTGCCTGCAGCCCACAGGGCTCTGCTGCCCAGCAGGAGCTGTCCTAACGAGGGTTTCTGACACATGGTGAGCAGACACAGCCCTGCAGGCCGCATTGCTGGCCTGCTGCTGGAGCTGGGAGAACTGCTGCCTTCAACACGACAGTTGTGCAACTTCCTTCTGGCTCTGCAAATTCTCATTTCCAAGGAATTTCTTATGCTCGCTGTTAATGACTTCCTAGGCAACGGGCTCTGATGCTGCTGTTTCACCTCCTTTTTTTTTTGTTGTTTCTTTTTCACTTCTTTTTTTAATATTAATGAAGTGATAGAAGCAGTCAAACCACATCTTCCCTTTTCCTCTGCCAGAGCTTGTGTATGTAAGCTAAGTATGCTGAATTATAGCTGCGTAGCATGGAATTAAACACTGTGGGTGTTCATTGGAAGCCCCTGAAAACTGGGAAATGTCACCTGTTGCTCCTCCAGGGGCTGGAGAAAGAGGCTGGGAGCCTGCCTAGGCTGGAATGGCCTGCCTAGGGAGGTGGTTGGGGCACCGTCCCTAGCGCTGTTCAAGAAGAGTTTAGATGAGGTGCTAAGGGATTTGATTTAGTACCTTGGTGGGTAGGGATGGTGGTGTGAGGAAGGTTGGACTAGATGATCTTGTAGGTCCTTTCCAACCTAATGAATCTATGAATCTAAGGCCAATCCCAGCGAGCCTGTGGTGGGAATCAAACAGCAGAGAAGGACAAGGTCCTTCCCTGGGTGCACAGGGAAGATAACATATTGATTTTGTAGCACTTTGATTTCTTACCTCAAAATATATTAAAGATTAAAAAAAGGGGGAGGGGAGGGTGTAGAAAACCTCTCTCAGGTCCATGTGTTCTTGACCCCCTCAATCCCCACACACCCTGCAGCCCTGATCCCAGCAGAGATCAGCACACACACCCCGTCAGAATGAAGCAAGGGCTAGCATGTGTGTTTCTTAAGCAATAACGAAGAAGAACAACTGGGAGCAAGGTGGGCTCAGGAATACAGGAGTTGCTGGGCAAAGCAAGCCTCCATCTTTAACACATTACAGACTCTGGGAGGGGAAAATGGGTTTTCCATGTTCCCAGAAACCTTTGCTCTGGGCGTATGCATACCCAGCTGATGGGCTCCTAACTAGTTTACAGCTGTTAATCGGTAATCAGTTGGTTCAGCAAACAGCGATGAGTTTTTAATTAGCTGTGATGATACATGGCTCTTTACCACTTCTGCGATGATGAGAAGCACCCTGCAAGCAGCTGAGGGTGAGCAGGGGCACGGCAAGGAGGGAATCTGTGCCTTAACCAGGGGAGACCAGGGGAAGTAATTAAACCATAGCATGCCTCGGCTTGGAAGGGACCTTACAGCCCACCCATTCCAGCGCCCTGCCGCCGGCCGGTTGCCCCACACCGGATCAGGCTGCCCCGCATGGAACAGCCTCGAATGCTTCCAAGGATGGAGCAAACGAGCTGTGTGAGCCGCAGGAGGACGGGAGGGGAGGAATGCGGGCAGCACACGGCGGCACTCCGCCAGGCGGCACTGCTGCCCCGGGGAGAGCCCCGACAGCGGAGCCAGCGCTCCCAGGGACAGAGATGCTGCAGCTTCCCTTCATCTCATCTGTGTTTTAGATGAGCAGCGGCACGCGAGCCGTGCAGGGGTCTCATGGGGTGGGGAAGGAGTCTCTTCTGCCTGCGTGACGGCAGCAGAGCCTGCGGATAAATTCATCCAGTGTGCTGCGGGAGGTAAAAGCAGCTGAGGAAAACGCGACGACCAAAACAAACTCCTTCCTGTTGTGCAAGCTGCTTTCCAAACCTTCTATTTACTTTAATATGCTTTTATGGGATGTAAAATTAGCAGAACATTTTAGAGTTTATTTCTTTTTTAATTGCTCTGTCGCTTTCGAGCTTTTCCTGCGGAGTTTCAGGGCCTTCTGAACGTGTTGTTACGTTCTGCTGCGTGTTGCTCGGGGATCAAAACAACAACTGTTGGCTCGCAGTAAAACTACCTCGTGCCCAGCCTGTGTTATTAAAGAGTACAGCAGAGCTGCCTTCCAAAAGCCGTTTTGCTAAACATTCTGGAGTAAGAGCTCCCTGCCTGCCTCTTTGAAGTCCGTGGGGCTTTTGATGTTGCCTTCATCAATGTTAGGATGAAGCCTTGACATTGCCTGAATATGGGATAGGGCCAACCTTTTTGTGAATCACTGTGAGTCAATCAGCTATTTGGTGCATCACCTCTTTCTATGTAAGGTATATCTTAAAGCAAATGTCCTCCCAGGTGCCAGCCTAGGAAATCCCTGAGGCAGAAGGTTAACGTGTTCACTGAGTGCAGTTAACTGCCTCCTTCGTTCTTTGTGCCCCTTTGGACCTATCTTCTCCTACAAGCAAGGAGTGCTGTGAGAATGGATTCTCCAGTACTTAGAAAAATCAGAATCTGTGCCGTTGAAGAAGTGCAGGTGTTTACTGAAATGAAGTTTTGCAAATCCTGTCTGACATGGAAGCAAAACTCCACACCAACTTCAACAAACTGGAACAGTTCCTCCAGCAACAAGAGGCCCCTGTTCCTGTAACCTACAGAACTGAGTCGCTTCCCCAGGGACCTGTGGGCCAGGAGTCCTCTCTCTATAATGTAATCTGCTGCATGTTATCCATTCGGGTCCTTCCTAAGCCAGGGGGCTTAGCCTCCCCATTGCGTGGCTGTGATGGCACAGAGACCTCTGAGATCTGAGGGTTCACCATTTCATGGATTTGGGAGATGGACTTCATAAGCTGCTCTAAGAGTAGAAGAGATGGTGGAATTGTTCTGAGTCACAGTCATTAACAGAACAGACTTTGCTTATAATTTAGCTGTGATTGCTTTGGTAATGTTGTAAATTTGCATAATTAGTCTCTTATTACTCATGAGAAACATAGCTAATATGCAGCAATCTTCCTCAGCATGTCGCTTAAGAGCAGGATAGAGAAATAGCATAGAAAACAGTTTGTTTGAAGTTTGCATCTCCCTGGCTCCCTAGGATAGGATGATCTACACAACCCCTTCTCTCACCTGCACTGTGGTCCCCCATTGTGGCTGGAGAACTGCATTTCTGTTCTTTCCTGAATCCCTGGGAAATACTATTTTACTTCATAGCGTAGACAGGTTGCAAATCTCAAATACAGCTAGGAAACTTATAACCTTTGGACTCACTTTTCTTAGTCCCTAACAATCTAGCTGGCATTGGTCTTATTTAAAGCGGGGTGTAACAGAACATTGTATGTGCTTAGATATCTGCATATCTATATGATGTTTGCTTTCAGCTGGCCTGTCTTGCTTCCTTTGAATTCTCATTTGGTTTTTTTTCAGAGGCTTTTGTCTAGTCTACTCTTGGTGCATCTTGAGGTTGATTACCAAGATGCTTCATCATCTTCCTCGCGGTCTGTCATCTCCCAGCTGGAAAGCTGCTGCTCCCTGTGTTTTTCAGAACTGCTGTCCATGCTCGGTGCTGTAACTTGCAAACACTGTCCTTCTTTGAAGCCTGACTTAATATCTGAGCTGCTCTGTACCTTTTTGTCATTCTTAATGAAAGCCCTGGTTGAGCAAATCATAGTCATAAACCCCTCAGGAATTCAGTTTTATTGAGCAATTTCTCAGTCTTAGCAGAATTACATGGCACATTAATTAGTCCTTATAACAACTAGCTTCCAGGGGAGGCACAATGAATCTATCATTGCCCTCACAAGGAAGTCAAACCTCATTTAAATCAGTCCTCATAACTTTAGGTCTTGTGCTCAAGGTGTTACCGATGAAGTGTCTGTTTCATCTTCCAGCAAAGAAAACTGCTTGGGAAAGCACTGAGACCAAAGTGCTCATGATTTCATGAGTTCATTGCCTGAGAGCAGCAGGCAGAGTGACTCAAACCCAGCACACAGGTGATAGGTACTGAAGCATTTCAGCAGCAAATGTACTGATGTCACTGTGGTACAAAGATGCGCAGCAGTTTGTTTCCACTGGGTCTTCATCTAGGTCCAAATTCAGCACAGGACAGAAGAAAAAACTCTTATTTTAAGCACGTTGATAGTCTCAGTGCTTTATTTTCACAGTTGAATTTTTTCTTGTTGAGCTTGAATGACTGGTTGCTAAATTTAAAGAATGTTTAAGAAATCTGACTGTCAAACATTTCCTGGAACATTTTTTTTTGCTATTTTCTTCTCAGTAAATGTGAACGTTTTGTAAGTCTTTCTGTGTTCCTGTTGGAAACACTTTTTTAACACATTCAACTCAGCTTTCCTCAGCTGCTGAATGATGTATTTCTTTTCAGCTGCTGTGGTGCTTCTGTATTCGTGATATCTGAACTAGTCAGAATTCACCATATAAAATTAATCATCTTCGTAACAGTGTTGTAAACTCAGGTAGCAGTATGGTCTTCAAACCAGAGTTCGGATATTAAGAAGTAGCTATCAGGTATCAGATGATGATCATTTTGGATTATTGCCTTAAGGTTTACATTAGCATGGTGTTTTGCATTTTCAACACCTCTGTTTTCTTTAATGAGGATGCCTATATTTCTTGTTTCTGGAATCATTTCCCTATTCACTAACTATCACCCGAGGTAGGGACAGGGTTCACTGTGTTAAAGTTAATGGTCTTAAACTAAGAAGCATAAGATAGCTGCATAATTATAGATGATTTTATTCATTTGGAGCAGGTACAATCGATAACGCTGCTTAAAAAGCTCAGCTGGGTAAATCAACGTATTTGCATTGTTACATTGCTCTTTGTGAGAAACTGAGTGAGCTGTTCCTGAACATCAGGGAGTATGAGGACACAGAGCGGCCAAGTTCAGGGAGAAGTGAGTGTGTGAGGCTTAGCCATCACCCAGAGCACACAGACAGCAGGAGGCTTCCTTTGTGGCTGAGTGTAGTGACTGCAGCTGGTGAAGCTCCAGCTGCGTCTTTATGTCTGCAAAAGTCGAAACGTGCAGCTTGAGAAACAATGTGGGTCCTATTTCCACTACCAAAAGAAGATTAATGCGCAAGGCCAGTGTTTATTTTTGTATGACACACATTTTTTGAGACACAGCTCAGATGCTGCATTTCAAAATGGCACTTATGCTGAGCTGATAAAAAGATTTCTTCTTAGAAAATAAGGAATTGTGTTTTGTTCTCAGAAGTGAGAGGTGACAGTTTTATTCCCTCAGGTACCCTGTATCAGCCATCAGCAAGGCTAAAACAGGTACTAGAAAACCAACTTTCATTCTTCCAAATTAAAAGTGTCATTCACAGCAATTCACTTTTCTTGGGATCAAAGAATGATATGCAGAACACTACAGATAACAGGAGGAGGTTAAAAAATAATGCGTGTTCTTTGTCCTTTGATAAAATGAAAAATAATGACAGAGATTCTCATTATTTTTGAGAGAGGCAGAATAAAGGGAAGAAAATACTCTCAGTATGATAGAGAAACATGAGGTTCTGTCAAGATCTCAGTCCTTATTGTCCTACTGTGAGCTTCCCCTGAATCATATTTCAAAGACAAGCAAGATGCTGGGAAAAAGAACGACTTTTTTCCTACTGCTAGTGAGTCATATCAGACTAGCAGCCACAAACCAGTGCAGAAATTACTCCTTACCTGAACTCTGGTGGATCAGAAAATCTATTACGGGATTCGCTGTTCAAGGAAACTCTTCTGAGGTGCTCGGCTGATGCCTCTTGCCAATAGGAGATGCTTCTCCCATGGATACAGGGCACAGCAGAGCACTTCTACCTTGAAGATATGCTGGAAGATCATGAAGGAGTGTATGTATGGCCCTGTTGGAATCTCCTTCTGTGAGCACAGCTCACGGTGATAGATCAGAATTTTCAGTTTTATGTTTTTTGTCAGTTTGGGGAAAGAAATATCAGATAAAACAGCACAAGCATATAATTTTGATTAACCGGTATTCATAGTGCTGGGGAGAACTGCAGAGGAACCCAGCTGATCAAGATAAATGCACTACACAATGATCAAAGGAATGTTCATGTTTTCATAGAGGAAGAAGTAACTTGGCCTATTACTTTTTCCCATTAGCTCCAACAACTATTGCTGTCTCTTACTTATTGTCACCAGATGTAACTTTAGGTTAACTATTGAAAATGCTGCCTCAGTAGAGAGCATGAGCCAGACAGATAACCTAAATACTTGGGTTATAGAAGCTGGAAAACGTAGTGTCCCAGTCAAGGGAATGGCTTCAACCAGAGTGCTCTTTGTGTTCTTCAGATGGATGAAACCACAAGATAGAAAGAGTTATAAACTGGGCTGTGAAAATGATTAGTCATGGGCATGCCGAGCACGGCCAAGTATCACAGAGCAGGTGTGATGCAAAGTCATCCCAATGATGTGCTTGTGCTTGCCTCAAGTTTTTACTAAGGCCAGAAGTGTAGCAGGAGTTAGTGCTCGGAATCCAAAATGCTGAAAAACAAATGCTATGATAGACAGGATATGTTTGGTTTGCTTTGGTTTTCCAAAGACGTACAAATACTCCAGGGCACTTAGGGATTATCTAACCATGGAAATCTTGGTTATTATCTAATCTTCCATCTGATTACACTTTCCTCAAATACTTAACAGTGAGTAGCAATAGATAATTTAGTGGAAAATTCATCTGATCTGGTCAAGACATTCTCATATAACTATCTGTGCAATTCCTTTGATTTTTATTATATTGTTGAAACGAATCAATGGTTCACTTGCATACTTATTTCCACATACTTATTTCCAGGGCTGGGTCTAACTGTGGTGAAGTGCCATCCTGTTATTTTCAACGTGAAACAAGCAATCAAAAGCTAGCACGCTTGACTGAACTTCCTGATGTTAACACTGCTAACCAAGAACTGGGCTTCTGCTTTGTACGTCTCACTGATCTGCACGCAAAAGTGTCTCGGAAGAGGAGAGGTGTAGGCGAAGCGGGTGAGACAAGGAAGGAACACAAGTAGTTCTGTGTACAAAACATTCCTCCTACGCAATTGGTACTCTGGGGGTGGCTGCTATTTTTAGACTCATTTAAAAGCCACAGTCCAAAAATAATTCAAAAAGTGCTTCTACAAATAATAAATGTAGGGCCGACAGGTCAAATCTGAGCTTTTGCTCAGAGTGGATGTGTGGGCTGAAAAGATTGATTGAGTCACTTTTGAGAATGGAGACAAATTTGGGAAACAAATGAGCAGTGTTGTAGATGTTGATCGTTTTCTTTTTCATAGTAACAATTGAATGGAACATATTAGTAAAGCTTACATACTGCGCACCCACACTTTTTGTTTTTTAAAGTGTTTCTTGGTTGCTTAAGATGAGGAGCCCTAAGAGGACCTAGTGCATCATTTCACATTTAAAAATGTGATCAAACGTGGCATGAATTTGTATGCAACAAGGACTACTTTTGAAAGAACATCAGTACATGGAAGGCTAAGGAGTGAAATTCTAGTCTGTTCTGTACTCTGCATTCATTCCCTGTGCCCTTACCTGGCAGGTTAAGGGCACAGGGAATGAGTGCAGGAACTTCAGTGAAGTGCCCAACTCTCTCTGCTCTCATCTTTGCTTACTCCACCATCGTTTCCAGATATAAACTGAAACAGTGGAATGATGGAATCAACGATTAAGACTAAAAAGTGCTGGTCTGTGTCTCTGGTTGCAAGCATTCTTGTATAGCAAAAGATAAAACTGGAGGAAGGAGGGTTAAAATAAACTTGAATTAATCAAAGAAGAATACAGTTTAGATTCTGCTGTCTCTCAAGAGCTGCTCTGATATTTGTTTTGTTTGGCCTTTCCATCTCCTTCGTGATACAAAACCCTACAGCTTGAATTTCAATTATTTTCCTTTGAAACAAGCTATTGTTTCAGCATTCCTAAGACTGAAGGCTGGGCTCCTACCAAGGCCATGATTGTGGAACTGTGGCTTAACTCCAAGTAAATTTATCAGTTATGTCTCTAGCTAGGCTCTTCACTACAACATGATGTGGTGGGGTGTTTGTTTTGTTACTTTACAATTTTGTTTCTGATGTCTATAAATATCTAAGGAGCGGGAGGCAAAGGGACAAGGCCAGACTCTTCTCAGCAGTGTGTGGTGATAGGACGAGGGGAAATGGCCACCTACCTGTGCAACCTGGGCTAGGGAGCTGCTTTGGCAGGGGGTTGGACTCGATGATCTCTAGAGGTCCTTTCCAACCCCTACAGTTCTGTGATTCTGTGATAGTGGTGCCTGTGCAGAAATGCACAGATTGACTCTTTACACATCAAAGCCTTCTGCCAGCAGAGCTCTGCTGAAAGCCCTTCCCAACTAGTCCACATCTTGTTCTCCTGTCTAGTTTGGCAACGGAGTGAGTACATTTCCAGCATCTCATGGCTCTAAATAATTTTGGTCATCTCAACCAATGCTGCCACTCGTTAACTCTGGTTTCTTTGAACACTCAACCTGTGAGGTCCTACATCCTGTGAGCGATGTGACGCTTGAAGTTACAGTGCGTTAGTCATGCCCACTCACCAACGTTTAGTTCTGAGTGGTTCTTTCCCACTTTTCCTCATTCTTTTACTCACATTTTCTGTCGTTTCCTTTCCAGGCAGACTTGGTTTGGATGTTACAGTTCCTGTGAGCTTTGAGGTATCTGCAACCCATCTGGAGGTCTGAAGGTCTCAGTTGGTGTCACTGGACTGTGCATGTGTGTCATGGTGCTGCCCATTGCACTGACAGCTACAGTGGGTGCCAAAGGTAGGGGCAGAAATATTTCTTGGTTTCTGCAAGAAAGCTGCTTTCGTGCACAGCACATGCATTTTTTTCTCAGCAGAGCAGCTGTATTATCTCCAGTCTTATTAGAAAACACATATTTACAACTTCGTGCTTCAGAGCTGAGGGAATCTCCTGGCCTCAAAGAGAGCATCAAAATGCATTGTACTTTGTGATGTTTTCATCAAGCTTTCAAAAGCTGTAAGGGCTGAACTATTTTTTCTTGTAAGCAATATCTCATTGTGCTTTATCTGAGAGCTTATCTTGTGGGTAAAATCAGAGATGCTGCACACAGAGGGTTTGTACACAGTACCTCAAAGACAAATTTGGGTGATCAGTTTCCTCTAAATATTACCATACAGTCTGATCTCATTAAAAAAGCCTATAATTAACATGTAGTTTTATTCCATACATATATTTGTACTGAGTGAGTTTCTCAATTTACAAATAGGCATAAAATGTAAGTTTCAGTGGATGCCAACAATTCTGTAAATTTTAGGCAAGTACAAGCACAGAATTACTTGTGGAGGTTGTGGTGAGTAGTGACAGGCGAGAAATACAAGAGGGAAGCCTTCAGATGTTGCTGAAAGAAGTGGTGCTAGTGCTGCTTCCACTCCTTCCCTGCTCGTCCTGGCTCCAGATGGGAAGCATGACATCCCACCGAAGCTCTTCTCATTATCTCTCCTTGAAGATAGGGTTGGCTTCAGGTACCTGCCTATTGTTAGATTTAATTTTAAAGATGTGGAGATCCTTAATGCTGGAAGCAAGTTTTCATCTTCCCTTACACTGCTGTGAAGTATCCAGAAGGTACTGGAATGCTGTCCACAAGAACTGCATAGGCTGCTGTGGGGCTCAGCAGAAGCATCAGTAGCTAGTGGCAGAAAGGAAGCTCTTCAATGTGGCAAAAAAGAGGAACTTCACCTGATCCCCATGTGTCCCTGTGAAGCAGTTTCCAGCTTTGAGGGACCGCGCAGTACTGCAAGTCTGGAAATCTCAGGACACATTTGCTAAGAATAGTCTGACAGCGGTATTAGTGGTGATAATATTTGCGGTGACACTATGTTCAAATCTTTCTTTTGTGTCTGAGATGACACAGACCCCTGATGGATATCTGCTCATGAGAAGAGGGAGATGCAGGGGATGCCCAGACTGCAGTTTCTTCCTATGGGATTCTCCATCATACACACTGTATGGCATTGCATGTGTACCATGCCATCTTCCTGCAGCAGGAGCCCATGCCTCCATGCTATCCTTTCTCCAGTAAGAGAGTTATCTTCATATCAGAGAATCACAGAATTGTAGGCGTTGAAAGGGACCTCTAGAGATCATCTAGTCCAACTCCCCTGCCAAAGCAGGCTCCCTAGACCAGGTTGCACAGGTAAATATATACATAAACACATACATATACAATATATCTACACATACACAGTATACGTTATAAGGGCTTGATTTGTGGCAGCAAATGCTTGCCTTTATGGGAGAACAGATCTTTAATTAGCAGTATCAGCCCTGGCTCTTGATGAACAAGCTGAAGTAATAAAGCAGCGTGAGGAGAGTCATAGAGCTCAGTGCTGGCTAATTTAGTCTGTCTATTAGCTGGACTAATTAGCCTAAATGGAAAACAGTACTTAAGCAGTCACTCCGCTTCTGCTTTCTGAGCCAGTTCATTCAGAGCCAGCTCTGATATTTCTACACAGTAGCACTGTACTGTGTAAATGTAGTCTCAACACTGTAAAGCAAATGGCCTTGTAGGAGCCTCACTTCTCACATAAGCCTTTGCTAATTCATAACCTCATATTGTGCTGGAGGCCTCTCCTATGGAATCTATCTGTGAGAAAGACATCATTTTCCCTATAGTATCTACCAGTAGAGTTTCTGTTTCTTAGCCTAGGTAATCTGGGTCATATATATATATATATGGGTTATATATATATATATATATATATATAAGAAAATTCTGTAATGCTGCTGGGAAACGTCTTATATTTTGCAATACCAACATAATTTTTTTTAATGTATGATTTCAACAATAGCTGTCGGTGATGACAAGCATAGATTCCAGTGAAAAAAGATGAAATAGATCAGTGTACAAAGCAGTCTAAGAAGTAAGAAAGGTATTTCCAAGCAAATTACCTTTGTATGGATACAAAACAGAGAGAGAAGATTAGATGATCTTATAGGTCATTTCCAACCTTGTGATTCTGTGATTCTATAAAAATCTGTTCATCAAAGCTATGATCAATTACATATGGCTTGAACAAGGATGACTAGTTATGAGTAATTCTTCTTTTGACATTTAGCTGTCCTTTAAAAACACAAAATACAGCTTAAAAACAGAGGACTGGCATGCAAATGCATAGGAAATTCTGGTGGAAATAATCAAGTCCACCCAATTTTGGTCCATAAAGAACATGAAGGCTAAGGGAGGAGGTGGAGCAACTGAATTTCTACCACAGCCCTCTAGAGGAGGTGCACCAGCTGTCCATCTCCTGTCCAGGGCAGAAAGAACACCTCTGCAGGATACACAGAACGTGTCCTTTGGGCTGTTTATCTGCCAAGGTTGTCCTACCTTCCCCAGAAGTGACCGTGTTGAGTAGCAGACTGTTAAGCAGATGGAAGCATTAGAGTCAGATATGATGCTAAAAACAATATGCTGTTGTCAAAGCCTTGTTTCCATGACATCTAATCCTGTTTTAGAGAAATCTCTGGGAATCGGTACCAAATTGCTTGAGAGATGATAATGAATTTAGATTTAGGCAAGTGTATCATCAGAGAAATTTCTCAGGTCCTCAGGTGCCACACAAATATAACAAATACCAGAGGGCAGAAATATATGTTCCAGAGAATTTGCTCTGTGTTTTCAGTTAAGGCTGGAATTCTGTGCAAATGTTCATGTGAATGTCAGCACTCGTCCAGAAGGGTGAATAAGCACTGGCTTCGATTTGTTTACATGATAACTGGTTCAGCTTTATGCAGGACTCCATCTTTGTGTCATCTGCAGACTTATGGTTATTTTCTTTTTGTTTCTGTATCAATCATGGAAACATTCAGCCCTGTTAGTCCAGCATAAAACTCTGCCAGAAACATACCATTCAATGAAGAATCCAACGTGGACATCTTGGAATCTTTCAGCTGATTCTAAATCCACGTGCTGTTTGGGCTACTTGGATTTGATAGTGCTGCGTTTGGATCAGGATATTTTGGTTCAACCATCTCACAAATTATTTTGCTTAAATATATCTGTTGCTTTTATCACCTAAATTTAACATTTCAAGGAGAAATCTGGTTTGTTGAAGGTGACTATTTTTTGAATGTGGCTTTTTTTTTTCCACATAAATCATACTGGTGGATGCTGAATACTTATTCTTCCATTGAATCCTGTATTTCTTTTTTCACAGTTTTGTCTGAGACACTCACACTAACAAATCTTCTGTTTCACTGTCATGTCTTAACCCCCACCCCCCCAGGTGTTAATTGTTTTTGTCAGACTTCATTTGATATTATTTATACCAAAATATACTAAGGAATGTCAATAGACCGAAGGTACTCCGTAGCCTGCTCTTTTTCCTGGATACAAATAATGTGGGCTGGTTGATGTTACAGCATTTATCCAAACAGATGCCTTTTACCATCTGAATTATTTGCTAATTCATCATCTTCACATGATATGGGTATATCATATCCCTTCTTCCAAATATGAACTTAATGTGAACTTAAGCACTTCTGCATTTTCTGAAGTGTTATTAAGAGATTCTTCATTTCCTTTGACTAACGAGCCTACTGTTTATTCCGTTCTGTTTTCTATCTTAACTTTACTCTCAATTTCATCTCTTACCAGTTTTCTATTCTTTACAGAAGGATCTGAGTCACTTGTGACGTAGAAGACATGAAGGCTTGGTAACTGCTGAAACTATCCTTATCAGTGCGTATGACTTTGACTGCAGGGGAAACATTTCTGTTCAAGTTCACAGAATGTAATATGTTACAGATGTGTGTGAGTGAGCTGCCCATGGTTCAGCTGGGTGTGCTTGCCGATCCCGTGACAAGCTGAAGATGTCTGCAGTGAGGAGGTCACTTAGCCCATTATGCTCCAGAATACTTTGAGGTTGGGGTGTAGGTTTGCATGAGCCTGCCAGACCCTGAGAACCTGACATTCATCTCAGTCTCTCTGACCACTGAGGAGGATGCAGTGGAGGGGCCTTTTTCACAGGCCACAGAAAGTAAAACAACCCAACCACATGAGAAAATGGTTAGCACATCCTATCTTCAGCACAGTGCCAGATCCTCGGGTTGATGTTTTCCTGTATCAATTAAATTGATTAGTAGCAGGGAGGAAAGAAAAGAGAGCACACAGGTATATGAAACTTCATTTGAAGTGCTCTGCAGTGCACAAGGGTGGTTCCTGTGTCATACCTGGCAGCTCCATGTGAAAGTCCAGGATACCTTAAGGCATCTCAGATGGCATGAAATGCAAACGTGTAGCCAACTGAATTAAGTCCCTTGAGTGGGAGTCAGATTAATGCACCTTAATTTAGGTAGCTAAGTGCAAGTGCCTCATTTGCAAACAAAGCTTTATAACCAGTGGAACTTCAAGTGAATGCTCTCTGGTCATTTGATTAAGCATGGGTGGTGTATTTGGACAAGCTTGGCAGCAGTTTGGGAATGCTGACCAGGGACAGGACACTGTTGCTTCAACAGAGGTGCAGTGGAGCTAGTGAGGTACCTTGAGGTTCTCAGCTGGCCTCTGGCTGCTTCGTGTGGTTTACTCTTCATCTATGCAGACATGCTGAAGGATCAGGTCTTCTGTAGAAGCAGATTTACCAGCAGTTTTCTGCCCTTTGTGCCACCACGACCTCAAATTTTGTCCAGTAATATATCAGCAGCAGTGAGGATGGGGAGGGGAGAGTATCAGCACACCTTCTGTGTGAAGATCCTTGTGTGCCGTTGCTTTACAAACAGAGAGAAACTTAGCTTTAGAACACTTGCTGATGGAAAGATGAAAGAAAATTCACATCGTACTGAAAATACGTGATTAGATTTGTTTGGAAAAAGCAAAGAAGTTTCCTTATCATTGTACCAGAAGCAGTCATAAAAAAATCTGTGGGGAAACAAAATGAGCACTGATTGTGCTCAGTTTGAGATGAGAACAGCTCAGACCCTTCAGATTTTCAGTCTTTGCAGGCAAGGGCAATTATATTCATGTGCTGTTACCTTGTCTTACCAAAGGTTCAGTAGCCAAAATGTTGGGTAAAGTTCTTTTCCTATGGATTTTGTTTTCCCAGTAACTATGTTTTGTGACTTCTATTTTTGCTCAGTGTTATTATTACACTCAGAGAGATATTACAGTAGAGCTGTCCAATCAAAGAGCAGACTGCTGCTTGTTCCTCCTGCGTTTTGACTTCCTACTGTGAAACTTCACAGCCCTTAGTCCTTGCTTCAGCTGTGTTCTATAACTTTACAGCACTTCTTGTGCTCTCTATAGTGATCCATCCTATATGGATGCCTATCTGCCTATAGATCATGTGGGGCATGCACTGCATTTATTGTTTACATAATTTTATCTATTGTACAACGTTATGTTCATTTATGGATGATGATGCTGTCTTCACATGATGAGTCATAGAAAATGCCACTTCACGTGTCTTTTATTTCTTTATTCCCAGTTCAAGGCTCACATGATTTCATTAGGGCTGTCACAGTTTGATGTGCAAACTTGCATTGAAAACACTGCATTTAAAATACGTTCTTGAATCTAAAGTGGGGTATAGGGGTTTGTCGTCATCTGTATTATGGGTGTCACAGAGTATGTACTCTTCAGGGCAACTGCACAGCACCAGACAACTTCCCCAAGGAGACAACACTCCTTTGTTCATTTCTGGCTGTGGTTTTTGCGTATTAGTGGAATTCTTGGCACAGTTGTTGGACAGATGTCTTCAGCAGTCACAATCACAAGACTGTTTTGGGTCTTCTGGTTGTTAGGTTTGGTTTCTAAGGAGCTTTCAGCTCTCCTTCCAGTTTCTGTGCCCTTTTGAGAAATTAACTGTCCTCTCCATCACCTTTCTGAAGGGTGAAGCAATTTTCTACATGTTTTTATTTCAGAACAGAGAATGTTCTCATCCCAATAGCACTGCTGTATCACAGTAATTCAGTTAAACGCCCAGTTTAAGACTTTCTAGTTTAAGACTTGGAATACTAAAATGACCCAAATATAAATAATAATAATAATAATAATAATAATAAAAGAATAAACCAGAGGTGCTACCTTGCAGTGCTTTTAGTGTTTGTACTCACTTCATCCAGGTTGTCCAGGAAGTCCAGCAAAATTCATGCCAAGCAGAGCGGGAAATGGGTTGAGCCTGATAAAATGTATATGGCTCAGGTGATAAGAACCACCTGAACCTGATGGTACAGTTTATCAGGTGGCTGCAGAAACAACAGATGAGGAGACACTTTCACTATAATGAATACAATATATACAACACATTTGGAGAGCAGTGATGGTAAAGCGAGACAACTGCACTCATTGTATGACAGGTTAAATTGAGCCCAGTATTTTTTTCTACAACACTTAGAAGTGATCTTTCTGGAGGGATAAATGGTATCTCTTTCTAACAACCAGCAAAGGGTTGTGCTGTTGTAGGTTTGCCCAGCCTCACTTGAAACCTGAGCAAGATCCTAGCTTTTCCAGCATCCTGAGGCCAAGACCTACAGCCTAACCATTCAACCACCACATCTGTGATGCTTGTCTCTATTCCTTT
Organism: Callipepla californica brunnescens; assembly: GCA_023055505.1. NCBI lineage: Eukaryota > Metazoa > Chordata > Aves > Galliformes > Odontophoridae > Callipepla > Callipepla californica. The sequence continues at coordinate 35,370,628 of JALIRH010000005.1, read as the reverse complement.
TGCATAAGGGAAACTAGCACTGCATGTAACTTCCAAGATGTGAGGCTTGCTGGATGTATACTATGGCAAAATGCTCTTTTCCACTTTGTTCTTGGTTCTTCTGCTAGCAAGTGCTGATGCTCTGTTTGCAGCTTGGCTACCAGCTTTTTGGAACCATCGCAGCCCAAGAACTTATTCTTCAGGGGTAGTTATCAGCTCATAGCCAACCACTTTGTATGCTAAGTTTGGAAGATTTTTACAATTATTTACACTGAGTTTGACCTTCTTCTGTTGCTCAGTACTGTTAAGTTCTTCCTCGCAGTCAGCACTTATCTTTACTACCCTAAACAACTTGATATCAGCACATTTTATTTTACTGCCTCCCTTCTCACAAAGAGCTTTGCATCACAGTAATTTTATCATATTGAATATGGCTATATTGAAATGCCTTGTTTCCACGCTTTAACTCCTGCCTCCTTTTTCCTATCTTTTAGTTTTATTTTTTGTTTGCCACTGATGCTCAGCTTCCTGAAAAGTTTTTGGTGACAAACTGCATGGAGGGTGTTTAGAAGTTCAAATAGCACACATCACCCAGATCTCCCCTTTCACATACTTAGTGACTCCTTAGGGGAACACCACCAGATTCATTTGTGAGGCATAATTTCTCTTCCTAGAAGCTGTCCTGACTCTCCCTTAGCACATGATTTTTTATTGCCCCTCCTGAGTGCTTTAGTATGGCTTTCATTAACTCACCCCATGTCAGAAGTCATGTCTACCAGCCTGTAGATCCCCGACTCTACCTTGGAACCATAAAAAAGTTGTCATCACGTTTATTACCTTTCATTTTGCAGGTAAAATGCTGGCTTTAAGCAAGAGGTTATATACCATAGTTGGAGCTAAATTCTCTTAGAACTCATGGCAGAATACAGTCCAGTTCCAGTGATTGGCAGTTCATCTTGTTCAATTTATCTGCAGCCTTTTCCACTGATCCTTCAGTTTATCACAGATCCTCTAACTGTCCCATGAAGACAGGGTCTTGCATGGAAACTTTCCTAACTCTTGGAAAAATAAGACAATTATTCAGGTTTTCTGTAATGCTCTGCCCTAAGAGGCATTGCTTTCCTATTCTTCTAATGACACCTGCATACCTAAACCCTCCTACATGATATCAAAACCCATAGCCACTAGGTGTTCTTCCCTTTTACAAGCATGTCTGGATGTGAAAAGCTCTGAAAGATTTTATGTATTCCTATGCTGGGTTTAATGTCTTGCCCTTTGCTCTTGGTATGAATCTTCAGAGAAGGCTGCAAGTCATATGAGTAGTAGCTTCCTGCTGGAAACTTCACAGCCCTGTGAGTTATTTTGCTTTGACAACATGAAAATAATTCTACTTACCACCAGCAGACTGGAATTGCTCTGATGATTTCCGTTACCCTGCAGTTTTCAGTAAGAGACTGGAAAGAGTAGGAGGGCATCACTGTGCAGTGCACTCAAATCATGAATCATACGCTGGAGGTTGAGCAGGGTGTTGTTTGGGATCCTCTGCCCATGCAGCTACAGCTAGATTGCATTTTTTCAGTTTCAAAGGGGAAAAAAAACCAACAGTGCTTATCTAAAAACAAATGTCACCGCCACTGTAAGTTTGGTATTTATTGTGATTTTTACTTATGTGCTCAAAGTGAAACTAATTAACATATTTTGGATTGGAAGAAATATTCCTTTGGAACATAAGATGGAAAACAATGGTTTTCATTTATCTTATCTGAAGATGGATTAGAAGATGATGTCATGTGGGAAAAGTCTGTAGTTTCTGCTAACGGGAGCAGGCAAGTTTGGGAAAATGCCTTTTTCTGGTCTCAGTGTTGGCCTCATCCTCCCTTGACAAGGATGATGATCCAGGCTGAAAACTTCTGCTATCCAGTGTTGCTATTTTCTCCAAAGGTCAGATATGTGACAGATTTCTTTCTCAGAATTTTCGTAAACCCGTGATTTTCAAATGCTTTTCATTTCCTTCCCTGATATTTTGTGCAACTGCAAAACATGTTAGTGTGATGGACATCCTTGCGTTTCCCACGCCAAACCCAAATTCTAGCTGCTTCAGCACAAAACACACAGCAAGAAACTCAGGAGATACTGCTGTTTTCTGAAGAGAGGAACAATATAATTTGATTGCAAACACAGTGCAGCAAATATTGGCAGCAACAGGAACGAACCCAGGCAGATCACTTCCATCCTGTGCATCAGCAAGACTCTTACACTGAAGAGAAGGAGGGACATCGTAACTGTCAGCCAAATATGTTGCAGAAGTGTCGGTTTATATCCTTAAAGCTGCAGCAGAATCGGGCAAACTGCCTTCACAGAGCCCTGCTTTTTCTGGCATACTTCCCCCATCCGTTAGGAATTATTCTGTCTCAGTGGGGATACAGCTGGGACCTGGAATAGATGATGTATCTTAAATTAATCGCTGTATTTGTCAGCATTAGAAGGAAAGGAAAAGAAAGAAACACAACAACAACAAAAACGCCCAGAGGCTTTATTTTTATCAAAGGCTTGGGAAGAGTCCTATAAACACAACAAAGAATACTGATAAAGAAAATGTGGTTTTTTTAACTCTCTTTATCTTTGGAATTTAAACATTTTTCATGTTTCTCTGACACTTGTAACTAATAGATGTAAGTACCCTCTTTACGCTAAGTATGTTGTCATTTTGAGGCATGCCTCTAGGGGAGAGCAATCAGAATCTTCATACGCCTCTGAGCAAGTGTTATTATTTATGTGTAATGCACTTCCACTGGCAGGCCCCCATTAGGGCCTCCTGTGATGCTGTCTCTGGAGCCAGATTCGTGATTGTAGTCTGCATTCCCAGCTTGGGACAGCAACTGGAAGCCACAGCTGTAAGCAAAGTCAAAACTGGTTGTGATGCTGGGGTGAAGCAAGAGGTTGAAGAACATCTGAGCATACTTAAAGCATTAGGTGTGCTGCACATTTAAGCAGGAAACCCAGTGCACAACTTCCAAGTAGGAACGCCAGGTCACAATGCTGGCGAATCCACACAAGCTGAAAATTGTATGTTGTTTTTCAGAGTGAGGGACATGTAAATTCTGTATTTAAGGAGAATGGAGATGAAATCAGAAGCACAGGTATAGTCCCTTCTGCACGATTTTATATGTAGATTTGAAGGAAAAAATAATTACGGGTGCAGAGGTAAATGGGATGGAATTGAACTTTTTCCTCCCTTGAGTAGGCCGTGCCAGAGCAGTCTGACCATTCATGATAAGAGCATGACTTTTTTAGACGAAAGTCACGTTACATTCACTAATAAAATGAAGTTGGCTGTTTCCTCACTGCAGAAGAGTATTACAGTTCAGAAAATCTGTGTGGCTTCGGTGATTAAAATAACGTAATTGTAACAGAATCAGCTGTGAGCTAGCGAAGGCTCCAACTGTAAGTAATGAGCTCATCAGTTTGAGACAACTGAGGAAGAGCGAGCTCATTAAATAGTTACCATTTCCCATGTGTGTTACACATCCCTGATCCTAAAAGGCATCAGGCACAGCCTTTCTAGGAGTAATCAAGTGTTCCTGTCCTCTCAGCTGGAATGCTGCCTGCAATTTAGGTCACACAGAGAGCTTTGCTGGTATGAAAAAAAAAACTCAGCTGAGAAGAAAGCTGGAGAAGAGCCTTGTGTCTTGCTAAATGTGTGTAAGGGCTTGTCAGTTTAGCCTTCAGCTTGAGGATGGGGAACATTTTCCTTGCTGAGGATCAAATATGCCTTTCCAACATATTTGGTGGGCCACATGTTGATGTGCTCTGCTACCCAGCAATAGCCCACGCTCTAATTTTAATCGTGAGCTGTACCATATGAAATGAAATCACTGGGCACGTTCAGCCAACAAAATAAGGTTCACCACACCTGCTTTAGCTTAGTGCCTTCAGAACAGTAATCCGTCTTCTCTGGAGACTGAAAGCTCTGGATTTAGTCATACAGGAAAATAACTGCTGTCATTTCCACCAACCAAGTCAGGGTTTTCTGACACAGAACTGTAATCAGTGGCAGTTCTGCACACAAGCCACTTTCCCACTTGCCACTTCTTCCTGTGGTGCTTACATTAGTGCCAGCCTACAGTCATTTACAGCAGTCTGTCTTCATGCAGCAGAACACTACAGCCAGGGTAAGGCTGGTGCTGCTGCAGCCAAGGTTTCACTCATGGGAAAGGTTAAGAAATAGCATTTTCCTTAGGCTCCGCCAATGCAATTACTCCCTTGTACTTGAAAATGATATTTTTCTTCACTTAAAGCCTCCTGCAAATCCAAGAGTAGGTGTTAACAGCACAGTACTTCACCTATAAATCTGTCAGGGCTCAGTGCTGCGATCCCTAACCAACTTTTGGTAGTCTCTGTTGCGCTTAAAGCTCGGGGCTTTATTTCTCAGACCAAGAATCATCCTTTCTCTCTTTAGAAGAGCGAGTCACTCTCTTTGCTGCTTCAAATGTCAAAATGTTATGAACGACAAAGAGAGACGCTGATAAATGGCACTCATGGGAAATACCGCACCGCTGTTTTCTGACCACAGAAACCATTTTAATGCCGCTGCAAAGGTTAAAGGCTGTAAAACTAACTTGAAGTACGAGCTGAGTAATCAGCATCAGAGCTGCCAGTCTTTATTCATACAAACCCGCAGAATCACGTAAAGAACAGGATTTTACGTGGGAACGCTGCTTTATGAAGCGCTGCTTTTTGGTTATACTCTCGTTAACAAGAGTAAAACGGAGTTAAGGCCTGAGCTTCCCTCAGGGTTGTTGGCTGACTGAGGCGCACCTCAGGAGAGCCGCTGTCCTCCGAGCCCCACAGGACTGCGGCCCTCGCCTCTCTGACGGCGGCAGCAGAGCGCTCAGGCTGCCCGTTCCTGAGGCGGTGGGGCACCCCAGCCGAGGCCCTTCCCGCCCAAACCGCTCCGTGTGGGCGGAGGAGGGCGGCAGGTGAAGGAAGGGGCGGGCGCTGGGCGCGGCCCGCGCTGCGGGGCCGGGCTGTGTCGGAGCGGCCGCCCGCGGAGCTGAGCCGCGGCCACGGAGGAGGTGAGAGCCCGGTCCTCGCGGTGCCCCCGTTCCCTCTGTCTCTGTCAGGCTGCGGGTGGGCGGTCGGTTCGGCAGCGCGAGCGCTCTGGTGGAGGTGGGAGTGCTTCTTAGGGGAAACGTGGCTGCTCCTCCTCGGGAAGGAGCGAATGAGAGAGCTGTGCTGCTGCCCGGCGCCGGTGGTGCGGTGTTGGGCTGCACTGTATCAGGACTGGGCTCCTGGAGTCCTCCGGATAAGAATGGGGGACAGATTTCAGCGCGGCTTTAACAGCGATCTCTTCAGTGTTGCCGTCTTCAGGCTGCTCCACAGCTGAGGTGGTTCGTGCTCTGTGGGGATGTAGTTCCCATTCAGCCGCAGGTGGTTGTGCACGTCGTGGGTTTTACTCCTTGTGTTTGTAGGGAGCGAGAAAAGCTGGCTTGTGTTCGTTAGCTTGTCTGTTTCTATCCTGAAATTGCTAGCAGCTCAAATAATACCGCTGACCCTAAAGACCTGTGGAAGTGGGTACGCGATTCCCTTCTTTCCAGCCTGTCTGTGGGGACCTTTGCTATGGGTCCTGGCAGTGCCAGCAGAGAACAAGTTGTGGTGGGATTGAGTCTCATCCAATTGCTGGCAGGATGCTCTGAGCCTCATCCCACCCCGTCTGACAGGTGGGTGCTGCTGGCAGGATGCTCTGAGCCTCATCCCACCCCATCTGACAGGTGGGTGCTGCTGGCAGGATGCTCTGAGCCTCATCCCACCCCATCTGACAGGTGGGTGCTGCTGGCAGGATGCTCTGAGCCTCATCCCACCCCATCTGACAGGCAGGTGCTGCTGGCAGGATGCTCTGAGCCTCATCCCACCCCATCTGACAGGTGGGTGCTGCTGGCAGGATGCTCTGAGCCTCATCCCACCCCATCTGACAGGTGGGTGCTGCTGGCAGGGTGCTCTGAGCCTCTCTGCTGGTCCATGTTCTCTGCCTGCCCTGGGCATGGGAGGACTTTAGCTTCCTGTGTGAAATCAGTTGCATGACACTGCTCTGTTTCCTACGGTGAAAAGTAGATTTCCACTTTCACTCAGCTCTCAGTGGTTTATGGCTACAGGGAGAGGGTATGAAATGCATATTGATGAGTTACACTTCTGTTTGTTACTGATTTTGTTTGTGCAGGATGAGCGTGGCTGTGAACCTCTGCAGTTTATTTCATTCAGATGTCTCCTTCATTCTACAGGCAAAAGTAAACTTGCTGTTTTGCTTTTAGGCATAACACATGTTCCTTCCCCTTCCTGTTACTGTATTTTGGAGCCATCTTGCTGTTGCAAGAGAGCTGATTAATAGGTACCCCTTGCCAATATTCCATTACTGAAGAGTCAGTACTGGGTCAGCTTAGTGGTGGGTTAAATGCTGTTTCCTGTTAGCATGTTTTTTGTTTTAAAATCTCCCAGCTCCCCATAAACCTCTCCACAAAGCGTGACAAATTTCTTACTAAAAAGTCCAGAAAACAGAGCTTTTTTATTTTTTTTTATTTATTTATTTTTTTTTAAGTTATGAAGAAGGAAGATACAGAGACGCCAGTTCTGGGAGAGGCTTTTTTCAAACAGCTCGGAATGGATACACAAAGATTAAGTCTTGCAGGCCTTGCACCTCTGGCAGGGCTGTCCGAGCAAGAACATACTGACTGGCTGTGGAACTGGAAGCTGCTGCAAGCAGAGGAACTCTTGGATTTGGAGGTGTTTAAGATCAGCCTGCAGTTGTATTTTCTGAGTAGTAGGAAGCTTCAGGTTGGCCTGCAGAAAAAGAGGTAGTGAGAAAAGTCTCCTACTTCAGTTTTTTTTTTACCAAAATAGACACGTTTCCTTGGGAAATCTGAGCATGGTTAGCCATTTTTGTGACGAGGAGCAGGTAGAAATGGAAACTCATTAAGGCTGTTAGCTTAGTTCTTACAGTCTTGAATGACAAACACAAATGATCAAACCAGAACACTTGCATACGTTGGTCATTTTACCACTAGGAAAAGTGTTTTTGACTCTTGGACTCTGGTAGTTGCGTTGTGTACTCTTTGACCTGTAGCCTTTGGACTGTTGGCGTGTGCGCTGCTGTGCGTTAAGTACGATGAGATTGCGGTGCTGGAGGGGTGTGAGCTGTGAGCTGACAACTCTGACCTGCTGCTGGGGTATCTTCCAGGTGCCAGACAGTGATAACTTGCACTGTTGTTAAATCATCCAGCAATTCCCTGAGTTGTTCGGGATGTGCAGCCCTGCAAGCACTGTGTCAATTAGATGCTGTTGGCTAGGCTGTGGTCTTAAAAGTGCTTGCAGATGTGGGTAGGCTCCATTACTTGGAAAACTTGCTGCAGGATCGAGATCTTGGCTTGTTACCACTACCAGACCTTGCAGGAAGCTCCGAGGTAGCTCGGGCTCTTAGCAGAACTGATGGATGGGCCTGTAAATAGAAGGGTGAGCTCATGGGATTAATCAGGGGATTTCCAGAGTCAGTTGTTCTATTTACATTTGAACCTATTGATACAATGATCCTGCCACAACGCCTTCAGTCTTTTGAGGAGGATTTCTGGGGCAGGACAGAAAACAACCTTTGAGATGGTTGTTCCTCTTATGCATAGCTAAGCATTTTCCTGGCCTTTTTTAAGGTGAACTTGTTCCATCAATGCACTTCCTGGTGACACTGCTTTGTGTTTGAACCTATGGTGCAATGGAGCAGTGTTGGGAGAGGAGGTGGGAGCCTGGGCTCGGAGAACTTGAGGCAGTAAGAGAGAGGCAATGCATTTTTGGTCAGTTTTGGGTGTTGTTTTAAGACTCAGGCATTACTTACCCTGGTGTGTACTGGAAGTGCATGTATCACTGTGTGCTTAGGGCAGGTAACTAGATGAGAGCACGTCACAGCATTCTTAGCATGCTGCTTTTTAAGAGCAATGTGCTTATCCACTGTATTTTTCCAAGACATTTGAAGGGTTTTTTTTCCCCACTCTTACATCTTATCTATGAATTCTTACATTGAATTTCTTTTTTTTTATTCTTTTTTTATTATAAAGAAATAGAGCAGAAGAATCCACTTTTCATTTAATGCATGCAGGAATCTGAAAACTGTTTTTCCTCAGACTGGGGTTGAATTCTGAACAGGGCAAAGTAATAATTAGGGAAAAATGCAGAGCCATGGCTTCCTATGGAAACAAACCTGAGTGTTGTTCTCCCTCTATCCCAACATACCAATGTAACTGAAATAATCTATTTATTTGATTACGTGCCAGCTCATTTCTAGCAATGACCCACTTCTTATCTTTTCCTAGATGTTATTGCAGTGTTTACATATATCTGAGCATCTTTGGCAGAATGTTGAAAGATAATGTGCAGCAATGCTGGAATATTGGAGAAGGAAGTTCAGAAATCAGACCTATCCTTGGCAGTGCTTCTCTCTTCAGCTCCCACAAGCTGCTTTCTTTTTTTTGTTTGATAGAAAAAACAACTGGTTGTTGTTAAAGCTTTCCAGATTTCTGTTTTACTTATGGTAAGGTTTGATAATGATTGAAGAGCTGTACATCGTTAACCATGTGTGATCAGGGTCATTCTGTCCTTGGAGCAGTAGGTGCCTTTGAATCATGAGGTATCTTCTCTCTTCCAAGGAATGTGTGTGTGTCTTTCTAACTTTTCCACCTCTTGTGCTCTTCCGTTGAGCATCTGTTAAGCAAGGAACTTCCAAATTCAGGCTGGATTTGTATCCTTACATTATTGGAAGGTGAACTTTAATTTCTGTCATTACATGCAATCACTGTGCTGTGACTTACAATAACACGTTGTTGTGGTTGTAGACCATTTCTTTGGAACTTTTAGGAAGGTGGAGTTTAGGCTTTTTCTCTTTGTTGTATGACTGACTTTACTGCATATTGTAGTGCATGCACACTTGGGTAACTGTGGCAACTCCTAATTCCACTTGGAATTAGGTGACTGTGAAGACTTTTCCAGCATGAAAGTGGCTTTCACTTGCTTTTATGGAACAGCTAGAGAACTGTACCTGCACACAGCTTTTGGATCACTTCACAAACCTTTACAGTGGTCTATATAGTCACGTTATGGCTGCTGCTGATGTAGCATTCATTTTAACCAAACTTGGTTTACATATACAAAAAGATCTTGCTTCATCACATGCGTGCACAAAAGACTTGCAGATACCCCTGAAAAACACTTAATTGGTGCTCTTGCTTGTTTCACTGCAGGGATATCTTGCAATCTCCAAACAGAAAAGTTAGCAAGTATGTTTAAGCAAGACTTTTATTTCGTTATTTTGTGCCCTTTGGCTTTACTGTAATTAGACTGCTAGGAGGAACTTGGATTCATGCCCTTAATCATGAGCTTACCTGTAAGGGCTCAGCAAGCAGGCTCTGTCATTCCAGCTCGTTTCCCCAAAACACAGAGATGGAATTTCCAGCAGAACTCATAAAGAAGCAACAGCTGGGCAAAATGCTGGCTTCAATAGTTCTTAAGAAGTCTGGGGGCCCGCTGAGTAGTACTTGTGTATGTGAATCCCGCAAGTTTTAGAGTTCTGTTATTTTTGGCAGGGACACAAGACAAATATGCAAAGGTAGTGATTGAGCTATCTAAGAAGGAATGCTCTCTTTCCCCTATCCAGTAACTCTATTGCTGTCTTCTTGGCATTTCAGCATGGCCATAGAAGTGGTAGCAGTCATAGATCTGAGTCTCCATTTGCTGTTTCCTTCCCTCGTCAAAATCAGTGGTGTGATGAAGTTAGGAAATAGATCAACTCTTTGGTCTTTCCCAGTTATTTGTAGTTGTGCTATGCAGCAGTGCTGTACGTTGTTTGTGTGCATGGAGCAGCACTGCAATAATGCTAGAATTCAAGCAGCGTCAGTTTCAGTATGGCTGTGTGTGTTAAAACAACCCAAAGAACAACAAAAACAACCACAGACCGACCTGTTCTTCTACAGAGTGGAGTCTGCTAAAAGACACAGTTCTTAGCACTGGGATCTCTGCTTTTATGTTACAACGCATCTCTTGTCTTACAGCTACCTTGTAAGCTTCCAGCACCCTGCCTGAACACTGACACCCTGCTCCAGTTATGTGATGAGTCCCAACATGCTGTAGAAAAACAACCCTGATATTGGAATTTGAGCTATTTTCCTCATTCTTCATTCTGACTGCACAGAAAGAAAAGGCTCAGAGTGCTGGGGTGCGTGTCTGGATCTGCTGCAGCCTCGGTGATGGCTGTTTTCTCAGTGTTGACTGGAGGAAGAGATGATGGGAAGTGCACTGCAAGGCTTTTTGTGAAAGGTGCTTTACACATGAGGCGTGACTAAGAGCAAAAGATTCCTCAGGAGTATGTGGCAGATCCGAACAAAGAGAGGAGGAAGGGTAGTAGAAGTAGGCAAGAAGATATAGGATTCCTAAGTTAAGTGCTTATATGGTAAAAAAAATAAAGCATACTGGGTCATGGAGAAGTAGACTGCTTGTGTGAGAGTTTCTCCATGAAGACAAGAAGTGAATTAGGTTGTGTTAAAGTGACCTGAACTGCATTGTTGCTCTGAGTGAAAACTGCAGCTTTTCATTGTTCAGGTGAGCTGGAGCTGCCAGCGTGCCACGTCTTTGGGTGCTACTCTGCTTCAGCAGGTTGGAAAGAAGGTTGGGTCTAGCTTAGCCTGTTTAGATGAAAACTAAAACCAAGAACCCTTAGAGGAGGGAAATCTCACTTAGTACATCAGTTTCCACTTTCATGCTCAGTTCTGCTCCAGACAAACAAGCTTTCTTCTCTCTAGGAGAGTTTTCTGTGCTGAAATCAGTCACAGAATGCGTGTTTATTCGTGCAGCACTGTAGGGCAGCATATCAGATTCTGATGCAGAGCCTGGTTCAAGTGTTCAAGTGTTTTCATTTTCCTTTTTCATGTAATAAGCATTCAGTAACAAAAAGCAAAGAGTCGGAAGTAGACTGTGAGTGCCTCAGTGCTATCTGCTGAAGTATGGCTCATAAAACCAAAAGAGGAAAGAAAAAGCATGGTTGGGTAGGAAGCTTTTTTTCCCCCATTCTATTTTTAACTTACTGTTACTGTAGTTATAGAAATTAATCGTCATCCTGGAAACAGTCATTTTTATGAATATTTGCATATTTTCCTATTAAATAAATGCCAGTTTATTGAGGAAGGAAAAAACAATGCAAAGCTCGTTTTGGCTTTGTGTCTCATGAGCTGTGATTTGGGGGGCGGGGGGAGGGTTATACAATGCTGTAGCTGCAGAAGTAGGAACAAGATTTTTTTCCCCAGTTTTCCCATTTTTTTCCTGGTGTCTGCATGCAGATCTTATTCCAAATAAAAACATCTTTGAGATGGTCCTTATTGTATTTTATCTTAAAGTACTTTACAAAACTTGACGTGCTTCCCCATAATACAAGGGCAGTCTCTCATTGGAATATTCACCAGATTTTTTTAAAACTCTTCTATGAAATAAGTTCTGGTTTAAATGTTCCTTCCTTGAAAATTTCACCTGGAAGTCTTAGTTCCCCTCCATTCCAGCATAAGTTCCCTATGTGTGTGCGTGTGTGAGTACCAAGGTTAGCCTTCAGACCAGAACATCGTTAGCCTGGAGAGCTAGTTCCTACAAGCAGCAGAGGCTTAAAATATTAGTCTTTAATCTCGTGACAACCCTACTAACAAGAGTAAATCATTACCCTAATGTTGCTTAATAGCAATTATATTACAACATGTCCCAGAATTGTTTTTCTTCTAGATCAAGCTGGAGTTTGTTTTACACTTCGAAGAAATCTAAGCTAGTGGACGTGCTGTTTTGACCTGGGCTGTATGATAAACTCTATTTTTTTTTCCTTTTGTTAATGAAACGGCACGCTTTGGATACATAGGTATGTGTGAGAGCTGCTCTTTTCTTAATTTTCAGTACTTTCCTGTATTCCTAGGAGGGTGAACATTTTCTATTTTGTCACATTAATAATGCACAGAAAAAATTTAGCACGTAGGAAACTTGCCTGTAAATCTAAAGGTCTGATTGACACAGGAAAGGTTTAAAGTTTGCTGGATCAATGCTGATCTTATCTGTAAACTTGATTAATCAAAATGAGGCTCAAAATGTACTCCTCACGTTAAACTTGGAGAACAGAGATAGTGTAACCATTCTCCATCCACTTATAGAGGAAATTGTTGTATTTTTAAGTAGCTGTTACAGGAAGAGCTCACAGTGAAATTCTTTTCTTCCCTCTGAGCTCAAAGCCTCAGTGAGTCATTTTTAAAAACTTTTCCCCCCCAGGAAAAAAAAATCCCTTTTTCTATGCCTAAGCAAATATCACAGCTGTTGTGAAGATGGTTGCAGTCCAGAACGCCTCTGATCTGAGTGTCTGAAGGGACAAACTGAAGCATTATCAGAGAATGCGTGGGTTTGCTGAATGTCACATACTTTGCTTTGAGGTACAGATAACCTCCCCAATAATAATGGAAACAGAGCTGATAAGATACAGTGCTGCAGTTCCAAATGTACGCAGGGCTAAATGGCATCCAAGTGACTGAGTCCTGGAGCTATCTGCTGTATTGGCACTCTGCCCCTGCTGCTGGAGCACTCCTGCCCAGCACTGTGGCATCCTTTTTCCCATAGAGGAGAGCAGTCCCTGCTTCTGCTCTCTGCAGGCTGGCAGCAGTTCTGCCCTGCAGAGCTGGTCAGTGTGTTCTTCATCGGGACTAGGGAGATGGGAAGGGAGGTAGAGAGTTGCCTAAGTAAGGAGGAGGTTGCTATGGTTGTGCCATTGCACTGTGGGATTTGGCTCCCCAGCAAATTTGGGCTGGCAGGTGGCAAGAGATTAGTGAGAATGCTGCTAATTCCTGAAGATGTACTAATGTTTGGTCTAATGGGCCTGCAGCAATATCCTGCTCCTTTTCTTAGCTTCCCGCTGATAAGTCATTATTAAGCTTTTCTTCCAGATGATAAGATTTTATTCCTAGAGATATGACATGTGATGGACATCTTATCTCTTCATCATTGAGAGAAAGGCGAGCAGAAGTTGTTTGGAGCAGTGTCTTTGCTACAGACTGTGGCAAGCACGAGTCTTTTTGATTGAAACACTTCAGCTGGCAACCCTAGCAAATCCCCTTCCTTCCTGGAATGTTCTTTTCCATTTTAGGAAGGAGGAAATAATTGATGGGTGAATCTGTGCCACTTCAACCACTCTGGTCAGCGCACTGAGTCATTTGCCAACTGCTGGTAACTTATTCTCTGTCATCTTTATAGCCCTGAGGAGAGGATACAAGCTTGTCATGGTCTTCTAAGGTATGAGGGTTTTATGTGCAATACTTCAGCAAAATCACCTGGAAAGAGAAGAGGGCAACTTGTACTAAAGTAATGAAAAGGATTGAAGATGATGTGCTGTAGAACAGCTGAAGCATCAGAAGAGGTGGTGAGTCTTGGAGAATGGATTCCTTATGGTTTCTAACCAAACGATTTCAACTCTTAACGAAGCAGAATGAGAAGAAAAACTTTACAGCATCCCAAATGATCAAAAAACTCAAGCTTTAAGATTTCAAGGTACACAGCAAGAACCCTTTCTGGAGCGATTGTATGTACTTCGGTCATAATACTTTCATGTACTCTCTGTCCTTTTTGACTTGATGCTTAATTTTTTCCCATCCACTTAAATCTATAACTATGGCAGTGTTTGCACTCATCATTTTTGATTGTGCCGTGCCGGTTACTGGTCCTCATGTAGACTGCACAGGAGAGAAGTGAACATTTATTACAATTGTCTTCTGTCTAGATTTAAATGTAGGCAAGTATTATTGTGTCTTGTGAGCAACCTGAATTATTCTTTATAAAGCAGTCTACACTGTAGTAAGGGCAATAAATTACAGATTCAATTTTATTTTTCTTGTGGGGAACAGATCTTTGGAGGAGGAACAACCACTTCTTTGATACCTTAATGCTAATTCTTGCTTGAATGCAAATGAAAATGGATGTACTTGTTTATGTAGATAGAAAAAGCTGGCACCATATTAGAGCTGGACTAATCTAACCTCCATCTGTTCGTGGTTCATCCAAGAAAAACAAAGTAGCTATAAAGACTGTTGTTAATCGAAGCTGTAGTGTTCTGCTGCTTTTTGTTAAAGGTGTTTCTTTGCAAAGAATGGATTTTATTCATAAGTACGTATTCATGCTGTGGATGTACGTGACAGAATGTCTTTCATTGTAGTGCTGCACCACTGAACAGTGGGTAAGTGGGATACTCTGTAGGGTTGCCTGGTGTTTTCTGGAGGAAGGGGGAGGCTTTCTGGTCAGACTAACATGCTTCTCATGTTTTTTTAGCACATCTAAAGCTGAGAGTTCTTAACATGGCTGCAGCTATAAACGTATTCGTAATACATGTATACACTTTCCTAGTTGATAAGTGCAGTTTTTTAGAGGGTTTTCTGTCTAAGTCTGTATGGTTTCAGTGCTATATGATACTGGGACGTTTTATAATGTTGTAAACACTGTTCAGAAACAGCAGTTTTTTTCTCTTTCTTAAAGCTCAGCACCTGTAGGTTTTCTATGATAGGGTGCCAGTAACACAGGCAGCTGGATCAGAGCATCTGTGATATGCATCATTTGTGGCTTGGTTTGGGTCTAGGAGAGCTGTTGTGTTACTGCACAAGGAGATGTCAGGTTTGCTTTGTTGGTTTGGAACAAGGCTAATCCCCCTGACCCCAATTCCTGAACTTCTTTTGTGCTTTGTGAGATCTAGTTTCAGTTCTTCATTGTGTGTGGGAAGTGACTGTGTGTCTCAAGAATAGCCAGGATGTGTTTAGCAGCAAGATACCCTATAAATACTGTAAAAGCTTCTGCTGGAGGTGCTTCACCATCCATATGTAAGCATAAACTTGGAGTACCAGAGCTTGCAAATGAGACAGTGCTGCACAGACTCTTTGGAAGTAATGGCTGTTGGTTCTAATCTTGAGAGTGTGGAGATCATAAGGAGGAGTGCACTTGCACTGTAAGCAGCTCACCTCCAGAAGATTCTTGTCTGTAGGGTTGTGAAGAGACTTCTTGACTAAAGCTTTTAGGAAAGAACAGCACATGAGGGTGAGGTGTTCTTTGCAGCTCATCTTGCTGAGAAGATTAATGAGGTTGCTGGAGTATATGCT
This sequence comes from Callipepla californica brunnescens, assembly GCA_023055505.1. Classification (NCBI taxonomy): domain Eukaryota; kingdom Metazoa; phylum Chordata; class Aves; order Galliformes; family Odontophoridae; genus Callipepla; species Callipepla californica. Next base: position 35,355,467 of record JALIRH010000005.1, on the reverse strand, counting down.
ATACACTATTTTTATGAGCTAATATATGTTGGTATATATAGATTCATTTTATATAAACTACCTCTCCCCCTAAAATCCCAGCAATGCACGGTCTCCTGGTTACAGCTAAATTCAGTTTTGTAGAAAAGCGTGAACTGGCAGAGATTCGTGTTTCCAATGCATTAAAAAAGAAAGTTGCATTTTCAAAAGCGATAGAATACGCGGTGACCTTCAGTCCTTGTTACTGTAATCCATGCTCCTACCTGTTTCAGTGCAGTGATTTAGTCTTTGGTGGTTGGAGGTGGGAATGGCAAAGTTCTTTTTCTGTAAAAACATCCTCTAAGAGAAGCTGATATCATGATTTAGAAAGGGAATTGTCACTGAAGTTGGAATTTCAGTGATGTTTTTTCTGGAACGCTTGCTTGCTTGAGGTTTTGGGCACAGTGCTCATCTTCACGTGTTAATGAGCTGTTGGCAAATATTTTCTTTGTTCTCTTGTCTGCCTCAGCTTCAGAGCTCTTCTTGGAGGTGGGGACTGTGCATGAGCAATGTGGCCTAGTTGGACCTTCTAATTCTATCAGTGACACGCACGTGGTTATTAGCTCGTTTTGAGATTCTGATTCCCAGACAGGGTTTCCAAGTATGAAAAGAGCAATCTTTGAGATGCTTCAGTGCACTGTTAGTTAGAAACCAGCACTATCTACTGTGTTGAACAGGAGTAAAACATAGAAAAAGAGTCTTTGTGGTTATACTGTGTCTTTAAATGTTATCACGCAGCCCCTTTTCAAACAAAACAAAAATAGAAAATGCTTGGTTTTGGTTTTGCAAGGTTGGCAGAAGTTGGGCTTCCTCTTTGGAGCTGGCTGCAGTCATTTGCCTGCAGAGATATATTTCCTAAAATATGTACTGAATGCCACCAGAAGAGGGACACACAGCTCAAAGGGCTGACGGATAATGTGACCAAATGCTTCCTCTGAAGCGTGGCTTGCTGACTGTGGTTATTATTCACTTAATTCTATCACTGACAGCAATAACAAGCTACTAATCTATTTACTCACTGCACTTCAAAAGGACTTTTTCAATAACACTTTTTGTAGCTTTTAATATCCTTTTCCACGAACATCTTAAAATTACTTGTGTTCAGTAATTTTTCTGCTGACTTACATGTACACTCATGTGACACAATCTCTTTACCTGGCAACAGTAGTTCCAGACCTACATTTTGCTGGAGTGTTGACCAGTACAGCGTGTGATGAGCTGGTGGATGTTGTCTGTCTCACCAAAAGGCATTAGTGTCAGAAATGGTAGAAAAGCATCTCACAGGTTTTTCTTCTTTCCACCTGGACTCTTAGCATCCTTTAAATTGATTTAAGTAAAATTCTAAGAAAAAAAAAAAAATATTTCCTATCAGCAGACTTTAATGTATATGATGTCTACAGGCTAAATAAATGTACCTCTCAGGTAGCTTTATAATCTACAGAAGGTATTTGACTCTCCCTTGTCAGCTGCTGGAAGACTTTTGTTTTGGTGTTCTGTGTACTAAAGGCGTGCTGGCTTCAGTGCTGAGTGGTATTTTGGAACATAAGCAGAGTTTATTTTGGAGCCCTGCGGTGCCTGCTAAATGGTCAGTTATAGAGTATGCTGCTAATGGAATTAGCAGTATGTAGTCATTACAAATGAGCCGAGGAAATAAAGTTGTTTCAACTGTGATATCATTGAGAGGAAGAGTTCTGCCAAGGAAATAAATAACTTGGGGAAACTCCCACTTTCAGAGCATATATTTTGGGGAAACTCCCTTTGCCTCTGTCAGCAGCGGAACTGTGTGCAGGAATAGGATTTGGTCAGTTGCATTTGTACTTTGCAGTTACACGATGATGATTATTTCTTAAGTTATGCTAAACAGTGCTACAGGCGCTTGTGAAGGGTAACGATGGTCGAATCAAAGTCAGTATGTCACCTTGTACTTGTACCAAGTTTTTTTGGGAGGGGAGAAAACTAACAACAATTTATAATTTCATTTTAAAATAGATATATTCTTCCACTCTTAGTGTGTTTTGGTTACTGTAGCCTCTGTGTGTATATTAAGTCCTATATTGGTACATATGTAGAAATATATATAGTCTGCTTATTTATAGTATAACTTCTTCAGTTCTTCCCCAGTAAGCAAAACGAGGAAATGATAGCAGAAGTTTTAAGAACTGCCTCTTATCTGTCATTGAAAATGGATTTCTGGAAATCCAGGCTTCACTTCTTCCCTTGGTTACTGATTATGATTATTATTGTTAATGTTTGGCAGGTCACCTGGCAGAAGTAATTCTGATGCGTGGTTATTTGCATTTCCACAGGACTGCCTTACTTAGCAGATGAGGTATTCAGGTGAGTAACTTAAACCAGCCCTTTTACGACATGTAGTTGTGGAGCATACTGTTAACAAATGTATTCTCTCTCAAAATACTGGATGTTTTCCCACTGTAATCTGGAAGCTTGGTCTAAGCTAGTTTGGTTGAATTACTAAAACAATGAAGCTTATAATAATCTACTCCTGATTCAAGCTTATTATCCACAAGAACAGAATATAGATGTCATTCCTATCTTACCATACTACAGACTTCTACCAAAGGAGGTAATGTGTGAACTCTCATGTTAACTCTGAGTGGATCCTGACCACTAGGATGGCTACTGGCTCCGGTGGCTTTTGTGCTTTTCTTTTGTTCTTGCTGATTTGTTAATTTTTCTGCCTCATCTCTTGCTCAGTCCGCTTTTATCTGCGGTCCATTCTTGCAGTTTCCTGTAAATTGGTCAGTAAGAGGAAGCTCTCTTGCTGCAGATAGCTCAACACCTCAGCTGAACCAGTGTGTTTATACCGGTGAGGTTAGTGTAGGGTGAGTACATCTTTTATTGCTCTTGCTTTCGGTAAACTTGAAGTAGGTGTGGTTACTTTTGACTGCAAGTAAGAGCTGTTAATAGCACTGGTAGAGGTGATTGTCTTCCACAAGCAGCGGTCCAAACGGAGTGAAAAACAGATGAAAAGTTGCTTTTGATGTTTCAGTTCTTTCTAGGTGAGACCTCATAATGTCAAAGAGATGAAGCGACTTCTCTTGATTTAAATTCTCCCTCAGCTGTGTTGGTGCAAGGCCTCACTGATTTTGTAGGGACAAATAAAGGTTAGTCTGAAAACCATACGCCAGCATTGCTTGCAGAACTGAATTTTGCATTGTGGAGGAGTACTTTTTTAATTCCTTTTTCATTTCCCTGACAGACATGTTAATCAAATCCATTAAAATTTAGCATCTCTTCAGACTCTGTATTTGTAGGTTTGAAATGCAGCCCTTCTGGTTAATGTTTAGTTTAGCAAGTTAAGCTGAATTTTCGTTCTGCTATATGAATGATCATCTGTGAAACACACAGACTCCTTTAGGAGGTTTTGGTGTGTTGTTGTTCCTCACTAGAACACCAGCTTGTGCTTGTGCACACGTGAAGTGGCCTCTCTTCTAACTGTATTCATTCTCTGTGACCATCTGGGCAATGTTAGAAGTCACCAGAAAAAATCGAAAGGAGATATTGGAACTTGAAATGAAAAACTCTGTTTGTTAGAGCTTAATTTGAAGGATCAGAAAGGTTAGAATGGAAAAGCAGTACTTTAGGACACATCGAATGTATGAAATATTAATTAAAAATGAGACTGTGGTGCCCAAAGAGCATTGTGTTATGACTGCAAACTTTGGAGGGGTAAAACCAAGGCTAAAATGTATCAGACTGATTTTTGGAATGGATGTTCTGCAGTGCTGTATATACTCAAATGCTGTCATTTTTGATCATAGATTTTTTTTTTTAATGAGGGAGAGATAAGGGCTGAAGGTCAGTAATACAAGCTTAGAAGGATATGTTGGATAGCAGGGAACAATCATAACGTAGCAGTCCTTCTTCCTCCATTTCTCTGCTTTAAAACACTCGGTGTTACTTCTTAGTATCGGTTGCCGATTTCAACTTTGTGGCAAATGGTACAAATTAATTAAATGGGATCTTTGAATCACCAGGGTTGGAAAAGACTCCAAGCTCATCCAGTCCAACTGTCCACCTGCCACCAATATTTCCCCCCTAAACCATGTCCCTTAGTGCAACATATAAACGCTTCTTGAACACCTCTAGAAATGCAGTCACGTCCCTGGGCAGCCTGTTCCAGCACCTGGCTACTTCTTTCTCATAAGAAATTCTTACTAACATCCAATCTGAACCTCCCCTGGCACATCTTGAGGCCACTCCCTCCAGTCCTATTGGTAGATACACAGGAGAAGAGGTCGATTCCCCACCTTGCCACAACCTCCTTTCAGGGAGTTGTGGAGAGCAAGAAGGTCTCCCCTGAACCTCCTCTTTTCCAGACTGAACAACCCCAGTTTCCTCAGCCATTCCCTGTAAGACTCGTGCTCCAGACCCCTCACAGCTTGTTACCTTTCTCTGGACGCACTCCAGAGCCTTGATGTCTTTCTTGTAGTGAGGGGCTCAAAACTGAACACAGCATTTGAGCTGCAGCTTCACCAGGGCTGAGTACATGGGGATGATCACCTCCCAGGTCCTGCTGGCAACAATTTCTGATGCAGACAGGATGCTGTTGGCCTTCTTGGCCACCTGGGCACACTGCTGGCTTATGTTCAGCTGAGTGTCAGCCAACATCCCCAGGTCTGTTTCTTCCACTCAGATGCTTCCTCCAAGCTTGGTGTTATCTGCAAACGTACTGAGGGTGCACTCAATGCCTTTGTCCAGGTCATCAATAAAAATAGTAAACAGGCCAGGTTCCCCAGGAGAACAGCACTTGTGACAGGTTCCCAGCTGGATTTAACTCCATTCAGCACCACTCTCTGGGCCTGGCCCTGCAGCCAGTTCTTTACCTGTCCAAGCCATGGGCTGCCAGCATCGACTAGCTGCTAAATTGCTAGTGAATTGCTGAAATGTAGCATTCTTTTCAACTTCTGTCTATGGAAGATTTGTTAATGAAACCACAGAGTCAGTTGAGTAAATTCTTAGTAAATAGCATCACGACACTGTCTTGATACGCTGTTCTTTCCTGCACATAGTGAGTGCACAGTGTTTACTCTCTGCGTGTCCTTCCTGTATTGCCTGGTCTGGATGGAGTCTATTCTGGAAATAAGCTTTACTCAGCATGTCAGGGTCTGTAAGTCTTGTCGATCATTCTGCAATATGTGAGTTGCTTTTGAGCCACAGCATGTTGGCTGATTCCAGACTAGTGAAACATCTGAATTCTTTTAAGAGCTCCAAATGAAAAAAAAATGTGTAAAACAGCGGCATTTATTTTTCACCATCTGCTGGTGATGCATGTCCTGTAGAATTGTTGCCCTTATTTTGTAAGCCCACAGATAAGAATTTCATTGTCTTCTGGTTTGTGTCAGGTGTGCTCTGATGCTGCACAGTCTTTCAGGACAGCCATCTCAAAGTTACTGGGCCAGAGAGGGAAGGACAAGCTCCAGCTATAGGGGGGAAAGGGAGATGAAGGACTTAGCATAGTTCTGTGGTGCAGGGCAAGGACCTGAAGCACAGGCTCTTCAGAAGCATGGCAGTATTTCTGATCCATGCCTCTGCTGGTACTGCCTGAGCATGCTGTAAAGGAGAAGGGCTAGCTTCTTTTTCTCCCATGGGAAAGCAGTTGGTGGAGGGGTGAAGAAGAAGCAAGTGAGAGCTGGAAAATCCCCCGCTGTGTGGCTTGCAGAGGCTTGAGGTAACACACAGTTTGATTTACAGCCTCTGTGGGATATTGGGAAATCTGACAAAGACAGTGCTGCCCACTGACTCTGGGGGGGAAACAGGAAGTAACAAAGGAAACAAGTCACTGCCTAGGCGTCCCTTTTGGCCACGCTGCAGTGCAGATGTACAGGCAGTCAGGGCACAGCTTCTCCTTTGTGTGTACAGTAGTTATCACCGCTGCTTTCAGCCTTTTTATGCACAAAAAAGAGAGAACAGCGATGTTCCTGTCATGCCTGAGAGGGGCTATCAGCTGCTAATGGCTTTGTCCTCACAAAGGAAACTATCCTATGGTGAAAGTGTCAGCAGAAAAACTATGTGTCGATCAAGCGCGGTGACAAGGTGGGTGCGTGTTTCTGGCTTGTATTTCTGTCATCTTTCCTCTTTTAGACAGAGAGCAGACTAAAACTACGAGAAGAAAACTGGCTTGAGGAAAAATACTTCTAACTTCTGCATCTTGTGCAGAAAACAGCATTGGACGGGAAAAAATGAGGAGAGTGTTGGTTAGAAATGCTCACCTGATAAGAAAAGCAAGTTGAAGCAAGTTGAATGGAGTGAACTTGTTTATAACGTGCACTTCTGTCAGGCTTAGTTCTCTATTCCCTTTGTCCTTAAGATTTATTTCTTCTCAGTGTTTGTGCTCAGTTCTTCTGAGAAACTATTGTGAAAGGAGCTGTTGGCAGTATTAAGAAATGCACTGTGTAACCCGGAGAAGTGGGAGAAATATAGAATAATATTTCAGAAATACTGGGAATATTTGTGAAATGCTGGAAACAAGACCTGAATTTTTTGCAGAGAGCAGTTTTGCAGATGATAAATACGTAGGTGGTTGAGCTGGAGTACTTGTCTTTGCTCAGTACTGCGGAGTGCAAATTAGGAAAACTTCTATTGAAGTTTTCTGTATGTGCAGTGATGCCTTAGTTTTAGTTCAGCCTTTTGTGAGTACTGAAACTTCAGTCATCTTCTGCATTATGCCAGGAATGCTTTCATTTCTGTAAGTTACGCACACATTTAGAAGGAAATCCACATCCTGCTTTGCTAGATTTTACTTTCAGAATGGTAATTAAAGATTAGATGTTATGAGATACTATGGAATTAAATTCTTTTCGCAGACGTAATTTGCGTAGAGACTCTTGTGACAAATCCAGAACAGATTTAGTTTTTACTGCATTTCAGGCGACTTGTTTGTTGTTTTCATCGTGACCGAAGGGGCTCCAGTACTGACCATATATATTATTAAAACAAGTAACAACTTTGAAGACAACTTTTGGCAGCTGTAGCCTCAGCAATGAGGTTAATGTGTCATTGGGCTTATATGCTGCAAGGCGTGGGGATGATCACATCTGCCATATGTTCTGCTGGGGTTCAGCAAGGAACGAGGACTCCTGGCTCTTCTAGGATGCGGTCCTTAGTTGAATCAGCCTGTATCAATTTAATCGGGCTGAGTGCCAGTAGCTCCTTAAGGCCAGGAGGGGTAAGTGTTCCTCTGTAATCTGTTCCAGATGTGTTCTGTGGCAGAAGTTCATTCTGATAGTATTTGAGGAAGGTGTACTCATGGGATAGGCTTGGACTGGCTTTACTGATACTTCCAGAGTATGCTGCAGACTGGCTTAGTCTGCCAGAGTCTGGGGGACCAGTTTGCATGTATGAATTAATTACAGTATTGATTGTACAAGCTCTGTATCGTGCTCAATAGCATTAGCTCACTGAGTGATGAAGCAAGTCCTATTAACTGCTGTTCCAGTATCTCCCACTATGCTTCAAAGCCTGTTGCATCCTGCAGAGGCATGGAATTGCCATGGGGGTCATCTGAGAAAGGAAGTGGTGCAAGGCCTTTTGCTGCTGTCATCCTCTCCCAGCTCAGATGGTTCATTTCAACAGTGTTCCAGGGGAGAGAGAAGGCTGATTTAAGAGCCCCTTGTGCTGGGTGTGGGACTTGATGGAGAAAATTTAAAAATATTACCTAGGCCACTGATGGTAAGAGCAGGAGGAAGAGAGGAATGAAGTACGTGGCTTTTACTAGAAGCTTGCACAAAAGAAATAGCATAAATGTTGTTACCTTGTGTCTTGTAAGAGAGGGCTGGCACCAGAGAGGGTAGCCTGGCTCTTAGCAGGACTCTACTGTTACCTTCCTTGTCTGCTCAGTGAAAGAGGCTTTGCTTATGCACCCGGGATGGAAATACATAAGGGGTCTTTGTCCTGTACTGCAAGAATGTAATGGAATGAAGGAAGGCATCTTGGAAACACCTTTCCATTCTTAATGGTCACAGAGCTAATTAGGCTCTACAGTGACTTCAGTTCGTGCTGTTGGCCATACGTGGTAATGGAGCATTGATCTGTTCTTCACATAATGGATTAAAACAAAAACAAACAAACAAAGAAACTTAAGAGGAATATCAAGAATGGAAAGATGCATTGCAAGGAGCTGAAGACAACTATACTAGTGATGCTAAGACCAGGAAAATCTTCAAGAGCATCATTTTTCCTTTCATCCCACCCCTAAAATAAAGATCCTGTGGATATTTTGTTTTGATATCTTTCTCCGAGCAGCAGGATGCAAAATAGCATCTAGTGTTCTTCTGGGATTGTTTTGTACTATAAAAAAAAAAATCTCCTTGGGGATAGACTTGAAGTGCTGATTTAAGGGACTTATTTCATATGTTTCAATGCAGGATACTAAAGTCCTCCCTGTGGGTCAGTAACTTCAGCCCGAGCCTACTTAGGAGAATGGGAAGTGGGAAAAAGTACAGTGAGATCCAGAAGATATGCATAGCTAAGGTGGTTGGAAAGCCTGGTGTTTTAGGTGAAATACATACTCACCTGCACGGAGTTCAGCTGCACCTCCTTTTATTCACCCAGGTGGATGGGGAAGTTTGAGGGTTTGGTCTGTATTTTCAGAACTGTTTCATTGTAAACAGGCAAAGATAAGGAATGATCCTCAAGAAGAGGAAGCAGAACATGATACTTCGTTGTCCTTCCTTTTGGTTGAATCCTGTACTGACTGCTCTGTGGAAATGGATTCTTTACTCACTTGTTTCTCTGTTTCCATGTAATAACCGTTGTGTTACCTTCCTGCTATTCTGTATTTCCAGCAGCTATCCCTGTAGAAGGCTGCCATGACCTAGTCAAATATTTGTGTTTTCTGTATTTACCTAGGGAGGGATACCCTTGTCCCCAGTGTTTGCTTCCTAGGATCTCACCTTGCAGTTGTTTTGGATAACCTCTCTGAGGTACTTAACTCTCCTTTTTCTGAAATATTTTCCACCTAAGTACAATAACACTGAGATTATTGCCTAATTCCAAAGGCAAGGTGCTCAAGTCCTTTATTCTGCTCTTTGCTGTTTGAAAACAAACCCATGATGATCTTCAAACCGTTGGATGGCATTGAGACTATTGCTAGGTTTAGATGAAGTAAACTGAGATCAGAGTATATCTGGCTGGATAAACAGTTTCAATTTTTGCTTCATCTCATAATTAGAAACAGACTGAAATCACTTAATAATAAATTAGTTTCAAATGTTTGAATGCTGATGTACTATCTCTTAAAAGACAAGCATTTGCCCAAGACTTGCCTTTGTGTTCCTCATTTCAAGGAAATGGCTCTTAGTACTGCAGTGTAACTTGGTATTAGCAGCCTGCTGATTAATACCCTGTTCCCTCACTTTGACTTTTCTGCAAGATACGGAGAATTTTTTTGAAGGATTCCTTTTGTTTTGCTTTGTTTTTGTTTTTTAATTATTATTTTGCACTTCATGCTTCTAACGATTTTAGTAATTCTTAAATATGACGTGTAGCCACTTCTTGGGCCTGTTAATGCACTGCTGTTTCTACAAATTTCATTACAGAGAGGAGGAGGAAAGCCCAGATCATCTTGGAAAAATCTCAACTATGCGATAAGAGCAGGAGGGGGTTAGAACAGAAAGGATATAGCACTGAAAGTAACAGCTTTTGGTGAGCAGGAAGGTACTGGAAGAGAGCAAGGCAGCCGTGGTGCTTGCAGTTTCTGCTGTGAGAGCCTTCCTAGAGCCTTGCATCCTATCTGTTCCCCTCATACCTATTCTATAACACTGGGGGATGAAAAGCTTGTTAAGTTTTCCAGGCTGCCTGAAGAATTTCCCTGGCAAAAATGGCCAATGATTTCCCCTGCTGTGCACAAATACGTCGTAAGCAAAGGCTGAGCAGGTAGAACTCAGTGCTAGGTGGATCTGCTGAAGTGTGTCCTGGGATCTCCCTTTGTTCCTAACACACTCAGTGGAAATGGGGTGCACTTCACTGCTGGCTCTGAGATTCCTGTATTGAGCTGTGCTATTGACATCTGTTACTGTCCCTTTCAAGGAAAGGGGAAGCAAACACAGGATCCATTAGATTTCTTTTTTTCCCATTCTGAACAGTGATTGCTTTTTCAGAAAGGAATTAACAGGTTTTACTCACAAAGGAACTTTACCTCTTACCAGCAGAGGTCTTGAGCCATACGCCCATTTTGTGTCTAGGTCAGATTTGCTGTTTGGTTCATCTGTGGATGTGTTTTTTGCTGTTTTGTGTTCTTTGCATGTTTTACACAGTTGGGTTTTTAGCCCATTTCTGTCGCCAGCTGAAGAAAGAAGGGCATCAGGCAATTAAAAACCACTTTTTAAAAGGGTAGTTCTCCTGGATAAGATGACGGCAGAAACAGTGGGAACTGCAAAGGCTCTTGGTGGAGCATGGCATTAATGATTGATGCGTGAGTGGAACAGCATCCTGCAGCCATCTGAGATGGATTTGATTTGCATTGTGTGGCACTCAGTATAAGATTACACACTGATGCTATTAGTTAGAATAATGCATACAAATGTAAGAAGCATATTATTAATAACTGCATGCTTACTAAGATCTGACTGTTGATTCCCTTGCTGTACAGAAAACTACGTTCAGTGCCCACGTGTGGTATAGAGCTTTAGACAAGAAACTGATTTTCTTTCTAGTCTCAGTTTTATCATACAGCAGTTTTAAGATATAAATAATGAAATAACATTTTTTTTAGCACTCTTCTATTGCTTTGACAACTGTCAGTCACTTTTGAGAACTGTATAAAAATAAATTGGGACTTTCTGTGCTGGTTTTTTTTATACCTCACAAACTTCCTGGAATCTCTGAACACGCGTCTGTCCTGCATACTTGACTGCTGAACCATGCTAGTTGTTTGGAAAACTTGGTTAAGAAAACAGGCTTTGTTTCTCAGTCCTCGTTTCCTGAAGTGTAATTTAACTTTGAAATTGTTCTTAATTAATTATTCTAAATTGCAGGAAGATGGCCACAGAGGAACAGGTCTGGCCGGTCCCAATGAAGGCAATTGGAGCACAAAACCTTCTGACGATGCCTGGAGGAGTGACCAAATCAGGCTATCTTCATAAAAAGGGAGGCACTCAGCTGCAGATCTTGAAGTGTAAGTTAAATGGTTTTCATGTTTGCCTTTAGAGCCATAAGCATGTTTCCTGTTACCAGGCTCTCCCTCTTTTTCTGTATTGTTACACGGTTTTACAGGAATATATGTATTAAAGACCCGTGTTGAAAGAATTTGCTTTAATTGTTTTGAAACTGTAAGTCTTAGATGATAAGTGTTGTGACTGATTTTCTTTTATTTAGTTAAATCTCCTGTCAAAGCCTTAAAATTAAGATTTTAAGGCAGAAACAGATGGGATACGTACCAGATTCAAATATTCTTCTATAAAATAAATTAGCGCTCAGCTTTTTCTGCAGTTATTTGGTACTGGAAAAATATTCCCATCTCCTACTGCTGTTGTGAAATAGAAATTTTCTCACTGCTAAGATTAGACTGTGCTAAGTAATAGTAATTACTTCTGGAATCAGAATACATTTAATAGGACAAAATGAAAGACTTGGATTTTCACTTGTGTTCTGGTCATTTCCTATGCCTGTTTACAACTAAACTGTGTTTGTCCAACTAAGGGCAAAGATTGCTGTCTTTGATAAAGGAGAAAGCAGAGTTGGCACTTAGCTTAAACGAAAAAAGAAAGCAAAGCACCACTTCATTGTCAGCATTATGCATGTGCATACTGCTGCCTTTAAGAATAAAAGAGCAGATATGTTCACCCAAAATCATAATGCATCAAATCAGATAGCTATTTTTACCTCATGTTTACATTCCTCTCATCTTGTTTTAGACTGCACTCTTATGTTAGCCTGCTCCTCCAGAAAAAGAGCACAGGTAGAGGTCAAGCTTGCCGTCTCCTGGGTTTCTTTTGAGGAGCTTCAGATGGCTGGTGAGCAGCCAGCTGCCACTCTGCTGCTATGTGCCCCTTTATAAGGATTAATGGAATTCACTAGGGCCTCCTAACTTGGGTGCAGCTATTGTAGAATTTAGTAATGTGCTACCTTTGGATTTGTATCTTACTCACTTTTTTCTGTATCAGGGCCACTGAGATTTGTGATCATCCATGAGGGATGTATTTACTACTTTAAGACTAGCACGTCTGCATCTCCACAGGGTGCATTTTCATTGAATGGTTATAACAGGTGAGTGCCGAAATGGATCACCTGAGGTCCTTTTACTTCGTGGGGGTAGAAGATGCCTTTCATTTTGAATAGTTAGTTCAGCTATGTCTGTTATTTTGGTCAAGCACTGGTCACGTTCTGAGAGATGAATTCTTTTCAGATTGTATATATGTTTCCTGTAGTGTGCAAGCACGTACCCTTCATATTTTCTAATTCTCTAGTAAAGCCTTTAAGGTTGCAGAGGTTTCCCACTGCAGTAGGTTTGTACTTCTTTCTTGTTGAATGTGAACTTTGCGTGCAGAGATAGATATGGGTTCCTCCAGACAAATAATCTGGAATTAGAGCAGAATACTTAAAGTTCCTGATTCAGTAGCACAAATTGGTGTCAAAACTGAATCAGCTACAGGAGTAATAAAATGAGAGAATACATGTGCAAAATGTCTGACTCATTCCACTGTATGTTAATATTTGCTTTTTAAGTTGAAAGCCATTTATTTTTGCCTTCAAGTTAACCAGAATGTCACTGAGCATACACATACATGGCCCACCAATTGCAGTCTGTATTAACCTCAGGAAATTGCTGTTGCAAATGATGCTAAGAAAAGACAAGATACAGAATGCAGAGAAACAAACCATTGTTGGTCCTAACTGCATTTGTAAATGTGTTTGTTGTCCCTGCACTGCTTAATGCTCTCAGACTTTGAGGATAAGGAAATCTCTCTTGTTGTAGTGAGAAGGCTTTTTAACTGACCACCACAACAGTGTATTTTCTGGGAATGCTGCTGTAACTTGGCCACGATACTAGCTTCTGTAGTCATGTTATTATGAAAAATGCTATGGATTTTGTAATTGCTAGAAACTCTCATTGCTTTTTCATATCTATGCATATGCATAGTTGGTTGTAGGGTTGGGACCAGCTCATAGTTAGTGTTATGCACTGACATAAGCATTACTGAAAAAAATCTTGGAGTGAAAGAAACTTTCATTTGTTAGACTGGGCAGTTTCATAAGGGTACATGAAAGCAACTTACGCTAAGGCTTCCCTGGACATTCATCTTTCAGATTTCATTCAGTAGACTTTGTATTTTAAGAGTGGACAGCACGTGAGACAGTTATGAATGTTCTGGTGGCTCAGAATATGGGAATCACTGTCTTCTCTCCCATTCATGTGACGGTTATTTCCCATAGTAACATCTCTGTTGGTCTTAAATTTGTTAATGAAGTAACCTAAGGTTCCTTGTGTGGCTTTGTTTCAGGCCAGATTAAAAAACAGAACAAAACAACACTATAACTTACAATTTAAAGTTAGGGTTGGAGTTCTAAAAAGATGCAGTCTAACTCTGAAAAAGCAATGCACTTTGTGTTGTTCTTTGTGCCAATGCCAAGGTGTTGGTTAATTTCTTTTAATTATAATAATTATTATTGCTTTTCCCAAAGTCTTGTTGATTTTGATTTGGTACTAACTGAAAGTCAGATGTCCGTCAAACCTTATTTGTAGGTTTACAAGCCATCTTCCCTAAATAGAATGTATAGAAATGTGGTACTATATGAGGAAATTAGCAAGCTGAAAAATACAGGAACGACAAGAGAGAGAGCCCCAGAAACTTGCTATCGTATTTCTGTATAGGATGTGCTGAGTGAATCATACTGATGTTACTTTTAGATTGCCCACAGTCTTATTATTTTAGTCTCCTTATTCTTTCACAACCATAGAGCATGCATTTCTGAACAGGCTTTGTTTGTGCCTCTGTGAGGACAGAGCAGTATTTTCTCATTTTGGAATCCTAAGTAGAAAAAATAAAAGCCAGGAAACTTTTCTAATTTAGCTTGTGAAAGAGGTTGAAATAAACTTTAAACAACAACAACAAAGTGTATTAATAAAGTTATTAAAACTGTTTATTGAAGAGGTTACAACATCATCTAAGTCTGGTGGTTGAACTAGTGCCTTTTCTCCTGTCAGCACTCTGGTGTTATCCTTTCTATTGCTTCAGTGAAGAACTACAATTGCACATTTTAGCATTTAAGTGATGTGTTGCTGAAAATAATCCCCAAGATCAGCAACAAGGTAGAACAGGCTGGTAAAACTGCTTTCTGAGCTTTGCCTTGCACAGCAGAATTAACTTTACAGATTAAGGGATTTTTATATCTTGGTTCTTCTGTTTCTCAGGGTTATGCGGGCAGCTGAAGAGACGACATCAAGCAATGTGTTTCCTTTCAAGTTAGTTCACATTAGCAAGAAGCACAGGACGTGGTTTTTTTCTGCTTCTTCTGAAGATGAAAGAAAGGTATTTTCTACTTCAAGGAAAATTATATTGCAAATGAAGAAAGTGGATCTGGGGCTTCCCTAAAATCTACATGAATAGGCACACAGCTGTAACCAAAGTCTGTACATCTGGTTCTTTGGACTCCTCTGAAAATAATGCCTGCAGTTTTAACTATCTGTGCAAGCTGTAATTTGTTGTAGTGTAGGGAATGACTGAAAGTGGCATAGGTGTTATGGTTTTCTTTGTATTCCTAATTTTTTAGCCATGGAATTAATATTTGTATGGTAAATTGATAAAGTATGAAAACTTGTTCAGTGAAATCTCCTACCCGTATGCAGACTGTGAGAAGGTATGTGGATTTAGAAGTAACAGCTGGAAATTCACAAATGGAAAGTTTAATATTTTAATACGTTCTTGTAGGAATGTATAGTCAAATCATTTTGACTAGTGAATCCCTTCAATATGTTTATAAAGGTGTGGATAAATGTTATTTCACTTGCACAGTCACTCTAGTCTTACAGGAGAAAGATACCGTACATCTTTGTTTAATGATTTAAAGGTTAATGTGTTGACTGTTGCGGGTTTATTTATTTAGAATTGGATGCTATCCCTGAGGAAGGAAATCGATCACTACCATGATAAGAAAGAAACAATAACAGAATGCAGGTATGAAACTTCAATCTTCATTTGCCTTTTCCCCCTTTTCTCTCCAGCTCTGCTGTTTTTGGCTTTTTGCACCTACGAGTTATTACTGCTAAATAATAGTAGCTGCAGTAGGCTCCAAGAAGGAAGGGCCTACCTAATAGATAGATTAAAGAGTACCAGGACTAATACATCTTTTTACTACAAGAAATTTAAATGTCAGTTTTGTGTAAAAACAAAGAAAAATGTTAAAATAACAGCAGCAACAGATTTGGTGATTGATAGATGAATAGATTGCTTCTGCTTTTCTAGTATTACTTTCCAGTGCTGCAGTCTGCTCACAGATGTCTTTATTTTTCCAAGACTTCTAACACAGTGATGCAAAAGGGACTCTGTCTTTTCTTTTGCAGTGACTCTGGTTCTGACGCAGACAGTTTCTATGGCTCAGTAGAACGTCCCATTGATATCAAGTATTCTCATCATTCAGCAGATAATGAAGGTGACAATTTTAAACGTTGATAAACAGTTTTTTAAAATCTTATTTTCCTTCTGGATTCTGCAGGAACTATTCCTGTAGCTTAAGCAATCCAATCTAGTTTGCGACTGAGAATTAAAAACTTGTTCTTTTTATGAGGCACATAGAATTGTTGTAATTTGAAATCAGAAACAGTTTGTGTTGTAAAACCTTTCGTAAAAAATAAGTGTTAACTGTCAGGCAGATTCGCAGCCTGTTTCAGCAACTAACTGCTTAGACAAGAAGCACAATACAGTCCAGCATTAGAAGACTTGCTTCAAGATCCAGCAGTTCCTTAGTAGGCATTTTCTGCCCTTTCAGATTTCTCAGGGTAGGGTTGATGGAGCAAGTACTCTGATTTCCTGAAAGGAAATTCCTGACCGTGTTTCCTGACTAGGACAAAAAAACAGGAGTTTGACTTTGTAGGAAATCCTGTTGGATTGTTGTAAATCAGAGGAAAACACTCATCAGCATTTTGTATAGGGTCATGGTTTAGAACATCGATGTTTATGGGAGAGAAGGGTTGTATACAATATGAATAATGCTTAGAGAAGCCTGGGAACCTAAATAAAGATCATAACTATAACAGTTAATTGATTTTTATCAGCTAATCTTAGTATTTTCTTCAGCTCTTGCCGAACCTTGTTCTCTGAGGAAGTACTACGTGTTGTCCTTAAGGCTCATATCATAGTCAGTGATGAGAAATTACTGCCTGGAGGCAGCATGCTTTTCATGTCCTGATTATTTTGACTTACAGACAACATTTAACTCATTTGTTGCGGTATATTTTCTTACCAGAGCATGGCAAAAGAATTAATTGTTTTGTAGATGATGTTGTAGGCTTTCATAGGCAGCCATGCTGCAGAATGATAGAAGCTTCTATGGTAGGGTTGCTTTTGGGCTGTTGAGTATTTTTCCAGCGTGTTTAGCAAGTATACCACTTTGGAGTTGTGCCTCTGTAACTGATTTGAATTTTTCCAAGGAAGGCAATGCCACTAGAAAGTGTTCACCAGAAGGTGCGTTTTAATTTGAAAGATGTGCTGTGGCAGAGGTGGTTGTCTGAATCTGACACATGGATTTTTCCCTGCAGATTATGACCAGGAGGAAGACGATGAGTCCTACTTGCAACCAGATACTTCTGACATAGTGAAAGATGGTATGTGATTGCCTTTATTCCCTTCCCAAAAGGCTGGCAATGAAGATCATGTTTGTGTAGGATTCCAGATCATTGTTTTGGCTTAATCATACCTAAAGCATTGAAGGTGGCAAAATAACTGTATCAAATCTTGGGAGGTGTTTAGGGTGATAAGAGCCTAGTAACAGCAGTAACAAACACTTTCTGGCAAGTCTGCTGCCCTGAAGGACCTGGTCACCAGTCAGGAGGAGGGGGTAATGCTTTTTAAATGGTCTTTTTCCCTTTATTTCCAGCAAAGGAATAATTCTTTGCTAAGTTGACATAAGCCACACCTGAATAAAAATTGCAGGAGGTCAGTACGTGTAACATGCGGAGTTGTGCTGGAAGCTGAATGTTTACCCAGCATTTCAGGATGCTAATAAATATATTTTAAATCACGTAAAATGAAAGTCCAGTTTCTTGACATGTTTTATTTCTCTGCAACGTGCCATGATTATTGGGTATTTTCTTTGTGCAGATATCATGGTCCTGCCCCCAGCCTACCCACCTCCACCCGTCCCTCATGTCAGAAAAGCTGCCTACTCAGAGTCAAGATCACATTCGTTTAGTGGGAAAACTGCTGGCTCAGTACCACCACCACCACCTCCAAAAAGAAGCTTACCTGAGATCAAGACAGAGGATTTCTTTGGCGTGAAGGAGCCCCAGTTACCGTGCCGAGTTGAACCTAATCTAAAGATTCAGTCCTCCAGCCGGAGACCAAGTGAACAGCTGCCTCCTGTACCCCCTTTACCGCTTTTCAAAAAGCCTTTTTGTGTCAAAGAACCTTGCTCATTGCCTCCAGAACCTCTGCCTCTGTCTCAGGTTCTCACTACTCCAGAAGGATGCGAGAAGCTAAAAACCTTAAACCTTTCACCGCGAACTCCTCCTCCGCTGCCGAGCAATAAACCCAAGTTGTCCCAGATAACTGAGAAAACAGTAGAGACCAAAGAGTCAAGAGAACATGGTAAACCAGGATTGTTTGTGCCACCAGTGCTTCCAAAGCCACCTGTGCCAGGCCACCAGCATCCTGTACTTAAACCTAGACCAGAGAAACCTTCATGTCCCCAGTTACAGTAAGTGTAAAAATACATCCCAGCATCACATTGTCCACTCAGTTTTTGTTAATCAGTTCACAGACATCATCTGTCAGATTCCTGTTCATGTCTTCTAGTCTTTTTCGCACCATTCCTCTCCTCCTCAGTGCTTGCTTTTTTACCTGGCTATTTGTTAGTTGGAAATTTTGGGGTTAATTTTACTTCTGAAATAATTCAGAAATAAATGGATCACTTGAAAAAAACAAAAATAAAAAACCCACCATTTTTTGTAGTTTGTTTTAGTGGGTGGCTTAAAGACTTAAAAGCCTTCAGTCACAACGAGTAAGAAACCTTTATGTCAGAAAGCCAGTGAACCACAAAAAACAATGATTTTAGGCCTCTATGGAGACAGGAAATATTTCTTATGTTAAGATCAGCTTTAGTAAGGGATGTGCATTTAGCTATGCTGTTTAGGTTGTTGGCAATATTTTTCTGTTGGATCACTCAGCTTTAGAGAAGGAATGAAAAACCCTTTAAATGCAGTACAAGAAAGAGATTGATTTGTGGGAGAGTCCATCCACCAAGATGTTTGGGCACATGGTACACAAGGAAAGGCTGTGAGATTGGGTTGGTTTAACCTTTAGGAAGGCTAATAGGAGATGTCACTGCTGTCTATTAGGAAGGCTAGTAGGAGGTGTCACTCCTGTCTACAACTACTTAATGGGAAGGCAGGGAGAAGACAGAATAGAAGATCTGCAGTGATAGGGTAAGAGGCAACAGACAGAAGTCATGACCTTGAAAGCTACGGTTAGATATGTGGAAAAGCTTTTCACCTTGTGCATGGTCAACTCAAAGAGGCTGTGTGATCTCCATCCTTGGGGATATTCAACCAGACACAGCTGCCTGAACTGTTTGGGCCTGCTTTGTGCAGGAGCTTGGAATAAGTCATCTACAGATGTCCCTTTCAACCTACTTTATTCTGTGATTGTAGAGCTGATAAGTCTGAAACTGAAACTTTAAGTTCTAGTTTTATTTCCTCTCCGGTGCGTGGTATGTTCTGTTTTCAGTGGAGATGTCCTTCAGTTCTTGTTCTGTTTCTGCCAGGAGATCACCGCCAGATGGGCAGAGTTTTAGAAGCTTCTCGTTTGAAAAACCAGCACTGCCCTCCAAGCCAAATCAAAGGAATGATGATTCTGATGACGACTATGAAAAAGTAAGAACAAACAGATGATCCATTCTTAAAAGACCATTTTTTCCTGCTTTCTCAGTGGGAGGGCTTTGGGACATGTTTCAGGGGAAAAATGAGCCTTCTGAAAACGCAGTGCTGTGTGATTTTTAGATTTAAAGAACGCCTTTAGAAATTCTGTGTTGCAGTCGTTAGTATACATGATGAAGAAACGTAAAGATTAAAGCACTATTAACGGATTCAGATACTGATGGCTGTAGCTTGTTTGGATAACATGTCAGTATACTGAGTTTTCATTGCCCTTCTCAGTCACTTACTTTCTTTTGTATTTTCCTACAGGTTGAGCTGCCTACTTCGATATTCATTAATACCTCTGAATCCTTAGAAGTTGAAAGGTAGATGTGACTTTTAAAAAGTTGCTTAAGATCCTATAAAAACCTGCACTGAACAGTAGTTTAAAATGATATTGAGATATACTCCCATGTTTTTAAACACAAATTATATATTTAAATCACTTTAATATGGAAATCGCTTTCTAGCGGAGTTAGTTAAGTGCTTGTGTATCTGTTAAGAAAATAGAAAACTTATAAAATGATTTTGATCCCTCTGGAAGTGATTGTTCTGTCAGGATGATAGTTGGAAAATAAACCAGATCTTCTGTGGCACATTGCTGTTGAATCATTGAGATGCTAAAACAGTAAAATTCTGTCCAATATGATATGCCATAAGTTAGTACAACTGAAACAGATTTTTAATAGGAATTGCCAGCAGTGTGCCCTTGTGGCCAAAAAGGGCACTGCTATCCTGGGGTGCATTAGAAAGAGTGTGGCCAGCAGGTCAAGGCAGGTGATCATCTACTCTCACCTAGTGAGACCGCATCTGGAGTGCTGTGTCCAGTTCTGAGCTACTCAGTTCCAAAAGGACAGGGGACTACTGGGATGACTTCAGAGACTCTAAAGGCCTGGAGCCTTCTCCCTTATAAGGAAAAGCTGGGAGATTTAATTTGTATATAAGGAAAAATTATTCTTTCAGAGAGTGGTAGTGCATTGGAGCAGGGAGGGAAGCGGTGGAATCACCATCCACGGAGGTATTCCAGAAGAGGGTGGATGTGGCACGTGGCTGAGAGGGCATGATGGTGTCTGATTGATGGCTGGACTTGGATAGTCTTAGAGGTCTTTTCCAACCTCACTGATTCTATGACTCTACAATTAGCAATGATTATAAATATCTAAGAGGCAGGAGTGGATGGAGCCAGGCTCTTTTCAGTGGTGGTGCCTAATGACAGAGCGAGGGGAAATGGACACAAACTGGAACACAGAGTTCCATCTGAACATGAGAAAGACCGACGTAACTGTGAAGGTGACAGAGCACTGCAGCAGGCTGCCCAGAGAGGTTATGGAGTTGTTTTCTCTGGTTGCACACTTTCCTGTGCAATCTACTTTAGGGAACATGCTTTAGCAAGGTGGGGAGGACTTGACTAGATGATCTCCAGAGGTCCCATCCAGCTCCTGTAATTCTGTGATTACAAGACTTACATGTTAACATTTTCTGGATCAGATAATAACGCATGTAATTGTTGTATTGTTTTTATTTTAGGATATTTAAAGCTACTAGCCCAAAGGGACGGCCACAAGATGGATTATACTGCATTAGGAACTCATCTACTAAGGCTGGAAAGGTAAATTGCAATTGCAGAATTTAACCCTACAAAAACCTTTTAGATGTAGAGATGCTTAATTTTTATATGTCAGAAGTAGTTAACTGAGATTTTCTTGCTTGTTGTTACGTACTGAAGTGATTGCTATTATAACTTCAGTGAATTTTTTGTAGTCTGGTTAAATAATTAAATGTAGTCTGAATTAAATAATTCCTCAATTATGCACTGACTTTGAGCTTCTTATACTGATTATATTGCTTTTTTCATTAAGGTATTAGTTGTATGGGATCAATCTGCAGAAAAAGTGAGAAACTACAGAATATTTGAAAAGGTCAGTGGCTGTCCTGTGTATGAAGCTTTTGTGTATGTTTCTGTATGTATCTATTCTGTATGTACATATATCGTGCAAGTTATATGTGTCTGTATCTCAATGAGTCCAACTCACCTCAATCATGAAAGTAAAAATAAGCTGCTTTACAGATATTGGTTCCAGGATGAGAATTTAAGTAATCAGATCTGGGCTTTTTGATAGCTGTACCTACAAAAGACAAAGTAGCTGCAAACGTCCAAATCTAAATATCAGCTCCAGTCACATTCTAGGGGGAAGGACTATGAAGTTTTTGACTTTAATTTGGGCTTATTTGTCTGAGAAGCTTGCAAAGCAGCAGCTTGGTGGAAAGGTCTTAGTTCTGTTAATGTTTTTTACTTCTTGACGTCAGTGTTTGTTGTTGTTGCTTTTTGTTTTATTTTTCCCTTTTAAAACATTGAGTAGGAAATATTGCTGCTGACGACTGTGTATGTTTCTGTTCTACCACAGGATTCTAAGTTCTACCTGGATGCAGACATCATGTTTCTGAACATAGGGAGTTTGGTTGAGTACTATAGCACTCATGTCCTACCTAGTCATGGCAGCCTGATTCTTCAGTGTCCTTATGGTTACTCTAAACCAAGGTGACATGGCCAGCATAATTCACTAATGCTGAGGAAAAATGGGTTCCCCACGGTCCTGGAATTAAATGTGGACTTCTGCCACTGTTGAATTTCCTGTTGTTTGCACACAGAACCTTGAGTTTATTTCAACCATTTGTTCTCACGTGAATGATGCCTCCACTCTTGGTAAAGCTTTACAATCCAGATCAGTGGATTTTGAGGCCTTCTTTTAGAAGGATCTGAACAGACCATTCTGTCAAGGCCATCTGCGACACCTGCACCTTTCTATGAAACTGCTGCTATTACTCATCTCCTTGGAATGTGGAGAGCAGTGTCCACGTGAACAAAGAAGTGTTGTGAATGCAACCAATATGGAAGAGGGAAACTTCTGAAAGCACATCAGAATTCATCTGTGACAGGGAATACTAATATTCTGACTTGAAGGTTATTACTCCTTAAGTCAGGACTGGTGCTGAACTTGTATTACTTGTGTAGTTGATGTGTAAATAATGAAGAGTTTTGTGCAAATAATTTGGTTTACTACAGGTAAAGATGATTGGGAAATGCTACATTTTCTAAGCCACTTGGTATATAATGTAATTTGTGATTACAATATCTGCAGTAATCAGTACTGTCCAACTCACAGGGTTGTGGCATCATGTGTCTTATGCAAGAACACTTCAGGTAGCTCTAGGATAATCCTGATTTGGTGTTAATGGCAGTCTCATTCCTTAGTTCTGAACAAGGATGTTTTTTTAAAACACAGGAGAAAGCCAATTGCATTCTCTTCTGTTCTAGTGCACAGCACCCTGCTCTAGTCTACTTCTGTATAAGTCTATAAAATTTTTCATTGTTAAAATCTCTACTAGCTCAAAACAAATACAATGCAAACAAGATAAAATTAGTTTTTAACGTACTATAAGCACTATCAGTTATAGGTGTGAGCAGGGTGCTTGTAATGTTTGTTCCCTAATATCGTGGGGACAAGTACCCTAACCACAAGGGCTTGGCAGTTCTAAATTGCCCTACTCCTGAATTTTAATAAAGAGAGAGCTGTTTTAATGACCTGCTGTGGTAATTTTGGTTAATTCAAAAGTACTGTCAAAATGATCTTATCTTTAATAATGTTCATGAGACTTAATAGAAAGTAATAATTTACTGTTAACTGTTGAAAAAGGAGGAGTAATCTAATTTCTGTCAGTTTGAATCCATAGGTCCCACTTTTCTGCTACCTTTACAGAGGTTATGTGTGTCAGATTTAATCTTATTATAACTAAATGGTCACAGCTTTAAAAACATTAAAATATTACGGAATAAGAATTTCGTTTTATGAAAGCAATAAAATAGGATTTAATCCCTAAGGGATTTTTCTTAATAAGCTGTAATAGTAGGGCTTCACAAAGAACCAGAAGTTCTTGCCTTAATTTCTTTATTTTGTCTGCAACTGACAAGCACAATATCAGTCATTTGCTTTCTGTTCCCACTATAATTTTTTTGGTGAGCATAAATGAAAGTCGAGTATCAGATATATGATATTTGTAACTCCTTTTATTTTAAATAAATATCCCCATGGTTTACTGATCCAATGTGATCCACTCTGCAAAGAAAGCTCAGCCAACAAAGCACTCATAAAAATGTTGGATTTTTAGCTGTGTGTATCTGTATTTTAGGCAAGTTCTACTTTTTTTACAGTATTTATATGTACTGTTTACTGAGCAAATTCTTCTCTGTGTAGGAATAATTGACTTACTACATCATGACAGTCATACTTACAATATGCTATGGGGCCAGATTCAGGTATTCATTCTTTTTAATTTTTATGTTTGAAATTATACTCTCAAGATCTTTGAACTGTAAGCATCAGTGTGTAACCCAGTACATATAAAGCATAACACTGTCTTTACCTGTATAATAGAAGACTTGCAAATATGTAAATGTTAATGTTAATTTTCTTTTTTATACGAACGTGTGTGTTTCTGAAATGGATAAACTTCCAATGCCAACTCACCCATTTTGTGCAGTCTCACTGAACTTGCCGAGTGTGTGCTTTAATACTTTCTCTTGTAATTGTGCTAAGTAGTGCTCTTCTAACTTCATGGTTAGAAGAATTAGTTTTCAGCCCTCCTGAATCAACCTTTTGTGTGAGCAGCCATGTCAGAATGCGGCATTCCCACCATCAGACAACATGGCTGGAGGTGAAAATTACCAGTTTCTTATTTACTTCCAAGGTTCTTGAGTGAGAGTTGAAGACTGAAGCATTCATTTTATCTGTGGACACAAAATACAGGTGCAGCTGTAATAAAAGGTACCTTGGAGGATCAGGAATGTGCTGTGTGAGGGTGACAAGTCTCCAAAGGACTTCTTCAGCAGCTTGCAGGGAGGAGAGGCCCTTTGCATTTCCCAGCACCTAACAGTCCTTCTGTCCAGCAAGGTCGGCATAACCCAGCATGTTTCTCTGGTGCCTCCTGAAGGCAGGTAGGAGGGACAGATAGGGACGTACTGGGTAATTCTTCCAGATGGTTTCCAAAGAAATCTGAAGTCACACTCTCTTCTTGGTCCTGACTACTATTCTAGTCTGTTTGGTGAAGAATTAGATCAAGTTACGTTTCTGGTATTTGTCATAGAATCATCGAATGGCCTGGATTGATAAGAACCTCAAAGATCATCTAGTTTCAACCCCTCTGCCATGGGCAGGGTCATCAGTGGGGAAGAAGGGCACAGTTTAGAGCTCACAGTCTGTCTCCTATGCCTCTTACACATCTTATACACATCCCACTGCAAGCTCCTTATTTTGAAGTGGTTTGGGGGAGAAGCGTGAAAGCAGTATTTGGCATGGCAGAATATGAACTTTGTGAGTTTGGTAACATGCAAGTCAAAACAATTGATGCTGGTTTTGGATAAAATTCTGTGCTTTCTGTCCAGATTTCCATGGAAGTTTTGTCTTTGTGGGTGAATAATTCTTCTAGGGGAAAAAAAAGTGGTTTTAAAAAGGGACCATTGATCTGTAGAGTGCAATAATGGAGTAACAGGGATACTAAAAGGATATCTGATATCAAGCTTTTCTGTGAAAACGAGGGTGCTACATACTGCTTCTTTTTGTCAGAACTTAACAGTTTTCAAAAGAATGTAAGTAGCAGTGAGAATGTTCATGCCCTCTGTTTTGTCACGCTTCAGAAAATTCAAGTTACTCCAGATTTCTGAATCCTTGATGGTGGTTAGTTTGAATTTGGTGACATCTGCTGGTCAACCAGCCTGGTTTCCACGCAGGGCTCACCCCACAGCAGTATCAACATGAAACATGTACAGATGTCATTTGGGTGGACATCATTCTCAAGTGACTTTGGATAGGAGCTAGAGTTTAAAGCCTAACTCTAGGTGCAAATCTGATGAGCCATGACTTTGAAGGTTAAAGCAGCTTTTGGCTCATGTTTCTTACATAAGTAGCAATGTTGATTAGCAAAATTAGTCATCTGAATGTATTTTAACCTAGATGACAACAAAATTAATAGAGTAATATAAGAAGGAATATAAAATTAAAAAAAAAAAAGGTAGAATTTACATAATCACAGAATTTCCACAGGCATCTGAGCACTGCCTAAATACCTGACATCGTGAAGCACTAAAGAGTTGTTCTGAACATTAAATACTTCACCTCGCATAAGTGTCTGATGTTGTAATAGTTTCCATCTTGCTAAGAGGTATTTTTTTATAGAAGCACTCTAAATGGCCGTGATTCCAGCCTCTTAAATATGAGAGCTCAGAGTTCTCTTAAAGAAAGGAAAAAAAAAAAAAAGAAGTAAATGCTATTAAAACCTTTACAGAGTAGATGGATAGAATTTGAGTTCAGTTTAAGTCGGGCAAACTGAAGCACTGGAGTTCAGCAAGCTTAGTATATCTTGTAACATAGTCAACCCTAAAATCTACTCACCCCGGGCTTCCATTCCTGTGTCTTAAAATACAGGATAGTGTCGTTACTGTCTGTCATCTGTACCTCTTTTCTTACAACTTCTAGTTACCTGGGAAGCATTTAATCCAGCCTCTCAGGTTCATGATGCTCGAAGTCATAATGCCCATACAAGAATTGTTTTTAATGTAATTTTACTTCTACATAATTCTAGTGAAGTTTTTTTTTGTACAGAAATGACTGTAGTAAGTGCTTGGAAGACTAGATCTCTGGAAATACATGGGGAGCAAGAAATGGAGACCTGTCTGACCCTCCTTTGGGCTAGCACTCTGCTTTTTAACACTATCATATTAATTCCTTCCAGGCCCCACCTGGGTCCATCTGCTTCTTGTATCAGAAAGTACACCACATAAAAAAAGAGTCTGTTCCATGTAAACAGGGTTTTCTTACAGGACAACTAAGGAAGGATGTTCCAGGTGTAGCCTCACAAGCTGTTTAGGGATTCAGTGATTACATGGTGCTTTGATTTCTGCTGTGCTAGCATTCATAACTACTCATTTTTCCAAGTAAATGGCAGCTACACCTTAACCACGGGGTGCTGCTGAAAATTTGCCTTTTTAAAATTAGATCTGATTTGAAAGACTTCAAAATTTGTTATTCTAACATCAGAAAGCTTTTCCCAAGATTAATTAATTAATTTTCTCCTCTATGTAGTAATAATTAATACAAAGCTTTAAATAAAATCTTTTTTTTTTTCATGTTTCTCAGCTCTCTTCATTACTGTGAACTTGCCCTAATATCTTCTTTTTCTTTCTTTCTTTGTCTTATTCTCCATGGTCTGTTTTTGAAGTCACAATTCTTCAAAAGGCATAACTTCCAGCAGTGGTACTGCTGTTATGAAAGGACAATGTTAAAAAGCAACTAAAACTTCCAGCAGTATTAGCACAGAAGCAACTTGTAGGGAGTATAAGCACTGAGTGCCTTCCAGATTCACGAAGTCATAAATGCTGCAGTTAAAATAATCGGTTTTGCTTGGAGAAGGATTTTGGAAAAGCAAACTCAGATCTCCACAAACTGTTATAACATTAGGAAGAGAAAGCTGGTTGCTTGCTTTCCTTTTGGCAAAGTCTATTACTGTATCTTTTCTGTTATTGTACAACTTGTATTAAGAACCTTGTGCATAAGTAAAACTGGCTTGAACCGTGAAGCTAGACTGATACTCAATCTGAATAGTGTACAAACATTTTCCATTTTCTTTCTAAGTATGAAGTTGAGAACTTAAAACCAAAGAGAGCCTCTTAGTTTAATGGATTGTATGAAAAATCTCATTGTTCTGCCCTTTCTCCACCTGTAGCTTCAGTTCTTTTTTTCTCTTTTCCAGCTCCAGTAAATATCAGATGTGATTTTGTTTGGTTGCAGAGGGAAATCAAAGCAGACCAGAATGTGCTTTTCCAGGTAGTTATTTCAGATGTTTTTCTGTTGTATATGCCTTGAAGAAGAGGAAACTTCTCCTTCCTTACATAAATGAGTAAAAATAGACAAATTAAAACAAAACAAAACCAAGCCTCCCTCCTGTGAAGAGTATAACTGCAGCCCAGGACAAAAATGAACTTGCTAATAGTACTTTGGCATAAACTTACCAACAGTGACCAACTTCTGTAATACTGCACGTAAGTCACAATATTTTCTTATGTCAGTATAATAATTTTGAAGAAATGTTCCTCACGAACTTTTCAGTAGTGATGCTAAATGGGCATAAGCTCACTTGCACCAGGAATGTGCCATTCATCGGTGGGATTTGCGGGCACACGGGTGTTTCACAAAGATAACTGGTGTTTGCCTACCCACACTGTCCCTCTGCTTCAAGTTTGCACGACTGATTGGGAGCAGCCTTTCACTTTGCAATCATCTGACGGAGAAGTTTCAAGGCTTCCTTTTGGAGGCCTTTGGAAAAAAACTAGCAATGAATTCACACAGGAGCACTGTTTATTTCGAGGCACCAGAACTTCAAATGAGAACTGAAGTAAAAGTTCTGCGTGAGATGAAAATCGATGACCACGGTGGGGAAGCGAGCCCTGCTAAGTAATGTCCTGTACACAGCCTGACAGAAGAGAGCAGCGAAGCAAGATGGAGAGGTTTGGATGCTGTCACGTATACCTTACAGGTAAACTGTCCTAGAACTGAGGTGCAAGGGGCACACCCTGTATGAAGGGTGAGTGTTTTAACGGCAGGTTTGTGATGTAAACCACACGTCGTGCTGCTCTCAGCTAGCTAAGCGGCTCGAGCACGCAGGACTAATGAGACCTGGTAACGCAGCTGATGAAAATGAACGCATTTGCACAGACTTATTTCTGACGCTGCGATGTAGCGTAGCACGGCCGCTCACAGCCCGCATACCTCAGCGCCGCGCCTCCCGCCCCGCGGCCGCCTCCAGCCAACGGCGGAGCCGCTTGTTGGCCGCGCTAGCTCCGTCCAATGGGCGGCGCGGTTGTTGGCCTGCGGCCCGCGGAGGCCGCACCCTGTCAGGCGGGGGCTGAGGGAGGAGTGGGGGGTGGGGGGGGCGGAGCTCGGCGCTGGGGCAGCGGCGGAGGCGACGCGCTCGGCGGAGCGGCAGTCCGTGGCGGCCCCGTCTTTCTCCTTCCCTCGCATCTGCCCTCGGGTGAGCGCTGGCGGAGGCGGCGGTGCTGCGGGGGAGGTGGGAGGAGGAGGAGGAGGAGGAAGGCGAGGGGCGCGCGCTGCGGAGGGGCGCAGCCGTTAACGGTTCACGGCGGGCGGGGGCGCGGCCGTCGGCGGAGAAGGCGCGAGTGGGGGGGGGGGAGAAAAGGGAAAGGAAAAGCCCGTGGTGCCGGTGGCCCCACGAGGAGGGGACGGGGTTGTGGCGGTGCGTCGGGATCAGACGGCGGGGCGGGGGGGGGAACCGGGGCGCTGCGGCCCGGGCGGGATGCGGAGGCTGCGGGCGGGGCCGGGCCCCGCGCTCCGTTATCCTCAGCGCCGTCCGTGTGCCTCAGCTGCCCCTCCCGCTGCCGGCAGCGGGTTCGTTTCCTGCGCTGGAAGCGTTGCTTTCTGACGTGCGTGGATGCTCTGCGGTGTTTGGGGCTCTCTGAGGGTGGGCGCTTCGTCTCTGTTGGTTTGGGGGAGCGGGGGAGAGGCGGCCAGACGAGGTGCTGCCGTAGCGCGCTGCGAGCTGGCCGCTCGTGTTGTTTTCCTCTCTGCTTTCTGGGAAGTTGCTGCTGTGTGTGGGGGGAACGTGTGTCTGTGCGGAGCTTCACGGAACGCTCCTACCTTCTGCTGGTGGGTTCTCGAATCCTCACGCTGCAGCAGCTGCCAGATAGTGCCGTGTGCCCTGCAGAAAGCTGCAGCGATCTCACGAATCACACAGTCCTTAGAGTTGGAAGGCACCTCTGAAAATTATCTGCTCCAACTCCCTTGCAGTGAGCAGGGACACCGCAGCTAGATCAGGTTGCTCGGGGCCCGATCCAGCCTGGCTTGGAGTGTCTCCAAGGACGGGGCATCCACCACATCTCTGGGCAACCTGTGCCAGTGCCTCACCACCCTCCCTTAAAAGACTTCCCTTTTATCCAACCTAAATCTACCCTGTTTCGGCTTGGAGACTCCGTGCATCTCTGGGCTTTGTAACGTGACCAAGCACGCTGATAGAAGTCAGCAATTCTTAACTGCCACAGGTATTGTTTTTGCTTATTAAAGTTTCATTTTAAAAATAAAGAAACATAATCTCCTGTTTTCTTCGTCAGATTCACTGATGTAAGAGCTGCGAGTCTCAGTTTTAGAGTCGCGTTCTGTCCCTGTTATTACACAACAACGGGCTGGCTCCTCGTCCTGCAGCAGGTGGCTTTACGTTCAGCAAGCAGATTTGATGTGATCGTTTAAAAAAAGGCTTAAGTGAACAAAGTGTTCTATGGAGTTTGGTTCAGAATTTAAATTTGGTGGTTTTCTCTGAGTTTGCAGGAACTGAAAGTTTTTATATCTGTGCAGCAGAATGTTTAGGTATTTTGTAGTTTTGCTGGCTTCTTGGCTTACATATGCAGCTCCATGGGGGATATGTTTCTTTAGCCAAAAGCAGTTGTGCTGCCTGAATGTTTGCTTCTTTGTGTTGGGGAATAAAAAATGGTATGGGGAATCTGGATATTCATGTTTCATCGCCAGCGTGTTGTGCCAGTGGGTTCATCAGAGTACGGTTAGCTAATGCAGTAGTGAAGGAGGTCATTTATTGAATCAGTATTTTTCTGTGACAGTTTTTTTCAATGCCTCCAGCTGAAAATGACTCATCTCTGTCCTCATTCGTTGGGCTTCACCACTGGTGTTGGATGTAGCTGCAGAATCAAGCCATTTGGTGGGAATATATGGCCAAACCCATCTGAGTACTGAGTGGTTTTGAAGGGTGGCTTCCTGGCATGGAGTGCTTTAACTTTGCTGACTTTCAAAGTGGCAAAGAAATAGAGTAAAATATTAAAACGGGAGGCTCCAAAATGGGAGAACCATGTTCAATATGTTGGTTGTTTATATGTGCCAAATGCCTTCTATATCTGGAGAGGTTAGGCAGGGAGGAAATTACGTAAAGAAAACTTCTCTCTACCTTTATGAGGGAGCACATCAAACAAGTATCACCTCAGTGTTCTCGTGTTTAATTTGCCATGCAGCGAGGGCACATCAAAAGTTATGTTACATTTTTAACTGTAATGGCTTTTAGACACCTTTAGAGTTATCGGTGCTTCATATTTAAAAACTGATTGAGGAGATCTGAACACAAGTTAAACCTGCGGGTTCCACTGTGTGGGGCATTTGACATCGGCTGAGGAACCTGTCTGAAAGCCTTCTGTTACCTCATGCAACTTCCACATTAACGGATTCAAGAGCACTAACTTTTAGGTAGTTGTCCTTAAATTGCACGAGTTTTGGAGGTTTCACTCGTACCACGTGCCCGGTCTTGCCTCTTCTTTAACATTTCTCTGCAAAAGTGCTCCTTTTTGGATAGGGTTGAGAATGGCAGCTGCACAAACCTGTTGGTTAAGGAAGTTCTGAAGTGTGAATCATGTAAACCAGTGCATCTGTTCGTGAGGGATGGTGATGCTTAAGAAGAGTAAATTGTACAGATATTTCCATTTATGATAATTTCCGCTTTAAAATCACCCTTTTATTTGGAGACGGAATGGAATGTTCAACATGACTTGGATGACATCCAGTATCATCTCAGTACACTTCTGCTGTTTATTGAAATTCATCTCGATAACCTTAGGTCAGATTAAGGAAAGAAAGCAGTTGTTTGTGCAGCCAGAGGACGTTGTTTACTGCAGTCAGGTCAGCTCAGAAATCACGGTGTGGTTAGTAGCTGCAAAAGTTGTAGGGGCTGAAGTAAGAGCAAAGTCTGGGAAACACCGTTTCTAGAATTGCTGTTTTTTCTCATCAGGTGTGAGCTGATGCCGTTTGTCACAGGGACTCTGGGTTAGCGTTCTGACCAGCCACCCAGGTCCTGAATATGGGTCAAGTATTACTGACACTTGAGTTTTAAAGTTTATCTGCTTGTTACTTCAGGGCAAGCTGAATTTTGGTGCAGAGCTGGATTTGAGCAGATGCTGCCAGTGGGGCTGGCCGGCCCATCTTCGTGCTTGCAGGCTTTGGCGGGTTGGCTCTTTGACTGTTGAGAAATTGGAGGTGTTGTCCTTGAAGGTGTGGCTGAAGAGGGCAACAGCTGCTTGAACACCTGCCCAGCTTCCTCCTCGCAGCCTGGCTTCCTGGGCTGTGGTCTGAGGAACAATCTCTTCCTGCTCTGTTGGGTGCAGTCACTGCTCAGTGGTGGCTCTGCCTTTCAGCCTCCAACCAGTTGCGTTAGCGTGAGAGACTTCAAAGAGTCTTTCACTGTCGGCTGAGTGGCTTCCCTGCAGATTAATTACAAATCAAAATACACGCAGGAGAGCACGTTTCAGCTCACTTTTAAGACTGGGATGTCAGGAACAGCTTTTCAAAACTGAGATTGTGGAGTTTCCGTGCTCTTCAGGTACGTCAGATATTGCTTTCAATTTGTAATGGACAAATGCATTATTTTTGAATTACAATCTTTTACACCGTGCGTTGTGTATGGTTTTCTGATCTCAACTCATAAAATCTAAAAAAAAGAGGGAATAAAATATTTTAGTTTTGGGATTTTCTTCCATATACCTAATTGAATCGCTGAGAAGAAGCCATGGGAAACGTGAGCAGCAAACGAGCAGTTAATCAGTAGCACTTTATGGCATCTTTGATACTTTCTCATCAGAAGAGTAGATAAATGTTGAGTCATGGTACGTATCCATTCACACACTGAAGATAAGGGGAGCAATCACGTTAACAAAGATCTTTTTGATCGGAGTCAGTAGGCATTTTAAAACAACTTTGGGGTAGGAAACTGTGATTTGACTTAGAGTTGTGGAAACTTAGTTTTGGATTTTTCTTTTTCTATCTATATATCAAATTTCTGCGGTGCTCTCTGTGCCTCTTATCTCTGTTGTGGTTCAGATCTTACGAGGCCTGGCATACAATTTCAGCTTTGTTCTAGTTAATGAAGTTTTGCCTGATGGAACAAGCAAGCGTTCAGGCAACCCTGGCCACATGAAGGTTGTCTGCTGTTCTGTTCTGTTCTGCTTGGTTGCTCTGGGTTTTGGTTTGTGTCTTTTTAAGGTTACTTAGTACTATGCATAACATTATTCTCCCTGCATTCCTGCTGTGAAGGTGAAAGGTACAGACTGCTTCAGTTCTTTGCTAACAGATGATACAGTTTCTTTAATTGCCACCATGAAGTACTGCTGAAAGTTTGTAGAGTATGTTTACATGCAGAGCATCATTCCATGTAAAATTAAGTGAAATAAGGCATCACCGATGCTGTGTGTTAACCAAGAGATGCAGCATACTTAGTTGTGTTTTTCTTCCAGAAAGTCTTTCCTAGCTCAGCTTTGCTTATTAATCTTGAATAAGAACAGCTTGAAGTATTCCTCAAGCACAGGGACTTAGTTCCCTGCATTGTCACTTCAGCTTCTGAGCGCATAGCTGCGTTCAGCCAACTGTAAGTAGTGAAGTGGTTATTTCAGGCATACTGGGTTTCTATCACTAATGTGATGACCCAAGTCCTGTGCTTGTGCCCCACTGATCACAGAATCGCAGGGGCTGGAAGGAGCCTCAGGAGATCAAGTCCAGCTCCCCTGCTACAGCAGGACCCCTGCAGTGGGTTGTGCAGGTAGGCGTACAGCTGGGTCTTGAGTGTCACCGTGGAAGGAAACTCCACAACCTCTCATGGCAGCCTGTTCCAGTGCTTTCAGGGGGGAGGATCACCTCCCTTCACCTGCTGGCCGCTCTCTTTTTAACGCACCCCAGGATCCCATTGGCCTTTTTGACCCCCAGGACACACTGCTGGCTCACAGCCAGCCTGTCCACATCCTCATCCACACAGACCTCTTGCCTCCTTTCTCTGATTTCTTACTCTTAGGGACGCACCGACCTTGAGTTCAGAAGTGGCATTTAAGCACCAACCAGCTGTCCTGGGCCCAGTTGTGTGAGCCATCTCACCATGTCTCTGTGATCACAGGGAGGTCATGGTTGTTCTTCCTGTTTGTTTCCACGCTGCCCGCATTGGTATATGGGCACCTGGGGGAAGCAGAAGGGGCAGGTATTTCCAGGGGAATGCGAGGTTTAAACTGGGACAGTGCTCAGTTGGATGGAGGAGCAAGGACAGACACGTAGGACATTTAGAGGAATATGAGGACTTGGGATAGGGAGGATAAATAGGGAAATGTAGCAGACTACAGCTGATAGGGAATCGTGTTTCTTCGTTAGTGACATCTTTCTCTAGATCACAGAAGGTTTTCATCATTTTCGGGTAAAATTCTAAACAACCAAGGAATTGCTTCATGTTTTAATTGTGACTTCAAGTTTCCAAATGATTTGAATGGGTTCAGTATAAGGCACAAAGTTCGATTTTGATTCCAGAGTAACTTCTTTGAATATAATTTTTCACCCTACTACTATATATAGCAAGGGGTTGTTTCTCTACCAGAGCTTAAAGTAGAACTTATGAGATGGTGCATTTTCAGAGGTAATTTGTGACACTTCTGGTTCTAACTGAAGCATTCAGTTTTGTGAAAAATAATGATCTTAGATGTTCGTTCAGATCTCAGCTGCACCTGTGAAATAAAGATTTATTTTTCCTGTTTGTATGTGGGTATAGGTGAAAAGATTATTTGTTTTGGCAGTAGTTACTTCTATTGAGCTTTCCCAAAGGAAGTGAATGGCCTTCGGGAGATAAAGTGCAGAGTGTTCTGGTACTGTTTAGATGTTGAACTCGATGACCTAAGAGGTCTTCTCCAACTGTGAAGCTTCCATTATTCCATGTATTTCCATCTGTAGATCTAGCAGCATACACGGTGTGAGTGGAGAGGCAGATTAATATAGACGTGTTTAATCTAGGGGGAAGTTGTTACATCTTCTGTAGAGCAAGTAGAGATGGTGGACTCACGTGCCTTGGTGGCAGAGGACCCTCCCAGTCCCTTTGCTTCTGTTACTGCCTGTATCTGGATGGCTGCTGCTGTGCTTTTCCCACGCTGCTTTCCATCTCCTTGAGAACCTGTGCTAATCCTGACACTGCTGAGTTATGTGGGTCATCTTACACTGAGCTTCTTCTCTCTCTCCTGGAAGGAAAGGATTTGTGATTATAGCACTGAGTAACCATTTTGGCAGCTGAGACTTCCAAGTCTACATCTGCCATAGGCTTTGCTGTTGATCTAGGACACACTGACACTGCTCCATCTCTAATGGAGATGGACGATGTAACCCCAGTTAAGGTGCCTGTACCTCTGCTTACTTGTGGGACAGTACTCCTTCCAGTAGCTTCCATTTCCCCTCGCTGCAGCAACCTGGAGAGGAGCCAGGAGCAGAGAACTGTTAGCAGCACAAATTAGAGGAAGATAGTCTCTCAAATTGTCCTCCGGCCTGCCTGGCAACTGGAAAATAAAGGGTATTTTGGCAGCTGCTCAGTGAAAGCCAGAAGTGGTGAACAGAAGGTTGAGAAGCGTGGTTAAAATCTGAATGTCAGCCAGAAAAGCTGGACTCTAGGCAGTCCTGCAAATTATGAGGGCAGCCTTATTAATGTAACATTCTGGCTGGTGGAAAAGTTTCCTGGGGCAGAGTCTTTATGGGTCAATACTTGCCACTGAAGTGGGGAGAAAGCCCTCTGGGGCACAAGCACAGCGCCCAGCATCAAAAAGAAACCTTTGTAGCTCCATTCTTTCATGGTTTAGGATCCTTTCTAATATGAGTGGGGTCGGGAATGAAAATAACTGGTCTCCCAGAAAGGCTGAGACCAGTGTCTGTCTCATCTTTTTTTTTTTTGTTGTTGTTGTTATTAATGTACTTCTTTATTGACGTTGGAACAGTGTCCATCACTAATTATTTATATAAGCATTGATTGGTCGCCCCAAAATACGAGGAATGCTAAGGACTGCATAAGGAAAAGGACGAGGGTAATTAGTTACTTATAAACACAAATCCAGGATATCCTAATGTTACCTTTTTAAAGAGCTTATTTCTGTGTTCCCAGGTTTGTAGGGCATTAAGTCATTACTGTGTTCACGTTTGTTGTTGAAATACAGAGGTGACTTACAGAACTGATGTGTTTGGAAGTCCACGTCACCAGCATGTCTTAGAGGGACACGTTATCACTCACTTTCAGCAGTCTAGATACTGGAGGCACTTAATTAAGAATGAGGCAGATTTTTAATGCATCTTGTCCTTCACACACCTTTAATTAGTGCCTCTTTGTTAAGCAGAGTATCATTCAGGATAATATGACTTCTGATTTTTGAGGTACTGGTTTGAAGATGTGTCCTAGTAATCAGGTATTAATGATAGAAGGGATAAGCCAGGTCCTTCAATCTGAGGTTTTTTATTTGTGACTTCTTGTCCTACGATTTCTGCTTGTGTAACTTACTCCTTAATCTGATGTGTTATAAACATTAATGAATGGGGTACATTTAGGTTTATTTCATTTGACTGACACTAAATCTATTCTAGCAAAGATGTGATGAGCTCAGTGTGTAATCTGGTAATCCAGAAAACCCTCTGTCCTCCTGTTTCTATAGTAATCCTAAATTTGAACCTTATTTCTGCTCTTTTTAGTTAAACTGAGCTTAGCAATAGCTGCAGTGATGTGTTCTCAAACCAAATACTGATAATGAAGAGTGGGTTGTTTTTTTTTTTTCTTTTTTTAAGTTTGTATTTAGTATCAGAGGTAAAAGAAATTAAGTATCCCTGGCTTGTTTTTTTCCTTTGGGGAAACCTGGTGGCATTAACGTTTTCCTTCATGTTACAAGCAGGCATCTTCTGGGGGTGGACAAAGGAAGGCCCAGCTAAAACCAACCAGCTAACAAAACCAACCCCCCAAAAACTCAGACCCGTCTGTGAGTGTCCCAGGAAGTAGTTAATAATTGCTGTTGCAGGAGGGAGCATTCGTAGTGCAAAGGCCAGAACCTGATGTAGCATCCAAATGTCCCTGCAGTTCCAGTTCTGCAGCAATGCTCAGGGCTTGTCAGATGAGGTGCTTTCAGCCACTTCTGGCATTGCTGGTGCAGCAAAACATGCAAATAATTCTGGCAAGTGAATAAAATCGTTGTTCTCTTACCAAATCTTACCTTTTATTATACAGAAGTATGACTTGTTTTCCTATTGGAAATGCAAAAGCTAATGAGGTTAATAGCAAATTGAATAAGAACATCAGGAATAAGCAGAAAATTGAAGAAGACTGATCTGTCTTTTCAGGAAGCATGGAGACAATGAAAGAAGAGTAAAAATAATTTAGGTACTGGTGAAAAACTGCATGGAAAGGTTCCCTGTCTGTAGAGATGGGGCACCCACCGCCTCTCTGGGCAGCCTGTTTCAGTGCTTCTCTACCTTTGTCATAAAAAAACCAAACAACACAACTTTTTCCTTACATCCCATCTACATTTGCGCTCTCTTAATTTTTTGGAACCATTTTCCCTTGTCCTGTCAGAACATACCCCACTGAGGAGTCTGTCCCCTTCTTTCTTTCAGCCCCCTTTCGATACTGAAAGGCCGCTCTCACGTCTCCCTGGAGCATAATATAGTTCAGTTGGAAAACTAGAGTGATGTTAATGTGAAAGACCATTCACGCCGGTGTCGGGATTTGCTGAGTATGAATTGAACTGGAAGACCAGAAGATAACATATTGAAAGTATGTTGGTAGTGGAGTTTGTCGAGGATCAGTCCCAAGAGTTAGTTTTTGCTTTAATTGTTGATGTGTTCCTACCACTGCCAGCATTGTGCTTTGCCGTCAGATGATGTCAATGCAGAAGGTTTTGCGCAGAGGGAATTGAGGCCTTGGGACACAAGTAGTAGAGAGTGTTAACTAAATTCTTCTCACCCTTCATCAAGGGGAGGAAAAGAGAATTTAGACTGGAAGAGGGTCTCTTTCCTAGGGAACTGAGAATTATCTTTGTAAGGGTGCCTAAAAGCACGTCTGTTTTGAACCCGTAAAACAAGGCATGAACACTCCATAAAAATGAGTGAAATAACACAGGTGGGCAAAACGAGCTTCGTAAGCTCAAGGTATGAGAACAAATGGGTACAAACTGTCCAAGAATAAACCAAGTCTGGAAATGAGAAAAGATGGTTCCTAAGCAACAGAGGCAGAAGAGCCTGCAGCATCCTTCCCTCAGGAGTAGTGGCATACAACTGTCTATAAGATGGAGCTGGTTTGCTTATGTAAGGGGAGGAGGGGGTGTAACATGTTTTTGACAGTGCCTGGGGCTATGAATATTCCTCTGCTTCCATGGTTCCTGTCCTGTCTGTTGTTGCAACACAGTTCTTTGACCAGAGACTGCAGGTACGTGGGGAGCTGCTTCTTGGACAGATAGAGCAGTTGCATTCTGACGTATGGAAATGCTTATATCAAGGGATAAAAAAAAAAAATGCGTGGGCAAGTAGGAGGCTTTAAGTACTGTTTTATGTAATGCACTACAGTGTATCTCATGTAGTGGATGTATGTTGTGGAATTCATATTTTCATTATAAAACCCCAAATCAACACAGTATAAGCAGACTTCATAAAGAGCCCTGAAGGTGGCAAAACCCTATTGCAGGATACTGTGCTTCTGTTCCTGTGACTTGCTGGGGATGAGCTAAGACCATTCGTGTCATAAGCTAACAAGAGGCACTGCTGTATCTGCACAATAAAAAATGGGTGGCTTTGCAGAAGACCTGGAAAGAAAAGGGTTGTGCTGCCTCCTCCCTGCTTAACAGAAACATACTGATCTGCAGGCTGGGGAATTGATGGTGCCTGAGCACACAGTGTAAGTTGTGCAGTTATTATGGCACGCTAAATCATGCTTTAATTCCTGTGGAGGTATTTCAGACCCAGGGGAGAACTTGTAAGTGCTCATATGTACTATTGTTCTGCCTGTATCAGTGGTGTACCTTATTGGATGTGAACAGAAACAGAGATAGAAATACAGCATCTGCTTTATGTTCTTCTGTTCTAAGTGTTTTCTGTAAATGTAGAAAGCTTCATTTCTGGAAGGAAGTTCAAGCATGGAAAGTGGTTAGGACAGGATAGAAATGTGATGGTGTTTGAAAGGTTCCTTCCTGACTGTGCTTGATGTGTGTTATTGACTTCCTTTCAGCTGTTAGTTGAATTTCCTTTTCATTTTAGGTAGAAGTAATTTCCAGAGCAGTGTCTGGCAAGTGACCTGTCAGTGTGCTTTAGGTGGGATGTTTTCTTTATTCATAAGCTCAGTGTACTTTCATGTTTTCAGAACAAACGTATGAAACTGAGTGCTGGGTCTTAGTCCTTCAAATTGCCTCAAATAATTTCTTAGCTGCAACGTTAAGGACTTAAGTGGCATTTTACACACACTTAAGTGTTAATGTTAGCCATGTTATGTTCCAGAAATGGAACTTGATGGGAAGAGTGCTTGACAGCCTACGTTTCAAAAGTAGGTAAATACTATTTTAAAGGTTACTGTGTGTATGGAATTGTTTACTATTATATGAACATTGTTAAAATTATGTTTAATCTCCTTAATTATGTAGGCATTCATCCTCGTCGTTTACTGTTAAATGCATGTGAACTAGAGGCATCATCAGATAAGAACAGGAAAAATGTCCACTGTGAGGCTGGGAGTGTTTGGCACTCAGACCCAGCGAGTAGATGACTCAGCAGACACACTGCAGCTCTTTCAGCAAGGAGAATATTTTCCTGTTTTGAAAGAATATAGTAATGTGTGAGCACTGAGACGACTGTAAAAGTTGAATGTCTGGACGCTTTGTTCTTAAAGTGTGTTTTAGGTCCTGTAGGATTAGAGATTCTCACGTACATGGGAGAAATGTGTAATATATAGGGTGCAATGGCCAGATAATGATCTGTTCAGTTTTTGCTACTTTTTGGTTCTTCTGAAATTATTATCAGA
The DNA here is from genome assembly GCA_023055505.1 of Callipepla californica brunnescens. Classification (NCBI taxonomy): domain Eukaryota; kingdom Metazoa; phylum Chordata; class Aves; order Galliformes; family Odontophoridae; genus Callipepla; species Callipepla californica. The sequence continues at coordinate 35,316,475 of JALIRH010000005.1, read as the reverse complement.
GATGTAAAACACTGACACAAATGATGTTTCTGGCGATGGTATTGTATAGGTTATTGGAAAAGAGCAAGGAACTGGAGGCTGACGCAGAGGAATCTCAAGGATAGGGCTGATAACTTTCATAAATTGGGATAATCTAAATGAGTGAGATATGTTGTGTATCACTGAACATCTTCGTAAAGACTTCTGTGGTGTTCTTTAAGGTGCCTGAGGTGAAAGGGAAGAAAGCATTTAAATATTTCCCATTCCTTTGTTTGCTGATAAACCTCTGAAACTCTGCAGTGAGATCAGGAACACATAGGGAAGAAAATAGTGGGCAAATACAAGTCAGGAGAGGTTGGTTTAGTTCAGGAAAGAGAGATGAGAAAAATAAATTGAAAGAGAAGAAAAAAACAGTTTGATACCATGAGGGCAGGAACAACCTTAAAAGTCTGGATTACATTATGTAGAGGATTTTCACTAGGATTTTTACACAGAATGTATTTCAAACACACTGTTTTTATAAAGTCATGTGCTGTATTAGCCCACGGGACTTACAGCATCGTGATGTTATGTTCAGGAGTTTTAACTCAGCATAAAGTGAGATTACACTCTTTATATTGGTTATATGAGAATGTTATAATGTATGTGGGTTTTTTTCCATGGTCTAAAGTAGAACAGAACATCTCTGCAGATGTGTGTGTTAGCTGTGCTGTTCAGACTGTTTATCAGGGTTTGAAAAGTTAAGCCACTACTTTGGCTATTTGGCAGTTTCTGTCTACTTAGACTAAGTTTTGGTGTTTGCCATAAAACCCCAAGTGGTGTTTACTCTGGCAGCTACAGAAACCATCTCTTCCTCGTGAAGTCAGTGCAGTTGGAAATAGTAGTGGGCAGCTGGCTAAGTAAGTAATAGACTTCATGCTTGAGCACTAGAATTGGCAGACTTCTATTTATTTATTAACAAAACCACAGTAAATCTGAAGCAACTAACTTCTTGGGATGAAGGTAGCTGGAGTTGAATGGCCTGCACGAAGTGCATCCCTTACAGGGGAGGCTTCTGGGGGAGATGAGATAGAACACGCTGGTGTCGTGGTACAGATAGGAAGGTAACAGTTTAATGTTAAAGATGGCATAGCAAATGTAACTTACTGTGTGTCTCTGTAGACAGTAAAATAGAGCAGCAGTAGGGCTTCTAGGAAGAGTTCATTTGACAACTTGAGTGTGCATGATTCAGAGTCATTGTCTGATTTCCCAACAGGTTTGACACGACTGTTTATCCTTGATGTTTGGTAGTTTAACTTAAATTTCTGTTTCTGAGATTATAAGCACAGTGCTGTGTGATTTTTAGAGTAATATTAGTAATGTTTGGGCAGTGCTCTCAAACATAGTGTTTGAATTTTGGGTGGTCCTGTGTGGAGCCAGGAGCTGGAAGGGACCTACGAGGATCAGAGTCCAACTTGGGATATTCTGTGGTTCTCTGTATGATTCTGGTTACTGCTAGGCAAGCGTAAGCAGATCTAAGATGGGAGTTTTTACCACATTTTCAGAAGTCTTCTGTGTGTCAGTGGTGGTTTGTCCAACAGGAACCTTCCAAGTTTTATGCTGGGACTCGAATTCAGATGCAGAATGCCCAGTTTTGTTTCATTCTCTCAACTTTAATTATGGTAGTTTGGTTTTTAAAAATTGTCTGTGCAAAAGCTTTGGGGCAAATATGCACCCCTGTCTTGCTGTGATGTTGGGCCTTTCCTTACAAGGGTCCTTGTGTGCTTGGGACCGGTTCTCTCAAGGCTTTCTGTTGCAAAGGGTCTCAGGGTGCTTGGAACCAGGCCCTCAATGCACGCCATTCTTTTAGCTAATCAGCTTGTGTGGGAGAGGCTCCATGGCAGTAACTGAGCAAGTATCAGGCTTGCTTTTGTCCTTTGCTTGTGTTCCTGGTGTAACTTGTTTTTCCATATGTTGTCTGTTCACCTTCGTTCAGTTGATGGATGTAACGCTCAGATTAAAATGGTCCTTGTTAAGAAATGAAGAAATAGTCCCAGTAAAAGTGAGAGTGGTCGGGCTTTCTGAAATGAAGTCTGTGATTCTGAAGGGAGCTTTGCTAACGTGGGCATAACCACTGTTCATGTGGTTTGCAGAGACTGCAGAAATGGGATTCGTGTTCTCCCTGATACGAGTCTGAGACCCCAAAGTGCAAAGCGAACACTCTCTCATTTACTCATTTTCACTTGACAGTGATAGTCTCAGGTGGAAGGCCTGAGTTTGCATAGTGCTGGTTTGTGCAGCTCTATTTGCTTGTGCAGTGGTTGCCTGATGAGGGAGGTGGCATCATGAGGAAGGCTGCTTCCTTGTGGTGTTTCATCTCTTGCCGTGTGGGTGTGCTTGACCCTTGAGGTATTTACCCAGAAGTAGGAAACACGACTGTGTAATTTTGGGAGTTGGGAGCGTGTTCTCACTCCCCTAGGTAAAAGAAAAGCAGAAATGAGTTGCTCTTAAAATAGAATTCATTGGGACATCTTGATATGCTGCTTCCTCATATGGAACAGATGATAATCTAATGCAGGAAAATGAGTTCCAGTGACATTTTTATGCATACTTCATGTCTTTCATCTTTCAATTAAAGCTAAGGCCACTCCAAGAGGCAGAAAACAACATGCTGTTGGATTTGGGAACTGTGAAATGGGATGAACTTTGTCTTGCCTTCATTTCTAAGGCCTCTCTGAAGATGGTGTTAATAGCTCTCATGCAGGATGCACTAGGCAGTGCTCAGAAGTTTTCAGTGTAGGGTTGAAGAATGATGCAAACCACTTCATCTTCCTATACTTTTGCACGAAGGGCTTAGGAATGCCAGGTTCACCGCCTTGTAAGGGAGGTGTTTCGAATTGAAATAAGCTTGGCTGCTAGCTGATTTGGAAACAGGATGATGATGCATGCTAAAGGTTTGCGTTTGGATCAGTTTTTGTTTGAAAGTGCTGTGAAAGTCTCACAGGGAAGGTTTACTTCAAAATTCATCTAGCTTTATGTTCTCCGGGTTTCCTGCATGGGTTAAAAAGTTTACTATAGCAAGATACTTAGTTTCTTGAGGATAAGTTTTCAAGCAGGTCAGACTGTATCACATTGATGTGTATTTTATAGTAACTGAAACAGTAACTTATAAAAGATACTTATTTCCTTCTGAATCAGGATTTTAGGGAAGAACCAAATTAGTATTGGATCTTAATAGGGTTTCTGTCCTTTCCTCCCTCTCCCATCAAAGTTAAGACAACTGGGGAGTGCCACCTATGAAAGCCTCAGGTAAACAGGAATGATGCACTCATGAAAAATTCAACGTCTCTGCTGTCTTTACCTGCCTGATCTGTGCCTCTGTGGAATCCCCAGTCTCTGTATTAGCATCAGCATCATTTATGTACCCTAGTTCTCTCTCTCCTGGCTGTGGCTGGTAGCACAGCCACCAGCAGTGCTTGTGCTGCTTCTGTATCAGGCCCGCTGGCTGCAGCGTCATGTCGGCATGCTCTCTAATCACTGCAGCAGTTCCTGAGTCGCTCACATTCTCTGCCAGAACATAATGGCTGAGTGTCATGCATCTCGTCACCGTGCATATGCAGGTAGTTCCTTCTCAAAGATCTCGACCTGCCAGTCTCGTGAAGTAGGATTTGTTTTCTCTTGGGGGCATTTGTTGCAGGATCTCAGGATCTCCAGAGGTACATGAAGTGTGAGCTCGGGCTTGCTGCTTCTTGCTGGCTCACAGCTGTGTTGCCAGGTGGTGGCACGCAGTTACTTACCCTTTGTCCTTCTTGTTGTGATTTCATAAACTGCTGGAGCAGCTACACTAATTGCCCATAACTTTCTTAATGTTACTTTTCCTTTTGCTAGTGTTCATTACATAATCGTAAGTAGCAGTGAATGTTACCAGAAATTATTTCAGATCTATGACGCCATTCTTCAGCAAATCCATCAACAAAAATGAGATACTGTAGAACAGTGGCAATAATTTCATTTTCAGATTTAATAAACTGTGTATTGAAGGAAAATTCTCTGCACGTTTGATTAGTGCTGTAGCACTGACGGTAGGTCTGGAAATTAGATTCTGTCCCCCTCTTCCCTCCCAAGTCTGTGCACCTCAGAGGAGGAGTTCAGAACAGCAGAAGTGTTAGCAAGTGGGATTTCGTAGCATGAAATAGTGGGTATTATTTTGGCAGTCTAACACTAGTGACACTGTGCTCTGTTGTAAAAAGTTGGGACTGTGCTAAGACTTGATTTCAGCCTGGAAAGCAAAACTGATATACTTATGGGATTTCAGCTTGGCCTTGCTTTAATAAGAGCCTCTTGTCTCTAAATCAGGATGTAAGAGCTTATGTAAGACCTGTCAGTGAGGTTTAATAATTTCTGATGAATGAAGAAGTTGAACTTAGGATGTTTTTGATTTTTTCAGTCCTTTTTGCAGAACCTTTTTATAAGTCTCTAAGCATGTGTGTCTGTACAATCAGAATGAACTGTGAAGCAATCCACTAGCTCATGTGTTTGATTTCTATAAGGTGAAGTCCTGGCTGTGCTCTCTGTCCGTGTGTAACTGAGGGAGGTGACTGCCTATTGTTTTCTCTCCCACAAATAAGATACAAAATGTAATCTAACTTTTCTGTTAGAAGTTATTATTGCAGAGCGGTTCAAAAAGTTAAATGCTGTTCTGTTTGTTGCCAGCACAGTTCTCAAATCTCATTCCTCACTATTCAGTCTCTGCAAAAATAACTGGATCCTGCCCAAAAAGGGGCCGCCTAGCCTGCACTGCTGCATTTCAGTCGATCCTTTATGCATCATAAATCTAATGTTTCACCCATGAAATTTATTTTCTTTTTTAAAATGTCAGGGAAGAACTTACATTCCTGTTCAAAACTGGGTTTTGAATTCCTTTGCTATCTGGAAGAGCTTTTGTTATTTGCAGTGCTTTGGGAAAGCACAGCTTCTGGGTGGCGTCAACAGTGATGGATATTCACTATCATTTCATTTTTCTAAGCAAGATTGTTGTATCTGTGATAACATTGGGTGTGTGGGTGGGTTTTTTTGGTTGGTATATTTTTTTCCCTGTGACAGTGGCCCAGCACACCCATTTGTTTCCAGCAGACATTTTAATATGGGTGGATTTTTTGTGTCTGATTTTGGAACATCCAGTCTCCTTTACTTACAACCAAGGCAGTACCATCGGGGTTTTACAAGTAGTATTTTCTATATAGGAAAAGTGAGGGGGTTCTGCTGTCACCAGTACTGCATAGTGGAGGGGCATTGTTAATTTTGGATGTTTTGCTGAACCTTGAGGTCACAGAACACCCTGAGGGAGGAGGAAAGGTGCTCTCTCCCAATCTTTGGTCTTTGTACCAGGGCTCTGTTGTTCAGGGAACCTGTAACCCATACAGTCTTGCATTCAAATAAGCACACAAATCTTCTGCCTCTGCTCCATGCTTTCTGTGCAAAGCTGCTTAGGAGCTCCCTCATTCTCATGCAGTGCTGCAGCCTCTGTTCTGCAGCAGGAAAACCTGCACTGTTCCTCTTCACCTGATGTGTTAGAAGAAGTTGGATGTCAGGGGTAAGTTCTTTACAGAGAGAGTGGTGAGGTGCTGGCACACGCTGCCCAGGGAGGCTGTGGATGCCCTGCCCCTGGAGGTGTTGAAGACAGATTGGAGCGCTGGGCAGCCTGCTCTAGTACCAGATCTGCAGGTTGGTGGCTCTGCCTGTGGCAGGGGGTTGGAACTTGATGATCCTTTGGGTCATTTCCACCCAAGCCATTCTATGATTCTAACTGATGTACGCGTTTGTGTTTTCAGCAAAGAGCTTTGGAATTCAAAGCCTAGCAGCTATTAACAACTTCATTTTGAGACCAGTGTTTGTTTTTGAGTCAGGCACTCGGATCAGTTTGCCTCAAGCTTTCTAAATACACACTGGATAAATCTGGGGCCCTGCCCTTAGGAGAGCTGGAGCTCGGATTTGTGCTGTGCTCAGAAATGTGTGGGCACTGGTTTGTGGCGAGTTCAGCGCGAGGCCTGGGAAGTGCATGTGGGTTCACAGAAACCTAAAAATAACAGTACTTGGGTTAAACCTCTTTATTTGTGTGGGCTTGTGACCCTGATTGAGATAAATGTACTCTAGCTTTCTGGTGTTACCACCATCCATGAATACTAATAGTGGGGAAAAAAGTGCTTTAATTAGTGCTGCATTGGCCACAGATGCTTTTGACAAATCAGATGATGAAAAATGAAAATCAGTGATAACTGTTCCTCTGCAGTACTGAGGGGCTCGTGTAGCTGAGCCTGGGTGACATCAGTGACAACGTGTAATGCAGCAGTGAATCAGGGCTGGGTAAACACTTTTCACCACTGCTTTCTGTTGAACAAATGTTATCATTTTGTCATTAAGGCTTAGAGTGACCTTGCATCTACTACAGCCCATTCTGTTCTTCAGGCTGTTCAGCTTCACATAGTTTTCAAAATAAAAAGAAGGAAACAAAAAAGTGAACTTAACCTAGGGAATTCTCTGAACTGAACAGCGAAATGCATCTGAGCAGCCAGTGACACAAGCCAGGGTATTCAGGAGCACACATCCTTTTGGTCACTGAGGTTGGTTGGGTAAGATGAACCTGAATTATTCTGATGGGAGGTTTGCATTTCATTAAAAAGAGAGAGAGATGCCCTACCTGATCTCGTGGAAGGCTTGTCCTAATCACAGGTCAGATCAGTTTAACCTGAGCACCAGAGAAGGATTAAGGAGGATTTTTGGTGGTCTCCTGTCTGACGTTCAGTCTCTGGCTGTCGCCAACAGAATAAGGTGCTGTACGAATGAACAGGAGGCACTGAAGTGCTTTGGAAGCTGTAAATAACACGAGACATCGTGCATGTAGAAACTTTGGTTTTTTTTCCAATGCCTGTGAAAGAGAGCAGATTCAGAGATTTCAGAAGCAAAGGAACCGTGATCTCAGCACAGACACACTAAAACATATTCTGGAAGCTGGATTAAAGCTTATGTTTTAGAAAAGATTCACGAAGCAAAGTTTCTGACACAGAATTCCAGCGTCTGTGAGTAGGAATCTTCCATCTTGATTCAAGGCTAAATGAGTCTGACACTTGCTCTCCAGCGTGAAATCTCTCCGTGTTTTTCTTGGCAGGACTGAAAGTCGCTCGCAGCCCTGAGAACAGCTCATCTTTCTGCGTACCCAGACAGGTGGAGCTGCTCATCCTGCCAAGGTAGTGCTTTACCCTCTGCTTCATTTTTGTAGCCCTTGCACTTCTGTAGATTTTCACATCCTTTTTGAAGTGTGTATATAAGGACCAGAATTTATGTCTTATTAGCATTTTTGTTTCAAGGTTAGAGAGACTAATTTTGCTACTTGATATTCTTTATTTTATTTGGTGATTGCACTAGACAGTGTGGTCACAGCACTGTCTTTGCTGTGATTTATGGTTGCTCCGGAATTCAGATCTTGCCTTTTTAACACCAAGTAATTCTGGCATAATTTTCATCTCTGAACGTACTCCTCTGCATTAGCTGGGTTCAGCTGAGTTTTGTGGTGTTATATTATTAATTTGGTAATTCTGTGGTTTTTACTTGAGGAGCTTCTTAAATTGGAACTCAGCTTTTCAAAACAAAATTGCATACAAAACAGCTTCTGTGGTATTTGGCAGGTTGTATTTGGCAGTGTGAGCTTATTTTGACGGTTCCTTAAGTCCAAGTTCAGTGAGCAGCAAATTCTGTGTCAGTTCCAGTGCAGAAACAGCTTCGTAAAAGGAGTGAGTCTGAAAAGCCATGATATGACTGAGCCTCTGTCCTGAGGCTCCTGTTGTTCACTGAACTGAAGGGGTTATTTTAGGAGCAGCCAGAGTCCTCAAAAGAAGCCACCTGTGACCACAGGTGCTCCCCTGGTTCAAAGTGTTTGTGTAGAGAGAGGTTTTCTGTGATGTGAGCAGTATTGCCCTTACATTATCATAGAATCCTTAGAGTTGGAAGGGACTTTTAAAGGTCACATAGCCCAACTTCCCCGCTGTGAACAGGGACACGCACAGCTAAATCAGTTGCCCAGGGCCTTACCCAGCCTGCTTTCTGCCATCTCTGTCCTTAGTCATTCATGAATTTATGCACTGAACCTTTCCAGAAATGCAATTTCAGAATCACTTGGAAAAAATCTAGACACTTACTGAATCCAAGAAATGGAAGCAAGGTAATTTTTCTGCTGAATAGACATTTCTGATCGTGTAAGCTTAAAAAGAAACTGCTGAGCAGAAAGGATTGGGAAGAAGCGTTGAGGACCAACTGACCTGTCCATCAGATGATGCAAGTTAACAGTTTTGAGAGTCGTGCCTTTTAAAAAGTCTTCTTCTATTCCCATCCTCACATTGTCACAAAAGGTTTTTCTGCCTTTCTGCTCGGATTATTTCCTTGCTGCCTTTTAACCTGTTGTTTGCCATGCCAGCCGGGGTAGCTAGCCAAGGGTGTTGCCTGGCTGTGCTTCCTCGTGCTTACCAGGGGTTCCTTGGATCTTTGAAAAGAAATGCAGTTTCTGACAGTCTTTGTCTCTTTAACTGTGATCCTTGATTTACAGCTAAAGCAGCTTTGTGTTCTGTGCAGTTACTCTGTTAGAAGCATTTATCTGATTTAATAGAATGATTCCCATAGTGGAGACCAGGTAATAAAGAGGGACCTCGGGGTTTTTGTTTGGTTGGGTTTCCTTCTGTTTTTCCCATGAGCTGGCTACAGTCAGAGATGTGACAGGTAAAGCCATAGCTCAGCAGTAGAAGCCAAGCCCAGAAAAATCTTGCAGTGGGGAGTTCAGTAAGGCTTGAAATATTTTCCCTGAAATAATAAATTTAGTTTGGTCATCGGTCTGAATTGCCAGTTTTGATACTGTGTTGTGACCATAGCTTTTAGCACTGATGTTCTTCCACTTTTCCTGCTGATCTCCCTAAAGCAGTCTTGTTTCATAAATACATGGAATTTGCTTGAATTTGAACTAGATTATTGGCTTTTTGCAGAGATTGTTTTAATGTAAGAATTGGAAATGCTTTTTTCTCTAACCCTGCTTTTAAACTACTGTCATAGATACTGAGGCGTGATATTACTGATCTGAAATGCAGCAGTTGTAGTGAGATAAGCATGCAGTTGGTTTTCTCTGTGTTCTGAGAAGGCAGTGTTTGACTGGCAGCTCCCCTGTTGGTGAGCGGGATGGGGGAGCCTTCATTCAGTGCAGCATAAAGAAGTGTTTGTGTTCGTGAAGTTGTCTCTTCCTGCTTGAAAACAAAGAGCAGTGGAAATTTTGAAGATGCATGAGCCAGGAACATTTGGTAAAGAAAATAATTTGGTTATTCATGATGCAGAGTACGTTGTCCGCTAAGAAGTGTGGTCATGATTTACTTTCTTTGTTCTTAGACTTCCTAAGGTAGCGCCAACTTTTCCTCCTGAAAGTTCAGTAGGAAACATTTGAAATGGAAAGAACAAATCCGATGTCATTGGTGCCAAAATGTTCTCACTGAACATGATAGAAACTGTAGTGCAAACAATAAATCACTTATTTGTGTAGTATACCGGTAAGATAATTTGTCAAGGAGCAAGGTGGACAGGTTTTATTCTCAAGTAAAGGAAAATTGTTAAAAATATAGAAAGCATCAGAATATTGGGTGAAGTAGTGATGGGATAAGCTTGGGAGCAACTCTTGACATGGTGCTGATGGAACCTTGCTGTCTGTGGGTGGGTGCTCAGACTGCTGTTTTCCTGTTGCCCGCTGTTGGTGCCTTTGGTGTGGCACAGCTGCTCAGTGACCTCAGGTGCCTGCAGCAGCACACCACAGCAGCCTTCTGCTGCTCCCTTCTGTCCCTTCCTGGCACTCCTGCTCTGTGTCTCAGCTTTGCACAGCCCCCCGACTCCATTTGTTTTGCACTCCCTCCTGCAGTAGCTTCTCATCAAACCTTTTTTCTGTGGCGTAGTTCTATCCAGTGCCTCATTTTAAGAAAGACAGGGAGCGTCTGGAGAGAGTCCAGCTGGAGGCTGCAGGGATGGCAGGGGACCTGGAGCTATCTCCCTTATGAGACAAGGCTGAGACCTGGGGCTGGAGAAGAGAAGGCTGGGAGTGTGTGTGTCAGCGCTTCAGTATCAGACAGGCAAGTGGATGGGACCAGGCTCTTTTCAGCAATGCCCAACAAAAGGACGAGGGGCAGTGGGCACAAACTGAAACACAGGAAGATCCATCTGAACACACACAAAAACATTCTTTACTTTGACGGTGACAGAGCACTGGAACAGGCTGCACGGAGGGATTGCAGATTCCTTCTCTGGGGACGTTCAAGATCCTCCTGGGTACTTTCATGAACAACTTGCAGTAGGGAGCCTGCGTTAGCAGAGGGCTGGACTGGAGTATCTCAGAGGACCCTTCCAACTTCTGTGAGTCTGTGAGTTGTGGCATGAGAGGAGAGAACTTGTTAGAACTGTCAGAGACGAGTGGGTGCAAAGCAAATTACTGCATGGTTGTTGAGCTACGTGCTTCTGTCTTCTTTGCTGGTGACTGGAGTTGTAGTGGTGGCTCTGGGCTGAGAAGAGCCCTGCTGGCTCACTTTGAGTTGGACACAAGCTCCCATACGAGTGTTCTGCACACACAGCACTCTGCACAGAGCGTTTGTAAGGTACCAGGATGGCAAGTCACAGTCTGTGATTTTGAGTTTTCGGTATTTTCTTGTTTTTTTTCCCTCTTTGTTATGACTCCATTTCGCAAGATCTGTGATCAGATCAGTTTAGAGTTAATAATAAAAATAAATGAAATAATTGCAGGGCTCTGTTTTTGTTTGTTTAAACCACATTTGGTTTTCTTTTTGTATGTGCTGTCTTAGAGCTAGCGGGATGTTTAAAAGTATGCTAAAGTCTGTTGGGCCCCCTTGTCTTGACACAAGCTCCTTCCTGCTTCTCAGAGTGCTTGTATTCTCAGTTGGCCTCAGCAGGCTCAAAGCTGCATGGATGTGAAGAGGTGTGGTCAGTCCTTCAGTGGCACTGAGCCCTTGGGTTAGATCAAGTCCCGTCTGCTTGCAGCCTCAGCAAAAATACTTTTCCTTTGGGTGTGGAGGAGCAAAAATAACTCAGTGCTATTGCTATTTGTGATGGCAAAAAGAAAATAATAATTGAAAAGAAAAAAAGTCAACAGAAAAAGCACAACTTTTCCCCAGCAACAGAAAACCCCACCCGACCTTGGAGTGATTGCAGTGTTCCTCCAAGCAGTGCAGATAGCTGGTCCCTAGCTGAGAGCTTCTTGTGAGCCATTGAGGAGCTCCTCACAGTTCCTGTAGCATCTGTGGTGCTGCTACAAGCAGGAAACACTTCTGTTTTTATCAGGAGCAGTACTGTGCCGTTGTCTGTAAGGGCACTGTAAGTTATATAAAGCTGCTTCCCTGACCATGGCTGTGCACACGCCGTGCGGGGAGTCTCACATGCTGAGAACTGGCCCGATGGCTCTCAGTTGATGTGGTCCTTTTTGGGAAATCCATTAAAGCTTTTATGCATACACGGATATGAGAAGAATGGATTTAATTCCTTCAGTGGCTATATGCTGTGATGTGAGTTTTGTGGGTTTGCCCGTAGAAGGAGCAGCATCCATCACTGATAGTCTACCATAGAATCTCAGAGAGGTTTGCTTTGGAAGGACCTCACAGCCCACCCAGTCCCAACCTCAGGCTGCCCAGGGCCCACCCGTCCCACCTCCAGGGATGGGGCACCCACAGCTTCTCTGTTTGAAAGTTGCTGCTCCCAGAGGAGCATTTTGAGCGCTGAGCTTCCAGCCGTGGCTTTCCGTTAAGGGTGTGGTGTCACTGTCACAGTTGTGCCAGAAAAAACAAGCATGGCAAAAGGTCCACTGCAGCTTATCTGACTTCCCTGTCTGCTCAGCTTAACTGTTCAGATTCCTTTTATTTTCTGTCTGTGCACACGTTGCTGAAGGTCTCACCGCAGAGTCCAACTTGCCTTCCTCTCAAAGGGTTTTTGAGGAAATTCGTAGATAAATTTCAGTGGCTTCTGTGAAATGTTGTTAAGCACATCTGTAATTGGAAGAGCATTACCTTTCTCATCAGCAGCTGACACTGAAACCAACAATTGCTGTGATAGTTGTATTAAAAGAGATTGGTTTAAGACCATGCAGGGACTGGGGGCTGCCACTAACTGTGGGTATCTGTAGGACTGAGCCAGGTATTTAACCTCAGGTATAAAAGGACTGCTTAGGGATGAACACTGAATTTCCAGTTGAATTATTGCATTCCAGATCCTTCTCAAAATCCAGATTAGAACAGGAATAACGCAAGCGCAGTGCGGTGCTGTGGTCCCATTTGGGGACTGCCTTTGTGAGGCTGCTGGCAGCAGCACGGAGCAAGGAGTGTGGACGTGCTGTTGTTTTGCAAGCAAGAAACAGGCAGAGGCATTGGGATTGATAACAGATCTCAGAGAAGAGGCTGTAGAACACGGTAGTGTGTGTTGAGTGATTTGTTCCCTGGCTTTAGGAACAGCAGGCAGACCTATTTTCTGATGTAAGAATTAGGGAGGATGAGATCTACCCATTCCGATGTCTCAAAGTAGATCATTTTCTTCACTGCTCTGATTTTGTTCGGCATGTTTTGCATTTCAAAATAACCTGCTTTCTCTGTGTACTTCCACATCTGAGGTGGTTTCAGCTAATAAATATGCAAGTAAATGCTTAATCCAGTTCCCAGGCAAGCACAGTTCAAGGCAAGCAGATAAGGAAAATTTTATAATAGAGGTGTGTATCAATATTTACCTGTTCTCGTGTGAAGCAGGAGAGACACTGTTTAGATGAAGATACATATAATCTCTCCTGCTGCATAGGATGAGGAATTGCAGTAACTTGGCAATATCAGCAGATTCCAATGGTACTAATCCTTACAAACCTGAAGGTGTAATGAAATGAGGAGCTGAGGTTGGCTTTTTCCTGCCTGTTTGAGCCCCCGGTCTATATCAGTATAACCAAAATGAGTTTGTGATCTCAGTGGGGCAGGGAGCTGGAGGCTGCTACTCAGTTCCCTTCATCTATTCCTATACCAGCTGCAGAAGACCTGCAGGTTGACTTGGCACAGTTTTTGGTGAAGTCGTTAAATGCCGTGAGGCCATGGGATTTCAACGTGGTGAATTTGACGTGTAATGGACATCATTGCAGCTTGCCAAACAAGTTAAATGCTTGCAGTTCAGCAAAGTACAGTTTGCATTGGTGACATTTTGCTAATCCTGTGGAACGTGCAAAGAAATGAGCCAGTGGGCTCCTTCCATTCACTTTAATGTCTGAAATTTAAGAAAGTTACGGTGAATTGAGACGTCGTGTGTTCTCACATTGCTGTCTGTGCCAAGATCTGAAACACTGCCATGCTTTGGAAAGTTGCTTTGGAAAGGCTTCAAGGGCTGGGTGCGGGAGTTCTCGTGGTGGTGTTGTGTGGCATGTATCCACGTGGTACACTGGACCTCGCATATACGTTAGCCTACATTTCTTGTCACATCTTTTAAAAGCATTTTTCTTTATGTTGTTGCTATCCAACTGCAGAAACAGGGCTTTTGAGTTTGGAAGGCAGTGGTGGATTGGGACAACTTCTCTGGAACAAGAAGCACTAAGTTCTCAATTATTTCCTTGCTTTATTTGCTCATCTTCTTTGTTTTCTTCAGGCTCCCTAAGGCTGTACTATGAATGGTGATTCAGGTGCGGCGGTGGTGACCTCGCCACCTCCAACAACAGCCCCTCATAAAGAGAGGTACTTCGACCGAGTTGATGAAAACAATCCTGACTATTTGAGAGAGAGGAATATGGCACCTGACCTTCGCCAGGATTTTAACATGATGGAACAGAAGAAGAGAGTCTCCATGATTCTTCAGAGCCCGGTGAGGGAAGAAAATGCTCCATCCTTCAAGTGATGAATTTATTGTCTCTCCACTGTTTTAACTTTCTTCTAAAGTTATTAGCCCAATTTTTCTCACATTACCTGGTTGAAGTTTTATTGTCTGATCATGAAGAAGCCTCTCAGACTTGATTTTTGAATTCTGTATGGAATCAGTCAGCATTCTTTTCATATCATCTATGCAGTTCTAATAAAACATTTTTTTAATTGTTTCGTATTTTAACACTCATTTAAATACTTAAATCAAGTAAATCTTCTAAGAGTAGCTTATTCAAGGCATAATTTTTTATGCCATCATTTTTTATTTCGTCTGATATTTGGAGTATTATTATACATCTCTTCCAGAAAAGGCGCAGAGTTGGAAGTATTGAAAGGTTTGAGGATGAGAGATATTTCTGTCACGGAGGAAGTGCACACGACAAAGCTTATTTAATTGCATTTGTTCCTTTTACAGTAACTGATGGGTGACTTTAGATACGGAATGTTATGACCTGTCTGTAGCAAGAATAGTCTGTAGTGGTAAATGTACTGGTTTCCATGTGGGACCAACTCCTTTGATTTATATTTACCCAATGGTGGGAATACTCCTGTTACAGTTTGTGGTATTCTTGTCAAAAGTAGCATCTACTAGCTATCTACAGTCTTGTTTTCCATCATCCAGCGATAAAGAAACACGTGCACATGCATGTACAAAGTAAAGTACAGTTTCAGGATGCATTGGCTGTGTGCTCCTGCATGCCTTGACTCAGTTCCCTCTGAGCTACGCTAGTATATTTTTTTCTTTCAGTGATTTTTTCTGTCAGATTTTGTATCTTTGAAGTCAATTGCACACCTTTCTCCTCCTGTAAATCCATATTAGTAGGTTCAGTGAACTTTGGTGTCACTTGGAAAGAGAAATACAAAATTACAAAATAAGTTTCCCCTATCCCTGCTGCTCTATGCAGCATCATTTTCAAATGGAAGTATGCATTGAGTAATACGACTCTGAGCTGGTTTGGGCAAGAGCTATAGCACGTTTTCATTTAAGTGTTAAAAAGAAGCTATGCATGAGAAGCTGAAGTTCATGTGTATGTGCTTTACAATGTACAATGTCCTGTTGGCAGGCTTTTTGTGAAGAATTGGAGTCTATGATCCAGGAACAGTTTAAGAAGGGGAAGAATCCAACAGGTTTATTGGCTTTACAGCAGATTGCAGATTTTATGACAACAAATGTGCCAAATGTCTACCCAGCAGCACCACAAGGAGGAATGGCTGCGTTAAACATGAGTGAGTGCCCTTGGAGGTGGAGTGGTTGAATTCTCCTGTCTGAAAGGCTTAAAATGAAGGCAGTGTGAATACTGTGAATTTTATTGTGTTCTGTGAAGTTCAGATACTACCCTGTCCTCTCTATGGAACACTGCAAACAGAAAATGAATGGATTCATTTCTAAACAACTGTGACACACAGTGTGATTCGTGTGTATAATTTATATCAGAAATCATGAAGTATAATGCCTTAATTGAAAGATAAGCCTGATGAGTACACATTAGTTGAAAATGTCAACATTTTCATCTTTACCAGCTGGACTGTCTATAGGAGGATGAAACTCACTAGTAGCCCAGTAACAGCAAAGTTGTTCAGGAACTATTTTTTGCCATTGAAATACTATTCACAGCTTTTTTTTCTGTGTGGTCAGAAGAAACATCAGGAGCCAAAAAGAAAGAAACCACTTAAGTATGTGCAAATATGTGCACACATAGGTTTTGTGTCAGGATAATGCAAATCCCTGTCTGTGCTCCAAAATGAATGTGTACTTTAGTCTGTGTCGTGGCAGATTCTGCTCTGTCACAGCTCCTCTAAGTGATACTTCTCAGTGCACTGTAGCTCAACCTACAGAGACTGTAATTTATTATTATAATAATCCTCCTCTATTTAGCTGCCATTTATTTTTTCTTAATTAAATAGCCTTACTAGATGTATCCCTGCAAAGAAGAACTGTACAAAGCCTTATGTCTCAAGAAGTGGAATATTTGGGGTTTCACTTCTCTGTTATGAATTAATAGTTGTATTTTATGAGATTGCTGGGGGGGATTTTTGCTAAAGAACTTATCATCACCTTAATTCTGATGAACATTGAGGAAGGAAACTTGTGCTGACTCAACCTAAGATCTTGTCAGAGATCTTAATTATATTCATGTAGTATATATAATGACACTATAGTAATTAAAGCTTGCTCTCCATTTCTAAGACCAAAATGTTGATACTAACTAGCAAGAAAAAACATTCTAACTATGATGGCTTTTATTGTGTTCTGGCTGACGTTGAACACAACTGCCTTGTGCTTCTCTTCTCTTCTCAGGCCTTGGCATGGTGACACCAGTGAATGATCTCAGGGGGTCTGATTCCATTGCTTATGAAAAAGGGGAGAAGTTATTACGATGTAAATTGGCTGCTTTCTACAGATTAGCAGATCTCTTTGGCTGGTCTCAGCTTATTTACAATCATATAACAGTGAGTATTGAATCAACAGATAACTGAACCAATTGTTTTAGAATACAAGTGAATTGATTCCCTCCCTCATCTGTCATTTTCTCTTTGTGTGGAAGAAGAGCAAAGTGGTATTGAAAGCAGTATAATAGTGAAGAGATTAGTCATTGCATCTCAAGAATAAGAGCTGAAATGGCTTGGATGTCAGCTACCGTAGTCTGAATAGAGTCTTAAGAGAGTGTACATGAAAGGTCTTACAGTGAAATGTAAGGTTCCTGAAAGACTGAATGTTTTAGTGTTGTAAATGGCTCGAGTAATTGTATTATTCTGCAAGGTGATGTCTTCGTTTCTGAAGTGCTAGGCCATCTTTTCATTGGTAATACCATTCATTTTTATTGAAAGTTCTCTACTGACTTCTTTGAAAAAGAAACCATAGTATTTTGGGCCACGAGTGGACTGTTCAGCTTGATGTTGCATGCCAGCAGTTTTCTTTGTGACTGAGTAATCGCTGGCATCCGTAGTAAGAATGACAAGGAGGTCAAATCAAGGAGGTTTTATGTGCCAGAAGGATGATCAACATGGGTCTCATGAGTGAAGTCACAGCTGTGGTGTGCAGCTCAGTTGATTGTTTTCCTAACAGAGCTGGATTGTTGTAGGGTTTTGTTCCACGTAGTAGAGGTGGTCTTTGATGTATTTTCAGTTCTAAATTGCAATCTGAATGAAATATAGTAATCTAATTATTTCTGCGTTTTGAGATTTCAAGGTATATTGCTCATGAAGCAATGAAGATGATGAATGGTATGAGTAGGCACAGGATCAGGCCGTGTTGATCAGACCATTTGGTTCTTTTACTGAGGGAACATATCCAGCATAATGGTTCTTGTAAACAGCTCTGTGCCACCCCCATGATTTTTCATACATGACGTGAAAATTGATTCTGTAAAAGGAACATTACTGCAGTAAAAGATTAGCAGGCAGGCAGTTTTGGAGGTGGCTTTCTGGTGTCGTGTTTAGCTGTGGGAATATTCGAGTTTAGATGTGAAGTTATGTGTAATGAGGAGCTGTGTGTCTGGAGGCATAAGCAAGGCCATGTAATTGGGGAATAATGCATCAAGTTTGTTTTCTTTTACAGAGGAGGGAAAGCACAGAGAGCTTAGATAATAAGGTTAGATAATGTGTTAGCAGTTGGGTTGGAAGATAGGGCACTTGGAGAATGAGATGTTGGAAATGTTTTAAATGTATTTTGCTTTTGAAGGGCAAAGCAGCGTTGGAAAGTTTTTTGTTGATTGTCACCAGCAATCACAAATGGTAGTTAACTTTCTTACACAGATTCCTCCATGAATAGCATCCTGAAAGATGACTAAGAGATACAGTTTGCCTTGAGAAGATGATGTGGACCAAGGTTGTTAGTTTACAGAATAGTCTCATCTTTGTTGTGTGTGCTTATATGTTAAGTGATATTGTGGAGGAAAGGTGCTCTTTAGAACGTGGCAGGCATTACCACTTCATGCAGAGCTGGATTTTGACTCCAGGTTTTCATTTGTTGTGAATGGATGCTCTAATTTCTAGGTGATTGCATTGAAGTTAAAAGCCACTAGTGCTCTAAAAAGATGAAAACAGTCTTCCGTGGGGGATGTCACTGTATAAGCTGGAGGAGAAGGGCTTTGTGAGGGTATGAGACACACGGCAGTGTGGGCACATGAGAGAGCTGATAGCAATAGCTCTGCTTTTCTGGATCCTTGTCAGTCTGACTGCTGCTGTGTGTGGGGGTGTTCAGACTGGTCCAGTCCTGACACAGAAGCAGAATTGCAGAGTTACCAAGAGCTTTCTTGTCGTGTAAAAGAATATGCAGTGAACTTGGGTGCCTCCAGGGTTAGGCAGAATTTGAGACGACAGGTTTACTGAAGGTACTTCATTCACTGGGTCTTGGTTTGCTTTGAGGGCATGAGTTGTTTATTAGATCTGATCCTAAAGTAAGATGGTTTGTGAGCTGCTGCTGCTTGTTTATCTTATGTTTAAGCTTTCTCATTAGCTCTTGCACATTTGAATAATACCTGTTTTTTGTTTTGCATAATTAAGAGACCTTCTAGATGATGTAAAGTTCTGTAATGGAGAATTATTTTGGTGATTCATAAAAGTACAGGTTAACTTGAACTAGCTAGTGCAGAAGGCTCAGGTGCTGTGGCATGTAATCAGCTGGTCATTAAGGAAGGCAGATTTGTACCACATACTTTCAGGTTACTCATCAACTACTTATTAAAAAGAAATATTTTCCTGCAGTGGAACTCTGTGAAAGTATATATCCATTTAATGCTGAAAGAAGTAGAAGACTGAGTGAAAAGTAGGTTTGTCTCGAGGCAATGGAACACTTGTGGCTTGGATGAAGTCACCTGCAGAGCTTCCTTCAAACTTCAGTCACTCTGTGAAAACATGAAGAAATAAAAATGGTGACATTAGCAAAATAGGGAACTTCCTGAAATTCTATCTGAACTTTCGCTTTAAAAGATCTTTGTGAGCTCTGAGAAACATGCTTCTGGCCTGATCTCTGAAGTGAGCATATGTTTTGTTAGCATGATTTATTTCTTTTGATAATCCATTTGAACTCTGCATTGAGAAACACCTCCATTATCTGTCCAGTACGTTTCATTGTTCAGTGTTAGAACTGGTGCATTCCGAGCTGCGGATGTTGTGAAGTCAGCATTATTTTTGTATTATGAACTCAGTTATCTCTCATGGCACCAGGACCAGTGGTGAAACCCTACTCAGCATCAAGATGTTTTAAATCAATGGGCCAAATTCTTAAATTTTCTTACTTTCATACTTTCTATTTGACCGGAGGGTAATACAGTTGAAGTATAAATTCATTCTTAAAAAAGCCAACAACACTTTTTTGCTTTTAACACGATGTCATTCTTTTTATCTGCTGTTATTTAGATGTCTTTTCTACAGAACGTGAGGACTTAGCAGTGTTCCACTGGTCTGAACAACTGGAGTGGATGTCCCATCTGATTCTGTTCAACATGGCTTGAGTGCGTTACCATCTGTCTCTGCATACATGAAAGATGTATTGCATATGCCATGCTCATACTTGCTCCCATACGCAAGAATTGGAAGCAACTTTTGTATTTTGGGGCCGTAATGTATGCTTTAAATAAAATATTCCTAGTAACTTAGCTTTTACTTTTCTTCTGTCCTTAGGCCAGAGTAAATTCTGAGCA
This sequence comes from Callipepla californica brunnescens, assembly GCA_023055505.1. Taxonomy (NCBI): domain Eukaryota; kingdom Metazoa; phylum Chordata; class Aves; order Galliformes; family Odontophoridae; genus Callipepla; species Callipepla californica. The sequence continues at coordinate 35,296,914 of JALIRH010000005.1, read as the reverse complement.
GGAACACTTCCTCATTGTACCTTTTGGACTTCTTTACAGTGAAGTTACTGCCTCCAGCCTGGTAAGCAGTGACAGTTTTTCACAGTTGTAAAATAAAAGCAGCTGAGTATTTTCTCTGTAACTGTTTAAATTCTGTCATAGAAAATTCTTTTTAAATGATTTATTTTACATGTTGAGAATTGCTTTATTGAACATGGTTTGTTTTGGTACAGCTGAGGTGTCTCTAAGGAGGATTTCTTTCCACATGCTCACCACCAGGTGTCCTCCAGCTGATCTAGCTGTGAACAGGAACCAGATCTTTTGGATAAGCTAACCATGCCATACCCTCAAAAGCCATTGGCTGCTGAGTCAGGCTTGTTAAGGGAAACAACATGCATTTTGGACATAAATGCCAGTTACAGTTTCAAGGCGTTCTGTCAGATGCTTAATTCAGTTGACATCGTTTAATGATGTGAGCAGCTGAGGCCAGAGATAAACTGTCTTTCTGAGATCTAATGGTAGTAGCTGAAGACACTGCACCCCTAACTGTTAGCTCGTGGGAAGCCTTTTGTAAGCATTTGTCTTAAGTTTACACTGCTACTGAAGGCAGCTTGCGATAATGTGATGGGCTTCCTTGTGTTGGAACAAAATGGAAGCTTTCACATTGCTCTTCTGCTTTGGCTCCCGTAGGTTAGTAATGCCTAGCAGAGGGGAGAGATATTTGAGGAGTAGTACCGTTTCAGATTTGTGCTGTTTGTGTCATGTAGCAGTTCTAAATACTCCTCCTTTGGCTGTCTGTAAAATTTGGCTGTTTCTTACCTAACTCCACCTTTTAATACTCTGTAAAATTTTAATTGAAAAACTGTAAGAAAAGGAAATGAGTAAAGTAAGAGACCTTCCCGCTCTTGTTAGTTTGGAACCTTCAGAAGAGATTAAGGACCACGTGCTGGCTTTTGTGTTGTTGACTGGGTTGGATTTTTTCTTTTGTTTTTTCTTCTCTTCCTGCTTTATCTTTATAGTAGAAAAAAGTAAGTACTTGTTAAAATACCAGAAGAAAGATATTTTTAAAGTATCAGAGCTAGATGCTGAATTAAATCAGACTGACAGTTTTTGATTTAGGAAACAAATTCTTTTCATTTCTAGGTTAAAATCAATATTCAGGGGGATGTAGTTGACCGTGGAAGCACTAACCTGGGAGTAAACCAAGCTGGTTTTACTTTGCACTCTGCAATCTACGCGGCTCGACCTGATGTGAAGTGCATTGTTCACATTCATACTCCAGCGGGGGCAGCGGTACGCACACTGTTCAGTTTCTGCTCTCTGTGTTCCGTTTCCCTCCCCACACATAAATGCATAAAAACATTGGTCTCATCTTAATCATAGTTTTGCTTCCTTTTTGGTGGTCACAAGAGCTTCGAGTATCTGGCTAAATCAGTCAGGCTCTCCTTATTTGATTGTCACATGAGTGATTGGACAGTCTATTGAGCTCTGGAATTGGAATGCTCAAATCTCACGTTTGTATGCTGTTTACTACACAAGTCCCTATCTTTTGACAATAAGTCATTTTCTGTTTGTTTGGTACAGCACGATTTTATCAAGATTTTCTTAAGTGTTTTCATATTTTTCAGCGTTCTGAGTACAAAAAGCTCTGGCAGCACAGCTTCGGGTAGACTATAACAGTCCTTAACAAATGGCTGTGGATGGACAGATGGATGAACACAAGTGTCTTGAAAATCAGATATCTTTTTCATAAGAGAAATCAAATGTCAAAAGTTTGTAACTAAATGTATTGATTTTTCAGGAGGAAAACAAAAATGAAAGCAGAGAAAGATGCAAAGAGATAATTGATTGAATTTTATTTTATTTTTACATTGACTCTTCACATATTTATGTCCATGTTGTATGAAAGCAGCTGTACTGAGTCCAGCCCAGGATCAGTGAGACTTTCATAATCAGTCTGCAAGTTGTGAAAAATAGAGACTTTTTCTTTAGGGAGGCACCTGTCACGGTCTTACACTTACGTATCTGTCAACCCACCCATCTATATTTATGTATCTACCAATAGTTTTCCAGATGTGTACATGTGTAATTCTTTTCCTTCTGAAACAAATGAAGTGGGTTGTTTGAATATTTTGCAGGTTTCTGCAATGAAGTGTGGTCTGTTGCCAATTTCACCTGAAGCCCTTTCTCTAGGGGAAGTAGCTTATCACGACTACCACGGTATCTTAGTGGATGATGAAGAAAAGGTGGTTATTCAGAAAAACTTGGGACCTAAAAGCAAGGTCAGTAGTTACAGCTGGAATTTAATCAAGTGTGTGGGGGAAGGGAGGTATGTTATTTAACTGGGATCTGTGTATAATTCACTGAAAATACTGGCATTATTGTTGTTAATGTTCTTTGTAATGATTCTCCAGGTCCTTATTCTAAGAAACCACGGCTTAGTGTCAGTTGGAGAGACTGTTGAGGAGGCTTTCTACTATATTCATAACCTAGTGCTTGCCTGTGAGATTCAAGTAAGAATTCGTGTTTATATAATACTACAGCCTGTTTTACTGACCTTCAGACAGATTAATAGCTGTGCATCTTACTGGTTACACTATTGATCTAAATGAATGCAATTACTTGTGAAGTCATTATATTGTATGTGGGCA